>CM053406.1:77591418-77607947 GCA_028644305.1 Xerus rutilus | reverse complement strand
AAGGACAAAGTTAACAGAAGGACAGGATAAAGAAAAAGAAACTTGCTCACTCTGCAGCTGATTTTATTTCTTAATGGTTTCTTATTCCCTTCTAATGCCTTCCACTTGCATCCCAAGTAGAGCAGTTGGCAGAGAACACAACAGATGGATGACAAGTTCGACACATGCAGTGTATCTGGCACCCAAGCACTTGACTTTTATTTACTAAACAGTTAGCCAGATTTCGAGAACCTAGTCGGCTAATGTTCCTATTTGGTTTAGTGCACTATCAGCATCTAGCACATAAATAATAAAATATTGATGTAAAAAAATGTCAAACAGTTTTTCTACATGATTTAGTGACTAATCTCGAGGTAGATTGCCGAGATACTGAACAGTGGATTTAAAGATATAATTGTTACCCTTTAAAGACATCTGCAGCTTTATATATTAGTTTTTTCTTAAAGTGTCTGACTAAAGGATTTGCTGGCCAGCCAACCCAGGGACAGTCATATGAGGTGTCAAGTACTGGACAAACCTGTCAGGTAAGAGTAGAAGACTCAAAAGGATGACCACAATTGATACCTTTCTTCCTTAGCACCGTCACTGCATTTTCACAGATTACTCAATACAAAGCTCATGCATCTTTTTCAGGAAGTCTTCTTGGCCTTCAGAATCTCAGAATCAACAGCTCCTCCATTCTACTCAGAACACATTATTTATACCACCAACACAGTGTGTGCCTATATCCCCTGCTCAAATGTGTGCTCCAGAGAAGGACTTGCTGTCTCCCTCATCTCAGTAACCCCAGCACCTGGCCCAACACAGGGCACCTGATTCTGGGTAAACATTAGTTGAGTTGTTCAGAACTCAAGAGGACTTAGCCCTGAGCCAGAAATAGAAAATAGAGGATGAATGTTAGAAAACTATGCTGAGGTGAAACTGGAAAAGGCCACCTATGATGGTGATACTTTCATACAAATCTTCCATACTTTCTTCAGGGAAATAGGAGGGAAGGAGAATCTCTTCTCTGCCTAGTAAAGCTTACAAATATTGCTTCCCAGCATCAAATATAATAGAAGTGTGTGCATCTCTAGAATTTTCTTCCCATTCTCTCTTGGAGAAACTCTATTCTCCCTTTGCTCTCGAACATAAATCTTCATTATCTTACTCTCTTTTTGTCTAAACTCAATTAAAAAATCTCCTGCCTTTCTTAAAATATTGCTAAGACATGGTATTTCTCTAAGTCCTCACAATAATTTACCACAGGGCTAAAGATAAGTAACCAGAAACTTTAGTGCATTTAAGCTCCAGTTGAAGTAATTGATATGGAGTCAAACTATAAATTACTCATCACGAGGAATACTTTGGACAGGAAATAGTTTGTAGTGACTGGTAGATCACTGTCCTCAATTAGGAGCCGACTGATGACACTTTTCTCTTTATATCTTAAATCATCTTCCACTTGTTAGAATACTTGATTCAGATGTCAGTTACTATACTTCAGATATTTCAGTAGGTGATGATTCACATTAAATATCTTGCATTTCCCTAGTATTTTTCAAAGTTTCAAGTTTATCCCAACAACTAGTCTCATAAAAAAATGAGAAACCCAAAACCCTTGTTCATGGCAGATCCACTTAAAGAAAATCATTACAACTGCATAGGAGCAATTATTATTACCTATTACCTAGTTTGTAATAGGTCCTACAACATTGATCCAAATCATTTCAAAATTATGTAGTTTTTTTCTATTATTTGAATAGCTCCATGTAACTTTCATTTAGCTAAATTGCAAAAGGATCATGAAATACAAAACTCTTTTGAATGAAAAACTTAATGGTTGTAGTTGACTACAAGTTCAGTATATATAACAATTTTGTCTAAAAAAGGAAGTTGAGGGCTGGGGCTGTATTTCAATGTTAGAATGCTTGCCTAACATATGTAAGGCCCTGAGTTTGACCCTCAGCACCACATAAAGATAAATAAAGTATTGGGTCCATCTACAACCCAAAAAATTTTTTAAGAAGCAAGTTGATTAATAGAAATAATATATAGTATCCAGAATAAGAGTGTGTGTGTGGGCTGCTCTCTTTCTTATGTAAGACCATTTCTGGAGTCCTGTGCTGAGTTTTGAATACCACATTTTAAGGCATATTGACTGACCAATATATGCCCAAAGAACAGGTATCATGATATTAAGAGATTTCAAAGTATGATTTAAAAAATTAATGGTTTACTGAATGGAAGGTTTGAGAGTGACACAAAAGGATATTATGTATAAGATCCATAAGATTTTTTTTTTTTGCTGTGGAACTACAGACAGCAGAATTAAGACTAGTGGGAATAAATTCAGGGAAGGTTAATTTAGGTTCAGAAAACATTGATTCAGTAACCTTACATGGATTTTTTTCCTTTGCTATCCACAGCGCAACTTAAATAGCAAATGTGCCTGACTTAAAGAAGCTTTTAAGAGTACCTCATTATATCTTTGGTAGCAGTATGAATATAAATGTGTAACTTTACACTTTCCCTTATATTTAAGACTATCCATCATGCTTATTTTATAGGTATATGAACCTGCATATACCTTTGTACACATACATATACCCTCAGGATGATAGATTTTTGATAGAATAGATACTGAACTCAGTTGCTACTCATTATCCATACTTACATTGCTATGAATAAGACACATATCAATCATACCTTACATGTTGTGGCTGGCTTTCTCTTCTTAAAATGATTCATAAGAATACTTAATAATAGGGTGTCATCGATTTTGTGGTAAGAATGTTTCAAATTGGTCTTATTTTGAGTATAAACATAATAATAAATCTCCATGTGTTAGCTGCATTAAGGATTTAGTTCAAAATATTTGCAGTTTTAAATTTTATGCTATACATATACATATAGATATAAATATAAATATTTGCCTTGACAGTTTATTTCTTGTAATGAAGTCTCAAAAGAAAAAAGAAAAAATTCTCCTCCTGAAATAAAAGAACTCATTGGATAAGATATCTGAAAAAAACCAAACAGTGGTGTTTTTTTTAATACTGAAATGTTTAGTATAACTCCAGCAATTTAGGAACCCTTTAAAAATTCAACTTCTGAAAATTATGGATGAATAAATCAAGACTATAGTCAGAAATATAGATAGGGCATTAGTGATACACAGAGGCAAAATCAGATTTACTTTTGGCTGCCAGTTTTATTGGTTTTCATGCTACAATTCTGGAATTCCACTTCGGATAATTTCTTACAGCTATTTCATTCAACATTTAATTTTCTTTTAATGAAAATTCATTAATGGGGAATTATTGATGTATTTCCAAGTGGACATTCAAGTCACACAGGTTATGTTTGTATAAAATGTGCTCTAGGTGGAATGATAGATCTAATTTTATATTTTAATTAGAAAAAGTTATAGGAAGATATCAGACCTTTAAATCAAAGATTAAATGCCTAACTTTTTGAAGAAATAATCACTACAACATAGTAGTAACTTTCTGCTTTCTCACCCTAATTATAGATATTTGCAAATGTTTTGTTTACCTGCTTATTCTATCTTTCTTTGCTTGGTCTTTTTAGTACTAGATTTCTTAATAGTAGGTCTAGTGAATATGATTTGTACTCAGATGTCTTTCAGACAATGTATATACCCTGCATAATAAGAAAGACATTGACCCAGTGTGCAAGGAATCAGGAAAACTGACGATTTATGTTTTAGGTCCAGCTATGATGACTGCTAGGAAATGTACAGTGATTAAAAAGGAGGTTAAATGAAATTGATTTGATCAGCTAGCCCCAAATCTCACCTGAATTTTTTTTTCCAAATGGTTCTCAAAAAGGTTATTTTGACTTCTGAGAAGAGTGCTTTTTGTTTGTTCTGCAAAGTTGAAGAGAGGCTGTGTGTTGTAGTAACAGTGGAAAGAACACTATCAGCAGAATTGGTAGAGTTTTGCCATGCTTTTTATTACACATGTTTATTCATTTGTCCTTCTGTAGTTTGAGATTGTAACTGCAAAAGGACAAGAATCCTTTGATAGAAAGACCTGCGGTAGAGAGTATATGTTTCAGAAACGTGTTTTGAAAATTATGGTTGCTTTGGGAACCATTGATTATAATTTTCTTTCATTAATGAACTAAAACATTGATTGGAAACTGAAGAAGAAGCATCTTATTTCTTCTCTAGATTGAGACTGGAAAGGAGTAACAGCAGGAGTTTAGAAAAGGAAAATAATATGTGCCCTCCCAGTAATGTTAGGCAGATATTTATTTTATGGATACAAATAAATATGAACCCAAGCTGCCTGCAGCACCCTCAGGGCTTTGAGCTTGTGCCTCAGCATAAGCATAAAGAGAGGCTCAGTCTTCTGACATAAATGAGGTTTTAGATAAAGTTCTGATGGGAACATCATCGTCCATTAACCTGTTAAAGAAAATTTTAGTTTTTAAGACTATTTCCTTCTTTAGTTCTTAATGCTAATTAATAAATCTTTCCTTTTTTGAGGTAAAGACAAAAGCAGGCTAGAATAATGACAAATTTGTTAAAACGATTATAAGTTTCTGAGTAGGTCATCTATGATAACTTCAAGAAAAGTAAGGAGAGGAAATACCAAAGTTCCAAATTTGAGCTTCAAAAGCGCCAATGATATTTTATAAACTTCTAAATGTTAATGTTGCCCAAGGCCAGTGCATTTCTTATGAGATAGTGATGTGAATTGGGCTATCTTGGAGTCTAGAATTATGTTTACAAAGCAGATTTCCAGTCCAGAGAGAGGAGAGACTAATTAACACTGACTATAAGAAAACAAAACATTTTAATTATAAAAATCACAAAACCTGTGTCAATTAAAGACACATTCTCAATATCACAGGTTTAGAGACTTTTGGTGCCTAATTAACCCTGTGTTTGGGTGTAACCCTAACCTGACACAAAACTAAGAGGGCACTTTGGGAGCCAGTGCCCAGAGCATATGGTACATGAGAGTGGGCTGAGAGCAAGGGAAAGAGGAGATACTGTCACTATTTCTATCTTTCAAAACAGTATTTTTGGCAATATAAATGTATATACTTTATTGGATTGTATGCTATATCTTGTTATGTGTAACTTGTAATATGATATAAAACATTATATTGGCTCAACTGATGAAAATAATCCACTCCTTATGGACAAGTGGACATACTTCTGTGATGAGTAACAGAAGCTCCATTTCCATAGAATGCTCTCTGGTATCAGACACTTAGTGTGCTTTTGCTATCACTTTATCACATGAATTTGGAAGTTTCTAATAGACTTGAGTGATGTCTAACATCTAGAATTAAAATGATTTTTAAATGATAGAAATATTTATTATATAGATAACTATTTTATTTCATTGATGCTTCAACACTTAATTATATTAGCAACAAAGTTTTGCCCTTACTGTGATGATAGCAATTATACTGCGGAATACTTTGATAATTTAATCAAATCTAAGAAAAATCATAATCTTTCATGTGTGCATGTATATAGATGTGTACCTCTAATAAAAACCACCGAAACTTGCTAAACATGTATTAATCAGAAACTATAGATCTCTTTAGACTTAGACAGAATATATCATTGTTGTTTTAAAATTTGAAGATGCAACTTTTTTCACATCTTTGAATTTTCTTGAAATAATTCTTAGAAATGGTATTTAACTGTCTTAAAATAATACTTAAAACATTAATGGTAATTGTTTGATAGAAATAGAGTAGGTAAATAGTTAATTTTGAGCTGCCTAAACCTGAAAACTCAGGAGCCAAAGTAAATTGCTGTAACCAGCTAAATTCCTAAGACTCCATTGAGAACATGCACATCCTCCCAGGGGTATCTCATTCTAGCTGGTGTGCTGTTCACAAACCAGATGACTTGTTAAAGATAACCAGTGAATTTCTGCAATGGAAACTGATAGCCATCTGCTGAAAACATAAACCAAGGCAGGACCCAGAAGAATGGAAAGAACTAAAAATTCTTCCAAGTGATTATTTCATGTAAAATGGCATTATATATGACTACAAAATCAATCTAAAGGCAATCAGCAGATACAGATAAGAAAGTAAACATACTCACATATGTGATAAAATATATGTGTGTGTGTGTATAATACATACATACATACATATTTCAGACTCTAGGTAAGAAGACACATGGGCTGGGGTTGTGGCTCAATGGTAAAGCACTTGCCTACCATGTGTGAGGCACTGGGTTCCATCCTCAGCACCATATATAAACCAATAAATAAAATAAAGGTATTGTGTCCATCTACAACTTTAAAAAATTAAGAAACAAAAAGAAGACACTTACAAGTCAGAATTAAATCTTCTCCCAGAGACAGTGGAAGGAGGCAGCGAGGCACACAGAGCTGAAGTTTGTGCATTAGAATTCCAGTTCCACCATCATCTGTGCTATCATCTATAAGGCAGTCAGGGTAATAATATTGTCCTGATAGGTTTGTTAGGGAGACAGCGCCTGTCCCATAAAACGCACTATGTCAGACTTCGATGTTATGCTCAGAGGTTTGAAAGAATATGAAATAAAGATGCTAAATAGCATATAGAAAAGCAGGCTGTGGAAAATGAGACCTCATTTCAAATCTCAGATACCACAACAAATTGGATGACCTTGAGCATGTTATTAACCTATAAGAGCCTCTGTTTCCTTATTTTAAAATTAAGATGATAGTCCTGTAGTTGCAATCTAACAGACGGATGGAAAGTCCTTTCACATGATAGGTATTCAATATTAGGCTACTCTTCCCCAAAACACTAGTGCTGGTTATTGAAGACACCACACACACACACACACACACACACAAATATCTTTGTTTTTGTGGCTAACAAAATTTATTCTCTTTACTCTTTTTAGGGTGAAAATGGTTTACCTGGGGCTCCAGGCTTACCTGGTCAAAAGGTAGAGGTTGTGTTTAATGTTTCATGTGAACCAAAAATTGTAGCAACTTGATAATTGAATTTGTATGTACTATAGTAGAGATTCAGAAAATGCCTTTGATAAAACCAAATTTCACTGAAGACTCATAGGAAGTTAATGACAAGTCTTTCCAAAGAGTACCTAGGGAAGCAACTTCTTCTCAAAAAGACCACTCTAGGAGAGAAGGCAATCTGAGGGCTCTAGCAACATACTTCTCCAAAGAAGTCAACAAGAGTGCATTCTGAGTACTGTAAACACTGAAAGTGCAGATAGCTTCTCTGGGAACATTTTCACTGTTTTTAGAGTTTAAAATGTACATTGAAATAATTTTTAATACCTTTTGATTTGGTTACATCTTTTTTATCCTTTTTGTATATCCCAGATTGAGCTTAACATGATGATAGTTACAGAGATAACATATTAAATATTACAACGTCATTACATTCTTTTCCAAAACATGTCTTTCAGAATGACAAATGCATGATAAATGAGAAGTTCTTTGCAGGACAGCCTGCTTCTTTCAATGCCTAGCACCTTTCTCTTTAACAAAGTGAACATCCTTTGTACCCTTTTCCTGTCCAAGGACTGCTTTCTCTCTCTGGGAAAAAGTATGACTATATTTGACCAGCAATTTCTGCAAGCATGTAGATTGGTATATTCCAGTTTCCTGGAAGGATAGGAGCCACTTCAGGTGGGGCCAGCTGTCATGATACAACCCAGATAATCCCACCACAGGGGACAGCATTATTGATGCAATATTAGATCCCAGCAAAGCCAAGCATATCATTTATATGTTCTGGAAAAGTTTTATAGATTTTAGCAATAAAATATCAGAAGTTACTAGGTACGAGGTTTTTCTCTGTAGCTAAAAATATCATTTTAAAAGATATGCATTTGTTTATAGCTAACAGTTTTTTAAAAAATGCCTCATTTACTTAGCCCAATAAAGATGATAAGATTGAACTGGCAATGATGAAATGGTAAGCTTCTGAATTTCTTCACAGTAGTTCTAGACAAAACCCATTGATACAGCATGTGTTGCATCTGTGAGTCGAGTTGCAAGCCAAGGGATGTGCAGATTTATCTGCGGGGAAATAGTTTTGGACTTTCCAGCAGCTGTTTGTGGTGGCTGCATCATGCTGACATTTTGACTGGTGTACTAGAGGCATTTAGCAGCTTCAGTGTCAGCTAGAATTAATAGATCAAATTAAACTCTATATTTTAGGAAAAATGGTAGGAGAAAAAGGTAGGCAATGCATTCAGTGGTAAAACTATCTTTCAACTAACCTGTTTTTTTGAGAGTGATTTTTTTGAGAGTGAGTGACGTAAAAACAATTACTTAATCATATATGTATGTGTGTATATGTATATATACACACATCACATGTATTTTATGTACACATATTATATTATACATTCACAAACCATTCATACAGTGTTAAGTTGCCATTCCTTTTAATATAATTTATATGAATTTTAGTTTTACCATGTGTGTCACCTTGTAGAGGTATTACAGACAAACCAGAGATAAGAAACCCTTGACCTCTTATCTTGTTGCCCTCAGGAAATGCATCCTGATTGCTTGTTATGTCAAGGAGTTCCAGGAGTAGAGGAGTGCACTTGACCCATCCCCAGCAGTCCCTTGCTGGCTATGCTGTTGAGTGCCTGGCATAGGGGAGGCAGTCAGTGAATGTCTATTGAACGTATGGAGGGATCATCAGAGCTCTCAATATCTATACCCAGTTAAGAGGGGAAGTAAGCTCATTGGATCAGAGGGGATTTAGTTGAAGAAAAGGGGACTTACATGTTTTAGAATAAATGTGGTGATTGAGAGCCAGCAGCCCTGTGACCATAAGTTCTTTCTGTGGCTGAGAGGCAGGAGAGAGGGGCAGTAGAGAGCACTGTGCTAGTGAGGGAGCAGGAGAGAGCAGACACAGAACTTCATCAAGCCTGAACTCTCCCATCCTGAAACTCTCACTGGAAGGATGTAGCAATGTCAGCTTTCCAAGAATTGTTTCTCCTGGATCTAGTATAATAAGTAGTGATAATAACAAGAATGACAGTCTGTGCTAGGCTTTATGCTGATACATTTAACTCTTAAAACAAGTCAATGAGGCAGGTACTACTAGCATACTTATTGTATATATGGGAAAACACAGGCTTATGAAGATTAAATTGCCTGAAAGTAGTGAAGCTACTAGAAAATTGTTCGTTCAGAATTTAGGAATATTTAAATTATATGTTATTTAATATTGGCTTAGAGCTTACATAATAGGCATTATTATATTAAATTATTGATTTTTTTCATTGTTAGCAACATTATTTTTACTTTAAAGTTACATGTATTATAAGTATTGTTCTCTTATACATACCACATTCCTCTTCTACAGGGAGAACAAGGTTTTGAAGGCATGAAAGGAGAAACTGGTGAAAAGGTAAACCTCTCTCCTGATATATACATCTGTAAAGATAAATTTTGTTCTTAAAAATATTTGTAAACATAGTATCTAGCTTTCTATGTGTTCTATGTAAGCAATTCAATAATTTCATAGGAATAACTAAAAGTATTTACTTCAATTAAAGTAGATTTTAATGTGTTGATGATTGTCAGAAATTTTCTAAACTTTTAGATGGTAGTATATATTTCTAGTTAAATTCATTCCATGGATATATAAATGATTCAAACATTCATTAAGTGCTATATTTTTGTTATGTCATTGATCTTCAATGTCTGAGTCTTTAAATGCTTTTTCATATGTACACACCTGGTTTATCAGTAGAATTGAGAAGGAATAAATAAGAACTAACTGTAACCATCAGGGTCTCACAGAAAAGAGATGACACACTAAAAACTAATGTCAGAGTTTAATAAAAGGTGAATTCAAAAGATATCAGCAAGATATAAGAAAAGAACAAGGATTTGCAGTATCCCAGGTCAGGTTACAACAGACTCTTTAAACCCCACACAATTACCTGACCCAGAGGAAGAGAGAACTGTGTGGAGAAGGCTACAGATGGAAGATGTGAGTTCAAGGCTGTCAATCCCAAGGGGGAGTCAGGGTAATAAATGCCCCCATTGCACTGTCCTTCAGCCTGAGCTCTCATGCTGCTAACTCCCACTGACCAAACCAAACTGAGAGCCAAGGGATGCTGCCTATGGAGATCGGCCTCCCAGAGACCAAAGCAGGATGGATAAAGGTGGGCAATGGATCTTAAAGGACCAGTGACAGCTATAAGTCCCTTATCCTAAGAGCTGCCATCTCAAGTTACCTTCTCACAAAACTAAATTCAGGACAGTTCATTTTGCATTTTAAGAGAGTATTTTATTTTAATAAATGGCTACCAAAGTCATTTGAGAATTCTTAAAAAAAATATTTAGACCATCATTGTTTTGCTTTGCAAATGTGTAGTTTTTATTGAAGTTACCAAGAAGAGAAGTGCCTGGTCATCTAGAATTTACCTGTAGATGATCATTTGAATCTGTCTGCATTTCAAAAAACAGAAATAATACCATCCCTTTGTTTCATTACTTTTGTATACATCAAATACCCTGGAATTGGACTGCAAGAAGGACTTGAAAGAGGAATAATCTCAAATTAGACAGTGTTGCCTGCATTTAGCTTTCTTGGCAGTGATCAGTTATTTGCTGCTTCAATAAGTATTTATAGAAACAATGAGCATCTCTTATAATTATAACACAAATTACACATGTTGTAAACTACATGATAATTACTTTTCCTCACTGAACTGTGAGGGAGAAAAAAAGATAGCCATATCATTACCATGCAATTGAGGAGAATTCCATTAAATTATGAATATTTTTAAAATGGATCTCTTCTCTTTGAAATCCCTTGAACATTTTTGTTTTATAGTAACAGTGATTGCAAGGCCATGACTTTAAATAAATACTTTATTTACACATGTTTTTGATTTATTAGTCAGATTTTACCTGTATGAAGAAGTTCAACTCAGCAACGGCAGATATATTCCCTCTAATTTAGTTGTCAACACACTGAATCTCAGTGGTTATTTTGGTATTTATACATAGTTGGTATTGCTTGGTAATGAAAGGATTCTCATGGGCTATAGATATATAGAAAAGCATTTGTTATAGTTTGCTCCTAAGATTTCCCTTGTAGTTCCTCATATCTATTAACTGTTCAATTCAAATAGCCAATTTGATCATAAGTTAAAAATATTTATGGAGAATAATTGAAAGATATCAGAAAGAAGGCATAAAATAGAAAAGACAGCATCTTGAATGAGAATCATAACTCCAATGACTTATAGTCAGATGTAAGATTCATGTAATAACGTTTATGTTAAAATACATTCTGCATTGTTTACTATTTGCTGTGTATTAAATGTTTGAGCTTTTCAGTATTATATTCTGGAAAACACATGTATCTGGTCCATATCACATGCATTTTCCCATAAGGTAAATAACCACAGTCCTATAATTGACTTCTGTTTAAACTAGAAAAGTCTGTGAAGTGCTCACTTTGATGTGACAACAACATGAGATTCCTGAATTGCTTTAAACATACTGTTTTCTGAACAAAGTTAATCTAAATTGAATTTAAATTTCTTGTGGGAATCTGAGTATATAATTATAAAGATGCTGACCTTTCTGTTTAGATTACTTTATTATGCCCTTTACTCTGCTTAAACTTTGACAGTTTTAAGTAATACATTTCACTGGTTGAAAAGTAAAATAATTCAGGAAGTTATTGCTGGTCAGAGATGTCATATCTACCAAGGACACACATGGCTACTAGTCAAAAATTTTAAAAACTGTACCAACTTTGAAAGATAAAATATTATGTGATGATTTCCAGGTGATATTTCTATAATCCATTGAAAACTAAATAGAAAAATCTCTTATTTTTTATTATGTATAGAAAACTAGGTTTCAGCCAAACTTAACTCAAGACCGACCAAATAGTTCTTCAAAAAGTAGAATATGAGCCAGGCATGGTGGCACACACCTGTAATCCCAGCACTTTGGGAGGCTGAGACAGGAGGATTGTGAGTTCAAAGCCAGCCTCAGCAAAGGCGAGGCGCTAAGCAACTCAGTGAGATCTTGTCTCTAAATAAAACACAAAATAGGACTGAGGATGTCGCTCAGTGGTTGAATACCTCTGAGTTCAATCCCCAATAACAACAACAACAAAAAGTAGAATATGTAGTCCTTAGTCCAAAGAAGAATCTATGTAATCTGAACAAGTACCAAGGACCTTGTTTGGAAGTACAATCATCCCTTGGTGTCTGTGAGTCTGATTGGAAGACTTCCCCACAGATACCAAAATCTGCACATGTTCAAGTCCCTTATACAAAATGGTACATGTAACTTATGCATATCCTCCTTTATACTTTACACTTTATTCATCTCTAGGTACTTATAATGCCTAATGGAATGTAAGCACTATTATATCTATTATATAATATAAATATCTAATATAATATATATATCTAATATCTAATATAAATATCTATTATACTGTATTATTTAAAGAATAATGACAATAAAAAATCTGTACATGTTCAGTAGATACAATTTCCTTTTTGAATATTTTTGAACCCCAGATGGTTGAATCTAAGGATGTGCAACTTTCAGATTTGGAGGGCCGACTGTATGCTTCTGAGTATATAGCTACTTGTAACAACAGGGAAGAGTCTCATACATTACTGAACAAAAACAGTTCAGCCAAGTAATTCCTAAAGAGGACATTGTTTTAAGGAGTGGTTAGTCCTCTCATAAATGAGCTACTTGCTGTAATCCTAGCAGTTTGAGAGATTGAGACAGGAGGATCACAAATTCAAGGCCAGCCTCAGCAACTTACTAAGACCTTGTCTCAAAATAAAAAATAAATAAGTAAAAAGCTTATTTATGATAGCTCAGTGATAATGTATCCCTAGGTTCAATCCTAGTACCCCTCCCTCCAAAATTAACTACTTATTCTGAAAAGATCCCCCAGAGGACAGCTATTTTTGGTTTACCATGCTCTGATTTATCATTTGGACATAGGAATGAACCTTTCCCACTTCCCCAATCCGGGATGGCAAAATGAGGTGTGCATCCCTCTTGAATCCTTGGACTCTTCAGCAGCATGGCTTATGAGGCAGAGGATGAGGGACTCTCCCCACACCTGACATCTTTTGGCTTCTCAGTTTCTACAGGAGTAGTCTTTGGGGAATTTTCTTTAGTTCCTTCAGTATTATTGTAGGTGCTGAGTAGGCTCTTACTACAAGTGAATAAAATGAACAGCCTACTCTTGAGGTAACAGTTATTCCCAAACTACTAGCTTTCCTAGAAATGATTTAGTCAAACTTTTGCTATATAAGCAAATGCATAGGCATGAAATAAGCTCTTAATTAACATCATGTTATAAAAAAGACCATTCCACAGATCATTGGAGTGATGTTCTTTCCTAAACTCTGAACCTAGGTTTTTACTTTATTACTTGGAAAAATAGAGATATCACTTAGTTACATTTATGAAAAGAAGAAGGAAAATAGAAAAAGAAATGGAAATATCTTCTTCAATATAATATTCAATATTAAGTAATTGTGTCAAATTGTGCAATTTTGTTTGCTTTTAAGATGATCATTCTTTTGTGTTGTCATTCAAGCTCTGACTAATTTGAAATTTAAGAACTAATTTTCTCAGTTAAAGTTGACCCTGTTGTTAGATATTTGAGAGAGAAAAACATCCAGTGGCAATTATATATTTTCTGATTTATTACTTAAAATGTTGATTTGGGTTCTTTGAAGAGTGGTATTTATCATGGGCATATGTAGTAACAAATTCTTAGAAAAGTCTGAGATGTTTAGTTATTATTTAGTTAAAAGAAAAATGTAAAAAATGAAATTCTTCATTATACTAGTAACAAATACAATGCATCAAATAATTTTAAAAGGAATAATTTTATACATTGATATCATGGGCTTCTTAATTTTAGCTAAAGTAAAACTGAGACTAAAATAAATGATAAAAGCAGGTCAGAGTTGAAATGCATTTTTAGGATCTCACAATTAAATCTTTCTTGGCAATTATGCCTAGTATTCAAAATGAGTGCAAGAATGTTAAATACTGTTATTATAAATACAGCACTTTCCCATCATCACTCTCAAGCAGCTGTCAACATGTCACCTTACTTCCTGTTAATTCTCTTTTGGTTTACCTTGTGGAATTTTACTCAACAACAGCCTGTTATAAAATTATTTCCTGTACCCTGATAATATGTGTAAAACTTCTACAACTTTTAGTAAGGACCTACTTGTTTGATTTGACAGCTGACTTGAAAAATGAAGAGAACAGATGGAGTAGAATAATAACTATGATTTCAAAAATCAGAACAATTTATCTGTGGCCAGTGAAAATTGGTATGGGAGTAAACATGCCAACTTTCAATTACCCATGGCAGCAGGCAATTGGGAAACATTAACAGCAATCCCATGACTGAGCCAGAGGCTTAACATTAGTCAGTACAGATTGTGTGTAATTTTCTTGATTCCTTATAGGACTAGTGAATAATTAATTAATGTGAAACGTTTAGCTCTCTATTTTTGCATCATTTATTAGTACTAGAAAAATGGAGAGAAAGCAAGAGAGAGAGAGAGAGACACACACACACACACAAATGAGAATGATTATCAAGGACCATAAAATGTTGTGAACATTGAATTTTGTGAACATAAACTATATGAATATATAATATTTAACCATTCCTTTGTTGTTATAAATTTAATTCTTTATAACAGTGTCTTTGGTGATTTGGGCAGAGTAAATTTGGTGGAATGAGAGCAGAAACCAAGTTGGAGTATGTCGAAGAGTTAATTACTACATAGATGACAGAGTAAAGAGACCATGCAGAAAACCCTCTCAGAACTGTCTATATAGGAGATCAAAGCAATAGAGCAGTAGCTGGAGGGAGTATGGATTGCTAAAGGAGAAAACTTAATACACCAAAATCCAAAGCAAGGTCTTTGATAGGAAAGAGCAAGATATGACCCAAAAGCAAAGTATAAATCAAAGTCCTTATAGAGAGGATTACAAATGTCTTATTCTTCCTACGGATTAGGAAGGATTTAAGGACTTAACCAGTAATAATTTCGTATTTAAGAAAATCCCATTGCATTCAAGAACAAGACAAAGGTCTCACCATTAGTTTCAAACAGTATTTTGGAATTTCTGGGCAATATCATTTTTATTTCCATATCACAGTAAAATTTAAATTTATTAATCTCTTTTCATTTTCCCCAACACCACTAAACCCCAATTATTAGTCACTCCCTATCTAGTCTCCCTATTTTTATTCTTGTTCTTCTCCATCCATTCTCCAAATTAAGGCCGGATGAATCTTTCCGACACAAATCATGTGTCTACTGTTTTTAAAACATGTTGGTTTTTTCCCATTAAGATCCAGATCCCTAACATCCTACAGAGCCCTGCAGTCTGCTTGCACTTCCCTGCTGGAACTCACCTCTCCTCACACCCCCATTGTCCTCCTCTGCTCCAACCACACGAATCTCTGTCATTTTTTTGATGTCACCAAGCTCTTTTCTGTCTCAGGCCTGTCCATTGATGTCTCCACTGCTTGTAATGGTTTTTGCATTCATTTGATTCACTTCTATCCAGTTACTACATCTTAAAAGTCATTTTCTTCAAGGCTTCTTTCATGCATCGGTTAAAATTCATTCCTTCTGCCCAGTGTGGTGATGCACACTTTTAATCCCAGTTACTTGGGAGGCAGAGCAGGAGGATCACAAATTTGAGGCCAGCCCTGGCAACTTAGCAAGACCTTGTCTCAAAATTTAAAAAAAGGACTGGGGATATAACTCAGTGGTAGAGTGCTCCTGGGTTCAATCCCCAGTACAGCAAAATTAATTAATTAATTCGTTCCTTCTGTTACAATTTCTCACTGTATCTTTAACAGTATACTTCCTCTTTAAGCATTTATCATAATTCGTAAGTTTCCTGACATGATTTTTTTGTTTGATTTTTTCTTCCTCTCCATAGAATAGAAGCTCCATGAAAGCAGGGACCATATCTGTCCCTGTATTTTAGCTTCAACACCAAACACAATGCCTAGCACATGAACAAATTCAAATAATTCATCATCACCGGGGAGTAGTGTAGATAAGGTTAAGTAGTATTTTTTTTTAATTTTATTTTATTTAGGCTTACATGTTAACAGTGTAAATGATTCATTGTACATAGATAGAGGATAACATATCAATTCTCTAGTTGTAAGTTGTATAGAATCACAACATATATGCAGTCATACATAAAGTTAGGGCTATGATGTCCATCATATTCCACCACCCTTGCTGTCTCCATGCCCCCTCCCCCCTTACACCCCTGTGAACAGAGTTCCACCATTGTTTCCATGACCTTCCCCACATTATGGATCAGCATCCACTTATCAACGAGTACATTCGGCATTTGGTTTTCTGAGATTGGCTTACTTCACTTAGCATGATATTCTCCAACTCCATCCATTTACCTGCAAATGCCATAATTTTATTCTCTCTTATTGCTGAGTAATATTCCATTGTGTATATATACCACAGTTTCTTTATCCAG
>CM053406.1:77558737-77591318 GCA_028644305.1 Xerus rutilus | reverse complement strand
TAATTTAGCTATTGTGAATTGAGCTGCTATAAACATTGAAGTGGCTGCGTCATTGTAGTATGCTGTTTTTAAGTCTTTTGGAAGCCTCCTAAAGTATTTAATAATCATAATTTTGGTGCAGTCAACATCAACTCTATTTGTTTCAGGCTCTTGCTATTGTGAGGTGTAGCTACAAATATAGCATATTTATATATGCACGTACTTGCTGGATCACATTACTTTTATATGTATTATCCTTGGAATTGTGATTCAAAAAAGACAACATATAAAGGATTAATATATTCAATAGTGTGCTAAAATATGCACAGAATAAATTGTTTAACATATTTCAATTTTTTATTATTTGCAAATTGCATTGTCTTTTTGCAGGCTTTGTTTATTCTATAAAATAAATAATACAGTTCTTTTAATACCAAATATGACAATATCTTCCAAATTTAGTGGTGGTGGTAAATGTCATCTACTGACTCCTGTGTCATAATTTTTAGTTGCATTTGCAGTGGAATTTTGGGTTGCTAACTGTAATGACCTTGGACTGGTTTTTGTTAAGAAAATTTATTCATTATCTATTTTATGTAATTTAAGGACAAGAAATATGGAAATTTGGGGACACATAACAAGAGATGGGTAGGAAAGGTGTGATCCTCATTTGCACAGTGATTATGGCAACCTGACCTTTGACAGTTTCTTGTTAACCTGTCTTGAATATAAGAGAGTGGGTTTTCAATTTGCCTAAACGTTGCTTTTATATTGCTCTTTACTCTAGTTACCCTGTTTCTTCACCCCAGGCTCTAGAGCTGCCTTGGGTTTGGGTTTCCACTCTTAGGTTTTGGTCCCCACTTTCTCCTTGCTCAGGGCCTGTCTGTGCTGGGCACTCAGCTTCCGGGGCTCTCTGCCAGGACTCCTCCTCAGCTTCTCATTCATCTCAGGACTCTGCTCCTTTCTTTTGTACTGGTTTTACTTTCACCCATCCATGTCTGATTTCCTCTTTGGATTTCTTTCTTTTGTTTTTCATTTTTAGCAGATTTAAGAGAAGTTCATGTTCAATACAAATGTGGGAATTCATGAGCAGGTGACTACAGAGAATTTTTGCATTAAAACAAGGAAAAGAGCTATTATGCAGTTCCCCACCACTCCTGAGTACTTCTGAATAAAACTGAGTTTTAAATTGAGAGTAAAGTAAAGGCAACTCTCCCATTTGTTCATGTGTTCTTAGTGTATTTTTTTAAATGTGTTTTAAAAATATTTTTATGGAATGTATTTAAAAATTAGAAATTGCTTTTTGTTAACATAGTCAACAAATAGTCATTATTTTAACTGTTCTTAGTAAGTCTCTGTTATTAAATGTTTTATCAGCCAAATCTCTTTATTGAGGATACATTCTAAATGGTAGGAAATTAACTCAATATCAAATATTAGAGACAGGTGCATTATTTTTATTTAGAGGCTGCTGGCATGTGAACTTCTTTCACAACCAATGTAAAAGCAATTCACTGTATAGGAGTTGCTGAACAAATGTGTCCCTCCAAACTGAAATAGCAGAATTCCAGGGCACAGCAGACAGAGGTGTTGGGGCAGCTGCTCTTCCAAGTGAATGATGTGCAGGGACTGGCTGTTAGAAGTTATCATCTAGGCTTATGATCATCTATTGCTTCTCAGTCTAATATCTTTGAGAAACTATCCTTGCTTTTTACTTTTCCTTGCTAATCCTCACAATCCCCCTTAAGCCTCATAAATAACTTCCCATCAGTGATCTGTTGTAACAGCAATCCAGGGTGAATGAGACAAGACCTAGAAAATGATTAGTAAGCATGCGCTTTGTCTTTTCTGCATTTTATTTATTGCTCCTCGTTTTCTGCTGATAATCATACTATATATCAAAAATAAAGACAAAGTTACAAAGCACAGATACTTTGGGCAAACATTTAGTGGAATGTCATTTTAAGTACCTGCACTTGTCCAGCCTTGGGGAGTGTGGCAATGCAGATGGCTTTAGCTGGCTGTATTCCAGGAGCTCACTGATAGTGATCTTGCCTCCTACTTACAGTTTACATGTGTGTACAGATGAATCAAATATGGATATTTTAGTAAAAACTACAGGGCTGGGGCACACTATAGCATGCAGTAAGCACAAGTCTAATCAAGGGTTCTTCCTAAGTTATTGGGAACTTCTTAGGAGGTCATCTACACTGACTCATTCTTTATTCAGATTTTCACAGATGGTCTACCAGGTTCTGCTCATTAATAGAAAATTTTAAGTTCTTTATTTTAAGCCAAAAATCTATTTCCTGTATTCTGATCAGTCTGTTCCAGTTCCAGTCTGTTTCAGTCTGTGAGTGACAATCTTTTGCAGAGTTCAAGACACTGGTGTATTTTCCTGAACACTTCTCAGGTTGGAATCAGTATCTCATTGTGCTTCACAGATCACAGTTCACAGATCAGTCATATTCCTCACAGCTTTTATCTTGTAATACTATAATTCATCGGTGTACTGGTAGTGTAATATTCTGAAGTGAATAGAATTTTTCTACTGTATTTTGAGCAGTGAATAGTCCAGGTAGCATAACAGAGTAAAGGAACTTGGATTTAGCAGACCCAAGTTCTAATCTGGTTCCAACTCCAGATAATTATGTGGGTATTTCAAAATCTTCCTCTGTAAAAGAAGATAGTGAGGCTAGATTATCTCTAGAATCACACATGTTTAGAAACAGAGTGAATCTCAAAATATGTAGAGTATACATTTTTGTTGTTGTTGTTTGGTACCAGGGATTGAACCCAGGGGTGCTTTACCACTGAACCACATCATCATCCCTTTTTATTTTGAGACAGAGTATTGCTAAGTCACTGAGAGCCTCAGTAAGTTGCTGAGGCTAGCCTTGAACTGGTGATCCTCATGTCTCAGCTTCCTGAGCCATGGATATTATAGGCTTACGGCCTCTGCACCAAGCTATAGAGTCTATACCAGTTCCAGATAGTTGTTTTCTTGAATCAAAATGTAAGCATTTACATATATATGGGATACTGTTTATTTGAGATTTTTGGCCTTGTATTCCTACTTGTCAACTTTTAAGTCTGAGTTCTGGAATCTATTACATTAGTCATCTTTTTATCCAGCTCTGTAACGGTCATGGATTTTGTATACATGAATTCTGTGTCCTTCAGTAACTAATGTAAATATTGAATAAGAAATGCCCAGAGCTCAGTTCTATGGCACACATGAGTGCTATAACTTTCTAGATGGTATTCAAACATAAATGAAGATAATAAAATGAGTATGTTTATTTAATCACCTACCTACCTCACTGAAATTTAACCCACATCTAGCCAACACATCCTTTGCCAAATGTTTTACTAAATTAAATCAACTAATGACATAATACTTACCTGAGTTTTGGTTTTGGATATGGTATTCCCTCTTGACAAAACCAATTTATTTAATAATTAAATCCAGAATTCCACCTAGGATCAATTTTAAAATATCCATCATTCTGCCTATTTTTCAAATGAAGAAACATTGTATCTAAGCCTTCCCTTTTCCAGGATTCTCAGAGATTCATGTTAATGGTTCCTTTCCATGAGCCCCTTAGCTATCTGCTCTTACTCTGTCCTCTGTTCTCTTAATGCCTGTCCTTGTTCTCAAAGGTGGTTACTTAAAATCAATTAATTAAAAGGCCTTCAATTTATTTTCAGCACTGATGTCTCCTGAAACCTAATATAATACTGATTTTCTTCAAAACATGCTGGATTTGAGAAAACATTTGTTTGTTCGCTCATCTATTTATTTGATCATTTAATACCTACACTGTGTCAGATACTGTGTTCAATGCTAGAATAACAGAATGAAAGAGACAAACTCTGCTTTCAAAGAACATGTATGAAGTGTTTGATGGTGGTTTGTATAAGACGCTATGGGAAGGAAGAAAAGGGAGTGTGCAGCTACTAGGGAAAGGAAGGTGAGTGGAAGTAAAGATTCATTAGTAAGTCCTAAGGTAGGAAAAAAAGGCAGAAAATGTACAGAGTGAGAAAAAGTACAAGATATTTCAGGAACCTGATGGAGTGTATTGTGTGTCAAAATGAGAAGTGATGACTATCTTGTGGGGAAGACTTTTTAGAAAGGGACTGAATGAAGCATAGCTGCAGACATAACTTCCAAGGGGGAGAATTTCTGGGAAATAATATCAAGAGGGCTCATCTGAGCATTAGGTGTGACATATTTAATCACTTACCCCGAGAGAGGGTCCCCTGGAACTCCAAGTAACAGTACGATGAGGAGCCTTGAAGTTCCTGGCAGAATCCTCCAACTAGAAGACCCATTTGAAGTCTCTATACCAGAGATTAAAGGATGGCATCCCTTTGAAAGCCTTAGGCTGGCACAAATAGGACTTAATTAAGCTTTTTCCTTGGCATTTTCCAGGAATTTCTGAAGCTTCTTATTTTATTCATCTTGTGATTTACAGAAACTGCATGTTTTAGTCTAATGAGGGAAATGGATTTGTCTTGGTTTATTCTGCTAATTGAGGTCCTAAAGCAACTTAATCCAAATTATTTTATCCTCTCTTGAAGAAAAGAAAGGACTTCTTCTGTGAGGTCTAAGTGGTGAGTTCCTGGCTTTACCTACTAATAAAATCCAGGGTCATATCTAATAAAAGAACCCAAAATTCTACTGGTTTTGATTCCAACAATTTACTGGCTAGATATCCGTCTTTTCCTGTGATTTCACTCTTTAAATTGTCACAAGAATCCTCAGGGATTCTGCATGTGTTACTTCTGTGAACTGATCAGTATGTGACAGTGGGTTCTTGCTGTCATATCTCTTGTTTCTTGAGAAGAGAGTAACAAATTTCAGGTAGAATTCTAGCTGACTCCTAAGCTTTTGCTGTATTTCTAGTAAAGTGGGATCAAGTTCTTATGTGTGTGTGTGTGTGTGTGTGTGTTTCTCAACCCTGCTGTTAAGAGAGACAGGGAAGGAAGGAGGGGGAAGAGGCAGAGACTTTCATATTTTATCTAATTTTTAATGTTCATGGGATATTTAGAAAAATTTATGATTCCTTGGCAAAAAAATAGATTAATTAAAAAATACATTTTGCAAGACAGGTTCCTAGAAATAAATAAAAATAAATCAGGAAATTAAGAAAACATTCCTAAGTAACACTTGAACCAAAGAGTAGATGAAAAAGAAAATTCATAGAAATCAGTGCACAGGGAAATAAACCAAAATGTATGGAATATATAAAAAACTATACTGAGGGTGAAAATACATAGTATTTTGTTTATTTTAAATGATGAAATACAAAACTAAATTTTTATCACATACAAATAATAAAACTGCCTCCAAATAAAATAGAAGGGAACTAATAAGTGTGATCATTAAAATGGATATAATAGAACATTTAAAAACTGTAGAAAGGAAAAATAAGTTTAAAAACTGGTTTAACAAATAACCAATAAAACAAATAAATAAAATTCAATGAAAGAGAGACAAACTAGGAAATGAAAATAAGACAAAAAGAAAGAAGATATGAACACTGAGAGAAGATAGACTAAAAGAATTCAGAGAAATTATTATGTATAATTCTAAAGAAACAAATTTGATAACCTAGAGAAAATGGATGGTTTCCTAGCAAAAATGTAAAAAATTGACCAAAAATGACTGGAAAATATGACTATACTAATTACTGTGGAAGAAACTGGAGAGGTGATTCAAGAACTACCAGTAAATAAAGCACCAGGACAAATTGGTTTTTTCAGCAGGGATTTATCTAGCCAGTGTTATTTAAACTATTCTAGGCCAAAGAAAAGATAGACAGCTTCCAAAAAGCTGGCATAATTTTAATACCAAACCTAATAAAAATAAAAATCCACCCAAATTTTATTTATGAATATAGATTCAAATATTTTAAAAATAAAATATTATCAGATAGAATTCAACCACTCAGCCAAAGACCAAGTGAGATAATACTAGGAAGTCAAGGAGGACTCAAGTTAAGAAATTATATGTCATCATAATATATTATATCAACTCATTAAGGTATAAATTGAATGATCTTATCTAGAGACTGAAGCTTTGTAAAACATGTGATAATAATTCCTAATGAAAATCACTAAGCAAAGTAGAAATTGAGAAAATATTTTTAATAAAATCCAACCGCAAATATTATTTTTAAAAAGGGCAAAATTAGATTAGAAACTGAACAATCAAAATTAAGACCTAAGGAGATGAAATTACCATCACTATTTTTTTAAGAGAAAAGTAAATAATGTGTATAGTATTGGGAAAAACATATGAATCTATCCCTTTTCATTGAAAATTTGACTCTAGAGATAAAAAACTTGAGGCCTTGACACAGGTTTTTAATGGAGAAGAAAGTTTGAGAGATTGGTTGAATATCAGAGATATATTGAGCCGGGCGCAGTGGCTCAAGCCTGTAATCCCAGCACTTTGGGAGGCTGAGACAGGAGAATCGTGAGTTCAAAGCCAGCCTCAGCAACAGCGAGGCACTAAGCAACTCAGTGAGACCCTGTCTCTACATAAACCACAAAATAGGGCTGGGGGTGTGGCTCAGTGGTCAAGTGCCCCTGAGTTCAATCTCCAGTACCAAAAAAAAAAAAAGAGAGAGAGATATTGAAAAAAGTAGGTTTTGTTTTTTGTTAGCCATAAGCATCTAGAAATGTAATTGAGAAATAATCTACTGATGTAAGTAACAAAAAATAAGAATTTTGGGCAAATTTGAATAGGAAAGAGTCATATATATGAACAAAGTCAAACAATAGGAAATAAGATCTTTAATTAGCAATACCTATAGATAATATTTTCTTAAAATTGACAATGAAACAATTCAGTGATTCAAAATTAATACATAAATTTAATGCAGTGCAGATAGGAATTCCAAAATGTATTAAATTTTGTTTTACAATTAAATAAAACTTCTTAAAGTGTTTATTGACAAATAAATACTTCAACATAGTTAAAAATTCTTGAGAATGGACAATAGTGTTGCTTTACAAGACATCATAATATTTTACAGTGTCTCTTTAGTAATATAAATACTGTTTTATGTGTTATAAAGATTGAAGAAATAAAACCCAGAACCCAGAAATAAATCTCAGATTTATATGAATTTAATACATTTTGTATTTCTATTCAGTGGAAAAGGATGGATTATTTCATAGATGTGCTGGCAGGCATTACTTACTATCCATGTGAAAAATATCTTAAACCTCTACAAAAATAAATTCCAGATGTAAGAAAGATTTATCTAAACATCAAAACAAAATAAACATTTTGCATTTTTAAAATCTAAAGACCAAAGTATATCTAGCCAAGTTGACACTTAGAAACTATAAAATAAATGATGTGTTACATCTATGAAAAGAAGTATTTTAGTGGTAAAGGAATATAATCAAAATCAATTAGAAAATTATAGTTCTGGTAAAGTTACAATTGCTAGGCAACCAATTTACCTTTGTACTCCTCAGAGTTTTTAAAAATGGATGAGAAAAAATTTTAATTTATTAAATGGAAAAAATCTATGAAAAAGCAGTTCATTAAAGAGAAAAATCAACATGTTAAACATATAAAAGCCTCTGACTAGTTGTCAATGATATGTAATTTAAAGCAATTATGAGATATGACTTTGGACCCATCACTCTGGCACCTGTTGCTGGATGTGATTCAAGGACAAAGGCATTCCCTTACGTTGCTGGTGGTATGTACAGAGCTGCAGACTCTTTGGAAAAGCAATTTGCCAGCATCTATTCAAAAATGGAAAACATCCTTTCACCTAGCAATCACCTTCTGGAGAATCTGATCTATATAAAGTATATCAAGTGCATATGATGGTATTTATTTTTTTAAAATAGTATAAAGCTTTAACTCCTAACACAAATGCAATTAATTTCAAACATTTACTAATTTCCTGTAACAGTGCTTCTACAGTTGGCACACAAATGTCATAACATAAATATTAACTGAATATACAAAAACAAGCCATATAGAATTCTAACTGGTATGAAATGTGATGGTGTTTATCACAGCATGATTCATAGAGGCTGAAAACTGGAAACAGTGAATATCATTAACAGAAAATACTTGAATAAGTTATGATAGATCAGTATCATAGTTTTGTAGAACTACTGAAGAGAATCAGGACTCTATTTGGCATTGTAAATTGATTAATCAGTAATGTTGAGTGATAAAATTAAAAAGCAAAAATATATACAATATAACTAGTTTTTAAAACAAAAAAGACAGTCTATATTGTACATGTATCCAGTTATGATCACATGAGTGTAAAGGAAAAAATGGAAGAATATATTCAAAGTTGACAAAAGAGAAGGATTAAAAAATAAGTTTTTATTTCTTGTGCTTTAGGACTCTGGTTAAGGAAGTCAGGGCCTAATCTAACATGATGAAGATTTGGGCCTACTTTTTCTTCTATTAGGTGCAGGGCCTCTGGTCTAATTTCTAGGTCCTTGATCCAATTTGAGTTGAGTTTTATGTGTGGTGAGAAATAATGGTTTAATTTTATTTTGCACCATTTGTTGAAGAGACTGTCTTTTCTCCAATGTATATTTTTGGCATCTTTGTCTAGTATGAGATAACTATATTTGTGTGGGTTTGTCTCTGTGTCTTCTATTCTGTACCATTGGTCTACATGTCTATTTTGGTACCAATACCATGTCATTTCTGTTACTATAGCTTTGTAGTATAGTTTAAGGTCTGGTATTGTGATGCCTCCTGCTTCACTTTTCTTGCTAAGGATTTCTTTGGCTATTCTGGGTCTCTTATTTTTCCAAATGAATTTCATGATTGCTTTTCATATTTCTATGAGGACTGTTATTGATAATTTAATTGCAATTGCATTAAATCTGTACAATGCTTTTGGTAGTATGGCCATTTTGACAATATTAATTCTTCCTATCCAAGAACATGGGAGATCTTTCCTTCTTCTAAGATCTTCTTCAATGTCTTTTTTTAGTTTTCTGTAGTTTTCATTGTATAGGTCTTTCACCTCTTTTGTTAAATTGATTCCCACGTATTTTATTTATTTATTTATTTATTTATTTATTATTTTTTTGCTATGAATATTTTTTAAAATTTATTTATTTTTTAAAATTTATTTATTCTACTTAGGTATACATGATAGCAGGATGCATTTTGATTCATTGTATACAGAAGGAGCACAATTTTCATTTCTTTGTTGTACGTGATGTAGAATCATCATATATGCAGTCATACATGAGCTAGGGCTATGATGTCCATCTCATTCCACCATCTTTACTAACCCCCTGCCCCCCCATCCCCTTTAACCAAAGTTCCTCCATTCTTCCCATGTCCTCTCCTACATTATGGATCAGCATCCACTTATCAGAGAGAACATTACTTAGCATGATATTCTCTAACTCCATCCATTTAATTGGAAATGCCATAATTTTATTCTCTTTTATTGGTGAGTAATATTTCATTGTGTATATATACCACAGTTTCTTTATCCATTCATCTATCGAAGGGCATCTAGGTTGGTTCCACAGTTTAGCTATTGTGAATTAAGCTGCTATAACATTGAAGTAGCTACATCATTGTAGTATGCTGTTTTTAAGTCTTTGGGGTATAGCCCAAGGAGTGGGATAGCTAGGTCAAATGGTGGTTCCATTCCAAGTATTCTAAGGAATCTCAATACTGCTTTCCAGATTGGTTGTACCAATTTGCAGTCCTGCCAGCAATGTATGAGCTTGCCTTTTCCCCTACAACCTCACCAACACTTACTGTTGTTTGTATTCTTGATAATTGCTGGTGTGAGATAAAATCGTAGAGTAGTTTTCATTTGAATTTCTCTAATAGCTAGAGATGTTGAACATGTTTTCATATGTCTGATGATTGTATATCTTCTTCTGAGGAGTGTCTATTCAGCTCCTTAGCCCATTTATTGATTGGGTTGTTTGTTTGTATGTTTTTGGTGTTAAGTTTTTTGAGTTCTTTATATATCCTGAAGATTAATGCTCTATCAGATGTGCATGTGACAAAAATTTGTTCCCAGAATGTCGGCTCTCTGTTCACTTCATTGATTGTTTCTTTTACTGAGAAGAAGCTTTTCAGTTTGAATCCATCCCATTTATTGATTCTTGATTTTGTTCCTTGCGCTTTAGTAGTATTGTTAAGGAAGTAAGGTCCTATTCTGACATGTTGAAAATTTGAGCCTTTTTTTTTTGTCTTCTATTAGGAATAGGGTCTCTGGTCTAATTCCCAGGTCCTTGATCCACTTTGAGTTGAATTTTGTGCATGGTGAGAGATAGGGGTTTAGTTTCATTTTGCTGCATATGGATTTCCAATTTTCCCAGCACCATTTGTTGAAGAGGCTATCTTTTCCCCGGTGTATGTTTTTGGCATCTTTGTCTAGTATGAGATAGCTGTATTTATTTGGGTTATTCTGTGTCTTTTATTCTGTACCATTGGTCTATATGTCTATTTTGGTGCCAATACCATGCTGTTTTTGTTACTATAGCTTTGTAGGATAGTTTAAGGTCTGGTATTGTGATACCCCCTGCTTCACTCTTCTTGCTAAGGATTTCTTTGGCTATTCTGGGTCTCTTATTTTTCCAAATAAATTTCTTGGTTGCCTTTTCTATTTCTATAAGAAAGAACTTTGGGATTTTATAATCTCTATAACACTTTGGGTAGCATGGCCATTAATCTCTATAATGCTTTGGGTAGTATGGCCATTTTGACAATATTGATTCTGCCTATCCAAGAGCATGGAAGATTTTTCCATCTTCTAAGGTCTTGTACAATTTCTTTCTTTAGTGTCCTGTAGGTTTTTATGTAGAGGTCTTTCACCTCTTTTGTTAAATTGATTCCCAAGTTGTTTTTTTTTTTTTTTTTTTTTTTGAGGCTATTGTGAATGGGACAGTTTTCCTAATTTCTCTTTCAGAGGATTCATCACTGATGTATAGAAATGCATTTGGTTTATTGGTGTTGATTATATATCCTTCTACTTTGCTGAATTCATTTATTAATTCTAGAAGCTTTCTGGTGTAGTTTTTTGGATCCTTTAATTATATAATCATGCTGTCAGCAAATAGTGATAGTTTGAGTTCTTCCTTTCCTATATGTATCCATTTAATTTCTTTCATCTGTCTAATTGCTCTGGCTAGAGTTTCAAGGACTGTGATGAATCACAGTATTGAGAGAGGGCATCTCTGTCATGTTCTAGTTCATAGAGAGAATGCTTCCAATTTTTCTCCATTTAGAATAATGTTGGCCTTGGGCTTAGCATATAAATAAAATCAAGAATCAATAAATAGGATAGATTCAAACTAAAAAGCTTCTTCTCTGCAAAGGAAATAATCAATGACATGAAGAGAGAGCCCATAGAGTGGGAGTACATCTTTATGACATGCACATCAGATAAAGCACAAATTTCCAGGATATATGAAGAACTCAAAAAACTTGACACCAAAAAATAAATAACCCAATCAAAAATTGAGCTAAGGAACTGAACAGGTACTTCTCAGAAAAAGATATAAAATTGATCAAAACATATATGAAAAAAATGTTTAACATTTCCAGCAATTAGAGAAATTCAAATCAAAACTACTCTAAGATTTCATCTCACTCCAGTCAGAATGGTAATTATCAAGAATACAAGCAATAATAAGTGTTGGCAAGGATGTGGGGGAAAGGTACACTTATACATTGGTGGTGGCACTGCAAATTGGTGAAACCACTCTGGAAAGCAGTATGGAGATTTCTTAGAAAACTTGGAATGGAACCAACATTTTACTTAGCTATCTCACTCCTCAGTCTATGCACAAAGGACATACTATAGTGACACAGCCACATCAATGTTCATAGCAGCTCACTTCACAATAGCTAAACTGTGGTGCCAACCTAGATGCCCTTCAACAGATTAATGGATACAGAAACTGTGGTATAATATATACAATGGAATATTACTCAGCAATAAAAGAGAATAAAATTATGGTCTTTACAGGTGGATAGAGTTGGAGAATATCATGCTAAGCAAAGGAAGCCAATCCCCCAAAACCAAAGGGCCAAAATTTCTCTCTGATAAATGGATGCTGATCCATAGTTGGGGTGGGGGGCATGCATGAAGAGAATAGAGGAAGTTTGGGCAAAGCGGAGAGAGGGAAGGGGAGCATGAGGGCAGGAAAGATGGTGGAATGAGATGAACATCATTACCTTAGGTACATGTATAACTGCACATATAGTGCAACTCTGCATCATGTACAACCAGAGAAATGAAAAGTTGTGCTCCATCTGTGTGCAATGAATCAAAATGCATTCTGCTATCATGTATAACTAAATAGAACAAATTTTAAAATAATTTAAAAAAATAAATTTTTAAAAAGGACAGAGTAGAATGATTTGTTAGATTTCAAAACATAAACATGTACATGCTTTATTTTTTAAAGTGTTTTACATTTTTTATAATTTTTATATTTATAAATTTTATGTTAAAATATGTGTATAAACATACATTTATGTTATAGATAATCATAGATTCATATACTACAAATATTATTGTTCATGTATAAATATTTCATAAGAAAACATTTCAAAACCTGTGCTAATGTGTGCATATTTATGTGTTCAACATTAAAGTAACATTACAAAATGTTTTGGGAATTTTTTAAATTTAAAAATATAGTACAAAAGAAATGGACCAAAGCTAGGAATCTCAGCTAGTCAATGGCTACAACATTCACAAATTAAAATGAATTAGGGGGGCTGGGATTGTAGCTCAATGGTAGAGTACTTGCCTCATGTGCGTGAGGCACTGGGTTTGATCCTCAGCACCACATAAAAATAAATAAATAAAACATAAAGATACTGGGGCTGGGGCTGTAGCTCAGTGGTAGAGCACTTGCCTAGCATGCATGAGGCACTGGGTTCGATCCTCAGCATCACATATAAATAATAAATGAATAAAAAAATCCATCAACAACTAAAACATTTAAAAAATAAAGATATTGTGTCCATCTACAACCAAAAAACATTTTAAAAAATAAAAATAAAATGAACTAGGATCATGCCAACAATATTGGTGGGATTCTTGCCATTATCACTGCCATCATATACCAATGGCAGTGGGAGAATAATGGCAGAAATGGGAGCAATTTCACAAGAATAGAAAAAAAAAAGAGAAGGGAGAGAAGAAAAATTCTCTGTTGTAATTCATTGGCCTATTTATTTGTCTATATTTGTACCAATGCAACACAGCCTAAAAGACTAACATTTATTCTAAGTATCCAGTAATGAAAATCCCCCATCACACTCTTTAAAATTGTCTTGAATAACTTAGGACCTTGGTGTTCCCATATCCATTTTAAAATCAACATGTCAATTTCCACATTCATACACATACAACCTGCTGAGATTTCTAGTGAGTTTTTCTTCAGTCTGTAAATTCTTTGAGGGGAATGTACCTTGTAATAATGTAGAATCATACAATTCATAGTATATTTATTTAGATTTTATTATCTCAGTAATATATTATAGTTTTCACTGTAGAGTTTTTATATAACCTTTATTAAAATGATTGCTAGGTATTTGATGTTTTGATGCTGTTTTAAACAATTTAAAGTTGTAATTTCCAGTAGCTTCTATATTGAAATACACTGATTTTTTTTTTGATGTGTGCCCAGCTACTTGCTTAATGAACCCATTAATTCTTATAGTTTATAGGATACCACAGCAAATTTGGATAAATAGATCAGCTTCTTCCTTTCCAGTTCTTGTTCATGGTTTGCTTCAATTGCCATGCTCTACTAGCTAGCACTTCCCTGACACTACTGAATAAAGGCTAGTGTGCACATCTTTGTTCTTTTCTAAATTCAAGGGGAAGGAATTCAATATTTCATCAATAATTATGCTATAGGTTTTGGTAGAGAACATTCATCAGCATAAGAATATTAAAAATATAATTTGCTGAGTTTCCATTAGATAACCTAATCATAACTGAATGCTAAAAGTCTTTTTCATATCTAAGGAGATGGTAACTTGATTTTCTTTTTTCCATTAATGTAGTGACTTACAGGGTTTGATTTTCAGGTGTTAAACCAATCTTGCATTCCTTGAATAAAATTCATTTGTTTATGATGTATTGTTCTTTGTATGACTAGAATCAATTTGGTGTAATTTTGATTAGAATTTTTGCATCAATATTTATGAAAACTTGAAAAACTCCTTTCTTGTAATTTCCTTGTCAAGTCTTTGGTATCAGAATTACATGGGGCTTGCAAAATAAATTGAAAACTGATATCTCTTTAACTAGTCTGTGAAGAAGTATGTGTGGTATTTGTGTTAGTTGTTTATTAAGTATTTTTAGAAATTGACCAGTAAAGCTAACAAGATTTCAAGGTTTCTTTGTGAAAAGCTTTTGTACTATGGATTTAATTATTTAATTGTTCTGTGTGGGTTCCTCTTGAAAATAGGAAATTTTTTGTTCTGATGGTTACATATATGACTAGAGCACCATTAAATTTACAAAATTCTATTTCTACAGTCAGTGCCTATTGATTTCCTTCTCAGAAGTTGCAGATTTAATATATTTTCATTTCTTACATTCCTGCCTCTGACTAAAATTAATTATATTATTTTTCTTAATTTATACCTTCATATTTTTAACATGCTTATTACCGTGACTTAGTTTTAAAACCAACTTAAGTTGGTTTTAAAGATAATCTCTTAACACCTCATTACGAAAGATAAAGAACTTATTATAGCCATATTACCACTCCCTATTTCTGTTCCCTTCCCCTTCTAATTTTTGTTACATATGTAGTTTCAACATTTTCCATATTTATAGTATTTGCATTCTTTTCTTCAACCACAACCCCTGGATTTTCTTTTAATTTTAGTTGTACAGTTAATTGAAATATGTGTTCATTGTTTTTCTTTTTCCTGCAGTTTGCTTTATTCTGTTGGATGACTCATGTTTGTCTTCTCAGTAGTTACTTCACACAAAATATATATGCAGAGTGCGTAGAAGTTCCCCAAATTTGCTTTTACATTATACTTTAATGACAATTTAGTTGGATTTATAGTTCTTGGGACATTATGTGTTTCCTTGGGGATATTTTAGCCATAGTCTATATTCAGCATTAAGTGTTGATTGTTGCAATGCAATTACGCAAGACCAGCCGTCTAAAACTTTTTTCCATAGGAGATTGTAATCCTCACTTCAAAGAAAGAAGTAATGTAAATATAAAGATCAACTATGTAATTTAAAGGCTGCATTTGAGAGCTGTTAGCATTTTAGGGAAAATATTGTATTGGGTTTAATTTAGATAAATACAAAAAATCTCCCTACCTGCTTGTAGCTGGGGTAAAAACATCTTTTAGGGAAGAAATTATTTCCATGAACATTATAAGACTTGAAAATGAATTCCACACTTTTGAAGTTTTGAAACTACAAACTTAAAAGTTACATCCAACCCAAGTTTTGTAGTGTGGATTGTTTTAGAATCCTCACCTTAAGTGAGTCTACTTGTTTGAGTAGCCAGGTTCTGACTTTCAGAGGTAGAAACTCTACATGTATCTGTGGAAAATGACTAATGCCAAACATAGAGGCAATGCAATTTCTTTTACTTCTATTGCCATCCAGAGGTCCATAGTCCAGTGGTGAATTCAGCCTTATCAGAAGAGGTGACAGATGATAAGAGAAGACTAAGGGACATTTCATGTAGGACTACTGGAGAGTAACTTAGAACAAGTAGGAACACTTTAAAAAGGGATATTAAGAGTAGAAACTAGATACATGGCAATAAAAATGTTAAAATATGATTTTTCAAAAGTAGCTGAATGTAACTGAAAATATTCAGGATCTTGGAATCTGAGTTCATCCTTACTGAACATTTTCAAAAATTCTTTAAGCTTTTATATCTTTGTCCATAAAATTATGGAAATTTCTCTTTTTTCAGAAATTTCACTGAAAAACTTGTCTCTTGGGGGCCTTTGAGAGTTTAGATCATTTAAAAATGCATAGTATTAATTTTGCTGAGTTAATAGCCATTATGATCTAGTAGTGTGTATAATGTTTATCAGGGGACATTTTAAAATGTATATTATCATAAAACGCATATTTAAGGGCTTTCCACCTATGTAAATTGAATTTAATAGATTACAACAATTCCAGGGGGCCCATTAGGGTCTTTGGAAGACATAGTTCAGGGCTTTATTAAAACATATATTCCTTCCATATCATGTTTTTCTTAGAAAGTTTGTTCTAGTTAGCTAAAGCTGGAATCTGTTTGTCATGCTTAGTCATGAACAAATAAAAATAGAAAAATAAAATTTTCCAGTAAGACAGTCTACTAACATGGGAAGAAAATAAATCTTGCAGCTAATTATATTTTTTTGGGTATAAAATCACACACATAGAAAAGTTTCAATTAAAAATAATAGCAGTGAGTAAATCTAATGAATTACATGTTACCATGTATAAAATAATCGTTCTTTTATGTGTCAGATGATATGTGAGGAAATGCATACTTCAGTTTAAGCTGAGGTTATTGCTACTTGCCAAAGGATATATTTTGTCCCTTTCACTAACTTTGGTTTGAAGTCCACTTTATCTGATACAAGGATGGAAACTCCTGCTTGTTTACACAGTCCATGTGAGTGATACATTTTTTCCCATCCTTTCACCTTCAGTCTGTGGATGTCTTTGCCTATAAGATGAGTCTCTTGAAGGCAGCATATTGTTGGGTCCTTTTTTTTTTTTAATCCAATCTGCCAGTCTATATCTTTTGATTGATGAGTTTAGTCCATTAACATTCAGGGTTATTATTGAAATATGGTTTGTATTCCCAGTCATTTTGGTTTATTTTTGGTTTTTATCTTGACTTGATTTCTCTTTGATTGGCTTTTCCTTTAGTGTAGTTCTTCCCTTTACTGATTTTCATTGTTGTTTTTCATTTCCTCCTCCTGGAATATTTTGCCAAGAATGTTCTGTAGTGCCAGCTTTCTTGTTGTAAATTCTTTTAACTTTTGTTTATCATGAAAGTTTATAATTCATTATTAAATTTGAAACTTAATTTTGCTGGACATAAGATTCTTGGTTGGCATCCATTGTTTTTCAGCGTGTGGTATATGTTGTTCCAGGATGTCCTAGCATTGAGGGTCTGGGTTGAGAAATCTGCTGAGACTGAATTGGTTTCCCCCTATATATAATCTGCAACTTTTCTCTCGTGGCTTTTAAAATTCTATCCTTATTCTGTATACTAGGCATTTTCATTATAATGTCCCTTAGTTTGGATCTGTTGTAATTTCGTACATTTGGTGTCCTCTTGTATTTGGTTTTCCAATTCATTCTTCATGTTTGGGAAATTTTCTCATATTAGTTCATTGATGAGATTATGCATTACTTTGGTTTGTATCTCTGTAGCTCTTCTATCCCAATAATTCTTAACTTGGTCTTTTTATGTTATCCCATCATTTTTGGATGTTTGGTTCATGGTTTCTTACCATCTTCATTGTGTGGTCAACTTTATTTTCAAGACTATATGTTTTGTCTTCATTACCTGAAGTTCTGCCTTCCATGTGATCTAGTCTGTTTGTGATGCTCTTTCTATTGAATTTTTTATTTGGTTTATTTTTTCCTTCATTTTGAGAATTTGGGGTTTTTTTCAGAATCTATCTCTTTCTTGAATTAATCTTTTGCTACCTGTATTTGCTCTCTTATCTCTTTTTTGAAGTGATCAATTGTTGCCTGTAATTGCTCTTTTATATTGTTCTGAGCTTTGCAGATCATTTTAATTATGTGCATTCTGAACTCCTTCTCTGACATTTCATCTACTTTGCTGTCAATGGATTCTATTATTGTAGCATCTTGGTTTGTTTGGGGTACTTTCTTCCTTTGTTTTTTCATGTTATTCATTTGTCTTCATCTCTAGCATTGTAGATCTGAGGTATGACAGTTTCTACCCTATAATCTTGTAGCGTCCCTGCAGGTTGCCAAGACCTTGCCTTTAAGGGAAAGATCAATATTTACAGTATCCAATGCAAATGATATGCAGCCTAATAATGCCTATTTATATAATTACAGTTTTGTTGCAATAAACAGAAATGATGTGTTCGATTAGTATCCATACTATAAATAGTAGGTTTGCCTATAGGTCTATAGTCTCTAATGGTGGGAAAAGGAGGTGGTGTAGGATGTGGGGCTATGAGGTAGGAGGTGAGAATATAGAAGGACTAGATGATAGGAAAAGTGAAAGAGGAATCAAGAGAAGTAGGCTAGCAGGGATACCTCTGGTATAACCAGGCCTGCAAGGACCTTGGTGGTGGTCTTCCCAGTCCTAACTGCTGTCTCTAGATGGAAATGGGCCAGAGATCCATGTGTTGGTAGATGGGGGCAACAGCATGGGGTCTCCTCCACACGTTGGGCCAGCATCAGTCTGCTCTGCCTCCTCCATCAGTCTGCTGGATATATTTTAATTAAAAGTATCAAATGTAAATTATATCCAGTGTTTTTTGTGACAAGGTCTGCAGATCACCTACATCAAAATCTCCTTCTTAAAATATCTGTTTCTGAGCCCTACTCTAGATCCACTGGATCAGAAGTCTAGCATAGGCCAATTTGTATTGTAATAAATGCCCTCAGAGATCTTGCACAAGAAGAAGAAAAGTTTGAGAACACGAGTTATTTTTGTCTGTAAACATACACTAATACCTGAAATCCTATCAGGAATGTGCTCCCTGGCTATACACCTGCACTATAAAATATATACTACAATTCCTTAAACATTCCTCAAAGAATGCTTCTTTTAAAATTGGCCTCAGTCTCCAGTACCTACTTTGGACTTATAATGGCAGCCACCCAGCTTTGTGGCTCTAACACTCATCTACAGAGCTCTAACTTTGTAGTATCAGTTGGGAAATGTATTAAGTACAGATTTGAATGTAACTATCTACTAGAAATTCTCTCCACTTCTAAGATTTTGAGTATCTTTTAAAATCCATTTTGATGATTCAAAATCAAAGAACACCATCCCAGAGCTCTCTGCTCAAAGCCTATGGATAGTCAGTGATTATGACTAACTTATTAACATACCACTAGCTACACCAACACAAAGCAAAACACAAAAAATCAAAACTCTGACAGGTTCTTTCATTCTATGGACTTCCTCAAAAATGAAATGATAAAAACTGAAATTATATTAACTAATAATCCTATCTTTAAATTTGTTTTTCCTGTTTTCTCTCTTTTTAGAAGTGTGAACAATAGCCCCTTAATTCAGTAAAAATTCTGTCTGTGGCCTAGACACAGGCTACACTGGAGGAAAATTCTTCCTCTGCTATGCAGAATCATCAATTCTCGTGGTTAAAATAAATTTGAAATAAATCTCACACTATAGGCTAAAGTCCTTTAAAGGATTACCTAGTCACTGGTTTTACAAACAGCACAGTGTTTATAATGTATAGACTCACCAGAGGCCCTTATGTGCTTGCAGACGTTTTCCCAAAAGTTAAAGACATAAGTGCCACCATGTGTATCTCAGCTCTTCTATTCACTGGCTTCTAAGCCTTGAATCTGACAATGCCTCCCAGCTGTGCTTAACTGTCTTGTGTGGTTGGTTCTTGATTGTTGGTAAGGATTCCCAGCTGTGCTTACTCAGGAGCCCTCTGACATTCTTCCTTCTCCAGAGAACCCCTACTGGAATAGAGTTGTTAATACTATAAAAGTGTCCTATAAAATATATTCAAGTAATGGGTTTTCTCAGCCCAAGGTTGCAGTAAATGGAAAATGTGGAAAATTGGAAGTTAAGCAACCATACCTAGTTCTGACATGGGAGGAATAAACTGAGTATATAAAAAGATAATCATTTGAAACTTTAAAGCTTTCAACTAAACAATCTGATTCATGTAAGCTCCAGAGAAGACTGAAAAATGGCATTGGCTCTGTTCTAAGAAACAGATCTTTATTTTTTAAGTTCAATCAAATTATTTAAATATACAAAAGTACAGTATTATTTCATGTTTTCTTTTTTCACATTCCTGTGGTTTCATCCTTAATTATGCATCATTATCAGTGGTTGATCAAGCTTTCAAAGGAAGGAAAAACTTCTTGTCATTGCCTGTACTTCTCATATTGCTGAATTTGACCAAAACTTCAGCAGTAAATCACGACACCACCATTCTTCAGATAATACAGGCCAGAAGACAAAGGTGACTGTCTAAAGTAGGATTTTATGTGTGAATCATCTGGGAAGGATCTTCTGGTCTTCACTATAACTTTGCCTTTGAAATTTGACCTTTCCTTATTAGTTAGCTTCCAGGTGAGAAAGAAGAGAACCATCCTCACTGAAGACAAATAAATGCTAGACTAGGGTCATTTGGGAGATCAACACATTGCTTATGCAAAAACTCCTATTACTTCTTTTTTTTTTAATTTTTTTTAGTTGTAGATGGACACAATGTTTTCATTTTATTGCTTTGTATGTGGTGCTGAGGATCGAACCCAGGGCCCCACGCATGCGAGGCAAGTGCTCTACCACTGAGCCACAATCCCAGCCCCTATTACTTCTTATACTTCTCCATGAATCCAGTAAGAAAACTTACTATGTCTGTGCTAGATGTTCTGGAGGAATGAAAAAGAAATAGAGAACAACATCCACATAAGGAGAGACTCATAGTACTGTTCAAGATTCAAAACTCAGTAACCTCTGATGTATAGAAGTGCAATTGATTTATGGGTGTGGATTTTATATCCTGCTACTTTGCTGAATTCATTTATTAATTTTAGAAGTTTTCTGGTAGAATTTTTTGGATCCTCTAAGTATAGAATCATGTCGTCTGTAAATAATGATAGTTTGAGTTCTTCTTTTCCTATTCATATCCCTTTAATTTCTTTCGTCTGTCTAATTGCTCTGGCTACTGTTACAAGGACTATGTTGAATAGCAGTGGTGAAAGAGGGCATCCCTGTCTCTTCCCATTTTTAGAGAGAATGCTTCCAATTAATGCTGAATGTTCTCTCTGATAAGTGGATGCTGATCATAATGGGGGAGGACATGGGAAGAATGGAGGAACTTTGGTCAAAGGGTTGGGAGGTGGGAAAGAGCATGGGGACAGTAAAAATGGTGGAATAAGATGGACATCATAGCTCTAGCTTCATGTATGACTCCATATATGATATGATTCTAACATCACATACAACCAGAGAAATGAAAAGTTGTGCTCTATCTGTGTATAGTGAATCAAAATGCATTCTGCTATCATGTATACCTAAGTAGAATAAATAAATAAATAAATAATTTTTAAAAAGAAATGGCTGCACCATTTCATCATCCCATAAATAATATAAGAGGATCTTGTTTCTCCATAACCATGCCAAACCATAGTGTTTCCTGTCTTTTCTATTAAGTCATTCCTAATGGCTATTTACTGTTATCTTGCTGTGGTTCTACTTTGCATTTTTATGATATCTGTTGATGTACAGCATCTTGAAATATACTTATTAGCCATTGTTTTTCATCTTATTAATAAAATACCTTTCAAGTAAAAAAAAAAAAAAGAAAGAAAACCTCAGTAATCTCAACTTATCTTGTCAGTTCATACCTCAGCTTTCAGAAGGAAGCTTCCTCAATCTGTATCATAAAACTGAGCTCTTTCCTGGAGTTTGGTACACTTTGCCCAGCTACCTATCAGACACATCTTTCTGGATACCCTGTTTATTCCCACAGTTCAGTTCTATATATCCAAAACAAAGCTCTTCTTCTTTTCTCTTACATCTGCTTCTTGTCCAACATTTGTTCTTTTCTATTTGTGAAGAGAACCTGGCCATCCTCCGAGGCTTTCCCAGGCCTGAATCCTGTCATTTTGTTAACTCTTGTTTTTTTCCCAATCTATCACATCTCATCTCTCGTAACTGCCTTCTTTTTTATTACTATGTCATTATCCTAATTTCCAGCCTTTCTTTGCCTGGATTGTGAATTAACTACCTTTAATCATTTCCCAAGGGAAAAGATTAGAAGTAGGCAATAATTATTATTACCTGATAATTATAATTCCCCAATAATTATTCCTACAGTCCTAGCTCCATCAATTTCTAAAATTTACAATGCCAGGACTCTGCTTAAGAAGTCAGTTCCTCCCCAATGCTACAAAAAGATGTCCATACATCCCTAACTTCTTGTTTTTCTGCAACCTAATCCTGCCTTCCCTTCCAACTTATTTTCCTAGAATTTCCATCATTCAAATGGCATGCTTTACCCACACCCACTAACTTGCTGAGCCTTGTAAGTTTTCTTTCTTTTACCTTTCCCTCTTGTTCTAGAATAACCTTTCCAATTTCTCTGTATCTAGATTTTGCCTCAAACATGGGAACTTACTTAATAATTAGCTACAGAATAAGAGACAGACTAAAGATTAAGAGCCAATCCCTAGACCAGGACTGCCTGAGTTCAGATCCTGGATCTGCCTCTTATTAACTGTGTTAACATATTTTACCTTCCTGTACTTTCGTTTCCTCCCCTATAAAATGGATAATATAGTAATACTTAATCCCAGTGTTATGATGAGATAAATGAGTTAAAGTCCTTAGAACAGTGTCTCGTGAATATAATATCTTATATAAATGAAAGACAGCAATTGTGGATGAACAATTTTTGCCTTCATTTCTAAGTCTTTACCTTATTAAGCAAATTCTTATATAGGTATCAAAAAGTTTAACAATACACTAATAATTATGATAAAAATGTATTTTTAAAAGTGTAAAGATATTTAACAATCAATGTAAATAAATGACATGTCTCTAAATTTGTGAACATGTGAACTAGTTTATCTTTATATAAAATAACTTGTACTTCAGAATAATAAAGAGGTTGTTATTATGCACAATTTGAAACAAATGCAAAACTACGTAGGAGAGGATAACAAACCTGTATGCACACACTAGCTAGCTTCAGTTCATAGCCATCCTTGTTTCAGCTAGACCTCATGTCATATTATTTAGAGGCAATCAAAGACAGTGTACACTTAATCTATAAACAATTCAGTATGTTTGTCTATAAGAACTTTTCCTTGCAAAACCACTATACTGTTAACACACTTAAAATTTTCAAAAATATTTTTTTATTATCAATAGTCATTTGGCGTTCAAATTTCCAATAGTATCATGAAATCATTTTTTAAAATAGTTTGCATGTCAGGATCTGGGTAAGCCTCACATATTCTGCTTGGTTGCTGAGCTTTTCAGTGTCTACCAATCTGTTTCACCTGTCTCTTATCATTTGGTTGCCTGTTTGTATAACATTGTTTGTTAAAGAATCAGGATCTTTGTCCTGAAGAATTTTACACAGTCTGGATTTGCTGATTGCATCTCCATGATATAATTTAGTATGTCCTTCCCTTCTCTGTTTCCTTTAAAGGGTCATTAGATCAAATTTATGTGTGATATTTTTGGCAAGACTACCTCATAAGTCTTGTGGTGTTCTTTTGCTAAGATCCAAAGAATGCCTGGAAATCTCTCTCTTGGGTATGATAACAGCCATTGATCATCAATAGCAAGACCCATTAATTCATTTTAGGATACCAAAATAGCAATATTTTAATTTTATCATTCTCTCTACATTCATTATCTGGAATATTTCTATAAGGAAAAATGTTCCCATTGATTCTCTGATTACCCAGTGGCATGGGTCACAAATAAAGGTCTTAGTAAAACTTGCTTCTTTCCATTTGTATACCATTTTTCAAAATAATGAGATGGTTCTCCAGCATCTCCAAATGATTACTAATTATATTTCATTTTGCTCACTTGTTTTTAGTATTATGACCTGTTTTAATTTAATGCCTTTATTGATCCTCAAGTTGTTCCATTCTTGGTGAGTAAGAACCTAGTCTAGTTAGCCTCTGAGTCCCTTCACTATGAACCACACCTCTTTGACAGCTTCCATTCTGGTCTTTCAGGATGATCTGTTCTAACCATACTTCTAGAGCTGACTTGGCTTTTGCCTGCAAAATGAAAGTTCCCTGACCACAACTGCCTTCAGTACTCCTTTTATCCATAAACACCTGTCTCTCAATGTTTGGGTTCCCTTAGCAATTATCAGAGACTGTTCTTCCCCCAGCAGCAACACTGAGTCTTTATATTCACAGGGCTTATCATAAAGCCTTTCATAAAGTTGTCATGGTGTCAATTTGTTTGATTACCTAGATCTCGTTTTTTTTAAGCAGGTTTATAATTATATAAACCTATCAAGAATTTAATGGAGATAATCTTGGTTATTATGAGGTTTGTCAATCTAAGACACTTTAAGATATCTTTTGTCTTGAATATATAAATGAGTAAGTTTCTTCACATAAGGTTCAAGGGTAGAATTAAGCCACAAATTTTATGGTAACAATACCCACCAAATAATTTTTTAACTTTATATTTAGAGATAGCTTAAAGTTTGCAAAAAAGTTATAAAAAACAAAATTGCACAGAAATGTACAGTACATAAATAGTATAGATGTTTTTCTATATTATTTGAGAATAAGATACTTAAATACTTTACCCCTAAATACCAAGTATTTATTGTCTAATAATAGGAATATTCCCGTATATATCTATAGTACAGTTGACAGTTTCATAAATTTATGTTAATGTTTCAATTTTGACAAAAGTAAAACACCTTTCACAGGCAATAGCTCAGTTTATGAATGAGAACACATATATACATAAGGAAATTGCAACTCAGAAAAAATGTGATTTAACTAATGTAAAATTCTTTTCTTAACATCTACTAATTACTGTCCAAACATTCTAAGAAAAACTCCCTAATCCATCTCTCCTGGTTAAACAAGGAGCAAGTTAGAAACAGCAGTGAAATTGGTGAGTCATTGGACCTAGTTGTGATTTGCCTGTGATGATCATGGAGAATTTCTTTCTGAATCGGTCATTCTCACTGGATTCCCAGGCAGCAGCTGTGATAGACTAAATTGTCTCTCCCAGATGAGTATAAAATTTCATCTCTTTTCCTCATCAGCAAAATGAAATAAAATGGAGAATTTTGGAACAGGCCTAAAATATTATTGCAGACATTGCTCTAATTTGGAAATTGTCATAGTAGTACAAAGATGATTTGGCAGTTTTGAAAATTCATTCTAGATGTGGCACCAGTTCCAAATAAGCCTGAAAGGTCGTTATTTAAAATGGCATCATTTTACTCAAAATTTTTCCTCGTAATATTTCTTTCAAGAGAAATTTGTGGGAAAGCTACTGAGTTCCTCTGCCCATGTTTTTTGAGAAGAGGGGCTAGCCTCATGATTTTGAGGAATGGCCCTTTACTAATTCATTTGATATCCTGCTATACCCACAATCTACCAGCCTCCTCAGACATCACCTTAGACTTCCCAAAAGAAGCACCTTCTTGTTATACTTCACAACCTGGGACTTCGTTGCATCCTTCCTTAAAATCAAATGTTTCTTTCTCCCTCTCCATCTCCCCTCTTGGACTCTAAAAACAGCTTGGCTCTTATTATTTGCCAATCCTAATTTAGTAACCATAATTTTAAGCAATGTTGGAGGGATGGGCTATGGCATACCATCTTACTAACATGTCACATTGGGACCATTTCTATTAATGTGTTAGTTTACTGCCATCTTTTAGTGTCCAAAGAAGTTATAATGGCAGTTCTCTGTTTCTTTTGTTCTGATACAAAAAATTAGTTATGAAGTCCCAAAATTCTGAGACTACATTAGCAAATGTGAATGATCATTACCTAATAGTAGACTTCTCCAGAGTCTAACTTTCTAACTTTCAAAACTGCCTACACAAATGTCATCTGTGGTAGCTTTCCTACCACAGCAATTTGCCAAGTCAATTGGGTAGCCAAGACTAGGGAGAGTTGACATTTAGAAGACTTGAGTTTAAGTAAATCTGTGTGTTTCTTTAACCAGAACTATACCAGGGCCGAGTTAGCAAATCAAAGCAAAAACTGTTTCTTTCTATTTGGAACTGTAATGACCATCTAAAATTTTAAATTATATTGGCATTTTTGTGATTCAAATTATTTTAGGTAATGGACTATTATAAGTAGAACTTAGAAGTATTTTGTGGTACATCAGTGAAATTGTCTCTTGAAAGAAGATTTAGTTTTCAATATGAGCAAAGTAAAATTTGCAATGCAGTCTATTATTATTAAGATATCTGTATTTGTAGTTACTAAAGAAAATTTATGTAAGCTGATTTTATAAAAGTTATTTTGTTAGATTAAGTTTTATCCCCTTGGAGAAAGGACTTTAATTAGATTTATGTCACAGATGCAATTAGATGAGTAATATTGGCTCAAATCCATTCAGTGAAAATAATTGCAAATAGTAATGTAACAAATAAGTTTTTATCAAGACAAAGTCTCTGAGGTCAGTTATTCAAAAAGCAGGGACAATGGCCTCTGAACACAAATTTGTCTCAAACTTTGATTCCTCCCTATATAGGGCCATCATTTTAAAAGGCTCTAGATGAATATAATTCATTATATATCCACTTACACATAATTTTTTTTACCTCAGCATTGTTTGGGAGCTATTTGCTTTTATAAGTTAAAAATCCCAAGATTGATAATGGAAATGATTTATGTAAATTCAGACAGATACAGGCAGACATGAAATTAGGATCAGGCTTCCTGTTTTCAAGCCCTGGGTGTCAGTTCCCAGAATCACAAATAGAGCCTATGCTTTAACTTGGCAACTTTGGAAAACTTACCATTTTTCTTAGTTTATGTTTAGCTGCCAGAGACATATCAGCTAGGCACCTCTTTATCATCATCAACAACAAAGCACAAAATTAGTTATCTACTGTAAGTAATGTTAAAATATTAAGTAAGCCTCAAGTATCCTTAAGTTAGAAAAGAAATTCTCATTTGGAAAAGGAAGCTCTGTTTTGTAACTTCCTTTGCTTAACCAGTCTCTATATGCAGATTAGTGGGGGGGGGGCGTTGGGGGAGACTTTAACAGGATAGACAGAGTAAAAAGATGGTTGGGAAAATATATGTATTTAGTGTTGGGAAAGTGACTGCAAAACTAGAGCATAAGAGTCCAATAACCCAAGTGAAAAATTCAGAGCTGGACATAATAGCTGAAATGACTGAAGAAAAACTCAATATAGTTTAGTTGAAGTTCTCCAATCCAGAAAACAAGGGAAAAAATTAAAGAAAAATAAATAAAGCCACAGAGACTTTGATGTGAGGCAACATCAAACATACCAACTTACACGTAATGAGATTTCCAGGAGGAAAAGAGAGCGATCAACAAGACAGAGGGGAAAAAAAAGACAATTTAAAACTTGTCAAATTTGATGGAAAATATTAATATATTGATCCCAAATCACATAAACATGAGAATCACTTCTAGATAAAGTCAAACTGCTAAAATATAAACACTAAATCTCAAAAACACCAAGAGAAAAATAAATCCTCTTATATGTGGCATAGCAGTAAGAAAAATGACAAATGTCTCTTTGGAAACAGTGGAGACCATAAAGCAGTAGAATAACATATTTAAAGTGCAAAAATTAAAATATAAAGATGCCAAATAATTTTGTATTTAATAAAACTGTCAAATATGAAGGGAAAAATAAAGACCTTTCCAAATAACAGAAAACTAAATGAATTCTTAATAGCAGACATGACCTAAGAGAATTACTGAAGGAGTTCCTTAGGCTTTAAATAAATAATAATAGTAACTTGAATTCACAGAAAGAAATGAAGCACATTAGACTTATAAATATATGACCAATATAAAATATACTGTGTGTGCATGTGATACAGACATATGTGAATGTTTATACATTTGTATTTTCTTCTGATAATTTATTTTTAAAATGCAATTTTAAAGCAATAACTATGATGCTGTATTGTAAGACTTATAACAGGGAGATAGGTGAATATTGCAAAATAGTACAAAGAAAGGGGTAGGGAATTAAAATTAATTAAAGTTTGCCATAGTTTACTGGAATTAAATAATGTTAACTTTAATAGATTTTGTGAAAGTGAGGATGCATATTGTAAATGCTAGAGCAAAATCTTTAAAATTTAGAAAAAAACTAAAATCTCATGAGAAAAAACTAAAATAATAGGCTGAAGTATTTGTTGATCAAAATGAAATGAATAGAGAATAAATGGGAATGAAAAAAGACATGAAATGTATAGATCAAATAAGAAAGCTGAAACCTTTACCTATCCAAGTATTATGAAATGTTTCTTCTATGTTTTGCTCTAGAAATTTTATACCTTTGGATTTTACATTTGTGTCTATAATCTATTTGAGTTCATTTTTATAAAGAATGTGATTTATGGATCAAAGTTCAGTTTTTGCAGGTATAAATGTAAACAGAATAAATACTTCAGACAAAAGGCAGAGATTGTCAGACTGAATTTTAAAAAGCAAGCTCCAATTATATGCCACCTACAGGAGATACAGATGAGATTTAAGATACAAATAGGTTGAGCTTAAAACACATCGAGAGATATACTATGTACATAGAAATCATAAGATGTGTGGAATGGCTATAATAATATCAAAGTAATGTGACTATTAATATTAGAGACAAGAAAAGCTATTTCATAATAATAAAAGGAATAACATATCAGGAAGATGTATAATAAATGTGCACTTGTCTAACAGAACCTCAGAATACATGAAGCATAAACTGATAGCAGTGAAAGGGAACAAGCAATTTGAGATAAATAGAAACAATTATATTTGAAAATTTCAATATTCCATCAGAAAAATTGTCATTTATCAAGCTAAATGTATTATTAATTATTAAAATAATATTAATAAATTTTAGTAATGCCAAACATATAAAATGTTTTCTAATCACAATAGAATTAAATTTAAAATTAATATCAGCAGGGCGAGGTTGCGCACGCCTATAATCCCAGCACTTTGGGAGGCTGGGGCAGGAGAATCCCGAGTTCAAAGCCAGCCTCAGCAACGGCAAGGTGCTAAGTAACTCAGTGAGACCCTGTCTCTAAATAAAACACAAAATAGGGCTGGGGATGTTCTTTAGTGGTCAAGTACCCTGTGAGTTCAATCCCCAGTACCCCCCCAACAAAAAATTAATATCAAAAGAAATTTGTCAAATCCTCAAATATTTGGAAACAAAACAATATGTTTCTCAATAATCTCTAAGTTAATGAAGGAACCCAAAGGAAAATTTAAAACATTTTGAACTAAATGAGAATAAAAATATATTTAAATATACAAGATTAAATGCTCATGTTAGAAAAGAATAAAAATCTAATACATCTAAGCATCTAAAAAAATATCTAAGCATCTACCTCAAGAATGCAGGCAGGTGAACATTAATCCCCAAGTAAGTAGAAGGCAGGAATAACAATGTCAGAATGAAAATAAAGGAAATAATTTTTTAAAAAAGAAGAATAGTATAAGAAAACAATAAGATCAGAAGCCAATCGTTTGCAAATATAAACCAAGTTGATAAACCTTTAGCTAGATAGATCAGGAAAAGGATAGAAGACAAAAATTACCATTAGCTAAAATGAAGGAGAGGATACAACTATAGAACCTCCAGAAACTAATGGGTTTATAGGGGAATATTATTTACAATCTGTGATAATAAATTATACTAATGAAATTTATAAATTCTTAGAAAGTAAAAAATTATTACAACTGATGCAAGAACAAAATAGAAAAATTCTGAACCCCTGTTTAAATCATGTACATTGTATCATAGTTTAAAAATCTTGGTACAAAAGAAAACCTAGTTTCAGATGGATTAATTCTATCAAATGGCTTCAATTCTTATTAAAATTAGACCAGTTTTGTGCAAAATCTTTCCAAAAATTGAAAAGTATGGATTTGACCACTGCATTTTATGAATCTAGTATTAATATGATAACCCAAATCAAACAAAAACCACACAATAACATACAGGACTCTTATAAACATAGACATCTGCACAAAAACCACTTAACAAAATGTTAGTAAAATGAATCCAGCAATATATAAAACAGTTACACACATGAAAGATTGTTTTACATTTGTAAAGTAGTTAAAACATGATACTAATAGAATAAAATGTAAAAACTCTGATTGCCTCAGTAGATGATGAAAAAACATTTTTCAAAATTAAATACCCATTCATCAAACTAAGAATAATCATTTTATTAAATTATTTTATTAGAAATTATCACATTTGAACCAGCTTAAATGATAAGCATTTCCAGTGATATTATAAACCATTATTCAAAACTTAACAAATGACTAAGAGCTAATAGAGACAGAAAGTAAATAAGTGGTTTCCAGAGGCTAGAAGGGAATGAGTAGGGAGTTACTTCCGTTGGGTTCAGAATTCCTCTTTTATTATAGTATATTTTGATATATTTGTAAAACATGGGGTATATCTTATATAACTTTTATTCACTATATATTTATGATATCCAACCCCACCCTTTTTCCCCTAATTTTGCTCTACCTTCTGCATATGATAAAAAAAAGAATTCAACCCTTGATTTATTAAGTTTGGTTTAGTTCACTTAGCATGATGTTTTCCATTTCTATTCATTTACCAGCAAATTTCATTCTTCTTTATGACTAAGTTAAACTCCTTTGTATTTACCACATTTTCTTTTTTTAATTTTTATTATTAATTTATTTAAATGCATTTCAAGTCATAGTACATATATAGAGTTCAATTTTTCCATTTCTCTGGTTGCAAACCAGATAGAGTCACACCATTTGTGTCTTCATACATGCACCCAGAGTAGTGATGACCATCTCAATCAACCATCTTTACTACACCCATTCCGCTTTCCCTCCCTCCTGCCCCATCCAGTGTTCCTCCATTTCTCCTATGTTCCCCATTCCCACCCCCCTTATTTATCAGCATCCACTAATCAGAGAGAACATTTGGCATTTGGGTTTTTGGGATTGGCTTACTTCACTTAGCATAATGTTCTCCAATTCCATCCATTTACCCGCAAATGCCATAATTTGATTCTCTTTTATTGCTGAATAATATTCCATTGTGTATATGTACCACAGTTTCTTTATCCATTCATCTATTGAAGGGCATCTTGGTTGCTTCCACAATTTTGCAATTGTGAATTGAGCTGCTATAAACATTGAAGTGGCTGCGTCACTGTGGTATGCTGTTTTTAAGTCTTTAGGGTATAAGCCACGGAGTGGAATAGCTGTATCAAATGGTGGTTCCATTCCAAGTTTTTTAAGAAATCTCCATACTGCTTTCCAGATTGGTTGCACCAGTTTTCAGTCCCACCAGCAATGTTTGAGTGTGCCTTTTTCACCACATCCTCACCAGCACTTATTGTTGCTGGTATTTGGACAGCTGCCATTCTGACTAGGGTGAAATGAAATCTGAGAGTAGTTTTGATTTGCATTTTTTTAATTTCAGCTCTGATTTTTACTATTTACTGCCTTCTATTGATTTTGGAATTAGTTTTTTCTTCCTCTTTTAATGTCTTGAGGTGGAGATCTCAAATAATTTTAATGTCAAATTAATTATTTGAGATCCCTCTATATTTTTAAAGTAAGCACTCAATGCTGGAAGTTTTCTATTAGAACTGCTTTCATATTGTCCCAGAGATTTTATATGTTGGATCTCTGTTCTCATTTGCTGAAATATTTTGGTAATTGTCAGCAAACTGATCTAAGGTCATATGGAATTATAAATGGCCTGGTATAGCCAAAATGGCTTTTAAAAAAGAACTTGAGAACCTGATTTTCTCATTTATCATAATGATAGAGTAATCAATGAAGTGTGAATTTAATGTAAAGATAGACAAATAGACTAATGGAAAAGAATTTAAAAACCTCACATACATATAGACAGGTGATTTTCAATTGAAATGGATAATGGAAATAAATATCAAAATGTTCTAGAAAAAAACAGAATAAATTCTTTGTGAATTTGGATTAGGCAAAATTTCTTAGTAATGACACTGAAAATGAATCAATAAAAGAAAAAAGATAAATTAAGAGTTTATCAAAATAGTTATTCTTTGAAATTCACTGCTAAGAATGAAAAGACAAAACACACAGAAGGAAATATTTGAAAATAATATATATAAAAAAGGACTTTTATCCAGAATATACAAATATCTTTAAATAAATTATTTTCAAAATTAGTAAAAAAAAAATTAAACAGACACTTCACCCTAAAAGATACATGAATTGCAAATAAACACTAAAACTTGTTTAACATGGTAATTATTGGGGAAATGTAAAATAAACAAACATGGGGATATTTGCTAGTTTAAATTGATGGTTTCATAATTGTGTATTTTATGTTAAAACTTAGCAAATTTTATGCCTTATGTATGTAACATTTATTGAATTTTAATTATACCTCAATAAAGGCATTAATTTTTTAATTTAAAAATACTATCACATTCCCACCTCCCTTATTCATCAGCATCCATTAATCAGAGAGACCATTCGGCATTTGGTTTTTTGGGATTGACTTACTTCACTTAGCATAATGCTTTCCAGTTCCATCCATTTGCCTGCAAATGCCATAATTTTATTCTCTCTTATTGCTGAATAATATTCCATTGTGTATATGTACCACAGTTTCTTTATCCATTCA
>CM053406.1:77509557-77558637 GCA_028644305.1 Xerus rutilus | reverse complement strand
TAAATTAAAAAAATAAAAAATAAAAAAAAAAATACTATCACAAACATAAAATAAATCAAGCCATATTCTGGGAGTAAATATTTGCAAATCATGTATCTGATGATTACCTGTATAAAGAATACTTTAAAAAATTTTTATAACTCAAAAAGATGGCAAACTAATTAAAATGAATTTAAAAGCTTTGAATAGGTACTTATCAAAGAAATATGTGAATTATTAGTAAGCATAAAAAAGATCATTAATCATTAAAGTAATGATTAAAGAAATTTAAACTATAATAGAATATTACTATGTACCCACTAAAATAATTATAATCAATAGTACCTACTATTGGTAAGGATATGTAGAAATTAAAAATTGTTATATATTATTGATGGGACTGTCAAATGACACTTTGAAAATTGGTTTGGAAGTTTCCTAAAAAGTTAAACACTTATCATATGGCTTAGCATTTATACTCTTAAGTATTTACCTGAGATAAATAAATACCTATATCCAAGCAAAGATGTAAATGTCATTGTTCACAACACCATTATTTAGAATATCTAAAAATAGAAAACCAGTAAATTAATAGACAGAATATTACATACCCATACATGTATTAGCCCTCCAAACTAAAAAGAAAGAAACTACTGCTCCATGCAACTGTGTGGGTAAACCTCAAGAGCATGATTTCTGAATCAAAGAAACCAGATCAAAATGTCTACATGTTACATGATTCTATTTCTACGTAATTTCTAGGGAAAAAAACTAAAAATATAGAAACAAGAAGTGTATCAGTGGTCTTAAGTGGCTGAACTATGAGGAATAATTAAAACATTTTAATCCTGGATCATGGTGATGGATGGTTGTACAATTATATAGACTTAATAAAACTCATTGAACTATCCATATAAAATGTGTCAATATTATGGTATGTAAAATATGTCTTAATAAAACTGTTAAAAAATTCAAATGATACCTAGATTGGAATTAGAAGTTTGAGGATCATTAGTATATAGATAATCACTGTCACTCTAAAAGTAGAGAAAACACCTAGGGAAAGTCTTTTGGAAGAAAAAATATAAAAATATAGGAGACATGGGGAGAAAAAGAATGTGGGGCAGACCTCTGTGAAACAGCAATACTTAAAAAATCCAGCAAAAATAAAAATGAGAACATGTGGCTGTAGAAATAGAATAAAATCCAAAGGTTTTAGTGTCTCAGCAAGTGAGTATTTCTTGGAGGCAGGATGGTCTAAGGTGTATCAAATGCTACTGATACATCAAGGAAGAAAAAGCCTGAAAGATGTCTGAGGTAGTCACCTGAGAATGACCTAGGCATGAGCCATTTCTGAGGAGCAGCAGGGGCACAAATCAGTGGAAAGGCTGAAGACAGGAAGTAGAGCAAGCCTGGTTCAGGATGTTTATCTGAAAAAGGAAAGGAACAGATAAAGTAGGAAATGGCAGGAAATGAAAATACAAGAATTTTAACAGAAGATTCAATAGCATGTTGTGTTTTAAAGAGGAAAGCAGGTTGAAGATTAAGAAGAGGAGCATACTCTTAAACATCAATTCCATGAGAAGACAGAAAAGGATGGGATTGGAAGCACAGACTGAGGTATTAGCATTAAACAGTGTGGGACAATTCTTTCATGTGTAAGAACAGAAGAAAAGATAGTATTGCTGTAAGTGAATTTGTAGATTTCATGGCATTGATGGAAGGCATATATGATAGCTTGTGTTTTCTCTGTAGGAAGCAAGGCTATCAGAGAGTAAGAGCAGAAGTCATAATACCAAGAATTTGAGGAGAACAGTATCATTTAAGGATGTAGAATAAGGTTGGTGATCATGAATTTACAATAGTACAAATATAATTTTCTCTAGGAGTAGTTAAGGACCTAGGAACAAAAATGAAATTGGATATTCATTGGGGTTGGTTCTTTCAAGAAAGTTGGTAGGGCAGGGGTGTTTAGAATAGTGGTAAGAGAGCAACTAGAGAGCCAGATCATAGAACTGCAAAAATTGACACAAGGGCCAATAGAGGTTGTTTTCTCTTGTTGTTGTTTCAGGGTTGTTATCCCCTGAAACAAAGTCCAAAACAAAAACTTGAGGACAGGTCATTTGGGAGGGATCTTTGAATACAGGAATGAGGAATGGAGAGAATAAGTTAGGAAATAAGGAGAAACTAATTAACGGGTGCATCTTATCATTGTAGGCAACTGGGGCTGAGTCCTACTAGAGACCTGTAGGGACCCTGTGGAAGGCTCCTTGGAGTCCTTCTTCCGTAAGCTAGGAAGCTGACACCTCTATCCACTAACTTGTCACCCTTTGGTGGAGGATTACTTTAGGAGCATTAACTCCTCTCACTCTTTTAGGCTGCCTTCCCAGGGCTAAATAAATTCCTTGACTTTAGGAAAAAATACTAGACACAGAAAACCGAAGAGAGTAGGGAAAGCTGAGCTTGAAGTGAAATTCAACAGTATATAAGACTGCATGGGAACTGTCCACCACAGCGTCAGCTGAAAACCTGAGTAGGCCCAGGGCATGTTGTTCAAGGTGAAATTAAACCAATTCAACAAATAATTTGAGATGATAGAGGAGGTTTTTGACAATGAAAGTTACTTATGTCCTCTGAGTCATTATCAGTAAATGAGGATGACAATACACACCTTGTGTGGCTAGAATTAATAGGAGTCCCTACTATGTAAGGTGCTTAGCACAGAGCCTGGCGTACAGTTAGGCATATAGAATAAATACTGTTATCTATTGAAATATATATTATAAATATTAATAACTACCTATACTATGAATAATAAGAGATTAAATCAAGCTCTGTGAAAGAGTTTCACTACTTACCTGACTAACATTTTGTATGCCAACTCATGGCAATTATGTTTGGAAGGCCATTAAATTGTGGTAAAATTTTAAAATGAGCTTCATAAATGATCAGGTAATGTGAATATATTAAATATAATCTAATTTCCATGTATTCTCTGTCCTTTGGTTATGATTGCATGAGTTTCCACCAGACTAGAATGACAGATTCTCAAAGAAATATCCACAGATGTACTATCAGTTTTATTTTTGAAATTTGCCCCTTTGGAACTTATCCAAACATTCAGAAACAATCTAAATGCATCCTACTTTGAAATATCCTCTGATGTCAAGTAAATTTTCTTTAATTCTAGTTTAAATCTTTAACGCTGCAGTTTTGTTTTTACTCATTTTCTTTTTAGTAGAAAGAAAGGAACAGCTGGTTACTATTATCAACTTTCTTTTGTTTGGAATTTATTAAATATGCAACACTTGGATTTTTTTTTCTTGTCTGTCTGGACATAGAACTCTCACAGCTTTGTTTTTTTGTTGTTGTTGTTGTTGTTTTTAAATACAAAGAGCAGTAGAATTTAAAATGGAAAGACTTGCGGATCATCTATCTTAATATCCTAATATAAAGCCTGATTAATTACCATAGTTTAAATAATATTGTCATCTAGCATTTCTTTTGTACTTCTTGTGGTAAATTGTGTAATGTATCATTTGTTCAACAACCAACTGGAATGTTATTCTTTCTTTTATGAATGATAAAAAACCCTTTGCATACTAATAATATTAACTATTAATCCACCATATGATTTTTCCCTATTTATCATTTTCCTTTTAGTTTATTTTTGCTTTGGGTATGTGTGAATATATATATATTTTTGGTACTGGGGATTGAACTCAGGGGCACTCAACCACTGAGCCACATCTACCGCCCTATTTTGTATTTTATTTAGAGACAGGGTCTCACTGAGTTGCTTAGCACCTCACTTTTTGCTGAGGCTGGTTTTGAACTTGCAATCCTCCTGCCTCAGCCTCTCAAGCCACTGGGAATACAGGTGTGTGCCACCGTGCCAGACTTATATATGTGAATATTTTGTCAAATACATTATGTCTTCTATATTTGAATTGTTTGTTGTTTCTCCATGCTTAGAGATGCTTTATCTATTCTGAGCTCTGAGCTATGTTCGCCTGTATTTTCTTCTTAAAGTTTTGATTCAGCTCTTTACTCCTTCCAGAATTAACTTAAATGCAAGATTGTACATTTTATTTCATTTTCATTACAGCATATTGTTTTGCATTTGCAATATTATATATCATGAATCTGTTATGTATACATTCATGATACATTAGATATCAGTGATTGTTTGATAGATACCTAGATGTTCACTATGTAACATTACTCTGCCAGTTATACACTCTGCAATAATATTACCCAACTATATTTCTATTCCTTATACTGAAGGGCATTTTGAGAGACTTTGTCTCTTGCTTGAAGAAATCCAGGTTATCTCCGATCTATTTTAAAAAAAATTGAGTGGGCTGGAGTTGTGGCTCAATGGTAGAGCGCTTGCCTAGCATGTGTGAGACACTGGGTTCAACTCTCAGCACCACATATAAATAAATGAAAAAAGTAAAGGTCCAGCCGGGCGCGGTGGCTCACGCTTGTAATCCCAGCACTTAGGGAGGCTGAGGCAGGAGAATCGCGAGTTCAAAGCCAGCCTCAGCAATGGCGAGGCACTAAGCAACTCAGTGAGACCCTGTCTCTACATAAAACACAAAATAGGGCTGGGGATGTGGCTCAGTGGTCGAGTGCCCCTGAGATCAATCCCCAGTACCAAAAAAATAAAAAAAATAAAAATAAAAAAATAAAGGTCCATCAACAACTAAAAAAAATTTTTTTTAAAAAGTGAGTTTCATAGTTTTAGAGCACAGGCTGTATACCAACTGTCTAAGTTGAATCAGGGATTTGTACAAATTACTTAACCTCTCTGTCTTCTGTTTCCTAATCTGTAAAATAAAAGTAGTAATCCTGTGTTTATCCCGAGTTGTTATAGAATTTCAAGATGTTTGTAGCAGTGCCTGGCACACAGTAAACAATATAAATGTGTTTGATGAATATGATAATAATAAAGTAAATAACTTGTTTTCACTGAACCTTACTTGCTTACAGTGACCTGTTTGCTTTTTATATTAAAAATTATACTTCAAAAGATCCATTGTAGATTTTTGCTAGGCACCAACTTGAATCAGAATCTTTCTTCTTTAGCCCTCTGCCATACCTCTTACCCTCTTGCCATATAGCATAAAGCCCATCAGACTATCAACTCTGTTCAATATACTATTATTTAACTTAAAAATTCTTACCACATCCAAGCTTGCACATTTCCCTATAAACACATAGCCCTTTAATATACATAGTGCTCATTTCTCCATCTATGGGAACTGTTATTTTGGGAGGAGGTGCTGTTGATTGAACCCAGGGCTTTGTTCTTGTTAAACACATGCTCCACCACTAAGCTGCTCCTCTGAACCCAGAATCATTATTCATAAAGACCATCTTCATTTTTAGCTACATTCTAAAGTTAATAATGCTATCCATAGAATTATAGTTGTCTTCATATATCAAAAAATTCACTTCATTTTGTTAACTTCTGTTAAATATCTTTTATGAATACATTTATACACTGTATTATTTTTCAGCCTCCACTGTATTATTTTTCAGTGTATTATTTTGTGCATTTTTTGTTTCTCATATATGTTTATGCATATATATTCTTATATTCTAGTGATCAAGTTATTTTTATTCCTTTTCTTGTATTTTCAATATAATAATAATTACACATATTCTTAGGTGGTTGAGACTATGCACATATATTTCTGTAGAGTGTTTCAGTTTTTAATGTGGGACTGAAAATGGGATGCTTGCTTTTTGATATTTATTTAATACACTTATGAGTTTCTTAATTGTTATTTTGCTTCTGGGTTTTGTTTTGTTTCATTTTTGAGGTCCTGGGTATTAAGCCCAGGGCCTCATGAATGCTAGGCAGGCAAGTACTTTCCCACTGATCGCTACCAACAGCCCCTTTGCTTTCTGTCCTAAATGACACCCTCTTCATCACCACTATTCAGTGAAATTTTCTGTGAAGATGGAAATGCCCCAATCTGCATAGTTCAGTGTGGTTGGCACTGTGTGTCTCCTGAAATGTGGCTAGGAGAGTTGAGGAACTGAGTTTTAATTTTTTATTTAATTAATTTAAATAACTACATATGGCTGGCAGCACAGCTGTAAAGTAACTCTTGGGTCCTGTTTTCAGATGGAAATCCTTGGCTTAATTGTAACTATTCCACTGAACATGATTTGTGCACTTTTTGTTTCTCATATATGTTTATGCATATATATTCTTATATTCTAGTGATCAAGTTATTTTTACTCCTATTCTTGTATTTTCAATATAATAATAATTACACATATTCTTAGGTGGTTGGGACTATGCACATATATTTCTGTAGAGTGTTTCAGTTTTTAATGTGGGATTGAAAATGGGATGTTTGCTTTTTGATAATATTTGCAAGTAGTAATAATAATGTTCAATGCAAAAGAAAAACAAAATAAAAGTCACCTTAGTAGCATAAAGCATGTATACACATACACACACATACCAGTGCAATAGACTTGGTTGACCCCCCCCCCTTTTTTTCTTAATATTTTTTAGTTGTAAATGGAAATAATACTTTAATTTTATTTACTTATTTTTCTATAGTGCTGAAGATTGAACCCAGTGCCTCACACATGGTAGGCAAGCACTGAGCTACAGCCCCAGCCCAGTTGACTCTTTTTTATATATATTTCATTTTAAAATATTTACTGATTATGCAGATAATATATGTTTATAGCTAGAACAAAATTTTAAAATATTAAACCACTTTTATTTTTAGGTTTGTTTTCTCTCAATATTATTTCTAAGATCCACAGGTAGACAGATATACTGGTGAATAGATAATATGGATAGGCAGATAGGCATTTTCTAAGATATTGAAATGTTCTACAGATATACAGTGTGCACCAATAAATGTATACAACTTTCAGATGGAAATCAAGAAAAAAAATTCAATATGAGTATGTATTAGTAGCCATTTTGAACATTTGTAACTTTAAAATAATAAAAATGGGTAGTGGTGAACATTTACGCACTGAATTTGTCTATTGATTAATTAAATTTTACTTTTTGTACCATGAGAGTTTTCTTATAAAATAAAATTTATAAACATGATTTAAATGGCTGTATTGTGGTCTGTCCTTTATATCTATATACCATTATTTATTTAATCAGTTCACTATTATTGGGCATTCGGGATACTTCTCTTTTTTCCTATTATAAATACGATGGTGCCCTATGTATTAGTGCCTGAAACTTTTCATCTCTGATTATTTTTTTATGGGATACATTCTTAGAAGTGAAAACACTAAGAAGTGAAGATTTAAAAATTCTTGATATATACTGCCAAATTACCCTCCAAAAAATTCTATCGCTTATAGAGGAACATAAATAAATCTTGTTCTAGTTCTACCCTTTCATCAATTTTTTTCAGCTTTTCTTTGAACCTTTAAACTTCTTTTTGGTTTTAGAACCCAGATTGTTATTGAATAAATGTTTCTTTTAAGGGATTAACAAAGTACTCACTTGGTTATAAATATCCAAATAAAGTAACTCTCCTGATTTTTTCTTAGTAAAGGTTTTCGGATATAACATTTTCACTGTATAAATTGTTTCTTTCTAGGGTGAACAAGGAGCAAAGGGAGACCCAGGTCTGGCTGGCCTTAATGGACAAGATGTAAGCCTAACTGTCTTTCTTCTAATGTTCTGTTTACATTTTGCCACTGAAATATTCTATCTAGTGCTATTAAGATTTGACTGCCCTTAGCAGAACTAGCCCCCACAGTGAAGCAAAATTAAGAATCAAGGCAGTTTTTTGGATTTGGGGTTGGGTTTTTTGTTTGTTTGTTTTGCATATTAGCACAGTTTTAAGTTTTAGTTCTTTAGCTTTATATATTTCATACTTACCTTTAGCAGCTCTTTTATATCTGCTTTTTCTGGCATATTTTTTTAAGTCTTCCTTTCTCTGTTTTCTTTCTTCTTACATATATTCTGCAGTGGCCTGTACTGTCCCCCTGAGTTCTCTCCCCAAATTCCCATCAGTGAGAAGAAGGGTAGGGAGATTGTGTATCTGGACTGCTCCCTGACCACCAGTGCCTAACCTTGGAAAGCTACAGCCAATGACATCCCTGCTTCACAGTCATCTCCTTCCCTTTACCTCAAGACAGTCATCACCCTCTCCCCTCCAGAAGGTCATCCTAGTTCTTAGGGATGAATAATAGCCTAAATCTGGGCTTTCCTCTGAAATACAATCTCATTTAAAGTCATCAAATCCCCATTTGCTTTACTATGCTATATATGCTATATTATGCCCATTATGGTAACTTTACTGGGGGAAGTATCCAAAATAAGAATTTTTTTTTCTTTCCTATGTCACTAACATAAGGATCTGAAAGACCACACTGCCTGCTCTATGGATAAGCTAAGGAAACACTACAAGGGACTATATGCAGTTCCTTAATTCCTGGTGGTATCATATAACCCATCTTCTATGCAGCAGATCATTACAATGGGAAGAGAGGCTGAAGATCAATCCTTGGGGCCTTGGATTGATGAAAGAGAGCTTCCTGAAGGAAGCTCCTCCCAAAGAATATCCCTAGAAGTTAACCCTAATTGCTAACATTGACCTGAGGCTCTGAGCCCCACCCCACCACCTCTTCACACACAGTTTTACTATCTTGTCTAGTTTCCAGAAAGCTCCATTCACATCTACAATATAATCCTCATTCCTGTTCCTCTGCTCCTTTGAAGTGATTTTTTCTACACCGAAGAATGGACACTAGTACCAATAGCTAATACCTGGGGAGTCACTCTCTCCTCTACCACCTTAGCACATCTGGACACTGGTACATATGTTTAAACAGAGTATCAGACTGGCCTCCCTACTCATCACTAGAGGTTCTGGAGTAGAAGGCCAGCACCCAGTTTGTATACCAGTTCTGTCACTAGCTGAGCAAATCACTTCTCAGTCTATAAAATGATAGATTTAGACTTTAGACTGACTGACTTCCCCATCATAAAAGTGTCCTCTGATTTTATATAGAGATTATTAAGATTCCAAACTTGAAAAGTATGATGAGATTTGAAGCTTCATTCTGGTTTTTTTGAATCCTTGCAATATGTAAGGTACTGGGGGTAAACAAAACCAGAAAAGCAGCCAAAGCCAGAGTGTAGGAAGTACTGTATTTGAGAATGTCTGTTCTTCCTATGAACTCGGGAGATATGATCCAAGCTGTGTTTAAGTGAAGATTCATTTTATAATATGTCCTAAAATGGGTAGTTTGGGCATTTGCCTGGTTTTCTGTTCTTCCTTTTATTTCTCCACAAAATCACAGACTATGTCTTAGAATTCCTAGTGTTACCAGAGTCCTATGCTAAAGATCCCACTCTGGGGTCCCAACAGATCAAGCCTAGCCACTCACCCCAAAAACCAAATGGAAAAAATAATGGTTAAGAGCAGGAAAAGAGCTTTAATCATTGTAGCTACACCAGGAAGACAAGATCATCCACATCCTTGCCTCTGACTTTAGGAGTACTGACATGAACTTCCAGATTATACAGGTGAAGAGAACCAGAAATATGCATCATTCAGCAGGCTTGGCCAAACAGTGATCTGGTTACCCATCATCTCAGGACTGCTCAAGCAGGGCCTTGCCCACTTTTAGAACATGGCTGTTGCCTGAGGGTAATTTCAACTCATCACAAGATTTTTATGGATCAGACTTGTTGTTCCTGGAATCCATGGTGACTTAGAGCAAAGGAGACAGATGCAAACACAGAAATGCCAAGTTTTTAAATCCTGCTTTTAGTTATCCTTTGGACATTTGCAGACCCAAATGAAGAGCCTAAGTCCCTGTTACACTAGTATTTAGTAATGTTTGGGGGAAAGTACAGAGAGATATTGCAGAGGTGATAGATAAGATTGATTGATAGATCTATATATCATTCATACACACACATATATTTTATATATATATACATATATGTATGTATATATATATGTATATGTAAATTTGGCACTTGACCAGAATGAAAACTCAAAGATTGTCTAACACTGTGACCATTCTTTATGGAAAGGATTTTCACTTGTGAATAAGGTAAGACCATCAAAAAAGATAAACTGTAGTGTTGTAAAGGAAAACCACCTTTCGTGTATGTGACCTGTCTCAGGCACAGGGGCAAAACAAAATTTTTTAAAGTTTGTAAAGATAATGTTAGAGCTGAAAGAGTATTAGAGTAAGAATTTTTCCAAACATTTGAATAAAACTGGAATTTAAAGATTAGGAAATTTCTTATTTTGTCTGAAAGTAAGCTGATAGGCCTTTTAGTTAATCAGTTGATACACACAGACATTGGAGTACCTACTGCATATCCAAATGCTCTATAAGCCACTGTCTGAGTGCCCTACCTGAGCAATACCGAACTTGCTGGGAGCGCCCAGAGCCTAGCAGGCACTGTGACTATGACCTTTTCTCTCCAGGAGGGATCCTGCAAGAGTCCTTCACAGGCCGCAAACACAGAGATGCTATTTCTTTAGCACCATAATTGTTTAATGTAGCTCATTAAGAACACCATAAAGCATGACAAAGAACATTAACTTTTCTCACTTGGTTACTTAATTGATATGTAGATGGTGTTCTTTTCTTTTGCTTCATTTTGCCAAAGATATTCAGGAGTCATGATCAAGAAGTAAGAAAAAGTAATGAAATGTCCCCTCTTTCTCCTCTTCTATCACTGGAAGTAAAGAAATCTGACGCTCTATTACTATACCACCAGTGGTGGCATTATTAATATTGTGTTGTAGCACATAAACCGTTTGCACAAGAAATTCAAAATTCAGCCCTAACTCAGCTTTACATGGTGGCTAGAGTGTGGGGCAATAACATCCTTATTTTCAGAGGTAACAAATGGAGGCTTAGCAAATTAAGCAACTTTATTTTAGAAAATAATAAAATCAGCCTATAACCCTCAGTGTTTGACCAAGAAGTTTTTTTCTCACTAAATTGTGCTATACCTCATTATCTATTTTTCAATGCTAAAATAAATAACAGCCCCTGCAGACTGAAGTAATCCAGCATTTATGACAGTTCACTATGACTATCAATATGCACAGGTATACATTCATAGGAGTTGAAGGTATTACAATGACAATTTCAATCTGAAATAAAGTCAAGTCATAATGGAGATTATAACTTCAAGAATATTCTATTAGAGTGCATAGTGAACATGCTTGATGAGCCAGCTCACTCCTTTCTGAATTACTTTCTAAGTCTCAGTAAGTTGGAATGATTTAATATTCCTACAGCCTTCTTTTTATAACCTTTATTGTAATATATTAATTATGCCTGAATGTCAAAGTATCCTGTAATATTTTTTCATGCCAGTTTTCCCACAAAATGGGCCAGATTACTTTGAAAAATATAAAAATTAAAGAGAGGTATATAGTAGTTCAGTCTCAACAGGGCACTGTTGGCATTTTGGACAAGGCAATTCTTTGATATGTGGGTTGTCTTTCAAAAACAAAATGTTTAGCATCCTTGAGACTTACCAAATAATATTAAATACCTGTAACAGCCCCTAATCATCTCTTTCTCCCCCGCTTTCTCTTGATATCCATGGTATTAATATAGTTCCCTTATAGTTTAAATAAAGTATATCAAATGTATGTTGAAATTGTCAAAAATTTAAATTGCTAGAATTTATATTTTAAAATGTGAAACTTCATCTTGATACACATTCTAGTGTACAGTTAAATAATTTTGATTGTGGCCTAATACGAGATGCATTCAACAAATGGTATCTTAGAACAGACCTGAAGAGTATTGCATAGTTATTATCATGACCTTTGAAACCAGGCTACCTAGATTCAAGTCCCAGCTCTGCCACTAATAATGATATAGTTGTCATATCACATTATTTATTCTCTCTGTTTTTATTTGCACAATGGTATGTTAATATTAATGGTACTTACCTCACAGGATTTTGGGGAGGATCCAAAGACTTACCATACAGTAAGCATTTAGAACAGTGTCTTCGATATAGCAAAGAGTTATAAAACAGTTGCTGTTATTAAAAACTGGGATAAACACAGTACATTAGCTCTAACAGATAAATCTTTTCATTTATTTGTTTTTGTAGAGTTATGTAATGTTAGAAAAGTAGATTTTCATCATTAAGTTTAGTGTTGTGCTCTGCATCTTTATTATGGTCTTTCAAACATCCCTTATCAGAATTATAGCATTTGATGTTTCTAAAATAATCATGTTAATCTCCTTATACCAATGCAGTCTTGTGCTACTAAATACAAAAATATTGAAATCACAAACCCAGAGCTATCAGCTGGTGACAGCTGTTGCTACTGCAGGAAGTAAGGTGCAGTTAGTGGAACCTGAGACAGAGTTAATTAATGGGGTTAAAAATTTCAACAGATAACATTATTTTTTATCATCTGATTTTTCAAGATGCTGCACCTCATGAGAAGTAGTGCTTGCAGTAAAAATTTCATTATCTACTTGTTTTTGAAATTCCAGTTCAGCTTCCATTTGCCTTTGGATAAGAGTTTCTATCTCCATATTACATGCAGAATCAACTGCTGTGCTTTTAAGTATCTTTATGTACATGAATTGTATTGAAAACTTTCATAGTAGATACCCATCTTATTCGATCTTAAATTTAGGTCTGTTCCTTTTAGTGTTTAATGCTCTTTGGAGAGCACTATTTCTTTTCTCCCCAGCATTCAGTAACCATGATAGTTTCACCAGGGTGACACAAGGAGAAAAACTGTTCCTGAGAAAAGCATTACTAATCTCTTTCTCTGAGCCTATTACAATGCCATGGCCTTAACAACATTGTACTTTGTCACGGAGGACATGAGTTACATGGGTCCACTTTAATGGCCATGAAAGTAGAAGTTTGATGAATACAGTGCTTCTCAATTGCATTTTATCCTATGTGAGTTAAAGCATGATTGTTACCTATCCATCAAACTGAGTACAAAACAGAACAGAAAGAACTATTAATTATCCCTTAAACTTGTACTTAAAGAATAAAAAGCAACATTTGTTAAGCGCCGCTATTTACTAAATGTTTTTATAGCATGTTTCTCAAAAGAACTATTCAAAATAACTATTACTTTTACCTACCTTATAGGGATGCTTAAGTAAACTACCCAAGATAATGCATAAAATGCTATTTCTCTCCTGACTCTCCTGAACTCCATATTTCTGAAGTCTTAAACACCTCCAGTAGAACTGAGCAACCAAGGGAACAGGTCTCTTCACACCTGCTGTAGAAGTCTATGATGATACTGAGTAGTTGCATTGACTTGTAATTGTCATCCCTCACTCCCTGCCTGGCCATGGTTGACTGAACCCAAGGAAGTTAGCTGACTCAACTACCAACAAGTCTTTTCTCTGGAAGTTACACTTGGGATTGATTTATCAGGAAAAAAACCTTTAAAATTTTTAATGTATTATTGTAGCCTACAAGATAATATACTAAATGCACTTAATGGTTATGAATGGGATAGTAATAGCTGGGACACCATCAAATCCAGAACTCATTTTAAGAACTAAAAATCATCCTCCCCTCAAAAGCTGCCTGTGTGGTTCTCCCCTCTCACCTCCACTTCAGAGTTAGTCATTTACCTAAATGTTGTGCTTACTGATCTACTTTCAGGAATTATGTTTTCATATTCATGTTTATAAGGAATATATAGATTAGTCTTACATGTTTGTAGATTTTCTGATTTTTTGTTAAATAAATGGATCTCAGGTCTTTATCAGCTATTTCTTTTGTCATGTTTGTCCTTTCTCTGTATAGTTTTGCATGAGCAAGAAAACATAAAACCTCTTTTAAATAAATTCTCAGCATAGTAAGCGGCCCAACCTCCCAGCCAGCTACTTAACCCAACTCCCTAACCCAGCTCCCTTTCCCAGCCCACTGCCCCCACATCTACCAGTCCCGTCTACCAGTATGTTCCCATTCCCACCATGCCTCTCCATCTTCACTGTCACCACCCGTCCCAGCCATCTTGCTCTTCTGCCCAGAAAGCTGTCATCACCCCTTTACCGCTTCCACTCTTGCTGCCTAAAATATACATTTTACCTTATAGCCAAAGCAATACTTTTAAAATAATCACACTATGTTATTTTCCTGCTTACAACACACTTAAATGGCTTCCCATTGCACTTTTTAAAATTCCATCTTCCTCACCATGACCTGTAGTTCGCTGTGTGCCATGACCTATGACCAACCCTACTTTTCACGTACATGCCAGTGATGCTTCTTCCACCTTAGGGGTTTTTGTGCCTGCCATTCCTACTACCCTCACACTTTTCCCCAGGATCATTATATGGCTAGATTCTTCTGAAATAACAATGCACACAGAGGCTATTTCTGACCACCCTACCTGACATAGCTGCTCTCTCCTTCACTCATCACAGTCAGCCTGTTGGCCTGTTTGTTGTCAGTCTCCCTTCTCATGAGAGTTCCATGAGGACCAGAACCTTGATTTTGTTAAAGAAAAAAATTATTGTATTGTTTATTTTTTTTAAATGGCAAGAAAGACTTTATTCAAGACTATTGCAGTAGGGGAACTTCAATAAGGGAGAGATGTTAGGCTCAAATCCAAATACCACAAGGGCAAGGGGGCATTCTATAGTTAATGAGTAGAGTAAAGGGGGCCAGTGGGTAGAAACTTACTGAGAGGAGACATCAAGGGTGAAATGATTCTTGCTGACCTGATCTAAGAGAATTCTTACTAAACACAGGCCAGTAATCTAGGTAGCTAAGGAAGAGGATGAAGAGCAGACACCAAGGTTGGGAGATTTTTCCTAACTGGATTTAGCAAGATTCTTGCTATAACTGGGTGGAGCAGGCTAAGGATAGAAAGAGGGCTGAAGTCCAGAGCTCATTGACAAGAAGGCTGAGAAAAACCTGACTGAAATGCAGTTATGGAGAGAATGTTTACCAGCTTCTGATTCTTTTTTGTTTCTCTAAGACAGTATTATCCAATGGAAATATAATGAAAGCCACAAATTCAAAACAAACATATATCACATTTTCTAGCAGCCACATTAGGAAAAGTAAAAAAAGGCACTTGAAACTATTTTTAAAAATACATTTCAGTTAATCCATTATATTCAATGTTGCCATTTCAACACATAATCAATAAAATTTTATTAATGAAATATTTTACATTCTTATAAAACATTTTACATTATTTTACATTCTTATAGAAACCTAATGATGTTTTACTTCCATAGCACATGTCAGTTCATATAGTCCCATTTTAAGGGTTCAAAGGACACATGTGCTTGGGATACTGTATTGGACAGTGCAGGGTGAAGGCTAGAAGAGTGAGTGCACACAATGTAGATAGACATGTTTATTGGATAAATGGATGAGTGGATGATAAAAATTTATTCACAGAAATGGCTATTGTCTTCCCCCATGTGGTTAGGATATGCTGTCACCAAGTTTTACTCTGAAAACGTATATGATTTTGGAAGCAATGGATAATAATAATAAATCTTAAATATATTTAATTTTTCACTTTTCAGTTTTGTAACTATTCCAGAATAATGATAGAAAAAATATATAACTATGGTTTTTGTCCACAAAGCATTTATACAACTGTACAAAATCTTTTGGCCAATTAAATGTGGTTTGCATTCATTAAACTTTTTTTCTTAATGTATAAGATTCAAGTTTCCACATGCTCTCTGCAAAAAGATTTATTTTAAGTATTCAATTTTCTTTTGTTTCATTCTATTCATCTCTGGTTTCTGGATTGAGCAGCTACAGGTGCTGGCATTTGGCACTACTTATTCACTACAAAATGTCAGAGCACTAATAGCTGGATCCCTGAGCGAGGAACAGTAAGACACCTGGACTTCCTGTGCATGGTGTAACTTCAGAATATTTCCTTTTTCCATCATTGTTTTTCACTCACCCAATGTGTTAAATTAAGGATGAAGGAAGATTATTTTTCTATTTACCACACAGTCAGGATGTGTCTATCTAACTTTCTTTCCATTTACACTGTGAATACATTCAGCTGTAGAATACATTTCTCTTCCAGTGAAATCTATTGTGGTATTCACGAAAGCTGTCATTTCCAAGTCAGATAAACTAAATACCCATGAAAACACCAAAGAGTTCAGAGGATTCATGAAAATATTTATCTGATATTCTGTCTATGTCTTTTGTAGTCCCATTTGATATCTTTATAAATCCAGGTTTTAAAAAAGAAAGGAATTAGAACACTAAAGCACACTTTAAAATAGGAAAGGGATTACATTTTAGCTCCTGCATTGTGACTGACAGAAAAAGAATGCATCCTTCATTCCTTTTTCCCCACAATTAGATTTCTTGATAGACATGTAAAAAATGTTTTTGATTTAACTCTTGAATATTTTGGCAAGCTTTATAAAGGCCAAATCAATGCTAAATCAGAGGTATTTACAACATCCACAAATTTAATCCAAAGTGGATACTTAAAAGCTCATATAGATCTAAATGATGTTCTCCCAGATGGTGAATTAATGTCATTTTAGCAGGAAGCAAAGTTGCACAAATATGCAGTATTGAGAACTCGTGCTGATTTAATGTATCTGTACCCACCATAGCGCAGATGTTGCTTATCATTTTAGTGCCAGTTGTCTTTATTTTTCTCTATACCACAAAAGGAATAATGGGATTTGGGAGTTCAGTAAATGATGATTTATTTTGTTACTAATGATGTGTAAGAAACTGAAGCTTTCTATGACCTGTATTAAAAAATCATATTGGTTATCTTCTTTGTATAGGGTTTGAAGGGTGACTTGGGTCCTCATGGTCCACCTGGCCCCAAAGGAGAAAAGGTACTGTATTATCCAAAAATGTGTCAACCTTTTAAAGAAAACCTCAAAAACCTGTGCAGTGACTTCTTGTTGATACCATTTAATTGCCAAAAACACTTTTAAATTAACCAAAGTCTTACATTAAAAGCATCTGAACAACAACAAAACCTTTTGGTTCATTTAATTAGTTTGAAGAGACTAAATGTTCAATTGCTATTTGACTTAATTGGTGTTTATAAGATTTCCCTTTTCTTACCCTTGCTTAACAGCGTGCAGAATTCAATCCCAAATTAGCAAAGGTGTCCTATCTTGGGGAACTCAGCCAACAATACTGATCTGCCACCATAATTGTGAAGCAGGTGGCTTTGGGAGTAAAGAAGCTAACTTGAAATCTCAGTCTTAGTCTAAATGCTCCATTTCCTACAACATTTTCCCATATGCTATTTCTTAATGGCCTATTGGCAGTAACCTTGAAAAGAAAATTAAGGAATAGTACAAGCAAGAGTTGTGTTGAATAATGTCATTAGGTGACTTCAACTTGATGAAAATTGTTTATGTGTATGGTTTGCACTATATTTTGTTCTCCATCCTTAGCACATTTAAATATCCTTGTCTATCTTCAATATTTATCTCTGTACCCAAGGTGATTTTGCAAATTTTTTCTTAGTGACTGATTTAAGCTACCTCAATGTCCCTTAACAATTATTGATTATTTTAATTCAGTTGCCTCCCTAAGAAAATAATGAAACAAATGGTAAGTCTTGACTTCTGAGTTAACTAAATTTGGTGAGAAAAAAAGAAGCTAAAGCTACTCTCAAAAGGAGAATACAAAATCCTAGCACCCTATGCCACACAACATAGACTTATGGACCCCATAATGTTCAACTAAATAAGAACCAGAAGCAAGGATGCTCAGTCTCAATGACTGAAAGTTCTTACGAGATGGAGTTCCCAAGACAATAAACAGAAGTGACATAGACAGTGAAGCATAGTAAACTCTTAGATTAACCACTTTTAAAAGATTTTGAATGGCTTATTAACATATACACCTGGAAATGTGTATTCACATAGGTCAGCACAGCAATTTCAGCATTTGAAAATATGTAAGTATAGGCAGAACCTTTTACAGTTGATGGCAAGGGCAACGCCAATTCAGCAGAGCTTGGAAGAGGCCGTGGGAACCGTTTCTTGCAGCTGGAGGCATGAAGTGGGGAGATCCACTTATTATTTCTGCTGATCCTTATACTAACTTTGTCAGAAAAATTATCTGTCACTATGACTCTTCCCAGCTGCTCCATTGGCAAGTAACCATATTTGAAAAGACTTTTTTTTTCTAATTTTGGATTAGTAGTCAAAAGAATAGAAAATTAGATTATTTTAGCTTTTCAAAACAAGCTCTGCTACTGCAAAAAGCATATGAGTGCATAAGGCAATTTTTATATCATGAGAACTAAAGGGCACATAATAAATTTTTCATTGTGCAGAGACTTGAAGATAAATGTGTTTTTTCTGTCCTTCAAGATTTATCTAAAGATATTGCTTCTATCTACTCAGAAACTTACAAATAATGTGCAAAAAAAGGGGTTATTGGTAATTTTAACTTTCTTTCATCTATTTTAGGGAGATATGGGGCCTCCAGGACCACCAGCCTTCACTGTAAGTATTTTTGAAATCAAAATTTAAAACTGAAATCTATTACTCTGCTTATTATTTATACTACCTCATGCCTACACTAGAATTTAAATCACAGAATATTTAAAAAAATGAAAATGATGTTAGAGTACATCTAGCCAAACCTTCACATTTTAAATATGGGGTGTCTGCTGGTAACAGTGAAATAATCAGTATCTACCCTGAGCAATATTTTTCCGTCCTTCAGAGAGTTCATAATTGTGTCCCTTAAATGTTTGGTTAAGGATTAATCATTCTTTTTTAAATAAAAATTTTCTTAAAAGTAAATGAAAGCAAAGTAGTTCTACTTGGTCTGAAAACTATAAAAGGAAAAAGCAAACTATAATAACCCAAACCCTACCTATTTAAGCTGATTGTTATATTCTGCCACGCCTGTCTACCACCATCATTATTTTCCTATTTGATTTGTTCCTAAGTTTCCAAATGATAAAATGGTGATATTTCAAAAAACATACTTGAGTGTATAATGTGAACATATTGGGATTGTTCTCAATTAAATGATCATCATCGATTATTAAGAATTTAATCATAAATAATAATGGTTTTATATTTAGAAACAATTTAGTATTATAAATTTTCTTCAGGAGCCAGTGAAGATTTTCATTTAACTTAAAGATTTGGTCTCAGAAAGATTCTAAACTTAGTAGAAAAGAGTTTGTTTGTTTGTTTGTTTAAGATCATTTGTAGCCTGAGGTCTCTTGAATTTTATGTCAATATTAGCCAATGACATAACTTAAACATTAAATCATCAGTATTCAAAGGCCTCTCCTGATCATAGAAGGTCAGGCTTAAAGAAATCTTTCTGTAATCTGGATAGGTTCTGTCAGCAAAGCACAGTAACTCAAAGGCTTGGTGATTTGGATAACATTTATATTTTATCTTTGTACTTCAAAATTCCATTATAAACAGTAGGCTAATAACATCTTTTTTTAAATTTTTTTAGTTGTTGATGAATCTTCATTCTATTCATTTATTATTTTTATATGTGGTGCTGAGGATCGAACCCAGCGCCCCACGCATGCTAAGCAAGCGCTCTACCACTGAGCTACAGCCCCAGCCCCAGGCTAATAACATCTTATTCCAATAATCTTTGCAACTGTCATTTAAAGAACAGATATTTCTAGATTGGTAGAAAACCTAAGAAACCAAATAGGTGATTTACTTGGGAAAAAACAAATTCAATTCTCAAGGGAATTCTGTACTCTTAAGATTTTATTTTCAAGATGGAAATAAAACCTATTTTATATGAAGTTTTACCTGCATAATACTCCAATATTTTTGTACTTTTTGGAATTACAAATATATATTTGGCAGTGATTAGAGGTAAGACTGCTCATTTCATTCATGACACATACCTGTTTTCTTTAGCTAAGTTACATGCCCAACCACTTCACTTAGCTATTTGATTTCCTAGTCATTTTCAAGTCATGTCTGAAGACCAGTATGCAATCTGTGTACCATTTCAACTGAAATTTAAATTTGGCCCCTTGCCCAGAAAATTTCACTGGACTTTATCTTCTCAGTGGGGTTGTCATAGCAGCTAATTTCTTTCTACAAAGGAACACCTTATGGGTGTCTCTTTTCACCTGTCAGCTGGGATGCACTTAGTGAATACAAGCTAATTTTTATATTTGTCAAAGATATTACAAGGCAAAAACATTATTAAATGAGTGTTCTACTTCATAAAGTAAAATATTTAATATTGTTTGGGTATTATTATTTTATATGCTTACTGTTACTTCCTTTACTAACATAGATAATAAACTGTTACCATAAAATAGGGATGAACTGAAATGAGTAACAACATACCGTGCACCAAATATTTAGTTGGCCTTATAATACAGGTTAATAATTATTAATTGAAGTCACTAGTATGTGTTTTCTAGAAAGCCAAAGTGACTGACAGCACTTAATTTGGATTTAATGAGATGGTGATATATAGGACTCAGTAAACTTAGAGTTAATCCATAGTGATTCTCAAAACTAACTGTACACCAAAATCCACAGGAGAGCATTACAATACACAAATATTTACAATACAGAAATATTTCTTTCTATTAGGGAAGCATCACAAGAAAACCATGCTAAGATTGAAACCTGCTTGGTTAAGTAGAGGAGATTAGGGCTAGGAATGTGCCTTTAACTACAGCCGTAACCCAGCCATCCACATACTTCAGCAGGCTCAGCTGCTTTAAAGCTTCTTAAAACTTGGAGCTGGGATTATAGCTCAGTGGGAGAGCACTTGCCTAGCACACACGTAAGGCACTGGGTTTGATCCTCAGCACCACATAAAAATAAATAAAGCTATTGTGTCCACCTGCAACTATAAAAAGAATTTAAAAATACTTAATGCATATAGGAACGACTCAGTGGTCTTGTTCAAATGAATATTCTTTAAGTATGGAGTGAGACTTGAAATTCTATATTTTAAGAAAGTTTCTAGGGAATGCAGAGGCTGCTGGTCCTTAGGTAAGACTTGGAGTCATACTGCCTGCTTCACAGATCAGTGGTTCTCCATCTTCCTGGTTACCTTCTTTACTTTATGGTCTTTCTAGATTATTCTAACAACAAAATATTAAGGAATAGGCTCAAGAACAACCTTGTGAATCTGTAAGTAGAACATCTGGAAAGTAGTTTATAAAACAATGTCCAAAATTTTCCCCTAAATACTTTTTTTCTTTTACAAAATGTCCTCTAGAGATATGACAAGAAGAAATGAAACTCTTTTCAGTTCAGTAGGAAAAAAAAAAAAACAATGCTTGTCACTGAAAATACACTTCTGTGTATCTCTTGCTAGTCATATTTTCAGCAAATACAGCTGGTTGAAAATACAAAATTTAATCAAATCACTTTGATTTCTTTTCAGCTTCTTTTTGGAAGATGCCAAATTCACTAATTAGTTTGACTACTAAATTAACTATTGTATAAACATAGTGTGCTATTATAGAAACTTACAATAAATGTAATTTTGAAGTTCTAAAGAAGTAAATACAAAATTTTCCTACCTGATGTAAGTTAATTAATTGATCATCCTTTCCTTATGATTTTTATATATCAAACTGATAAACACTTTAAATCAACAAAACATGTTGTTCAATCCTAAGTAGTAGTAGTAATAGTTATAGTGATAATAATTCTACTAATAACAACAACAAATGATACATTTTTTGTGTGTGTATGTGAGCTGGGGATTGAACCTAGAGCTTTGTGCATATTATCCATACTCTCCACTACTCGGTAACACCCTTAGCCCAATGGCAAACATTTATTAAACACTATGTGTTATCTAAACCGTTCCTTAAGAAACCCTGTGAGGTATAAAATGATTATTACCACATCCCATGTAAGTGAACTTAGGACCAGAGAATCTAAAAATCTTGCCCAGGGTTACAGAGATGATAAGTGGCATACCTAATATTCAAATGCCTATTTTACTAATGCTAAACTAAGACCTTTAACTTCTACAGCAAACATTATTTAAATCAAGTTCACAAAATATTAAATATTAACAAAGTATCTTAAATTATAAGGATAAGCTTAGGATAAGCTCTGCTTCTTAATGATGAATATTTTCATCACAATCCTTCATGATTGTGGTGAAAATATTCTTTCCTTTCTTTTCTTTCCTTTACTTTTCTCTTCCCCCCTCCTTCCCTCCCTCCTTCCTTTCTTCCTTCCTTCCTTCATTCCTTCCTTTTCTTTCTTTCTTTCTTTCTTTCTTTCTTTCTTTCTTTCTTTCTTTCTTTCTTTCTTTCTTTCTTTCTTTCCTCTGAGTACTTCATAGTACTTTCTTCTAGCTTTCATTATTTCTGATGAGAAGTCAACAGTCCATTCACAAATTGTCCCCTATGTGCAATGTCCCATTTTTCTTAGGCTGCTTTCAACATTCTTCTTTTTATCATTGGTTTGTAGCTGTTTGATTATGATCCATCTAGGTGTACTTGCCTTTAAATTTGTCCTGCTAATTTTATCAAATTTGAAAATTTATGACTTTCACATAATTTGGGGAATTTTTCTTCTTTATTTCATCAAATATATTTTCTGTCCCATAATCTTTTTCTTCTGGGATGCCAGTTACACATATGTTAGATTTTTTGAATAATGCTATATACTTCTCCATAAAACTCTGTTTATTTTTTCCATTTTATTCCCTTTTCTTGGAAATAGATCATTTCTAGTGAACTAGTGTGAAGTTCACTCATACTTTTGTCATTTCCATTCAACTCATTATGTGAATTTTTTATTCTAATCACTAAATTATACTTGTCCACAAGTTCTTTGGTTGTTACCTGTGTTAGTCAGCTTTGGCATTGCTGTGACCAAAAGATATGATAAGAACAACTTAAAGGAGGAAAAATTCATTGTGGCTCACAGTTTCAAAGGTTCAGTCCATGATTGGCCAATTCCATAGCTCTAGACCTAAGGTGGGCAGCACATCAGGGCAGAAAGACATGGTAAAGAAAGGCAGTCCAGGATATGGCAGCCAGAAAGCAGAGAGAGAGAGCTCTACTCAACTGGGACAAAATATAAAACTCAAAGGCACTCCCCCAGTGACCTGCTTCTTCCAGTCATTCCCTACCTGCACAGTTACTATCCATTTAGGTTAAGATTCAAAATCCAGTCATTTCACCTCTGAATAGCCTCATATTGTCTCATGCTCAAGCTTTTGGGACTACCTAATATCCAAACCACAACACCATACCGAGAGTGGCCCTACTTCTAATATCATTGCCATGTCTTCAGCAAAAAATAGTGACAGATTAGAAAAACTACTTTGAAATAGCTTATTAAAGAATAAAGATTTCCTTCTAAAATAATTTCAAATAATATACTAATAAAACTATATTCAGAATCAGCGTGTTCCCTATTATATCCTGATTGTTGGAAAACTGAGTAATTAATTTCAAGATGACATTGAACCAGTGAATTACTGATAAATTTAAAATCTCTCTTCTGCTGATATTTATAATTTACTAAGTAGATTTATGTGAGCTGAAACCAACTCTGAATAAGAAAAACCTTTATCATAAGCTTCCAAATCTTCTTGATCAAAATGTAATTTATCTAAAATAATGACAATTTAAATTAAAAGTAGAATCAGATAATGAAGATTTTGACCTAGAAGTTCTCTATTAAGGATAAATATTTTATGGTATTTTAACTTAAATTTTTCCATATTTAAATATCAGATATAAATCCTTACATTTAAATATGCAGATTATAATAAGCTTGAAATTTTAGGTTACTTTTTATTTGTTGTTTAAAAAATCTTAATTTTGTATAAATGTAGTTTCTCTATAATTTTTTATAACTTCTTAAAATTGTGTATGCTCAATATCCTGTTACCTGCTATTCCAAAATTCCCTTCAAACAAATAGTGTACTGCGGTTTTGGCAGTAATTTTTTTACCAAAATTTGTGGCTGCAGCTTCAGAAGCAAGGGAGGGATGATGACTGAAGCGAGCCAGTTGGCTAGTACCCTGCCTCTTTCCCTCTTTCCTCTTCTGGACTTTGCGTGTCATGTCAGAAGAAAGACAGGTGAAGGTAGGACAGTGCTATTTTGTGTAATACATCCACTAATTTTAGTTCCGAGGAAAATGACTGTGTTGCTCTGGCCATGTCTCTTTGGGGAGTGATTAAATACTCATCCAGATGGCACCAAATGTTTACACAGAAGCCAAAGGTTAAGTCAGTCAGCAGCAGAAGTGCTGTAGACATGCTTAGTAAATGATACTTAAATGCCAGCTCCTTGGGGCCCAGATAAATCCAGCTTAAGTGAAAATTAGGCACAGAGAAGAGCGTAGCTTTTGTTCTAAGAAAATTACCTTAAATATCATAAGCAACTGAGAGAAAATCTCAGCTGGTCATTTATAAATCAGATGACACTCAATTAACAGATGGCAATAATGCTCAAAAGATCATGCAGTATTCACATAGGGAATGTCTTAAAACAATTCTTTTTCTAAGTTGGTATGTACAGGAGCAAAAACAGTTGTTCAGTAAGTAACATGGTCCCTTCTCATCCATTCTTCCTCCTTCCTGCATATTCACTTAGTTGAATGCTGTCTACGTGCTAGATGCTGCACTAATACTGGGAATACAGGAAATAAACAGTGCTATGATCATTGCTTACATGGAAACTATCTGGCTTAAGCAACCAGTTGGATAGAGCTGATAATTTTTAGATTGATGCCTTGCAATTATATATAAAATATCTACAAGTATTTGTACAACTGTAGTTATGTTGTTGTTATACACAAACACCAAGTTATTTCAAAGAAAATCATTTTTACTTGAATTTTATGTTGTAATTTAAATAGTTACTTGCTTTAAATACATTTAAGTCACAGGCTCAACTACTAAATAATGCTTTCTTACTAAAATTTCTAAGAAACTATAACCACCTCATTTTAGGTAAATAAAATAGAAAGATTCTTGTTATATGCCCAAAGAGCATAATTCCTCTTTCTGTTCTGGTTAGAATATATGTGCTATAGCATATAAGTAATATTTACATTAATATGTGCATGCATAAATATATGCACTATAGCATAGTAATTAACAGAGAAATTATTTTAAATTTCTCACATATCAAAGTCTGAGATGTACATGTTTTTTCTGAGTTGACTAAAATTTGAATTTTTAAATTTGAATCAATACTATTAGTCTTAGGAAGTTGTATAATTCTTATTTAATTTATTCTCAACTTTCTGAAACTCGTGATCCAATTGAATATTGGGATTCTTAGAGTACTGTAGGCAAGTAGAAAAAAGGCAGTTGAATTCTTTTTAAAAATCAATCCTTTTTTCATTTCTTGACAAAAGATTTATATGAGTGAATTAGTTGATTAAAATAGAGGCTGTTTCCATAACATAAAGTTATTTTTATCTATTCTGTGCAGAAATACAGTCAAGTTGATGCTTAAGGCTTTAAAAAGATTTATGTTTCAGCCTCAGAGAAGATTTATGTTTTGGAAAAACTTAAGTCAGCTCATTTGACATGGAGGTGATTTATATATCTTTCATTACATGAATGATTTCAGAATAGCTCTTTCTGCCATTCTGTTTATTGTTTGCTTCTGTTTCAAAAGACACTTCAAATTGTTTTCATCAAACGTCTAAATTACGCATTTTAAACCTCGACAATAAACAGACTTTCTTTCATAGAAGTGAAATACATTGGCAATTTGGGACACTTATGATTTTATTTTACGTTTTATTTTACGAATGATTTTATTTCACGTTGAAATATTTAGCAATCTAGGAAAATAAATTAAAATATATTTCAAATGACATTAGAAAATGATGAACTGGTCAAATGTTTTTTGAAAATTATATGTACTAAAGTACATATTTATTTAAGCCATATATCCACAGTAAAATTAATTTAATTCAATTTCATCCTATTTAAACATTTTAAAAATCTTTATGATTGATCCTTATATTGATCTATAAAGTAAAACTCAAAAATGATTGCTCTCTAAAAGCATTGGAATTATATTCGTTCCAATTAACTCTTCCACTGATTTTAATAAACCAAAATCCAAGGCAGCATATCTCAGGAATTATCCTAACCCTGGATCCAGCCTGCCTGTGTTTGAACCTGACCATTACTTGACTTTTCTGTCTTAGTTTTATCATCTATAAAAAAGGATAATATTTCCTATTACATAGTTTTTTAGTGATGATTAAATGAATTACATACATAAAGATTTTAGAACAATGATAGGCTTCTAGTAAATACTGTTATCTATTATTTTTATTATTGTGTTAATATGAGTGGCAAAAATATCAATAGGAATGAATGTAAAGATCAAGGTAATTGCTGAGAAACATTTAAAGAGAACTTTAGTAAAACCATTGTCCTTGTGGGTAGAATTCTTTTATTTTAGGAATTAAATGAAGGGGAATTCTAGGTTATTCTCTTTTCCACCACCAGTATAAGCTCCATGAGGACAAGAGCCTTATCTATCTTATTTATAGCTGCATCTCCAGAAACTGAAATACTTGATGCAGTATAGGTACTCAGTAAATATTTCTTCTTCATAAGTACTGGAAACAAATATTTTTCACTGACAAAAACATTATTACAGTAAAATATTACCAAATGCTTTGGTGAAACTATCCACGGAAAATAATAAAATCACTGACTTAAACGTCACAGTGAGGCTCAGATCCCTTCTTTGTAACTATCAAGGCTAATTAATTTAGAATTAATTTAGCGCCTCCTGTTGCACAGGCAGTATTCAAAAATAACTATTGTGACATCACTTACCATCTATCATGTTGGATCAATTTGAAAGTCATGCTGTTTGTGAGTAACTGAAAATCTCCTTAATTAAACAATCCTATCTTCTGTTCAATATTCGACAGTCTAGACCAGAAGCTTTATATTATTGAAACCATGAATAAAGTCACATTTTGAGATCAGATTAAAGAAACAATGGGTATAAGGTCAAGAAATTCATTTTCTATCTTGAAATGTACAACTGTTTGTTTACATTTCCCTTGAGCATGTCTCTAACATTTAGGGTTTAAATAGACAGTTGTAAAGATTATGTTTAACTCAAAAATGTGAAAATTTCTTCCTTAACCTTTCCTCAGGAATTTTAATTCCTTTAGCTACATACTACTGAATATATATACATGTATACACACACACACACACACACACACACACACACACATATATATATCCCTTTAATATTTTTTTTAAAACCTCTTTATTTCGTCACAGTATCTTAAAAGGATAGGGAATAAATATAAGGAATAGTTTGATTAAGTAAGATTACTTTTATAGAGAAAGAATTGCCAGTGTCAAATGTGAAAAATATGAGATTTTGCCCTACATGAAAGGTAACAATTTATCCTGCTGTGGTTCATCCTCCTGGCAGAAGATATGAGACTTCTAAGTCAAAGAAAAAGGTATTACTCATGACAGCAAGCAGCATGACCTTTATGTTTGCATGGATACTATTGCCCCAAGTTCCTGGAACACCCTAGGCAGTTGCTGCATCTACAATGTGTTTGCATCAGAACCAGATAAATCCAAGCATAGGGAACACAAATATTTTATAATGGACTACCAGGAAACTTATCCTTTGCCTAGAGGCAGACATTGTCTTCAATACCTTAAGCAGCAAATAAACCCTTTGCTTTACGTTCTAAATATCCTGGAAAAGTCCAGGTCTGAAAGTGCAATGCTCCTACATGGTATTCACAAGGCCCGTGTTCAATCCCTAGCACACCTCCCCCACCCCACACACAAATAGTCCAGTACAAAAGGGCAGTTCGTGCCTCCCTCTCAAGACATGCAGAAACAGAAAAGTCCCTTGGAAAGAACTATTGTCTCCCAGTAATATTCATTCCTTATTTCTGTACCATCTTGGCTTCTGGCATATTTTCCTGAGTATGCACTCCCATCAACCACCTGGATTAATGTAACCATTCACATTAATGGAACTAAAATTGTTCACTTTGTCTCCTAAACCATTTAATTAAATTGTTAACAGGACTCTAAGCAAGTAAATGAGGCCAACCTATGGTATTGACCTCAACCCTACGTTCCAGAATCCCAGATGCCACAAACTGAACAAATCCCATAAGTTACTTAGGTCTACCTTAGAAAGCCATATGATTTTCTCACTAAGTTTTTTTACTGACCTTTCTCCTTGACTTGAGGCATTAATCCAGGCACACCAACAAGGATATGGGCATATTTTATAAAACTTTTAGAGACCCATTCTTCCCCCCAGTTTGGTTCATGTGGACCTATGGGAGCTAAGCCAACAGTGTACTAAATCAAGAAGTCATCTTTTCTTTATCTAGGACCATGTCAAGACAACAAAAAAATTCCAGGTGTCTGAAGCAGAATTAAAGTTTAATCCTCCAGGACTTCTTTTGGCTCAGCCTTCTCCTGAAGAGGGGAAAGATAGAACATAGAGGAGTTAGAGCCTTACTCACAAGACAAATAGAAATGTGAAAGACTCATAGAGAACTGTAGCCAATAACCAGCATTCATTTCTCTCTCTCTCTCTCACCCCTACTCCCCCCAAAAATTAGCAAATGATTGCTCTTTTGCTGATCATACCACTGCTAATTGTACTGCTGACCCTTTCAGCATCTAATCAGCTCTAATCCTTGAGGACTCTTCTTCTGGTGTGTTGCTAGTCTTACTTCACTACTCTATGTTGTTGATTAGTCATTCCACTTCTTATAGAATGTCACCCAATTTCGAGACCACTTCTTAGTTTCCCCATATAATATATTCTGGTAAGTTTACTACAATTAGATATCAAAAATTTCAAGGGTCATCCCATATCTTAAGTCTGATAATATTGACTGGAATTCCCATTCATTCATAAGATAAGATGAAGCATATTTATCTTATCGTAGCTCTAAGCTCCAAAGATTGCTTTGGAAGAGGAAGTCAAACATATTAGAAGTAGAATAGAGTTTGAGATTCAGAGATAGGTTCAGCGATATTTGAATCAGAAGCTGAACTTCATAATTTATTTGTAACTTTATCTTAGGGAGTTTATCTTCTCATGTGTGCAAAAAAGAACAATTCTATTTCTTAGAGTTTTTAAAATTAAATAAGATCATATATGTAAAGTGACTAGTAAAATTCCTGACCCTAGCAGGTATTCAATAAATGTAAATTCTCTTATCCTCTTCATAATTTATTATTGTGAATGTATGGAAGTCATCAAAGGACTTGTTGAAGTAATGATAAATGATGATGAAATCTTGCAGTAGGGCTTCTACATTTTAGTTCTGTGCAAATACAAGAGCATTTTTATGTGTTGTTTGTATTATCCTTTTGCTTTTCTCCATTTTGTTTTTTTTTTTTTTTGCTTGTTATGGTTTATTTGAGTTCACTACATTTGAGAATTACTTTGATTTACTCACTAGATACACTAGTTATTTCTTCTTTTCAAAGCTTAAAAATAACTTTCTGATTGCTTGATTTCACTGAAATATTAAAGAAACACTAATTATAATTTACTTGCCAACATTTTAATGTTTAATTGGAAAATTGAAAATTAGGTAGTTTATTTATGGCTTTGAAAGCTTCACAATCTGATTTTTTTAGAGTACATCCAATCCATGAAACTAATCTAATAAGTGGAAAAGGGACACTAGAACATCCTAGGGTTTATGTGACATGTCATAATCATGAATGTTATTTGCACTGAATTTGAGTTATGCTAACACAGCCTTAACTTATTTGGTCTGCAAAATGATGCATTTATGTAGATTGATAGTTAAATCTTGTTTCTAAGAGGTTATATTTAAAGAAATATTTGTATGTAGACTGATTTGTCCATTGAGCTGCAATATAATTTTCACAGAAATGAAATTAGCTCTCAGAGGTATTTAATTAAGTCTCAGTAACATTTTCAAGGATCAGTCTTTCTGTTAGCATAAAAACTGGCATATATTTTCCCACTTAACATCACAAAAATCCAGTAAATAATGCAATAACTTTTTTGTTACCTAGTACACAAATTACCAAAATTCACCATACAACTCATTCTTAATTCATAGAAAATTCTCAATGATATCATGTTTAAAGAATTATCTACTCAATATGTAAGAAGCCACCCTGGCATTTTTCTGAAATAATGTGCAGCATTAACAAGGATTATTAAATTTGTAGAGTCCATCTTCTTGATTCTGTCACCAGTTAAGTACAAATTCAGTCTAATGGTAAAGAAATGATTACAAATATATTTTACATGATAATAATAGCCTGTCTCTGTTATCCAAATTAGTGGCAAATTATTGCAATATAAGAATAGCTTGTTAACACTAATGGCAAACTGTCTTCTGCCAGATATGAAAATGAAGTTCCAAGTATTTCAAATGCTCAATTTGAGTATACATGCACTAAATAACCTTTAAAAATCAGCTTATTTGCCTTATCTTTAGTGTTTTGAATAAAATTTTGATACTTTTCAAATCAATATGTTTGTGAAATTAAAAATCAAATATCATACTGTGAAAGGCTCATAATAAAAAATATCATTACAATAAATGGTTTGGGGAAAGCAAAACAGCATTTGGAAAAACATAATTTCATCCCTCATGACAACTATGCCAGTAAAAATACTGGATAGACTTAAGATTTTAAGGGTAAAATATAATAAGACAAGTCCTCTAGAAAATACTGGGATTTTAAAAATAATTGACAAAGAAAAACTTTTTAAAATATAAGAAACAAAAGCATAAATGAAAACAGCTAGTGTATTTCACAACAGAAACAAGCAACTCCTGTATGGCTTTTTAAAAAAATGTCATTAAGTCAAATAGGCAAATGGAAAAAAAATATTTACAACATATATTATAATAAATCCTGATTAAAAAGACCAATAACCTCAGTTTAAAATAAAAACTGGACAAGAATGCGAAAAAGAGTTTATAAAAAAAGTGCATGACTCTTAAACATATAAAAGAAATATAATTTTACTCATAGTAAGAGAAGTGTCAACCAAAACCCCTCTGACATATTAGTTTTCACCTAAAAGATTGTAAACAATCAAAAAGTTTGATAGTATACTATGTTGACAAAAAACTGTAGAAAAACCACAGATATTCAGGGTAAAATGTGTCTGACTACAATTTCTACGGAGGGCAATTTGACATTTTATCAAAATTTCAAATTTGCTGAGAACCAGAAAATGCAGCAATAGAAAGTCTCACTCATCTATGAAATTGTAGGTCCAGCACTGTTCCTTCTGCATTGTTTGTGATAGTAAAATAAACAGCCTCAATGTCCAGCTACGGCTGGATGGTTAATTAGAGTTATAGTATTATTTTTGTCTTAAAAATATAAAATGTCTACATTTTTATGACTATGAATGCTACTTGCAGAGCCAAGTAACATACTTTTCCCTTTTTGACTACTTTGTTTTTGTTGTGGTTGTTGTTAGGTTTGGTTTTGTTTTCCAGAGTTTATAATTGTCTGTTTTCTCCATGATTACCTTCTTTTTTCAGTTTTTCTCATTGTTGCTTGTTTTCTGGGAGCACCATTCAGCCCTATTACAGTATCCTCAGTTAGTAGCTTGATAGGCCAACAGCAGATGTACCATCCTCTGACTCTCTTTATTTTTCTCTCAATTGATTCCACTGCTGCTGCTTTTCCTTGCCATCTCCTTTTCTTGGTTTTATTCCTTCATTTATGTGAAAATATCTTCCAGCAAATTATGAAAAGAATTTGAATGTAATTTTTTTTCTTTTTTTTAGTTATACATGACAGTATAATGTATTTAGGCAAATTATACATGCATAGAGTATAATGTATTCTATTTAGGATCCCACTGTTGTGGTCGTACATATTGCAGAGTTACCCTGGTCATGTATTCAAATACAAGGCTAGGATAGTTATGATCTATGAATTCTACCGTCTTTCCTATTCTCCCCCTTCCCTTTCCTTTGTTTCCCTTTGTCTAATCCGATGGATTTCTATTATTCCTCTCCACACTTTTCTTTGTTTTGGAGTAGCATCCACATATCAGAGAGGACATTCAGCCTTTGGTTTTTTGAGATTGACTTATTTCAGTTAGCTTGATATTCTTCAGTTCCATCTATTCACCAGCAAATACCATTATTTCATTCCTCTTTATGGCTGAGTAATATTGCATTTATATATATTTTTTTCCACAAAAGATATTTTTCTTTATTCATTCATCTGTTGAATGACACCTATTTTTTTTCCATAGCTTGGCTATTGTGAGTTGAGCTGCTATAAACATGGATGTGGCTTCATCACTGTAGTATGCTGTTTTTAAGTCCTTTAGGTATGGACCAAGGAGTGGATAATTGGGTCAAAAAGTGGTTCCATTCCAAGTTTTCTAAGGAATTTCCATACTGCTTTCCATAATGGTTGCACCAATTTGCAGTCCCACCAACAATGTATGAGGGTACCTTTCTGTCCACATACTTGCCAACATTTATTGTTACTTTTATTCTTTATAATTGCTATTCTGACTGGAGTGAATGGAATCTCAGTGTAGTTTTAATTTGTATTTCTCTAATTGCTAGAGATGTGGAACATTTTTTCATAATTTTTGACCATTTGTATTTCTTCTGTGAAGTGTTTGTTCAGTTCCTTTGCCCATTTATTGATTGGGTTATTTATTTTTCTGGTGTTATGTGTTTTGAGTTCTTTGTTTATCCTAGAAATAATGCCTTATCTGAGGTACAGGTGGTAAAGATTTCCTCCCATTCTGTAGGATCTGTGTTCAAAGTCTTGATTGTTTCCTTTGCTGTGAAGAAGCTTTTCCATTTGATATGATCATATTTATTGGTTCTTAATTTTACCTCTTATGCTTCAGAAGACTTATTAAGGAAGCTGGTTCCTAAGCTGACATGATAGAGAGTTGGGCCTGCATTTTCTTCTAATATGAACAAGGTCTCTGGTCTAATGCCTAGGTGATTGATCCACTTAGAGTTGAGTTTTATGCAGGGTGAGAGATAGTGGTTTCATTTTATTTTGCTGTATATGGATTTCCAATTTACCCAGCACCATTTGTTGAATAGGCTGTCTTTTCTCCAATGTATATTTATGGCACCTTTGTCTAGGATGAGATAATTGTATTTATGTGGGTGTCTTTTTATCTTCTATTCCAGGGATGCAATTTTGATTCAACATAGGGAAATCAATAAATGTAATTCACCACATCAATAGACTTAAAGACAAGAATCACATGATTATTATAATAAATGTAGAAAAAGCATTTGACAAAATTCAGCATCTATTCATGCTGAAAACACTAGAAAAACTAGGGATAGTAGGAACATACCTCAGCATTGTAAAAGCTATCTATGCTAAACCAAAGGTCAACATAATTCCAAATAGAGAAAAATTGAAAGCATTCCCTCTAAAAACTGGAACAAGACAGGGATACCCTCCTTCACCACTCCAGGGATACCCTCTTTCACCATTCCTATTTAACATAGTCCTTGAAATCCTAGCCAGAGCAATTGGCCAAAAGAAAGAAACTAAAGGGATATGAATAGAAAAGAAGAGCTCATACTATCCCTGTTTGCTGATGAGAAGATTCCATGTTTAGAAGAACCAAGAAACTGCACCAGAAAGATTCTAGAACTCCTGAATTCAGCAAAGTAGCAATACATAAAATTAAATCAGTTACATTACTGTGCACCAGTGATGAATCAGCTGAATGGGAAATCAGGAAAACTATTCCATTCACAATAGCCTCAAAAAAATAAATAAATTGGGGAATCAATCTAACAAAAGAGGTAAAAGACCTCTACAATAAAAACTACAGAACTTTAAAGAAAGAAATTGATGAAAACCTTAGAAGATGGAAAGATCTCCCATGTCTTAAGTAGGCAGAATTAATATTGTCAAAATGGCCATACTACCAAAAGTGCTATATAGATTTAATGCAGTTCCTATTAAGATCCCAATGATGTTCTTCATTGAAATAGAAAAAGCAATCATGATATCCATTTGGAAAAATAAGAGGCCCAGAATAACCCAAGTAATCCTTAGCAAGAAAAGTGATGCAGGAGCATCACAATACCTGACCTTAAATTTTCTAATATTTAACATGTCTTAGGTTGTTCTCATTCTCCTCTCACACTCGATTGATAGTTTGTCATGGTATAGAATTCCAGGTTGAAGAGTGTTTCTCTCAGAATCAAAGTTTCCACTCTGCTGTCCTCTGGCATTAGGATTGCTGCTGAGAAGTCTCATAGTAGCCTTTAAGATTCTTGTTTCCTCTTAGTTTCCTAAGAAGTGGGAAAGCAAGATTAATAGTGTCTGGCTATTTCCCATTATTCCTTGAGAACTCTTCAAGCGTTCAGGGAAGGATATTTCCTGAATCCCCTTTCATTTGGGGCAGAACTATCCTAGATCTTTCCTTTGTGCTTCCTGAAACATAGCAATGAGGGCATCTCCTGATATGTAACAAATAAGCATTCGATATGTAGAAACACTCTTCTTTTTATAGAGCTGGTTTCCAGATCACTGTCTTGTGTGGACTCAGCAATCCTGTCTTTGAAATGGAAAGTCAAATATTCTGCAGGCCACCAGTCACAGGGGACCCAGACCCAGGAGAAGGACTGCCTATGGGGACCTCTGTGGGAGACCTGGCCTAAGTGAGGCCTAGGACTTCCCCCAGTTTCTCACCAGAGTTCCTGCCCACCAGTGGGAGCACAGGCCAGGGCCCAGGACCACCTTCAGGGATCACCACAGGATCTCAGCCAAGGCCACTCCCACTGCCATCTTGGGTTACCTCCACTACCGCTGCCACCATCTTTAGTGGTAGTAGTGTCCATCTGGGGACACCTGCTGGGGACTGGAAGTGAACTCCAAGGTGAGCTACAGATAATCTATAGTGTCTTTACAAGATTATAGGATAGAAACTGCAATACCTCAGATCAGCATTGCAAGAAAGGAAAATACATAATCAACATGAAAAAACAACAGAAGAAAGTGCCCCAAATAAACCTAGATACTACAATAATAGAATCCTATGACAGCACAGTTGATGAAATGTCAGAGAAAGAATGCAGAATGTATGTAATTAAAATGATCTGTGAATTAAAGAATGACTTAAGCGAGAAAATACAGGCAAAATTTGATCAATCCAACAAAGAAATAAAGGCAACCATTGATCACTCTAACAAACAGATAAGAGATCAAATACAGGTAGCAAAGATTACTTTAAGAAAGAAGTAGAGGATTGTGAAAAAAAAAATCAGAAATTCTTGAAGGAAACAATGAACCAAATAAAAAACTTGGATAATGAAGACAGAACCTTGGATAATGAAGACAAAATATATAGTCTTGAAAATAAAGTTGACCATACAGTGAAGATGGTAATAAATCATGAACAGCACATACAAGAATTATGGGATAGCATCAAAAGACAAAATCTAACATTTATTGGGATAGAAGAAGGCACAGAATTTCAAACCAAAGGAATGCACAATCTCTTCAATGAAATAATATCAGAAAATTACCCAAACATGAAAAATGAATAGGAAAAATCAAATACAAGATGCTTACAGGACACCAAATGTACAAAACTACAACAGATCTACACCAAGGCACATTATAATGAAAATACCCAGCATACAGAACAAGGATAGAATTTTAAAGGCTGCAAGAGAGAGGAATCAGATTACATATAGGGGGAAGTCAGTTCAGATCTCAGCAGATTTTTCAACCCAGACCCTAAAAGCCAGGAGATCATGGAACAACATATACCAAGCTCTGAAAGAAAATGAATGCCAACCAAGAATCCTATATCCAGCAAAATTGAGCTTCAGATTTGATGATGAAACAAAATCTTCCATGATAAACAAAAGTGAAAAGAATTTACAGCAAGAAAGCCTGCACTATACAGCATTCTCAGCAAAATATTCCATGAGGAGGAAATGAAAACCAACAATGAAAATTTACAAAGAGAAGAACTACACCAAAAAAAAGGCCAATCAAAGGAGAAACCAAATCAAATTAAAAACCAAAAATAAATCAAAATGACTGGGATTACAAATCATATTTCAATAATAACGCTGAAATGCTAAATGCATCAATTAAATGGCTAAATGCATCAATTAAAACACATAGACTGACAGACTGGATTTAAAAAAAAGAACCAACAATATACTATCTTCAAGAGACTCATCTCTCAGGAAAAGACATCCACAGACTTAAAGTGAAACAGTGGGAAAAAACATATCACTCACATGGACCACGTAAACAAGCAGGAGTTTCCATCCTCATATCAGATAAAGTGGACTTCAAACCAAAGTTAGTGAAAAGAGATAAAGAAGGACATTCCATACTTCTTAAAGGAATCATACATTAACAAGACATGACAATGATAAATATCTATGCCCCAAACAATGCGGCATCTACGTATATCAAACAAATCCTTCTCAACTACAAGAATCAAATAGACCACAACACAATAATAATACTGGGTGACTTTAACACAGCTCTCTCACCACTGGATAGATCTTCCAAACAAAAACTAAACAAATAAACCATAGAACTCAATAAAACAATCAATAATTTAGACATAACAGACAGAGTATTCCATCCATCAATGAGTGAATACACTTTTTTCTCAGCAGAACATGGATCCTTCTCCAAAACAGATCATGTGTCACATAGCAAGTCTTAGCAAATACAAAAAAATAGAGATACTACCCTGCATCTTATCTGACCACAATGGAATAAAATTACAAATCAATGACAGACTGAAAAATATAAACTGCTCCAACACCTGGAGACTAAATAATATGCTATTGAATGATGCATGGATAACAGAAGACATCAGAGAAGAGATTAAAAAAAATTCTTAGAGGTAAATGAAAACTCTGATACAACATATCAAAATCTCTGGGCCACCATGAAGGCAGTGCTAAGAGGAAACTTTATTGCATTAAGCTCATTTATTAAAAGAATAAAAAGTCAACAAATAAATGACTTGACTCTCATCTCAAAGACATAGAAAAAGAAGAACAAACCAATACCAAAAGAAGTAGAGGACAGGAAATAATTAAAACCAGGGCTCAAATCAACAAAATTGAAACAAAAGAAACAATTCAAAAAATTGGCAAAACAAAAAACTGGTTCTTTGAAAAAAGTAAACAAAATTGACAAACCCTTAGCCACCCTGACGAAAAGGAGGAGAGAAAACCCAGGGCTGGGGCTGTAGCTCAGTAGTAGAGCACTTGCCTACCAAGCCTGAGGCACTGGGTTTGATCCTCAGCGCCACATAAATATAAAACAAGTAAAATAAAGGTATAAAAAATACAATAACATTAAAAAAAGAAAACCCAAATTACTAATATTCGTGATGAAAAAGGAAATAGCATGACAGACACTACTGAAATACACAAGATAATTAGAAACTATTTTGAAAATTTATACTCTGGTAAAATAGAAAACCCTGAATCAATAGACTTAAAGATAAGAATCATATGATTTTATCAGTTGATGCAGAGAAAGCATTTGACAAAATACAGCACCCTTTAATGTTCAAAACACTAGAGAAACTAGGGATAGCAGGAACATACCTCAAATTTGTAAAAGCTATCTATGCTAAACCCAAGGCCAACATCATCCTAAAAGGAGAAAAATTGGAAGCTTTCCCTCTAAAAATGGGAACAAAACATTGTTCCACTGCTATTCAACATAGTCCTTGAAACACTAGCCAGGCCAATTAGACAGACAAATGAAATTAAAGGGATGTGAAGGGAAAAGAAGAACTCAAAACTATCATTGTTTGCTGATGACATGATTATATACTTAGAGGATCCAAAAAAATCCATCAGAAAACTTCTAGAATTAATAAACGAATTTTGCGAAGTAGCAGGATATAAAGTCAACACTCATAAATCAATTGCATTTCTACACATCCATGGTAAACCCTCTGAAAGATAAATTAGGAAAACTATCCCATTCACAATAGCCTCAAAAAATATATATAAATAAAATACCTGGGAATCAATTTAACAAAAGAGGTAAAAGACCTCTACAATGAAAGCCACAGGACACTAAAGAAAGAAACTGAAGAAGACCTTAGAAAATGGAAAAATCTCCCACACTCTTGGATAGGCAGAATCAATATTGTCAAAATGGCCATACTACCCAAAGTGCTATATAGATTCAATGCAATTTCAATGAAAATCCTAATGTCATTCCTTATAGAAATGGAAAAGGCAATCTCATGATTTGGAAGAATAATAGACCCAGAATTTGGAAGAATAATAGACCCAGAATAGCCAAAGCAATCCTTAGCAAGAACAATGAAGAAAGAGGCATCACAATACCAGACCTTAAACAATATTACAAAGCTATAGTAACAAAAACAGCATGGTACTGGCACCAAAATAGACGTGTAGACCAATGGTACAGAATAGAACACACAGAGACAGACCCACTTAAATAAAGTTATCTTATACTAGACAAAGGTGCCAAACACGTACATTGGAAGAAAGATAGCCTCTTCAACAAATGATGCTGGAAATCCATATGCAGCAAAATGAAATTAAACCCCTATCTTTCACCATGAGCAAAATTCGACTCAAAGTGGATCAAGGACCTGGGAATTAGACCAAAGATCCTACATCTAATAGAAGAAAAAATAGGCCCAAATCTTCATCATGTCAGAATAGGACCTTACTTCCTTAACAAGACTCTTATAGCGCAAGAAGTAAAATCAAGAATCAATAAATAGGATAGATTCAAACTAAAAGGCTTCTTCTCAGCAAAAGAAACAATCAATGAAGTGAACAGAGAGCCTACATTCTGGGAACAAATCTTTGCCACATGAACATCTGATAGAGCACTAATCTCCAGGATATATAAAGAACTCAAAACACTTAACACAAAAAAAACAAACAACCCAACCCAATCAATAAATGGGCTAAGGAGCTGAACAGACACTCCTCAGAAGAAGATATACAATCGATCAACAGACATGAAAAAAAAGGTTCAACATCTCTAGGAATTAGAGAAATGCAAATCAAGACTACTCTACGATTTCATCTCACGCCAGTCAGAATGGCAATTATCAAGAATACAAAAAACAATAAGTGTTGGTGAGGTTGTGGAGGGAAAGGCACGCTCATACATTGCTGGCGAGACTGCAAATTGGTACAACCAATCTGGAAAGCAGTATGAAGATTCCTTAGAAAACTTGGAATGGAATCACCATGTGACCCAGCTATCCCATTCCTTGGGCTATACCCAAAGACTTAAAAACAGCATACTACAGTGATACAGTCGCTTCAATGTTTATAGCAGCTCAATTCACAATAGCTAAACTATGGAACCAACCTAGATGCCCTTTAATAGATGAATGGATAAAGAAACTGTGGTATATATACACAATGGAATATTACTCAGCAATAAAAGAGAATAAAATTACAGCTTTTGCAGGTAAATGGATGAAGTTGGAGAATATCATGCTAAGTGAAGTAAGCCAATCCCAAAAAACCAAATGCCGAACGTTCTCTCTGATAAGTGGATGCGGATGCATAGTAGGGGAGGGGATACAGGAAGAATAGAGCAACTTTGGTCAAAGGGAAGGGAAGGGCGATGGGGCATGGGGACAGTAAAGATGGTGGAATAAGATGGACATCATAGCCCTAGCTTCATGTATGACTGCATATATGATGTGATTCTACATCACATACAGCCAGAGAAATGAAAATTTATATTCCATCTGTGTACAATGAATCAAAATGCATTTTGTGATCATGTATACCTAAGCAGAATAAATAAATAATTAATTAATTGAAATATAAACCATTTCCATAAACGTAACTTACTGTTGTGTGATGTATAACACATTCACCAGAGTATCATTATTCATTAATTTGATTTTATTTGTAGTCAAATTGTGAAGAGTAAGAAATTGGGGATGATCTCTTACACACTCAACATTTTTTAACAAGCTGGTCTTTTGCTTTTGAAGTTGCCAAAGATTATTAAATGCACATTCAACTTGCAAAAAAAATAAAGAAAAGAAAGTAAAATATTGACCCTTTCATAACTTTATGCTTAAAGTATTTCAGACTTAATCCTCCTATGCAAAATGTAAACCCCTAGGAAAAAAAGTGGAAGGCCAGTAGAAAGAAGTTATAATGAGAACAGTATTTCAATGTGTGTTTTTAGTACTTTTTCATTATTTAATTATTAGAGGATGGAGAATTTTTCTTCTTTTATTACATGGCATGACTATCTCAATACCAATTTATTTATTTATTTGTTTGTCTTTTGCTTATTGGTACCAGGGATTGAACCCTGGGGGTGCTTAACCACTGAGCCACATCCCCAGCCCTCTTTATTTTTTTATTTTCAGACAGAGTCTCACTAAGATGCCTAGGCCCTCACTAAATTTCTCATACTGGTCTCAAATTCACAATCTTCCTGCCTCAGTCTTCAGAGCTTCTGGGATTATAGGAGTTCACCACCATGCCTGGTCCCCAGCCCTTTTTTATTTTTTTATTTTGAGATAGGGTCTAGTTAAGTTGCTTAGGTCCTTGCTATGTTGCTGAGGCTGGCTTTAAACTTGCAATCTGCCTGCGTCAGCCTCTGATTTAATTTTAATACTAAAATTACTAGATTGTTTCCAAAAGTCATCTTTGTCACATAGTCCAAATGTAAAAGTTACTAATTATATTGAATTTGGAATACATTTTATTATGTTGACCATTCTTTAGAAGATATTTAAAAGCAAAGTGTGGGAGCTGGGGTTGTGGCTCAGTGGTAAAGCGCTTATCTAGCATGCGTGAGGCACTGGGTTCGATTCTCAGCACCACATATAAATAAATAAAATAAAGGTCTATCAACAACTAAAAAAATATTTTTTTAAAAAAGCAAAGTGTTTATAGATTGTTTCTTCTATCTGCAGAAGAACCTTGTTTCCATGTTGCCAATTACTTGTGGAAAACTTAGTCTGAAAATCCAGAGTTACCATGATAAAACTATTAAAACTAAGTCTATCATATGTTCCCTTGCATACATTTTTAAAACAGATGAAACAAATTAATTTCCTCAGACCACAACCTACCAGCTTTTTATCTGTTTGCAGACTTAAGTTAACTGAAATCAATCCATTTCATTAATTAGGTTAGAACCAAAATAAAACATATCTACAAAAACTTGGTTATAATCAAGAAAATTATAAAGATGAAGTTACCAAAATAAGAAAATGTTTATGACAAATAAATTGAATAAAGAATAATTACCAAATAAGAAACTATGTTATTTAAAATGATGTAAGCTCTTTAAGTAACTTGATTGGTTTTAATTCTTACTAATTAATGATGTGTATGGTACTTTCATATCTTTAGTTCACTTTTTTTTTTTCAGAAGCAAGTGCTTGATCCTCATCAATGTGAGATAAATTAAAGAATTCAGGTTATATTTCTTCCTCCAATGAAGGGCAAACTCTTCCACATGGAGGTATAGCATCTATCCTGTAACACTATCACATAAGAAGTAAAAATAACTTGGGTTATTTTGGTATCAAGTGGGATTTGTGGATGAAGACTATAATTATCTAAATAGGATTCTCTATAGCTATGACAATATCCTCACTACTGAAGAAGTACCAAGTGTAAAGAATCAGAATCTTAGCAGTCATTCATCCATTCAACACTCACTAAATGCAATTCACTTCTGAGTAATATGCAGAGTAGAAATGGATGGAGAATATGCATACAACATACAAATAGAAAGTCTTAGGAAAGAAGCAATAATCACCATTGGATAAAAGTTTGTGGGAAGTTCAGATGTCTCACAGCGTTCCAGATTCACAGACTGTATGCTGTATTATTTAATTTATAACAGTTCCAGTTTTACAGCATAAATGAATAGTGACTGAGAAGAAGCTATTTCAGAATCTATATAATGAAAAGAAATGCATTTTCTGAGTTCAGAAAAAAATTGGGAAAGATTATTATCATTAACATGGGTCCCTGCAGCTACAGGGAATGATCATAACCCATCACATCCCACGTGGAAATGCTTCCAGGGTTTTTAGATGGGATTGTTAAGTCTTGAAAGCACTATATATAACCTCTATCTTTTAAATTGTTAAAGGTAGGATAAAATTGTTCATCCAATTAGGGAACTTGTTTACTGAAACTGATAATGGTTGAATCATTCCTGTCCACACTAATATTTCATAAGATTTCTCCCCAGTGACAGCTCTTCTTATTGTTCCCTTATCAGTGTTACTGGGAACCTTCCTAAGGGCTTTTTTAATATATGGAAGACACCTATTTTGAAGACACCTATTCCTAGTGTGCCCTGACAACTGCTTATCATAAAGTGACAGGTTTTATATATAAACATTAGTTTGTTTTCTGAATAATTACACATCCTAAGGAAAACTCTTTCTTGTGTCATAATTCTATGAAATAACTTAAAACTGGCCATTCTTTTAACTTATTGACAAAAACATTCTTAAACTTCTCAAAACTGGAATGAAAATAATTTTGAATAACTAAACCATATGTCTATTGTATTTTTACTTATTTGCTTTGCATTTCTAAAATATATTTCCTGAAAATGAATGATTTATTTCCAAAGAACCAAGTATACGTGTAAAACAAAATTTTATTCTGATGCCTCCAACTTAAAGTTTGTTCTTTCTGTTCCCACATAAAAAGCAGGACTATTTTTATGAAGACAAACTGTTTCCATTTTAATTTTGTATATTGTATTTGAAAAACAGAAAATCCTCTAGTATTTTAAGAATTTATGCACATTCTGCTTGATCTTATGTTTCAAGTCTATGAAGCATATTCTAAAGTAATAATCATAACACTTAAACTATACTCACTCACATAACATTTCTGTTGAAGTGGGCATTAGGTATCAGATGTACTGCAACATTCCTGGCAAGGGAGTGCAAGTAATACTTTAAAACAAAACTCTTAGTTTTTGCTTCATTTCCTTTCCTTAATTGAGAAGTTATAAATATATCTTGCCTCTTCTCACAAATGAAAATGTGTTTGAATGCAATTAATCTACCCTATCAGTTCTACTAAACATCTGCTATATTTGTTAAACACTTCAAAATTCTGTTCTGAACCAGTTAATTCTAAGTAATTTCTCAGCTAAATATTTACATGAGCTTCCATGATGATAAGCCCTAGTTTGTCTTAAATAATCAGCAGATTGTCCAAAGAGAACTCTGAAATGCAACACATTATAATAGCTATCCATTGGAACTTAAAAGGTTTGGCTAGCTTGGACTGTTTTTTTTCATATTTTTATCCTAGCCAAAAGAAGTAACAGCTCTATGAATTCTGCTCTTTGTCAACATTTTTAATATCCAGAATTCCAATGGGGGAAAAAATCAATGAATGCCTATACAGAAATATGCAGATGCTTACATCATGAAAATCCTAAATAGGCTCTCAAACTTTTATTTCAGAAAAGTGACAAATCTGCATGTTTGTAAAATTTTAGAAATAACCCAATTTACAGTTATTTTTGGAGTAGACTAAATTAATGGAAAAAGTAGCAAAATGGATTAGGTATTCTGTGGACACAGTAATTCAAAAAAAATGTACAGATTATATAAATGTGCTATTTGTACCAAGATATTTAAGAATATGACTCTTTGGAGAAATCCTATAAATCTATAAAATTTCAGGTAGTGGTCAAAGATTTCAATAAGTTTCATAATAGAGAGGAAATTATAGTTGATTAATGATTCATTCTTAAATGAACAATAAGGCAATCCTAGACATCAGAAAATGGAATGGTTAGAATGAGGAAGACAGATAGGACTTAAAATTCTACTGTGTGTTATTGAAGTCCATGTTATGAAAATAAGAATAATTATATAGAGAGCAGAGACCTATTCCCCAGCACCTATACCCAGTATTGATCTAGTCCAGTGTTTTCTTCTCTATGGCACAATATATTGTGTTTATTGAGCTTCTTCTATAAGTGAGGTAGAGGATAGAATGCAAAAGAGCTTCTGTCCTCTAGGACAACTAAAACGATGAGTAAAGCACACACATAATGACGTTTACAAAGCCAAAGTAGGAAAGAAGAGCAGAAGGGGTTCTGGGACAAATGCTGAGCCTTTCCTGTTTAACCTAAGCTCCAAATGGAGCTTAGGTTATTTCTGTAATTTTCATAGTGAGTGATAAGCAAATAGTGAAAAAAAATAGATTATCCCCAAATTATAATTTCTCAGGTGGGAAAAATATTATTTTAGTATAGTTGACTTAAACTTATAGTAATATTAATGCAAAATCATTTTTCTTTGTAAATATCAACTGATGTTTAATAAAGACAGTTGGAAAATATTCTCAACATCGGTGTAACATGGCTAGGATTAAAAATAGATCACGGGTAAATCAAATTGTGAATGATCTGTTAGAGATTAAAACGAACTTACCAATTTTTCAACATACTGCTGGCTGGGTCCTTGACCTAGCAAAGGTGAAGGGATTCAGAGTTGTGAACCTTCAGGACTCAGGCTAGTGGGTTTGTGGATGTGAGTTGGTACCACATTTTACTCCTTAGACCTTGCACACAAAAATACTTATGAGAACAAAATTTAATATTTCAAACAAAATTTAATATTCTTACATTGTATAGACTTTTGCTATGTCATTATCCCAACTAGTAAAGTGAACAGATTTTTAATTATATTTCTCAGAAATAAGTATATTCCCTTGATGACATTTGGTATGTGTATGCTTTAGTAACTCATGTTTAAAAACACTGAAAGAGCTGTCAGCATTTGGATGAACATCAAAGATGTTATATATTAGTTTAGCTATTCACAAAATGATAATAGTTTTCCTAAGGGTAAAAGGGAAGAGTTTAATCTAGAGCCAAGATTGTGTCTGTCATAAAAACTGACACAACTCTTTGTAATTATATTGTAATTAATACTTGGTATATTAGGATTTTAACATTGGTTCTTCTTATAAACATTAGGAATTTACCATCCTATAGTTGGCCTAATCAGCCAACTCTCCTTGGATATATATCTTTCAGCAGGTGATTGCTTTTTTAACTGCAAACAAAACTGATTATATTTTCATCTCTTGGTTTTTGATTCCTGCCTAAATCAATAAAATATAGGCTTCATCTGCTTCTGTAACATTAAATTGTTCCAAAAACAGATAAAAAAAAAAGTGGAAGTGACAGATACTTTAATTTCATTCATCTACCGTAGAGAAGGAGTTAGAAAGATTTGGGGGAACATTAAGAATTGTTGACATGTGGAATTTTTTGTACTAATGCTTTTTGAACATTAATTATAATAATTTATATTAAATTCTGACAATTTTAATCAAAAGAAAGCTATTTGAATGGAAATTTTAAAAATGTCTATCACTTTTTCTACTTAAATAAAATTAGACAGTAAAATTATGCATGTGTGGCATTTAGTTTCTATGAAAAAATAAAATTAATAGGTACATAATAAATAGTTATGGGTCACCACAAACATACCTGGTGTTTTAGTTTAAACATTGTCATGACTTTTAAAGAAAAAGGCCATATTAAAAAAGTGAATCCTAGGGGACTGGAGGTGTAACTCATTGGCAGAGCTAGTACTTAGCATGTGTGAGTCCCTGATTTCAATCTGAAGGATACGAAAAGAAAAGAAAGAATTCTTTTTGAAAATATGTAACAAGAGAATTTTTTTCTGGAATTAGGGTGAATTCAATTTATTTGAATAAGTACCATAATAGATTTTATTATACATATTTGGAAATCCTTTGAGGTTTTCAACCAAAAACTTTTATTAGAGTGCACTGATTTCCCAATATGGATTATTTTCTTTCATCCATTAAAAAGCTCATACCATGATGTGTAAAGACACAGTTTCTACCTATTATGGCTTAGATCTGGTGAGAGAAACAAATGATTACATGAACAATCATTTAAATTAATTTGTGATAGACACTTTAAAAGACTAGTACAAGACACTCTAAAACTATAATAGGCAACTCATGGAGACTCAGGGAAGGTGAAGCAGGGTTTCCTGAAAACCAGTTTGGCTGTGATGTAGAGTTTATTAGAAGGCTCTTCAGATGAGCAAAAGTGACAATGGAAACAGTAGGAATGGAGAGAAATGGATCCAAACATACTTTGAAGATAAAAATCAACCAGCCTTGGTAGCTAGATGTGAGGGGAGGTTTGAGAGAGAAGAGCATAGACTATGAGTTTTAGATTCCTGGGAGGAAAGTGCTAGGAGGGTATCATATGGATTTATTGAGGTGAGGAATGCTGGAATAGGGCCCAGTTTTGGAAGGAGGGTCCTGAGTTCAGTCTTCAATGTGCTAAATTTCAGATGCCTGTGAGATAGCCAAGTGAGTGTGTCAAGCGGGCAACTGCATATTGGACTTGCATGTAGCCCAGAAGAGAAACTGAAGCTATCAATGTAGGGATAATGATCCCTGATAGAGAAAATCTGAAGCCCAGGAACACAAGATCATGGTGAGAGCATGTGAACTGAGAGGAAAATTAGCCTAAAATCACCCGTATTTAAATCACACTTGCAGGTCAAAAAAAGGAAGAAGCAGCAGAAAAGACCAAGAAGCACTAATAACTTCTAGAGATTTGAAAAATTGCAATATTATTTTGAGTTTCAGATTGAGTAGGAATTCCTGTATAATATAAATATCTAAAAATCAAAAGACTTGACTTTCAACACCTTGGATTCCCTGGGACTTTTTTATGATCTAGAAAAAATTACTTTTTCCTATCACTTGACACTATTATGAGAAAGCATTAAATAATGTCTATGATACTAAAAGTTAAATATTATAAATAGACATGTTTGAAACAAATGTCATAGTCATGTGTTTTCTTAAAAGGTACAAAGTTACTCTCTACCACCAAAAATTTTTTATTTAATGAAGTTTAAATGTATAAAGATGTATTTTTTCCAGCTTGCAGATACTATTACCTTTTACTTATGGTCATTTGGTGAAACAGTTCCAATTGTGTGGAATGTTTTAGCTGAGAGTGAATGTTTCATCTCAGACGTGGTTTGGAACTTCCTTTTATTCTTTTCTGGAGTTAGCTACAAAGATAAACTAGCCAGTAAAGGGCAATTCATCATTATTAATACACACATAGCTTAACCTTGGAACAGCTCAAATCACTTAAAAAAATTTTTTTTGATGAATGAAACGTGTATTAATTTTCAGAACATTCTTTGTGAGACAAGTGTGCTCAAATCTGTATCCACATGTGTCCCCTTTCCCTTACAGGGTTCCATAGGGATGCCAGGCCCCCAAGGTCCACCTGGAAAAGAAGGTCAAAGGGTAAGTACACTTGGAACAGCTGGTAGGCATTGCTAACTCAGTGGATAGTTATTTCTGCATACTAAAAGAAATACAAAATAAAACCAAAATATAGCAAGCATATGGGCATAAAGAGGGTATTGAGTATCCAAAAGCTAAAATTTAAAACTAGAGATTTTGACAGAGGTTTTACTTCAGAAAATTCTATATTTTTTTCCAAGATTGGTACCACAAGCACAAAGGTAATGATTTGGGTAAAATGAATTAGCCCTAATTTGATCTAGAGCACTTTGGTCATAGTTTCTGTTAAGTTAATGAATGTCATAGTGGAAGTCCAGCCTCTTCATGAATTCTATAAAAATTGTGGCTATTAACCACATTGTTTAGCCAAATTAAATTATTGATATTAGTAATGTTGTCACTTTCCTTTCATTACTATTTATTGCCTTTATCTGAAGTAAAATATATACTACATGAATAAATTGTTAAGTGCAATTGTTACTATGGCAATGACCTTCTCTCTAGTCGGGTCTCCTCGTCCTCCAACAACATAGCTCTGCTGTGTTGCTGCAGCTCGCTTTCTTGTGGCTTACTATTGTTATTACTCTTTTCAAATCATTTTGAAATTTCAGAACATTTTTATAAGCTTTCTCATTTGATTATTTATGAAAAGTCTTCGTGCTAAATAGAACAGATATTATTCTAAGGTTAAGGACTTCTATAACCTTAGAGATGAGGATTCTGTGACTTAGGGATTTAGATAACTTACTTAAATTTGGACTTCTAACACTGAATCCCATGTTTTCTTTCACTGTCCCAGCATATTAACCTCAAATCCATTCTTAAATTATTCTCATTTATTATTTCCAGTTCCGTCCTGTTGTAAAAATTCTGTTTCCTCAAGTATTTCAGAGACCTTCAAATATTTGAGAGCTAATACTATATTTTATCAAAGTTTACCAGTTTTTAGGCTAACAAAATCCCAATTCTCTTAACTCTTTCTCTTACCATATGGATTCCTGAATGCCTTATAATCTGATACTGTTTCCCAGAAAACTCTAACTGACCAGGAGGAATAAGGAATAGGACTGGACACATGTGGTCTCATTTAGAGAACAGTAAACTGTAGCAAGCAAGCCCTGTACCAGAAGCAGTGTACTTCTTTCTATTCCAACCTAAGATTGAGCCAGGGCTTCTTTTCCTGGCATGGTACCATTGGTTGGTACTGTGTGTGGTCAACTAAATGCACGCCTTTTGCTTTAATGAAAACTTCTGCAGTCAGATCTTCCCTCATCGTGTTGTGTTGTATAGCTGCTTTTTTGAAAAACTTATTTTTTAGTTGTAGGTAGACAGAATATCTTTATTTTATTTTTATGTGGTGCTGAGGATCGAACCCAGTGCCTCATGTGTGCTAGGCGAGCACTCTACCACCGAGCCGTAACCCCAGCCCCTGTATAGCTACTTCTTGAATTACGGAGTAGGAACTGATGCTTGATGTTGTTATATTTCATCTTCTGGATTTTGATTCCTAATGCCATTTTATTGTTTGGGAGTTATTTTGTGGTGATGTTGTTATTTTTTAAAAATTTACATCCTGAGCCGGGCGCGGTGGCTCACGCTTGTAATCCCAGCACTTAGGGAGGCTGAGACAGGAGAATCGCGAGTTCAAAGCCAGCCTCAGCAATGGCGAGGCACGAAGCAACTCAGTGAGACCCTGTCTCTACATAAAAACACAAAATAGGGCTGGGGATGTGGCTCAGTGGTCGAGTGCCCCTGAGTTCAATCCCCAGTACCAA
>CM053406.1:77363929-77509057 GCA_028644305.1 Xerus rutilus | reverse complement strand
TCACGCTTGTAATCCCAGCACTTAGGGAGGCTGAGACAGGAGAATCGCGAGTTCAAAGCCAGCCTCAGCAATGGCGAGGCACGAAGCAACTCAGTGAGACCCTGTCTCTACATAAAAACACAAAATAGGGCTGGGGATGTGGCTCAGTGGTCGAGTGCCCCTGAGTTCAATCCCCAGTACCAAAAAAAAAAAAAAAAAATTTACATCCTGTTTTCCAGTGAAATAGCTCCTAGCTCTGTGCCCACCTTATGTCTTCATTTACATCATTAATAAATCCTAACCAGAACAGGCCTGACAACACTGTGTAGAATCAAAGTGGCCTCCCCTCTTTTCTACCATTGATATTCTTGTGACACCATAATCAAATCACGTACAATGCACTTGAACTCTACTTCCTCCCCACCCACATATCTTAATTTGGTTTGCAAGATAATTATGAGAGACATGTCAGATACTAGCTGAAATGAAAATATATTCAAATGAGGCTTTTTAAAAATAATATGCTTCAAATTGAAATTGTACCCTATCAATGCTTGCATTTCAGAAGAAGATAGGTTAAAGAATAAATTAAGCTTATGTATTTTTCATGATAATTATGGAGGCAATTATTTGAATTGTAAAGTTCAATCACTCTTTGATGCAAATTTACTTCATTTATAAATATGTAGTCCAGAAAAAATTATATTATTTTTATTTTTAATCAAGAGTAACAATATCAAAAACTAAAGAATATCATAGAATTTTATAGTCACTGTTAGGCATAGTTTGTCATTATTGCTACTGCTCTCACTCAAATGCCATATTTATCAAAGGCAGTAGCTAGAACAGGTATTATTGACATACATTATACACATTTACAAATGATTTCCAGCTATGCTTGGTGATTTGTTCTACTTTATAAGCTACTTGACTGAGAAGCAAATTAAGAAGCAATTTCATTGTAATTTCATAAGTATTCTTATATATGTGGTCACCTAAACATAATGGTGACACCATTATGACATTAGAGCAAATACTAATAATTTTTCCATTTCATGGCAGTTTTCAATAGGATATAATAATTAGAAAAAATGTCTGTGAATTAAAAACAAAATTTTTTATTGAACCACTGTCAATAAGACACTTATATTTTGGTTACAATGTTGGACCAGGAATTTACTATCATTAAGGTTATTTCAGTGAAATATAAAGTATGTGGCAAGTCCTGTGTACTTTACTTTTAGACATAATGTCTTTAAGAAGAACATTTAATTTTAGACAAATCATTAACATCTCAGTTTTCCTCATTGATTAAATAGACGGTAGCTAATGCTCTATATTTTGAAAAATAACCTACATCTCAAAAGTAATGACTTTTGTAAAAATTCAGAGATGTAGATTCCTTTAGAATTTCTTAATTTTCCTAATAGATTCTCCCCAAATAAGAAAATATAAGTTATTTAACATAAATTTGGATTTTTCCTTTATAGTCACATTAAATGCACGTGTGAATAATCTCAAGATTAAGTCTAAAACTTACCGTGGTAATTTTAAAAGAAATCAGACTAGGTCTCTGGGACAAAAAAGAAAAGTTAGAAGTGAATTAACTAGTTACTGCCATGCACAAAAATTTGTGTGGCTCCACCAAGATGACCCTCACTCATGTTGTTGCTGGATCCTGATCGTAATCCTGAAGAGAAATTTATTTTAAATTTCCTTTAACTTACCCCTTGTCACTCTCACTCCTGATCTCAAATTTTCCTCTCTGCCCGGACCTGTCTTTCCCCCCGCCCCCCAGGCAACTATTCCCTTGATTGCCTCCTTCAAACATTTTGGTGCAGATTTTACATTCTTTTGAAGTGCTTGCTGCAAGCCCAGTCTGGGGTCAAGATCCTTTGCATTCTAAACACTACAGAGAACATGAGCCTACCCATCAGGAGGTGTCCCTTTGCACTTGCCCAGACTTGGTGGCAAAAGAACTGGTTCCTGTTTCCTAGCTGAAGTTGGAGCCTGCAGAGGGTATGGGCAGGACAGGGCCAGCAGCATTGTCTATAGCACAAGCAGCATAAAGCTCACCATTGAGGTCTCTGAACAGGCTCTGAGCCAGACCTGCCAGAATTTCAATCCCAGCATGGCCACTCATTAATGGTGTGATCTTAGATAAGTTCTGCAGCCACTCTATGCCTATTTTCCCATTTAGAAAATGGAGATTATAATAATACCTACCCAGTACGCTGTTATAAGGAATATGCCAAAACACAAGATATATCATTACTTTCATACTAGCTTAGTGACCCAAAGATGTTTGTAAAAGGGAAAGCAAGCATATAGCATCAGGATTTGATTAAAGAGAATGTATAATAAATAGATCAGGAGAATTTGCTGAAGTCACTGTTTTCACTACTGCTTCACTGAACCCATTTTATTTAACTTTTATCTAAATTTAACTTTTACCTAAATTCTTACTTTCTCTGGATGTCCATGCTATGTTTTAATGCCCCAGAAGTTTCATGAGGCCCAGAGTTTATCCAGTCTGATATTAAAATTAAACATATATAAAAGTTTACAATTATGGAGTACATGATTTCCTTTACCTTAAAGAAAAAATAAAGATTAATGTCCTCATTGTGGAATAGCCATGGGCTCAGTTTGTTTTATAAATAAATTGTGTTGATCATGTATGAATTTACTAGGAGTTTCATGAAACAACACCTTGTTTTATCTACCAGTTTTGTTTGTGAATTTGTTTATATACTTTACCTAAGACAAAACAACCAGTAACATAAATTATGCTTTAAAAATTACTGGGTTTATTGATCTCTGTATGAAAAAGTACATAAAAATCATTGCTCTGAGGAAATCAACACATAATACAGGATTTATCCCAAGCAAAATTTTTCTTAAACTGATTTGTTTTTATGGAGCTTAGTATATCTTTCAAGGGAAATTCTGCCTCTGTAGCCAAGCCATGTTCACGGAAAGCTTTATAGAAAACAGCAAGCCAAAAGAGCATGTCAGACCTGCCTCACAGTACAGTAAAAAGAAAATAATGTTTTTTCTTTCTTTAGGATGGTTTATTCCAAGGGGCTAATCTCACAACAATGGAAATGACCTCATAGTTCCAATGGAGCAGATTCGGAGTCTTATAGAAACCACAAATTGTTTGCATTTGCACATTCTTACACAGGCTTGATTTGTGGGGAGGAAACTTTCAGAGAAAAAGCACAAATAGTAATAAATTTCAACTTCAGGAAATGTTTGATTAGTTACATAGAAAATGAGAGGGAAATATAAAGTTATCATCTTCTTTATGCATTAAAATCAGCATTGACCTTTAAAATGAACAGTGAGTATATCCAAAATTTCTGCTTCCGCATTGGAGCTATGGCCAGTGTCCTTGTACCAAGGTGTTTTACCAGTCAAAAAATGAATAATTTTAACTCCAGTCCTGAGTGGAATAAAAATATAGGAAAATAAGCATCATTTTTAGCTTGGATTATATATAATCCATAGATAATTATATTGAGGTGAAATCTTAGAGGTTCAGGATTCTACAACCAGTGGTTCCTGTTTCCTGCATGCATTGTCAATTCCTAGCATACAGATGATGTCTTTTTCCATCGACTTTCTATGACATTTTCTCAGGATATCTGCATTGGGATTACTTTGAGAGTTTATAGGAGATATCATCTTTCAGCCTGTCTAACATTTCTAGATGGATAACTGAGAAATTGTGTACCCTGTTTAGATCCTAGGCAAGAGCTGCCTAACTTCCCCCAACATCTTGCTTGAATTTACAACACCAAATATGAGACTGGATAAAAATGACCAAATCAGCTTTTATCCCTACATTCCTGTTTGCTGAGCTTCCTAGCAGAATTTGGGTGCTTGTTGGCTCCCAACACTGGATCAAATTTAGCTGCTGAAGCAATGGGGTAACACAGGAAGGAGAGAAAGAAGCTGAACGCGTTAATGTCAAGCAAATGTCCGCAAGGGTGTAGTTGAGGAACAAGGATGAGAATCCTCTACTTTTGCCTCTCACTTCATTTCTGGTGGGAAATATATATCAACAGAACAAGATGTTGCGAGACAACTTCTCACTTAGTCTAATTAAAATCAGGTGGAAAAGAGACCGTACAAGATGTAGTGCAGACTTGGTGTGAACAAGTTTTAGATAAAGTCAGATATCACAGCTAATGGCAGTGTGCCTGTTGTCCATTGTGGTGAACGTCACTCTAATTAATGGTCTCTGCAGTATGCTTTAAAGCAGAAAAGAAAAAAATGCCCTGGAAGACTGTCAATGAGAATAGAAAAAAATACAAGATAGTAACCAATGGTTTTGTTCCAATAATACTTATATATATAGTGAAACCACAATGAGGTGAAATTCTTACATTTGTATAAACAAAGAGCCAAATGACACTGTTTGTATTGGGACAAAGTAACTATAAATTATTTCTGTTGTTTGGATTAGAGAAAAGGGCGTGTTCCATATTTTTTCAAAGAGAATGCCGACTCTGAATGGCTTATTTATTTATGTGCATGATCCCAGAAGCTATTCTCTGCTATGAAAGAAGCAAACCATCTCATGGGGGCTCCTTTAGAGTGGAGACACTCAGTCCCTGAGGCCCAGATAGGCTGAGCTTCAGAGGGATGGGCCTGGGAGAGGGAGGGACCCATTTCAGGAACATCAAACCCTTACATTTTTGAGCTAAAAGGAAATGATAGTGTCAGTTTAGTCCACCAAACAAGGAAACTGAGGTCCAGAAAAATTCAGCAATTCTCCAAGGCTTCTTGGTTGTTTATTCTCTTTATTCAATATAATAGGAAGCACTATTTTGTAGTACTAGACCAAAATTCCTATATATACATGTCTTTAAAATGGAGAATATTGAGAATTTAACCAAAGCACTAACTTAAAACCAACTTTAATGTTCTTAATACTATGTATTATACAGGGCAAGTGTAACTAGGTACAGTTGATCATTTTGGGGTCCCAACACATTGGAAAGTGCACGTTCTGTCTCCAGGCCCTGCTTATCCTATACCAGCAGTTAGGAACCCTCATTGCCTGGCTAATGGGGATCTGGGACTGGGAGTCTGAGCTGTTTTCTTCCACCTGTGAGACAGGACTAAGTCGTGACTGCAGGCAAATAATTTCAAATTCTAATATAAATTTATCTGTTTTTATCATAGCTTAGCCCCCAGGTACATTACACAATTAAGCCAGAAGCACTTTGAATGCACTCTGGTGACAGGTGTATGTGGAAATGTCTTATAAATGTTACCCACTTAGCCACAGAAACACTATCAAGACGAGAGGGAATAGGAGAAAGCACTCTGCCAGCATGGCAACTTGCTGACACTCCTGCATCCGCATCTTAACTGAATGTGCAGCACAGTGAACACCTTAGCAACCATTAGGTGCATTTGCCATGGGAAATGTCAAATAGAAAGTTATTTGTTCATTTGGGAGAGAGTGAATATATGTGTGGATAACTGCCAAAACCAAGAATTATTCACAAGTTATTAATCAATTTGTGAACTACAAACATATAAGTTTTCAGAAATGCAAAGCATTTGGAACATGAAACACTTTTATGGCCTAATGACTTTGAAAGTCAGCAAATTATGTTTCCAATAAATAATCAAGCTCTCAACTTTTTCAAAACTCTGTAGTATCATGAGTTACCTTCGGTAACAGCACAGCATTTCAAAAGCAATTTCACTTTATAGTAGTTTAGTTTTATCAACATATTATATTAAAATTCTCAGGGGAGAGTAACAATTGCAAAATAAATATGTTGCCATAATTCTAAGAGAAGATGAGTATGTGACTTCTTCATGATGTAATTCAATTAATAGTTTCTAGGTATAATAGTATTTGGAGTAGTTATTGAATTCTGCTAAAACAGCTTTTAACTACTTTTCCTCATTTTCCTTAAAAAACAGTAAACTTTTACTTGGATTTTTGTCATGAATAGTTATGGATATATTTATATCCACTTGAGATTTTTAATATGTTCTATACATAAATGTTTATATGCACGAGTGTGTTGCCCATTATGCTTTTTAAATTCACAATAGTATAAAACATGCTGTTACCACTATGTTATGTATCATTCCTGGTTCCAACTGGCACCGAACAACACATACCAGCACTAAACAACACATAGATTGGCCATTTGCAAAGCCTGATATTTTTACTGCTTACATCAGAGATGTTAACAATGTATCTATGGAACTGAAGAAGAATGATAAAGAATATTTTAAAGTGTTTGCTTAGAATGCACATAAAATTCAATAAAATAAATGCATATAATTCATTTGCATTAAATAATGATATTTTGCTTTTACTCAATAATGCCACCTTAAAAAACAAACTCTAAAATACATAATAAAAAGAGGAAGATACCATTGAAGAAAATGACACTTCTTTCTGTCATTTTAAAGGCCGCATCTTCACATTTTCCACCGGCCATGGTTAGCCCAGTGTTCTAAATATTTTGCAAAAATGTTTCCATAACTTGGTGTATTGACTCAATCATATTTCCAGTTTATCTTCAAAAGCATTTATAAATGCAATCAAGCCAAAATCTCTACACTGAGAAGACAGAGCTAATTAGTAGAGAATAAAAGGCAAAAAATAAGCAAAAGCAACTATATTGAGGGAAACAACTCCATTTGAATAAAAATCTACCCTTTGAGATATTTGAGATCCCTTTTATTTATTCAAGAAATATTTGAATGCCTGTTTTGTTTGAGGTAACATGTAACATGTAAGTTGGCCTACATGTTACCATATTTGGTAACATGTAAATTTGAAATTCAAATTTGGTGTACCAATGAACAGGAGTGTCAGGATAATGTAACATGTAACATGTGAGTGTCCTGAAAAGCAGAGATTTCTTGAGATTTTTCTACAAGTGATTTACAAAAGAAATCTGTAAAGGGGAGAAAAGAAGAAAGAGAAAATAATTAGCAAAATATGGTTTTGAGAGAAATTTCATCTAAACCTGATCCCACAAGGCACTCTGGAGCACCATGGAATTTGTCCTACCTTGAAGCAAGGGGCTAAGCTACCCACTCACCCACTCCCACCCTAGGTGAAAGATGGATAATAACTTCCTTATAACAGCCCCTATAGATTAAGGCCATCCACTGAGAAATGCAGGTAGAAGCCAGTAGCAGTCAACATCCAAGGCAGCCAGCACCAACCAAGCCTGGCACCAACTGCCTCTGCTCTGGAGGGAGGAGTTAAATAATTCTCAACATTATGAGGACAGGGGTCTCAATGGCTTTTGAGGAGAAGTGAAGACATGACAATAGCTTTGATAATGCTAGCCTTACAAGGACAGAGAGTCTTTTTTTATGTTGGAGCAGGTGATAGATCTATTCTTTCAGTCTGAGAAATAAGTAATAAAGGGCTAAACCAAGACACACTTGTATAAACAGGTAAAGTGGCCAGATGGTACAGACACTAATGGGAGCAAACGATTGAGCAGAGGTAAGAGGCCAATGGACTTAAGTATCAAAAGTGATTCCTGACATAACAAATCTGAAATGACTGTAGTGCCTTTAACCAAAGTAGAAAACACTGAAGGAAAACTTTCTTGTGGAGATGAGTCAGTTTAAAGCCTATAGCATTAGAGTTGTAAAAGAAACCTGAAATTGAAAGTACATCAGTCCCTTAAGACCTAGGTTAAGATCATAAGAAAAGGGACAGAATTTACTGTTAGGAAGTCATCGGTCTATGAATGATAATCAAAGCTACTAAGAGTGAGTGGGGTGGCCGAAGGACAGTCTGTAGAAAGAAAAGAACTCAAAAGCAGAATCTTGAAATTAGAATAGTAGTGGATTGGCAGGTGAGCGAGAGGTTAAAATTATCAGGGAAGAAGGGACCTGAGGAAAGGCCATTGGTGATCTTGAAGGAGGCTAGTTTCTAGGAGGGGCTGTGCTGTGCTGTGCAGAGGCCATGGGACATTTCACAGGTCTTAGGAGTATAGTATGCATTGAGAAATTCAGAAGATTATGCTCTATTACTGTCAGAAACAGGTATATATAGAGAGATGGCCTAAGACCACATTTGGAGAAGTCAAGGAAAAGATTTTCTTTTCACGCTTGAATAAATACTTACAAGCTAAAGCAAGGAAATCAATGAGTAGAGAAGCTGAAGATGCAAATGACGGGAAATAATAGTAAGTAACCCAGATGTACCCAGAGAAGGTTGAAGTGCAAGATTCACACATAAACAGGGGTTAATCCCTCTATGTGGAAGACACATGAGAAGGGCAGAGATGCGTGAGCACTTATTCTGAGGGCATCGTGGGAATAAAAGCATATTGTACAGTCATCTCACACAGAAAAAAGTTTTCAGAGTATGTATGATTGACAAAAACTTTTGCTATTGCTAAGAGATATTGCTCTCAAGATTGTTCATTGTTTTCAGGTCAATAAAATTTATAGCTACTACTTTTTCCCTTCATGAACAGCAAGCCCAAGCCAGTAAGGCAAATGCAGAGAAATAAAGTTAAGAAACCAAGCTAAAAGAAAGTGGAGATATTGAGAGAAGAAAAGGTCTATCATGGCAATTTGAGAATTTTGTTAGATTGTTTGAAATACTGGTGAAACTATAGGCATTTCATTTTACCCCTTCTTTCTGCACATCTTTTGTTTTGTAAATTACTGTGTGTATCTTAGAAGAGCATTTCTGTCATCTACAATTTGTCTAGATTCATTTATTTATTTGCTAGAATACAATTCTAACTTCTTAGAAAACTTTGTTTTATTGGTATAACACAAATGATGTCAGGGTAAAATATTGTCAAAATTAAATTGTTCTTATCTTCATTGCTTTTGGCAATTTTCACATTTTATATCTCTGCACTCATTCCATAAATCATCATTTATTTTTTTCTTAAATGATATAAAATTTCTGAAGCATGCTAATTAAGTATCTTTCCCAAGCAAGGAAATGTCAAGGGACTGGGTTACCTTATAAGTAGTCCTACTTGTGTCTTTTATCAATAAATCCTTATGGTTATAGTTATAATTCTTTGTATGCCATACTGCTAACTTACTGTGAGCTAAGCATCTTTTTCATTGGGAGCTGAGAGGACTGAACATGATATATTCCTTTGCAGTTGTTGTCATGGAGATAAAATTCTTTTCAAAGTAAAGTGGGGATTGCATAAAAATTACTAATTCAAAAGTTACGCTTCTCATTTAATATTGAAAATGGTACACTGTTCCCTTTCATTTTGTCAAAATTGCTTGACTCGAGTATGTCTAGTATACTTTTATTAGATAATTCTCATATATGAAAAACTGATGCTAAAAAAAATTAAATAGGTGAATTCCCTACAGCATTTAGTAGGATGGGACTTTCATTTTTAATATTTTGTTCTTAGGATTTATAACATTCCTCATTATTTCCCTGATGCTGTACCTCCATGTTCTTTCTTTATATTTTGCTATTCAGTTTCAAATCTAGTTACCTATAATGAGTTTTGCTAAAAACAATTTGTTTCTTTTCTCTTTTTTTTTCCTTTGCCACATCATTTCCAACAATGAGGCACATCTTTATCATGATTACAATTAGGAAAATGAACAGACCTACAAAACTTTCTTAGATCTTATTGCTTATGATCAGATTTTGAAAATTTTATAGGCTTTCTTTAAAAAAAAATAAAACAAAAGGACAAGTTTAAGAAATAATCCTATAACTTAATAACCTCAGTTTGATTCTACTACAAAATATCAACATCACCAGTTTCTAGAAATATAGCAAATGAGCTAAACCACCATTAATTAGATGGGGAAGAGTCAGCTAATGGCAAAGGGGGCCATCGACACGTTGCCTACAAAATCCCTGTGAGAACCAGGGGATGATGAGAGGAGATCAGGGATGAAGACAGAGGAAAATGGACCAACCTTATCTATTTTCCTCTTAGCTAACCTTGTCTTTGCTTTCTTTTAAAGCACACTGTAGACATTTTCCAACTACTTCAAGAAATTTAAAAGGAAGTAGAGGAATTAAGAGGATCATCCCCTCTAAATAGACAGGAGTCTCTAAATCGTTAATTCAGTAATAGCACATCACATTCAGCTATAGCACTGCTACCAGACTGTGTTAAGTCCAGAAGTGAAAATGCATGTTTATATTTAGCAGTTTGGTATCTCTGTATAAATCAGCCTGTGATCATGGACTTGCCTGGTCAAATGGGCCATGGTTCATCTTTTGTGGAACTCATGGAGAGTAATGGCTGCTGCAGGTTACCTCTGAGTCACAAACACATGACCACATCACTTGTGACATTTTAAAGTGAGATTATAAACTACTCTGCAAGAATCGGGAGAATGTGATCACATATTTTTTTAAAAAAATCATTTACATTTTTAATCAAGATAAAGAAAGAAAATTTATTTTTAACCCTAACTTATGACAAAATAAGTTTCACTAAATGTTTGGACATCTTGTTACAATAGAAATAAAATAAATGAAAGTCTTAGAAGTGAATCCATGCGGGAAAAATGGAGAAAATTTGGGCAAAGGGGAGGGAGAAGAGGGGAAGGAGCAAGGGGACAGGAAAAATGCTGGAATGAGATGGACATCATTACCCTAAGTACATGTATGACTACACATATGGTGCAATGCTACATCGAGTACAATCAGAGAAATGAAAAGTTGTGCTGCATTTGTGTACAATGAATCAAAGTGTATTATACTGTCATATATGCCTAATTAGAATTAATTAATTAATATTAAAAAAGAAGTGAATCCAAAGAAATGAAGACCAAAATAGTTGATTTGATTTTTACTAAGACATGTGATCACTCACCTATTGAGCTCAGTTATTGATGGTAAAGCATTAAATTTTAGCATGTTATTTGCAGTCGTATACTGGCTGATGAAGCAACTGAATCATAAAGCTGTAAGCAACACACACAAAACATAAATAGGTTCAAAACCAAAGGGATTTTTTAAGAATGAACATTAATTTTAAAAACCAATTAAAGCAAATGTTCAATACTATATATTTTAGCAGTCATACTTTGGAGATGCCTTATGAAATATTTCTTTAGATTGCTGAGACTAATAACAATTGCTGAGGCAATTGTGACCAATGACATCAGAGATGTTTGCTTACAAATATTGAATGAATATGTAGAAAAGATTCCATTTTTTGACACGCTCAAAAACTAACTAATAGTAATTTGAGGAATAAAGGTAGCAAAATATGTTTACTATACCGTGATAAATGCACTGGCAATATTCCTGTGGCAACTCTTTGGCAATATTAAAGAATTTAATTTTCTTTAGCTTCTTTGCCAACAACTCTAACTATCTCTGCACTGTAGAAAACTATGAAGGGTTATATTGTCAATAAATATGGTTTTGAGTTCAATTCTCATACAGGAATGTGTTCCGATGGTGCAGCTGCAGTGATAGGAAAACATCATGAATCAGTTAGCCACCTTAAGAGATGTTTGCCCCAGAATGTAGCACATGACTTTCTTCATCAAGAAAGCCTTGCTACAAAGAAATATCCACTGAATCAAGCAGTAGGCTTAATGACATCATAAAAAGTGTGAATTTGTAAAGGTTGTTAAGTTAGACATTTTTGGTAATTACATAGAAATTGGCCACAACAAACATTATTGCATAATGAAGTTCCAATGCCATCAAGTGGAAATTTTTTTCAAGAATATTAGAATAAAGAATGAGCTCATTGTTCCTTCAAGTTAAGAAAATAGCTTATACTTACTTTCTAAAAATGAAATTTAAACAATTTGACAGACAAACTTGGCTACTTGTTTAATATATTCAGTATTTTTGGTATTCTCAATATTTCCACTTGAAGAAATTATGTGATATATTTTTCAATGGCAGACAAAAATTAAAGTTCAAAAACTGAAGGTTCTAGAGAATGTTATATTTTCATAGCTTTATGATAATTATCAAGGAAATAAGTGGTGATCTGGATATTCTACATCAGTGAAAGTTATCACCAAGGATTTTAAAAATCTGGTTGAATGTTTTGAATCTTATATTCCAACAAAAGAAGATTGATCTTTGAGAATTCCAGGAAGCCAGATTCATTTATTTTATTGGGAGATAATTTGAGTTTAATAAAAAATGCATAGGGTAGGTTGCTGAAACTGGCTACTAATGAAGGATTGAAGATGAATTTTAAAAATGCAGCATCATTTGGTCTACTTTTTAAAATTAAACTTATAGAGATGTTCTTCTGAGCTTGCTGAAATTAGTTCAAAATCTCTTCTTCTAATCTTTCAACTTACTATTAAACTTATTTCTATACTGAATGTCATTAAAACAAAACTATGAAGCAGTTTAAATAAAAGTTGTCCCTTATAAGAAAGATCATTATAATTTGCCATAGGTTAGAAATTATAATAAGCAAGAAGGTCATTTTTTACATCAAAAACTTCACATATAAATATGTTAATTTGTTCAAAGAGTGCACATAGGCACTTAATATGGGAATAACTATTTCACTGGTGATTTTTATTTTATTATTATTGCAAAATGATAAAATGTTACAAATATAATAGAGAATCTTTATTAGCCTATATGCATGCTTTCAACAATGGTTACAAATTTTGTAATTTTTTTCCTTTTTCCTTCTGTTTGTTTACATTTATTGAAGTATAATTTTATGACTGCTGAATCCAGTAATAAACATTGGGACTTGCACTCTGTACGTTTTTAATTTCCTTTTTTCTAGTAATTCAATTTTACTGTATTTTATAAAAGTACTGGTCCATGACAGAATGGAAATTTTAAAAACCAGTCCCCTCACCATTGAGTTAGAGAAGCTCTGATATGAGCAGTATCAATTATAGATAGGCTAAAACTATAACCACAAATAACTTTCATTACTAGCAGAAGGAATTCTTTCTTTTTTTTTTTTTTACTAGTTTAGCTTTTTCAAATTGTTTAATCTTGTAATAATGAAGAGAAACATGCGCTTGGGCAGGTCAACTCTCAGAATTAACCAGTAAATATGCAATGAGTTCTCAGCTATGCAATGCTGCTGACAGGGCTTAGAACACAGCCATGTTCTATTTAAAGTAAGGGTAATATGTTTCACTATCTGTTCTACTTTATTCCTGGGTAGCTAGAATAGTTCTCTGGGAGTCTACACATAGGGCAAGACAACTAGTGGGGCTGAAAGTGATTTTTGTAAATGGAATCTCTGAAAATATTGTAAGAGGAAAAGCCATTCCCTCCCTCACTCTTTCAGGAAAAAACATAAAATGAAAGTGAATGGGTAAAGTATGAAGAATGATCTGACTTACCTTTTTAAGATCTGAAGATCCACTTTTATACAAATTATTTAAACAAATGATTTACTGTATGGCCACTCAGAGCTAAAATATCTTAGAGCTCAGCAAAAAGGGCAATTATGTGATAGATTCAGGCATACAGACAAGCAAACAATAAGACACAGTTTAAGGGAAGAACTTATGAGAATAACTAACTCTAGGGCTGAATTTAGGCTCAAACTGCCAGGCTATTTTTTCCTTCTTCCTCTTCTTCCTTTTTTAGGTAAGATGTATATAAAAAAGGCATGGCTAAAGCTGACTTAGTCACAAAACTGCAAAATTTCAGAGAGGCTCCCTGTGCTTTAAGTAGAGTGGTGTTGGTGAAGCCAGAGCAACCAACAACCTTGCCAATAGAAGGAGTGCCATCCATTGCATCTTTGGATTATGCCTTGTCTGAAGATCTGGTTCCTTGACTTTTTTTAATTAATAAAATGTGAATCTCTGTATAACTTTACCCATGCAAATTCTCTAAGGGCATGGATTCTGGAGTCATGGAGACTCCTAAGTGAGCCTTGGCTCAATGATCTAGGAAATTTATCTAGCCTTTCTGAGTCTCAGCTCTTCCATTTTACAACCAAAATAATATTAATGATAATTAATGATACCAAGCCCAAAGCAATGATTGGGGAAATATATGTAAAGTAGCCATATAGGGCCTATATTAACATGACAAGTGTTCAGACTTGCTAATATTATAATACTAACTTCTGGTATCTGAGCACAATGAAATTATCTAGCACTGAAACTATGGAAATTTTAGTGTTTCTTTTAGAATCTCGGAGATTTTTCTGTATTTGTTACCTATCACAGTTTCCCAGGATATACTCTAAAGAAGCGTGATCAGCCAACAGCTACCTGGGTAAACTTGAGCCTAGCCAAATAACCACAGCCACACTAATCAACTGTGGCCTCAGTGCAGGACTGCAGCTTATGAACGCCTTTTCCTCTATAGCATAGATGCACCTTATCTGCTAACTGGGCCCTGTCTCCTGGCTCAGTTAGTACCTTTCTATGGAAATGCCATCTGGTGGACTTTCCCATTTAATAAATTGCTAGACAAATAAGGATTTAGTATATTTTCCACCCCAAAGTCATTTTTTTATTCTAATGATATTCTAAAACAGAAGCATGTAGGAACTAAACTATTTACAACATAGGATGACATGGTACTTTTTCAAATGTTTTGGGGATTGCAGATTGCTTCATAAGGATTCTTTGTTATTTATCCTTCCATTTCTTAATGTTATGAAATATGTCAAAAATACGTAAGGTCACCGTATATCTAACTTCCTGCAAACATATACTTCATTTCAAAGCTCTAAGAAAACTGATCTTTTGGATCAGTAGACTTGGATTTAATTTCAACTTTAAAAGTTTTTATTTTCAACTCCATTTAAAAATATCTGCTGTTACTGTGCTATTAGAGAGAATTCCCATCTGACACCCAATGTTGTGTTTTAAAATTCAGCTGGATAAATTGAAACATTGGAAGTGAGTTTGCTACTGCAGTACTTTCCATATGTTAATAATTGTATTGACATTTACAGGATAAGTTTATTCCTAGCAGAGAAAATCAGAAAAATAACTGATTCCTTAGGTTTTGAATTTTTTATTGGGTCAAAGACAAGTAATACTAGACTTCAGTGTGCACAATCTCAACAAATAATACAAACTTTGTCCTATGATAGGATAAATGATTTTGAAATTTTTGTATCTCTGTATTTTTACTTCAAAATATTTTCATTTGGAAATGTTATCTACACACAATGAAATTCAGCATTAACAGCAGTTGAAAATAATGAACTATACATGCACACACCCGAGGACAGGTGTTTACAATTAACATTGATATATACGTAATGTACATCTCAAATTACATAGAGCAGAAGAATGACACCATGGATCAGAAAGATAACATCAAACTCATGATGGTAGTTACCCCTAGGGAGAAGAAAGGGAGCTAGGACTAGAGGTGCTCAAAAGGATTTTTATTTAACCTGCAACATTTTATTTATTACAAAAAAAAAACTTGAAAAAATATTGCAGATTATTGCCACTTGTTATTTCTATGCTGTGGAAAAAATAATCCTTTGCAAAACAGTTACTCTTTTTACACATCTGAATTTTCAAATTTTTCTGAGCAAAATAATTTCAAACTACATACAAAGTTATGTGTATGTGCTTACAAAAAAGCAAGGACAAATACTGAGCGCCAGTTGTTTAGCTGGCACAGTTGCAGGCACTGAAGATAGATCAATGAACACATTAGACCAAGGTTCATCAAATCTTAGACCCTAGACCAAATTTTGGTCTGCACCTGTTTTTTTGTTTTTTGTATGTTTTTTCCTCTTTGGCACCAGGGATTGAACTCAGGGATACTTGAACACTGAGCCACATCCCCATCCCTATTTCGTGGCTTATTTAGAGACAGGATCTCACTGAGTTGCTTAGCGCCTCACTGTTGCTGAGGCTGGCTTTGAACTTGCGATTCTCCTGTCTCAGCCTCCCAAAGTACTAGGATTACAGGCATGCTCCACAGCACTGGAGCACATTCACGCCCTTTTGCTTATATTATATCCTTCAGTGCTCTGTATCAGTAGGGATGAATAGTTATGCAGACTATATGACTCACAAAGTTTAAAATATCTATTATCTTACCTTTTATAGAAAAAGTTCCCAACCTCTGCAATAGACAAAAAGATATCTCTGCCCTTGAGAACTCACATTCTATTACAGAGACAAACAGTAAAATAATAAATAAGTTTTTGTATACTCTGCATCCAAGTAGAAGAAAGCAGGGGAAGGGAATAAGGAGTGTTGTCAGAAAGGGCCTTTGCATAGATGACCTTTCAGCAGCAATCTAATAAAGGTGGGAGACCTGTGGAGATCTGGGGAAACTCTTCCCAGGCAGGGCAATTGGCAAGTGCAAAGTTCTAAGGAGAAAGTTCAAGGAGCTTCAGGATGCCACTGTAGCTAGAATGGAATGAGAGGAGATGAAGTCGGTCGATGGGGCTGGATTGAACACAGTCTGGCAAGTCATTGTAAGGAATTCAATTTTTCTTGAGTAAGGGCCCTCATTGACCTTTGTGAAATTTAGAGTATTCATTTCATTAAAGACTGAGGCTGACAATATGGATGCCACCTCTTCAGATAAAACACTATTCAATTTGGAAAACTTTACTTCTAACCCTGACAGTCATCCTGCCAGTCCTTACCATTGCCAAGAGGGGAAAAGAGCAAGATAGCCAGTGACCACATCCCACCACTATTTGAAAAACATTTCTGAGACCTATCTTTCCCTTAGCTTATCCATGTTGACACATTCTATCTAAGCCTTTATTTTAGGCTAATATGTTGGCCTCAATAATACTAAATTTTAGGGATTAGGGGTATTGCACAGTGGTAGAGTGTGTGCCTGGCATGGCACGTATTCCCTGGATTCATTCCCCACCCTTCCCCCAAAAAACAGAATAATAATAATTCTAAGTTGAAAATAGAACATTTGGGGTTAATTTTTCATAGGTATCTTCCAGGAATGTAATTGATCCATTAGGTCTACATATGAATGTTTTTGACCACCTTCCCCATGCCCACATGCAATTTCACTCCTCTGGGAAACTAGGAACCTTCTCGACAGAATAGAGTCAAATGAGTTTACAGTCTAATGATGGGGTGAAAAATTACAGAAATCTCTTTACAAATTTAGGTATTCACATACACCAGTCCACAGGTTTGTTTTTATTCTTTTGATTCCCAAGGTGGAAACAGTTGAGGCTGATCTATTATGTGACTTGGTCAGGTTTGCTTATAAGTTAATGAATAAGAGAAAGTTCTAGCCAGGCGCTGTGGCTCAAGCCTGTAATCCCAGCACTTAGGGAGGCTGAGACAGGAGAATCGCGAGTTCAAAGCCAGCCTCAGCAATGGCAAGGTGCTAAGCAACTCAGTGAGACCCTGTCTCTACATAAAACACAAAATAGGGCTGGGGATGTGGCTCAGTGGTCAAGTACCCCTGAGTTCAATCCCCAGTACCAAAAAAAAAAAAAAAAAAAGAATGTTCTAATGTTCGGTTCTCTGGCTTCTTACAATGTACATTCTTTTCCATCCTATTTTTAATTGTTAAGCCAATGAGCAATTATTTTGTCATAAACATACAACAGAATCTATATACACCTCAATTTAACATATACCTTTCTAAAATGTAGAATGTGGCTTTGGACAATAAGTACACCACACATTTAAAGTATGCACAAATAGGAATACGGCTACTTTAGACATCCAAAACCATTCATGTATGTTCAAGCTTAATGTAACTTATAGTCCTTGGAAATAATGGTGAACTACAATTCTCTTTAAATAGCCTTAATTTTTGTGTGAATGATGCAGAGAGAAAAGAAATATTCTAATACCAGACTATAAGCCCTAAATGAGTAGGATCTGTGTATAATTCTTTTAACTCCAATATATAATCTGTATTTAATAAGTACACAATGGTTTATCATGGATTCAACATTTTCTGGTATTTGTTTTTCTTTATTTTCTTTCTCACTTGTGTCCTTCCTTGGCAGGTGGTTTCTCATTAAAGTAATAAACAGGGCTGGGGCTGTAGCTCAGGGCTGGGGCTGTAACTGAGTGGCAAAGCACTTTCCTAGTATGTGTGAGGCCCTGTGTTCGATCCTTAGCACCACATAAAAATAAACAAATAAAATAAAGGCATTCTGTCCATCTACAACTACAAAAAATTTTTAAAAAACAAAATAATAAACAAATCTATAATTTTGATGGTTTCCCACATGAGCTCTTGTAGTTTTAGTTATTGATAATTCTGAAAGATTTACAATGAAGTTCCTTCTTCAGGAGCACAACCATCCAAATGAACATGTGGATATTCCCATGTAATTTTACATTTAAAGTTTCATAAAGTGATTGGATTTTTCTTTTTGCCTCTGGAGGTCTTTACACCAAATAGATTTCATCTACTTGTGTATTGAATGGATTTAAATCAGGTTTCTTTAATGTGACTTTCTCCAAATAATCATCTGGTAAATATGTTAGGGAAAGATAATGGTGTAACTTTCCTTAAAATCATATTTTTTTCAGTTGTTGGTTTCTCAGCCATGATCCAGGATTGAGGGCTTTTCTTTCATTAGCCTCTGTGCATTCTCATTTGCGATGTTATTGGGACCATTAGTTATCTTAGGGCATCTTTGTAGGTTTTGATCTTTTGTCTTAAAAGATGTCTAAACTATGGCTTCATTTCCCACAAGGACACCAAGTTATTGCTTCATCATAATACAAATGAGACGATAAATTGCATTTGCATACTTCTGTGTCTGATTTAAACATTTTTTCCTCTGTAAGGTCTTTCACTTGACTTAGGCCAACCAACTGACATATTGCTCATTAATCATATATATTAACTATAGTAGTTAACGTTTTGAAATCTAACTTACCATCCTGTCCACAGGGACTAGTTCTTATTTTCTAAATGTGATGACATATGCTTCAGACACTGCTAATTAGGTCTTTCCCTTAAAAATTCATCTGACATGTTTCAAGAACATTTTCCCCCTGTGTACAAGTTCATTAAATTATTAATATCCTTGTGTAAGTCTTGTAGGATTACTTACACAATATAGCTTTCTTTATTTTGAAAACCATTGTTCATAGTGAAGGATGAAATAAATCTCACTTCCTCATGTATCTTTTCTAGGTAAAGATCAGGAAAAAATAGGTATTATAGTCAGTAATATACAATGTTGATATAAGGTTAAGAAAATACTTACAAATAATTCCTGATTATCTGCACAAATGTAAGGAAGTAAGGAAGTGTTTTCATAAACAATCTAAGTCAGATAACCTAAAATCATTCTATTGAGCTTCTATATTAAATGATGAGTTTGTGGCTGTTTTATCTTATACCTATTATAATTCTTATCACTCCAAAATTCATGTTAATTTAATTATTAGATATGTAGTTAAGTATAGCATAATGATAATGATCAAAGACTGTTCAGCCAGGTTGCCTGGATTCAAGTCCTAACTCTGCTGTTTATTAGCCACATGACCTTGGGTAAGTTACTTTGTCACTCTTTTGCCACATCTGTAAAACCTCAAAGAAATCTTGAATATTAAATGAGTAAATATGTGTAAATGACTTTGCATGGTATCTGGCATTTACTAAGGGCCTTGTGTTATCTACTACTATTGGAATATAAATCCTGTGAGGACAGGATTCAAGATGTTTCCAAAGCATACAAAAGCACCTACCTATCATAAGGACCCCATAAGTGTTTACTGAATTAATTAATTAATGACTCTGAGTATGTGCTGGTTGAAAGTGGAGAAAATGTTCTACAAAATATAGTGATGACAGGTAAACATATGAGTTTAAAAGTAATAATGGAAATTTATGTAGCTTGGAAAGCTAACTTTGCTATATAAATTTTATGGATGTGTATATATATGTACTAAATGTAGCAAGGATGCTGGGAACAAGATGTGTTGGGATTTCTGACTAAAAGACACTTCCCTAGAGGGGAACAGAATAAAAGTCAAAGGAGACATAAAAAGAATCTGGCAAGTGATCCACAATTGGGGCTAGCAGGACTCGCTGGGACTCCAGTCTTCCCAGGAAATTCTATCTTGTTCTAGGGAATGGAACTGACAGGAGCCTAAAAGAGGTAGATAAGTACAGAGACCATATTACTTTTATCCAGTTATGGTTTCAACTGACATTAGAAGTTAAGTTTAAGGAAATGAAAAGTGACATTCAAATAAAGAAGAAGAAATCAGTATTTGTGCAATGGTATGTTCCCAGGTGTTTAGTTTTTGAAGGTCATCAATATATTTTTCTAATAGTTAAATCAATTATGCAAGCAAAAGGAGGGATAGGCTAGGAAATGCCTTCTGAACACACTTGATCTAAAGTTAGTGAGAAAACAGGACTAAAGAGGACACACATCTGAGACATGTTGGTGCAGAAATGTCCAGGGAACTTGCCAGGGTGTCCTATCCCATCTTGTTGAGGATGTATAGACAGTGTTTTCTGCCCATTTTTCCCTCCCATCCACATGACTCCTCTGTTCCAAAGGGAAAGCTGAAGAGAGTGATTAAGAGGAAGCCCCTTTGAGAAGGAACTTAATTCTACTTCCCTTCACTGCAACTCCTGAGCTCTCCTATAGCCAAACAAACAAGTCTATCCAAATATCATTGTAATTGTCCCTCCTCTTCTGCCTTGAAGGCAGGATCCAGGTTTTAGTTATCTTATTTCCCCTAACACCAGTAGGTAAAACACAGACAATAAATTTTTGCTGAACAACATGTACTTACATAACTTTTATAGGATTTATTTCTGTGGTCAACGTTTAAATATCCAAATGCAATTGAATCCATTAAATTCATCTCAATTGAGAATTGCACAACAAAAATATTTTAGTTTCAAAATTGTGTGGCTGTTATACTTTGATCTTAGTTTTTTTTCATTTGTTAAACATTTATTAACTGCAAATGTGTTTCTATGGATTTATTTGGTGCTAGTCAATTCAGTTCTTCAGATTGGACACACATCTCTAAAATCCCAGTCTTTTAAAGTGTGCAACCCAAAAAATGTTGAAAGTATATCCTGTGCCTTTATATTAATTGAAATCAAGATATGAAATATCATTAATGATTTCATATTTTCATGCTGGCTGGTAATACTGAGCCTGTTCTTGCTCCACTGGCCTAGATTCTGACCTGTCTGGAGTTTGCAACCATCTTCACTACATTGTTTTCATTTTAGCATTTCTAGTAAATAAGACAGTATCATTTTATGTGCATTATTTGTCCCTTACATGTTGATTTTTGTCTGCTCTACATCTAAAAGTACAATTCCCTTATTAAAAGCAAAAGATAAAATTCTATATTCATGAGGCATTATTTATAAAAGTGCTTGGTTTTGGAGATGTGGAATCCTACTGGCATCGTTCTCAGACAGCAAAGGAGTATGTAAGACCTGAATCCTTCTCCAGCCTAGGAGCATTCCAGACATGTAGGAAAGAACATTTACATAACACACTTCCAGCTTCCACTTTCATAATGCAGTACAAAGATGTTAAAATATATTACAGCATGTTCAGGAAATTGTTTAGCCACACCCTACTGCTGTCACATTCATGATACTAAGATGAGTCAAGTGTGTTGGCGAAGATTGGCCTGATAGGCATAGAAAACAGAGCCAGCAATCAGAATTGAGGCAGTTGGTGGTTTGGCATGGAAATTAGGGCATACCAAGAAATCTAAATGGAAAGTTTGAGTTGGCTTTCAAAGTCAGAGTTGAGAGTGACGTGAGGCAAGCAGAAATCAAGCAAGCAGGGAAGAATTTGGAAGACCTAAAATTACAAATGAAAAGTGATAAGCAAATGAGACATTTAAACAGTCTGACTTGTTTGTGTGAACACAAAAATATCACATGTTCTTACTCATTGTGGAAGCTAAAAAAAAAGGTTTATTTCATAAACGTAGAGAATAGTGGTCACTAGAAGCTAGGGAGGGCCTGAGAGAGGGACCTAGAGAGAGGCTGGATAACTCAGGTACCCAAACACTGTTACATGGGAGGAAACTAGTTGTAGTATTCTATAGCACAGGTGGGATCTATAGTCTAAAAAATATCTAGAAGAATTTAAAGTTTTCCAATGCATAGAAATGAAAAATGTTTGAGAAATAGGAATGCTAGCTGGGTGAAGTGGCGCACGCCTATAATCCCAGCACTTTGGGAGGCCAGGACAGGAGAATCACAAGTTCAAAGCCAGCCTCAGCAATGGCAAGGCACTAAGCAACTCAGTGAGACCCTGTCTCTACATAAAATACAAAATAGGACTGGGGATATGGCTCAGTGGTCGAGTGTCCCTGAGTTCAATCCCCGGTACTGAAAAAAAAAAAAATGGAAATAGAAATGCTATTACCCTGAACTGATCATTAAACATTTTACATATGTGTCAAGTTATACTTTAGCCCATAAATATGTACAAATACTGTGCATCAATCTAAAGTAATAAAAAGAAGCAATTACAGCAGCAAAGTAACCTAAATTGTGAATGATCAGAATATTTACACCAACAAAATTTTAATCCTGTTCAATGAAATGTTATTTATTTAAATTATCATTTATTTAATTGTAGCTGGGAGGGGTTAGATAATAATGCCACGAACTTTTTTTTTTTTTGAAAAGCCACATTGGTTATCAACACAGCCCTTTTAAAGAAAAGAAAGGAAAGAGATAGAGGGTTAGGGAAATTGTGAAGTAATTTGGAAACGTTAAGATTCCAACCTAGATGAAGACGACAACAGTATGGAGTCATCTTTCCTCTGCTCCAAACCCATTTCAAATTGTTTGCTCTTACTGAATTACATCCTCTTCTCATGTCCTTACAAGAGCCACTTGTCTGATCCCTGCCGTAACAAGACCTTTATGACGAGTGCTGTTGCTGTCATAGATGTATTTTTAAATATCTGTTAAGATGTAAAATGCACTTAGGATATTATGCATTCCTTACGTAAGTTTTCCATTCCCATTTTTGCGCATATTAGTGATTTCGAAATGTGGTAACTCTTTACAACATCAGTCATAAATCTTATTTCCATTCACAATGTAAAAAAAGAAAACTAAACTGCCCAGATAGTCTGTAATGTTTTCCTGTGTAATTAACACCTCATTCACAGTTGTGTGTGCCAGTCAAGGCCCTGTCTCCTCTTCCTTGACATTTCCTTGATGCTTCATTCAAGCTAAGCTGATGCCTAAGAGCATACAAAATATACACATGGAAACAAGGAAGTATTTTAAAGGAGCCAACCAACTGTATTTGTAAAACCTGGCAATTCAGAGAGACTACAAAGACACATGTTTTATCTTGTAGGTTTAGGGTCTGCCTAATGACCTTTATTTAAATCTGATTACTAATTACCCTTATCAGCCTCACCAAAACAAAAACAGGTCGCATAAGTACCAATAGTCTGCTATTTGCATTTTTTTTCTGTATTACTAAGAATTGAACCCAGGGCCTTGTACATGTTAGGCACATACTCTACCACAGAATTACATCCAGCCTTGCATTCCTCATTTTGCAATGCCCCTGGAGGGTTAAATGTTTACAAATCAAGTAATTGTCTAATTTAAGATACACATGCTGTGTTATTGCAAGTCATCCTGGAAGGATCAGGTTATTTTCACTGTTGAAAGTTGGTAGATGTCATTTATTTAAATAGCCTTGTTTGGATTGGCATTTTTTGTTCATTTATTTTGTTTTCTTCTGATAATAATGATCCTCTGTGGCCCTGAACACAGCAAATGCAGATGAAATCATTATATCATTTAAAGACAAGTATTCCATTATGGGCTCTCTTGGTTTTATTTTTGTAAGTTTTATTGAAATATAATATACATTCATTAAAATGTATGCACAATAAGAGTACAACTTGTTGCTTCCTCATAAAATGAACTTACTTGTATAACCAGCATACAGTTAAAGGAACAGAACACCAAGAAACCCCTCTGATGACATTTTTCAGTCACTCTTCACGCCATATGGTTAACGCATTGTAACTTCTAATAGCATAGTTTTGTCTGTTTTTGTTCCTTATGTAAATTGATCAGCATTATGCTTGCAAGAAACATTGTTTATAGCATTTAGTTCAATTCTATTTTAATTGTTACATACTATTCATTACTATGAATAAACTACAATTGATTGCTTTTTATGTCCCCTTTTAATGGTCATCTTGATTCTTATGTTATATATATTTTTAAAAATCCATATGCATAGTTAAGAGTTGATTGCATATTTAAAGATGCTAACTAGATATTTTAGAAGGTTTCCTTTAGATATTATCAGATGTTTTTATATAAAAAATGGAAAATTAGATAAAAAGTGGTAGACAGAGGGAAAGGAACTCACAATTATTCCCACTATGCACCAGACATTGCAGTAGGACTGGTGTGTTTGTTTGTTTTGACTGTGATTAAAAACACACAACAAAAAAATTACCATCTTTACCATTTTAAGTGTACAGTTTTAAATACATTCATATTATTTTGAAGCAGATCTCCAGAACTTTTTCATCTTGCAAATTTGAAACTCTATATCCATTAAACAATTCTCCTTTTCTCTTTTCCCCCACCTCCTGGTAACATCCATACTGCTTTGTATCTATGAATTTAAATACATTAGATCTCTCACATAAATGCAGTCACATAAATCACATAGCATTTGTCTTACTGTGACTGGTTTATTTTATTGCAGTGTCCTCAGGGTTCCTCCATGTTGTAGCATATGGCAGGATTTCCTTCTTTTTTAAGACTAATATTCCATTGTAGTTTGCACTACATTTGGCTTATCCATTCATCCATAGATGGACGTTTGAATTGGTTCTACCTCTTGACCATTGAGAATAGTGCTGCTATGAACATATATGTACAACTATTTCTTCTTGGTCCTGCATTCAATCTACCATTTACTTGGAAGATTATATTCTCTAATTATCTGATGAGCTCTACAATATTTTCTGTAGTGGCTGTACTATTTTACAATCCTACTAACAGTCCATGTACTTGTCAACACTTACTATTTTCTGGGGTTTTGGTAGTAACCATCCTAATGGGTATGACAGGAATTTTATAAATTATCCCTTTTTTAATCTTTCAAGAAACCTGTGGCAAAATATAAAGTACCATTTAATAGCAATGCAATCTTTGCACAGAAAGTTTCTATAAGAGGAAAAAGCAGGGATTCCAGTCCAGGTGGTTCTGACTTGACAATGAAAGACTTATTCTCAAAGTTTCACATACTCACAAAATCAATTGAGGTATTTTTTTCTGAGCTGTATTTACAAAATATAAGGTGCTCTATAGAATTTCCTGACGTTAAGTGTAAAATAGGAGCTGTAGCTTTCTCAAACTGTGGTCCCTAGAACAGCACCATCAGCATTACTGTGAACTTGTGAGAAATGCAGATTCTCAGATCTCACCCCAGACCTACTGAATCAGAAACTCTGAGAGGTAGGAGAGCAGTCTGTTCAACCAGCCCTCCAGGTGATCCTGATGCATGGTCAAGTTTGAGCATCACTGGGTTCAGATCATTAGGCAGATATCTATATGGTGGTCTAATCATCTTTTCACTGTTGCCAAGCCAGAAACTGACATGTTGAGCACATTGGAGTTTCCAGGGCAACCTGTTAGGGTGAATCTGTGTTCTGTACTTTATACCTCACTTTTCAGGAAATTGTTGGATTGGCCCATTTATAATGAAGCTGGAAAAATAGCACTCCATATGTTAGGAGTTTTAGCCAGGCTCTAATTTCTCAGAGTTGCTTCTTAACAAATGGCCACCTGAGAACAGCAGCCACTCTCTCCAGGACAGTCCCTCTGGGCTCAGCAGGGATCTGGGTTATCTGCCAGGATTTGTGTATGTGTGTGTGTGTGGCGGGGGGGGGGGGGGGGGAGTTGGAGATTGAATCTATGGCCTTGTGTGTACAAGGCAAGCACTCTACCAACTGAGCTGTATCTCCAACTGAGCTAATCCAGCCCTCTGCCAGGATTTTCATCCCTGCTGACATCCAAGTTCCCTCTTTTTGCCTCACTTTAGAGTGGGTCTGCAGTAAGCCTTGGAAGAAGAGAAATAGCAGGAGACAGCAGAAGCAAATGTGGAAACAAACATCAACCATTTCTCCTGCCAACATCACAGGCTTCTCCCTACCCCATCATCAACAGCCCCAGGCCCCAGGTGTCCTGGTCCCTAGAAACTTGTAAGGAACACAACAAGGAGTCACACATCACACTTGCCTCTGAAAAATAGAGGAATCTGATTTTAGTCTAGAATGAGAGCTGTGGTTATACTTATGGTCTTTACATAATTATTAATAATAGAATATTTCAAGTTGTCTTGCTTAAATAATAAAATCCATCCTACCAAGAATCTACTGGCTCTTAGGTAAGCTTTTGCCTTTCTTTAATGCTTTTAAATGAAAAGAAAGAGATTTTGGAGGAGCAGGAGATTGTGTAACTGTATTCAGTGCTGCTGGTGGGGAATAAGACAAGGAAGTTAATTTCTGGGTCTTTTCAGGGAGAAGGAAGGTAATGTCTGGGAGTGGTTTTGAACCATTATGATGACAGAAATTGTGGTCTCCAATAGTGCTCTCAAGCTCAGTTATACTCCCAAGCTTGCACCTATTTCTCTTCCATCCACCCCTGTTCTGAGCTGTCAGAGCACCCTCAACTGGGCACTGAGACCTGTTTCTGAAGTCCCAAGGGCTTCCCTTACCTGGTTCTGTGACATATTTGATGACAGAGCTAAGTGACTATGTTGCTTTGTAAAACTCATCTTTTAAAAAAATGGGTCAAATCTGCTTCAAATCAAGGTATTACTAAACTTCAGGCCTAGAAACTGAGTTTAAATTGAAAATACATGCTGGTTGAAGTTATCTGCACAAATATGTTTCATTAACTTAACAACTCTCACAAATATTCTACCTGCTTGCCCACTCTTAGAAAGGATGTATAAATGAACTCAGCCCTCTCTCTGTAGTCCTGTGGCATACGCATCAGTACACTTGACAGTGGCAAGACTGACTTAAATGATCATGTAAATCAGCAAAGAGATGCAAAGATCGGATGCCTGCCTTACCATACTGAATTGTGAATGCTTTTTCTCCTCAACACACGTCAATGTTGTTTTACTATATCTGACACTCAATTTGTCTTCAACATTAACTCTGTGGTAAAAATTGACCAATAGTCAGCCTCATTTCCCCACTTCCTGCCCAAATCAATACACATGTCTCCTCCAAAGAATGAGGAATGTAAACAGAACTTGATTCCATGGTTTTAACTTACCTCAACCTAATGCATGCTTAAAGAAAGAACCAGTCACTTACTTGGATACCACTGACTTAGTTTCTTTGTGCTCTTGTGAATTAATAAATTACAGTACTTCCATTTTCTAAGGCAACTTTCTATCATTGCTTAGTCCTCAATGCCTAATTGACTTACATTTACTAAAAGACCCAATGTATTGATTTTCAGAAAAGGTAAACTATGGGACTAGAAAATGGTGTACATGTATATAGTTTAAATATATAGAATATCAAACTGTACATTCATTTTAATTTTGTAGTCCCCCAAAGAACTCTAATGTTTAGTCTCTAAAATGAAAGAATACAAAAATACCAATTATATTTGTTTTAATTTTTTAAATTAAATTCTGCTCTGGAGATGTTAGCTAGGATGATTTATGAATATGAGTGTCATTTTGCAATGAAGTCCTTGATTGCACACCCTTAACTTGCCTTCAGTAACACTGGGCACGTTTCTCATCCAATCACTGCGGAGTATATGCTTGCTTACTCAAAGTTTACTCTGCAGACCCAGCTGGCATTTAAACTTTCTACCCCATTCCAATCTTAGATGAAAGCCAGAAAAATCAAGTAAGTTTGCCTGACGCTGTCAGAGCAAGAAAATTAGTGAATAAAAAGGATCTTTCTGTGTTGTTTATGCTTACAATTCTCAAAAAAAAACTATTGAAAAGATTAACCAAATGCTGTTGTTTTATCACTAAACTTTAATATGTGCAAGTATTCTACCAATAAGTTAATCAAAGAATTATTAATAACAATGAACTAGAATGAAGATATTCAGAACACATACTCAGAAATGCTTCTCATTCAAATTTGTATACTTCTAAAACCTAAGCTTACTTTCTAAAAAAAAACAAAGTTTAAGAAAATAATTGTATAACAAGTAACTAGATGCTCTTAAATGATATTAGATACACAGTTACTTAAGGTGTTAACACAAACTTACCTGACTCTTGCAATTAGAATTTAGTTGGTTTTGAAGTGGGAGAGCTAACATTCAGTTACAATAATAAGATTAATATGCAAGAATTATACATTTTAGTTCACTTATAAAACAACTTAACCATCCAAAAGGAAGAAAAGAGCTAGTTAATGTGCTTGAGACAGAATATATAATTATGTCTTAGCACAGCGCTTTTCAAACTTTAGTGAGCATGAGAATTACCTGAAATAATTCTAAAACGTAGATTCATAGCTCACATCCCCAGAAGCTTCTAACCAGTAAGCACAGGATAAAGCCCCAAAATAGGCATGTTTATTGACCTACCTCACCCTTAGGTAACTCCTATAAAATTAGAATTCTGAGCCCTCTTTGAGAAGCAACAACTTAAGTTGACACATGCATTTCTTATTTCATCCTGAACTGCAAAATCATCAGATAAAATGTCAATTTTAGGTCATCTTTCAGATATTTTACATTAATTGCTAGAGTGTAGAACTAGACAGCAATTAAGATGTATTCATTTCAGGTACTTTATTTCTCATTGTGATCATTAAGAACTAACCCAGAGCTTTTATAATTCCTTGATGTTTAAGAATCAAATGAACTTGCAGTGTTTTTTAACTGTATTTTTACTGTTTTCCTATTGCCATTTAATATTGTTTTATATTACAGTGAAGTGAGATCATAGCATTTATTATGTTTTCTTTGGTTTCAAGGGAAGAAGAGGAAAAATAGGACCACCTGGAAAACCAGGACCCCCAGGACTCCCAGGACCACCTGTGAGTAAACAATAGAAGGACTCTCCTTTGTCCTTTTGTCCCCATTCTACCTTTTTTACTTCCATGTGTGACCTCAGGGCTATTTTACTCCCCTATAGAGAATAATGTCCTTCTTTGCACTCTTCTGAATAACTGGTTTCAGCACTTGTAGGGGCAATTCATGCTCCCTACATGACCACCATCACCACCACCCAAACCAGGACATAAAGGCAGCTGGTAGCTCTCTGAACATCTCACTCCTTTCTTTATTACATAGGCAGGAACAAAGGAGCATCCTCAACTGAATATCTCCAACAATCATCCAACAACTGAGTCTCCATAAGCCACATGTACAAACAGATGAACCCTGTTCTAAGCCTGCCTGAGCTCAATTTCAAATGCTTAACATTCAGGCTGGCTGTAAGATAAACAACTAGGAAAGCATATCCACTCTTCTTGATATAATACTATGTTCTTAGTAGAATGTCATAGAATATATTTGCTAAAAAGAGTTAACTTTGCTCATTCCTTTACTCCAAGATTCTGCAAAAAAAAGAATTCCATCTCTTGTGATTCCAATGACTCTAACCTGCCAGAGTTTGGTCTGTGTCCAAGCTACTCCAGTGATGTGCACTCCTTGTCACTGATAATCTCTAAGTCGCTAGATTCCCTGGGTACTTCCAGCCTTCATCTTCATTGCCAAACAGGAATTTACTCTATAGATGGTTCTGTCTTTGAAACTCTGTTCCCTTGATTTAGTAACAATTTTTTTTTTCTCCTAACTCTAGGGCCATCCCTTTAGTCTCCCTTGTCGAACACCTTTCCTTCTGTCCCCATCAATATGTTGGGTGGATTAATAAATCCCAATCTTTTCTTTCTATCCATGTATCCCTCCAGTATTCCAGGCCTGCATCCTATGGCTCAGTATCTCCAAGTGGGAAGTCTCCTAGGAGTACTACAAAAGGAGCATATCCAAAACTTCTCTCTAAAAATAATTCTAGATATTTTCTTCTTCACCCTCTGTACAGTCCCTAAACCATGCTAATCCTATATCCCTATAGCTCATTAATCCATCTTCTCCTCTCCATTCTCATGGCCACCTCTTTAATTGAGGCCTAGGCAGTTTGTACCTATATTTTGTGGTCATCTAACAGGTGGTCTCTTTGCCTTTACCTTGTCTAAGTGGAATAATATCTCTAAATCATGATTCCAACCATGTAGCTCAGGCTTTACAAATCCAGGCTGACTTGAATGGCTTAAATTTGCTTAATAGCTTGAAACTATTTGGCTTAAAATGTCTTACTAGCTTCTTGTCCCTTCAAGAAAGATGGATACCATGTCTTCTACCTGCCATTCTGAGCCCTTCATGGTTTGCCTTTTATCTATCACTGCCCACCTCCTCTATGCCCTTCCTCCTTTCCTAATCTACGGTGTAATCTTCTGTTAACTATCACAAAGATGCCATGTCTTGAGAATGTTCTCTATTTGTATGACTCGGCCTCAGCATCAGTTCTCCTACATGGCCTGTGCCAGGGCTCTCAGAATCTGAGGTGCTGTCCTTCATTGTCCTGGGACCAACCGTGTACCTTCTGCAGATACTGCACACTGCTTTGTAACTGTTATCTTTCTTATCTGTCTGACCACTGCACTATAATTTCTCTTAAACCACTATTTTATCACCACTGACTAGCATATTTTCTGGCCTATAGCATGTAATTATTGATTATTTAATGAGTGAATAAACAAATGAATGTATTTCATAAATAAGAAAATGAAGGGCTGGGGATATAGGTCAGTAGTAGAGACCTTGCATTCAATCCCTAGTATCAGGAAAAAGAAAGAAGGGGTGGGGGAGGGAAGGAATAAAGGAAGAAAATGAAGACCAGATAAGTGCCTTTTTAAAGAACAAAACTTTACTTTGCTACTAGAGGACTCCACACCCAGCTCCTTACGTATCTCTTAGGACATGTTCACCTTCCAGAAATGAATATAATTAATGTCCAGTCATTTATTGCATTTCTCCTTATTTATTCAAATGAATTATACTCTTAGCAAGGTATTGTGTCACATAATATGATATACAAATAAGGGGGTATGACTTATATATCCTAGAATTCAGTCTTTAAAGGTATCAGCTTTGTTGGCTTTTATTCCAGTGTTTTTGGAAAAATAGAGAACATAGTGTAAGATTTTGAATACTTGTTTTATGTTTCAAAAAAAAGAAAGCTGGTGAATGCTAACAGGCAAGATTAGACCTCGGTATCTTTTTTTTTAATGTGTGATGCTCCTTTTAAGACAAGATAATTGCTGTCTCAGGAGAGGAATTTGAATGATGAAGGTCTTTATGACAAGCTTGCCAACTGTCTATGAGAAAAGAGGATTACTCTGAATTCTGGAATGAGTTCTCAACTATTGATCAAATGGTTTACTCAGGAATTTAGAAGATTAAGAAATATGTGCTGGATCTGATGGCACATGCCTGTGATTCCAGCTCCCTGGGAGGCTGAGGCAGGAGGATGACAAATTTGAGGCCAGCTTGGACACCTTAACAAGACCTTATCTCAAAATAAAATGAAAAGAACTAGGATATAGCTCACAGGTAGAACACTCCTGGATTTGAACCCAAGTACCACAAACGAGAGGGGGAGGGGCATGGCAAGGGGAGGGAGGAAGCAGGGAAGGAAGAGAAGTGACTATATGAAAGGATATGTAATAATTCCACAGGTTTGATTTTATTTATTTATTTATTTGCCAGCATATTTGGGAAAAGAATTTCAAGTATTAAATTTAGAATTTAAAGTCACCTATGGATCTGATACAGAATATTCATTAAATCCTGAATAGATACTTTAAAAAATAAAAGTAGTTTATTAAAATTTAATATAATAAGATACCCAGTTTGTTAAACTAAAGGCATAAGGAAAAAAACTATGCAGAAAATTATGGAAAGCATTAGGCTAAACTCAGCTCATTTTCTGTTTAAGAATCCCAGTTTATGTAAGCTCTCAGTCTTTCTGATTCTGGGATGACACCTCTGACTGAAATATCTTTTCTCTCATACAACAATCATCAAAGCTTTATACCTGGGGGTACAGTTACCATCAACTTTTGGATGTTTTAAATTGATGACGTGCATAATAGTGTGCTGCAAAAAGTTCCATGGAGCACCCAGCCATACTTGCAGAGCTTAGTTGAGGACAGCATTGAAAAGAAAAGTAAAATAATTGTCTCCCCACATTTTTCTGTGCCACCTTCACATTAATTTTTCTAAACATAATGTACTTTTCAAAAAGAACTGTTATTTCCCAAATGACTGGAAATGAAGAGAATTCTTCAAAGTAAGTCCTTTTGAAGTCATAATAACTAACATTTTAAGAAAATGAGTTCATAAAAAAAAAAACCTAACTGTTCCTAATTCACATTGTTCAACGGTTTCACAAACGTTTATTGAGGGTCCTACTGTGGGCCTAATACTCCCTTAGCAGCTGGACTTGCAAAACAAAGCAAGGCATTGTCCTTGTGTCCTAGGAGATTCAAATTCAGGAAGAGAATTCAGTGAAGTTAATTGTTAGGGTTGGTTTCCTATAGGAATTTATAGCTGAAGTGTGAAGATCGAGGAGAATTGCTCAGCAAAGCAGATGAAAAGGGAGAAGGAAGCAAGCTAGGTACCAGGTACTACTGGCAACTAGGTACTGTTTTGTGGGGACATAAACAGAGTGCTGAGGGAGGTAGGGAGCTACATACAATGGAGACAGAGCAGGAGGCCAGCAGTGGTGAAGCCAAGGGCAGCCTGTGTCGTGGGGAAGCTCTCCAAGTCAGGTGAACCCATGAAAAAGTATGAGGATTCTAAGCTGGAGAGCCCTAGGGCCATATTTTATTGATAGGTCACTCTAGAGGAACATTGGAGTTGAACTGCAAAGAAAATAAGCAAGGTTCATTGCAGCTATCATAGTATTTACTATTTCTAAAATATTAGCAGAGTATTTGTTACCTCTGTTTACAAGTCATACATTATAAATACCCATGGAGGTATTTACAATGTATGCAGAGATATAGATTATGTATACAGAAAGGAGAGGGAGAAGGAGAGTTTTAAGAGAAATTCCAGTCTGTTTGTGAACATTTTTAGATCAAATATCATTTTCTATTTATTTGTCTTTTCCAACATTGTACCGTGTGTGACATGCGCCCTATCTCACAGCAGAAAGGAAGGCAATTAAGAGAACAAGAGGAGAGTTGGTAGGGGCTAAAATTCTAATTGGGACTGGAGATGGTTATGATTCACATGTGAGATCCCTAAAGCATGTGTTAGAATTTCTTATGCCAATGTGAAATGTAAAATAATCGTAATTTTATCTCTTTTATCAAACATTAATTAAAGTATCCTTCAAATGGATGAATATTTTATATAATTTTAATGTTATCCCTGAGAATTTCATTTTCACAAAAGTTAAGAGGAGAAAACTATTCTAGTTGGTGTGATTGTCTGAAAAGAACCAAGGAATAGGAGTTACCAGGAGGAACAATCCTTTGATTAAAGCACATTTTGATCAATGTCCTCAAGAAAATGTTCTCCCCTTTGGGGATTTAGAGGTGTTCCCTAAATCAAAGGCAGTGTTGTTATTTAGGGGAGTATCGATGAAGATTAAAAAACATGGAACTGAAAGGAAGTCTCTGATAGCCTGAAGCAACTCACATAATTAAAATGCTTTAACCAATCCCTCCACTTATGATTCTTTGTTCTAAAGCCAAATTTGTATTTTCTCACTTTCTTAATAAATTTTTGTACCAAAAAGGCAAGTTGTTTACAAAGAATAATTTCCTACCACTTTCTACATAGCTAATTGTGGAGGAGGGGTGGGGCAGTGTGGGTAACAGGAGTGTCTGTATGTGAAAGGACAACTTTTTCTCCCTGAAACACTTATCTCCTAGGAAAGAAGCCAGTTTCTAATAAGGGAATATTTACAAAAGTAAATCTATTGAACTAATGTTATTAAGTTGTCTTCCTGAGTCAGTGTTTCATGAAAGTCATATATATTGCTCCAAATTAGCTCTCCATATTCAATAGCAATATTATCTTCAGGGAAAATTTGTCTTTAGGGAAGACTTTGTTGGAATTTACACACATGTAATCAGCATATAATAAAATCAATCAAAGTACTTGGAACAGAGGAGCAACTAAACTGGTTGTCAGATAGTGTTGGCTACGAACCCTTATGTTGAACATATTTTTTGAAGTATTTTTCCAATGTCCTGTTAAAAAGCAAAGCTGATCTTACAAAGGAAAAGCTCCCACATTTTCCAAATGTGCCATCTTATCCTAATCAAATATTCTGTGTTGCTGTGTTCTGTTGCTATGACTGACTGCCACAGACCAAGTAGTTTATTCAAAATAAAGCTTTACTTACCTGGCAGTTCTGGAGGCCAGGAGTCCAAGAGCATGGTACTGCCATCTGGGAGGCCCTCTTTCTGCAGCATAGCATGGTTGAGGGCATCATGTGGTGGGGCAGAGCTAGCTGCCAGCTCAAGCTTCTCTTCCTCTGATAAAGCCACTAATTGCATTGTGGCCCCATAACCTCATAACCTCACGTAATCCTAATTACCTTCCAAAAGCTCACCTCCAAATGCCGTTAAAATGAATTTGGGGGTTAAGTTTCCAATACCTGAAATTTGGAGGGACACATTTAATCCATAGTAAAGGAAAAGAGTTAAGTAGAGATATCTTAACATTAATGTACTGTCAAATACATCAAGATTGAGAGCAGCTCTTCGGAGTCTCAAAGTGCTGAATGACTCTTTTGGAAGAAATAGTGCTAACTCTTGAGGAAACAAGTGCAGAAGAAAGAGGGATGGACTAAACCAGGAGATTTTATTAAAGAGCCTCTGGTTAGACATGACACTTCCAGTGTTTTATGGAATCTCACAGATATCTTGAGAAGCAGGAGTTATCCTTTTTTATAGGATAAGTGATACATAGAAACATCATATAACTTGCCCAAGATCATACAAGTCTAAGAGAAAGAGCCAGAATTAAGTCCCAGGAACTGATTCCTAATTGATTCCTAAACTCACCTTCATCACTCTAGACCAGTGGTGTCAAAGACAAGTTTCTAGTTTGTGTTTTGACTGGAATTGGCCCTTAATCATCATGTACAAAGCATCGCTTGAATTTTCTATGTCACTTTTCCTACTTCAGGACAGAGACAGTACAGGATGCTGATGAGGAACCTAACCTAACCCCTCACTAACCCATTCTAGACAATTCACCTGACATTTCCACATCTTCATTTCCTTCTCTATAAATTCAAAATGATAGTACCTGTCCTGCCAATTCCCACAGTTCCTAGGCGGAGGAAATGTCATGTATGTGAAAAAACTTTCCTCCACATGTGAAATTCTCTCTAAATGTAACTTAGATCCATTACTGTTATTCTGAATGCTCATTCACATTGTAGGTAGGAAAGCTCTTCTTGAATCTATAATGGAACCAACACATTTTTTTTTCTTTACAAATTTCTGAAAATCCAATTAACAAAAATTTGTCTATCAATGAAGTGCTTAAATCAGTGATTACCTATGGAATACTTATTCTGGATATGCAAATCCACTCTTTAAGAGAGAGAAAAGTTATTCCCAAATAAGCAATAACAACTTAGGTCTAGGGATTCTGTGATATTTTTTTCTCCTCAGCTTTACAGCCTCTTGCTTGCTTATATAGTTTGTTTATCCATGATCTGCATTTTCTTAATAGTGATATTCTTTAAGTCCAACTACTATTCCTCACATTCTAATAAATTTTTTTTATAAAAAGCCTTCCAGTTCTCTCAGTAGCATGTGTAATGGAAAATAGTGGCCTCATATTATAAGGAGATTTGGGAAGTCTTAAGACTTGGAATGTCTACTTTAAGTATTATGATTTTTAGTTTCTTTAGAAAAGAGGAGAAAGCAGCTGGAAATGAGGCGGAGCAGGAGGAAAGCTGGAGAATTTAACTAATGAGCCATTAAAGGAAGTATGTATTAGCCCACCCATTTGACATTAACTTTACTTCTCATTCATCATCACTCTAAGGAGTGTTTTATTAAAGACCACATTAATTTTAAAATGTGTTATTATTTCTTTCCATTACGGGCAGGGCTTTTGATTTTCTTTCTTTTTTTCCCCTGGTATTGTTTTTATGCATTGTTTCATTATTGCAGTATAAGAACTGAGCAGTGGGCTCAAATGTGTCACATTTCAGTGCAGAGCAATTTAGGATGAAAACAGAAAAGTCAAGAAATGTGTAACATAGGGCAGCAGCTCCCTCTACTGTTTCTCCTGGAAAATTTCTAAGCAAAGAATGACACTTCACAGATCTTTGGAGGATGTTGCAGATTATGTAAATTTTTCAGTGTTTGAGGCTTAGTTATAAATCAATACAATTTTCAAATTTTATTTTCAGGATTTTGTTGCATTTTCTGTTTATCTTGTACTTTAAATATAAATGTCAGCTCTTCAAGTCATTTTTAACGTCAACATAATACTTTCAGACGAAAAATCTTTATTTAGGTCATGGACCTCGAAAATGGCTGTTATAAAACACCAATAAAACTCTACAACATTAGCTAGGCGTGGTGGTGCACGCCTGTAATCCCAGCACTTTGGGAGGCTGAGACAGGAGAATCGCGAGTTCAAAGCCAGCCTCAGCAACAGCGAGGAGCTAAGTAACTCAGTGAGACCCTGTCTCTAAATACAACACAAAATAGGGCTGGGGATGTGGCTTAGTGGTTGAGTACCCCTGAGTTCAATCCCCGGTACCAAAAAAAAAAAGAAAAGAAAACTCTATAGCATTAATTTAGTAGGAGCTTACTACAGTTTAATCTGTGCTTCTTTTCTAAAACACTGATCTGATTTAAAATGTACAAAATCATGTTATTTCCACTTTAACTTCATTTAAGTGGAACATCTTTACCTTTAAAAGATGTAATGATTTCTTACATTACATAATAATGTAATAAATTATTATGTAATAATAATTATGCAATATATAATTACATAATTATTATGTAATAAATTATTATGTAATAATCATACCTTTTTATATTCTGTAATGATTACAGAGTATAAAAAGGTATGATTATATAGCAGTTTACATAATTAAAATAATAAATTTAGGGTACAAACTTGGATTCATTTACAAAAGTGACTCCATCTGTGATTTTGCTTCTTATAGTTTGTTAACTGTGGTCAACCATGGTCCAAAAATATTAAATGGAAAATTCCGGAAATAAGCAGTTCATAAGTTCTAAAATTCATCCAATTCTGATTAGCATGATGAAATGTCACATCATCCTACTCTGTCCCACCCAGGATGTGGATCACTTCTGGCCAATGAATCCACACTATATGACCTTATATCTTACTTGATAATGGCCCTAAAGTTCAAGAACGGTGATGATGGCAATTGGGATATGCCAAAGAGAAGCTATAAGAGAAAAGGGGCAATTCTCAACAAAGAGAAAAAAAGGAAGGTGAGATTTCTGAGATCTATGACAAGAACAAATCTTCTCTTTGTGAAATTATGAATAAAGGACAAAAAAATTATTGCTGATTTTTCCATTGTACTTCAGAGTCCAAAAGTTATGGCATGATGGAAAAGGCATTAGAGTTTGGGCCAGGCACAGTGGCAGATACCTATAATATCATCAGCTTGGGAAGCTGAGGCAGGAGGATCACAAATTTGAGGTCAACCTCTGGAACTCAGTGAGACCCTGCCTCAAAATGAAAAACAAAAAGGTCAGAGGATATAGATCAGTAGGAGAGCTCCCCTGGGTTTAATCCCCAGTACAGAAAAAATAGAGAGATTGGTATTATAATCTATAGCCTATAGACATCTGTTGAGGGCTTACAATGAATACAGGTGAGAGGAAATACTGTACTTAACAACTACTTATTAACCATCTACCAGGTGTTAATCACTATTAAAACAATGAATTCAGGTAAAAGGAAAATATTATATTCAACAAATATGTATTGACCATCTGCCATATTTAACATATGAACATTTCTTATTAAAATATCCTGTATATGACCAAATTCATTTTGAAGTTCATCAGGTCTCCATGGAAATCTAATGCATATTCTTAGCATCTTGTCTAGAAGTCTTGATCTGATCAGGGCTTTGTCGTGCTTGTAGATTTTCCTTTTGCTGTTATAAACAACAGATATACAAGGGTTTAGAAAGCCAAAGTAACAAACAAGCTACAGAGAAGTTCTCTACCTTTAATAACGTACATTCTGCTATGGGGAGGGAAAGGTGTAACAGTGATTACTAAGCAATTAAATAATAGACAAAACAATTTCAGTTGACTGTGGGGCACTGTGGAGGAGCAAACTAGGCAATATGATAAAGATTTGGAAGGAAGAGCGGCATTGCTCTGGCCAAGGGACCCCAGGGAGGGCTCTCTAAGCAGGTGACAAGAACGATCCAATCAGAGCCAGGCGTGCAAGGGCTCTAGGTGGGGGAAATCTTGATGTATTCAGTGAATATAAAGGAGCTAGGAGAACAGTAGTGGCAGAAAAGCTTTGAGAGTTGAGTGGCTTTATCACATAGGGCCCTATAAGAATGGGAGTGGGGGATGGGGAGGTGGCAATGAAAATAATCAACTGATCAAACTTCCCTTTTGTATTTGGCAGATATTGTTGTTGTTGTTTTTAATCTGAGGTGGTTAATTTTGGTTTTTGATTTTTCATGTGATGAAATTACTATTCCTGCTCATTCAAATCAATTATCCTGAAGATAATATCTTTTTTAGCCCATCATTTTTAATCTTTGAGTAGAACAGTGTTTTAGTCAGCTTTTTCATTGTCATGATGATCTGACAACTTTAAAGAACAACTTTAGAGGAGGGAAAGCTTATTAGGGGACTCAGTTTCAGAGGTCTCAGTCCATAGACAGCCAGCTCCATTCCTCAGGGCTGGAGGTGAGGCGGGACATCATGGCAGAAGAGTGTGGTGGAGGGAAGCAGCTCACATAATGATCAGGAAGCAGAGAGAGAGACTCCACTCACTAGATTCAAAATATATACCCCAAAGGCATGCCCCCAATGACCCACCTCCTCCAGCTACACCCTACTCACCTTCAGTTACCTCAGTTAATCTCATCATTAATTGGGTTAAGACTTTCATAACCCAACCATTTCTTCTTTAATTCTTCTTGCATTGTCTCACACTTGAGCTTTTGGGGGATACCTCACATCTAAACCATAACAACAGGCAACAGACTTGTTTGCTGAGAGAGCATAAAAAACTGGCAAAGCTTTGGTTGTAGCCCATTCAATGTCAGTCTTGTCTGAATCCACTGGACATCATACTTTTCATTAAACATGGAGAATTCCATCACATATAAGTCAGCTTTTTCTTTGTCCCTGCAGCTAATTCTGATGATTTCTTTCTGATAGGCCATATGCTGGGTCAGATGAGCAGTTGTAACAATGAAAATGCCTACCCTCAGACATCATAGAACTAATGCACTGCTACCCATTATGCATCACTATCCTCAACTTGTATATTTTCCATCTCTAACTTTATTTACCCTGCACTGAGAATTCAAGATACAAAATTACTATTTCCAGTATAAAGCAAGGTCCTGTTCAAAACAAGTTAATATCCCAAAACACATTTGGACTGCTGAATAAAGCAGATGACAAAATATATCTGACTGAAACATTTCTTATTAAAATAGCCTGTAACTGTATGCATTTTAAGGCTCATCAGGTCTCTGTCAAAATCCAATTCATATTCTTCGCACCCTGTCTAGAAGCCTTGATCAAGGCTTTATCATGATTCTAGGTTTTCCTTTCAACAAAGAACCTGACTCTGCTGTCTATTAAATGACTAAAGGCCATGCACTGTAATGATAATATCTTCAGAGAAAATGAACCAAACCATTTATGTGAGTCAATGGGAACAGTAATTTCATTTCCTATTAAAAACAAGATGACATCCTCAGATTTAAAAATATAGACACGCAAGACCTGTAAATGCAGACATGGCCAGTTAATTATTTTTATTGCCACTTGTCCCCCAGTAGGGTCATGGTCCTAGACAAAACAGCTGTTGTCAACATTGCTAAAATTCCAGTGTCACCTTGTGTGACTACAGAATACATAGACATGCATGTGAGACAGCTGGGGGTATCAGGTTGAGATTTCAAAAACCAGCACTTGGGTTTGGTTTCCTAATTACTTCTCTCTCTCTCTGAACAGCAGCAATGGGACATTATTAACCACTTTCTGATTTCCTAAATGTTTTACTAATTGTGGTTATATTCTGGTGGAAAAGGATTTTATCTTCATACAGCTACTGACAAGTTTTTCATGTAGGATCATGTTCTTGAAAGCAACTTTAAAGACATCTGGACCAATTTATGTTATTATACCAAGGATAGGGTAGAATATTTGAAATCCTTGATATATAGTTATCAAACTTGTAATTAGCTGAGCCAGTGCATAAATTAAGCACCATTTCTTTGGGTTGGGTAAACACTAAGGTTTAAGGAATCAAAGGGCAACCAAATTTATTAGAGCACTTTATATTGAAAAAGGGAGGCTTATTTCCTAAATAAGCTTACAGTTTGTATTTGGTGGTGTCGTTTCTAAAAATAACTCTACATAGTCATTTTATTGCTGTGTAGCTTTGTGAGGTAGGCAAGATGACTATGTTAATGAGAAAACTCTGGGCCCCAACAAATAAGGGGCTCTGTGAAATCCGTACGGTCAGTTTTCTCTGCGCAATAGTAACTACCATCTGGTAGGGTTGAAGAAAAGACTAAAAGAAATTATGTGACTAAAGGAGTAACCAGTTTTCACCATTGTCTTGGGGACCTTCAATATGGAAGGGAATGTGGTGGGAAATAAGGTCTGAACTGGCTGCTAGTATGTCTGTAATGATTTTGTTAAATAGTGAAAATATCTGAGGCAAATATGACAAATTGGTACTATCAATAACATTGGAGTGGGGGTTCATGAGACTTTATCACTATTTTTCATAACTTTCATCATAGTATTTCAAATTCATTTTAAAAATGAGAAACCTATCTGGTGGGATTAGTAAAGGTTATGATCACTAATTACTTCTTTCTTCACTGGCCGACATCATCAATGTTTTCTCTGTTGCCTGAAATTCTTTGTGGAAAGGGGCTAAGTGAAAACTAAGGTCACTGCGTATGTTTTCCTGGACCTCTCCTGTATGCACTTTCTATAACCATGGGTTCCATGGGCTAAAAATTGATCATTTCTAGATTTATCATGTAGTACTACAGAGCAGAGAGAAAATTTGATATCAGACATTTGAGTTGAAAGCGGAGACTACAATCATCCCAAAATAAGACCTGCAGATTTTTCATTTTGCTTTCTTCCAAAGGGATCCTGAATGTCCCCAGCTATTTGAATTTTGCACATCTCTTGGCCCTTCTGTATAACTTGGCAGTGTGTGAGCCAGTGCCATCAGCCTGGGTATCTTAAGTCCCAGCAGTGTGCCTTGGAAATTACATTTTCTCTGCACAGGAAGCATTGTCATTCTACCAACACTTTTAAAGAGAGTGAATGTTATCTCTTAATTACAGTAAACAAACTGAAAGCTCTGAGAGGTGGAGGCTGCCCATGGGGCCTGTGTAAGATGACTTTCTTCCCTATTTGGGTGGTGTGTGGAGAGATTCCTGAGACCAGACAAGGAGGTGGAGACACAGTAGTTCCCAAGGTATGGTTTTTGGGACACCACTGGATACAAATAATTTGTTTTTCACATCCACATCCTTGCTAGCTTTCATGCCCCTGTGGCTTTTATCACCTTGCACTGGGTCATTGATGTTGCTTCTGTGGGTGGCAAGGCACTCTAAAGACTCCTGCTGCTCCTTATATTGCAGGAAGCTGACAAATAATATTTTCCTTTTGTAGAACATACTAGAGAGAGATGAGTTTGAAACATTTTATGGATGGATAAGCAGAATGGCAGCATTAGGGAAGGAATCATTTTTTTTTCTAACCATGGAAATCAGTCAAAAACAATTTCACTTTATCAATAATGCAGTGGGGTTTAGACCAACTAGACTGATACCCAGGAAAACATGTGCCTTCAACAGTGATGTTTTTCTGCCTTGGAAAATAAAGGGTTAAACACATATGAGCTTCATAGCATAATTTAGAAAATCTGCTTTTATGAAATGGGTTAATTATACTCACTGAATGCATTCCCTGTCACAGTCTTGTCCTCCCACTACTGTTCCAAAATGACAAGTGAAACCAAGGACTGTGCAATTTTGGAAAACAATCAGGTCACATATTGAGTATTTTGCTTATTCATACAACCATAAACTGCCTATGCTTGAGTTCCCTCAATTACACAGCTCAGTATGCAGGCTAGAAGCAGACAAGCCTAGCTCAAGTGAGCACTTTCCTGGAATACACAGAGGAATGAGTTTGAAAAATGTCCAAAGTGGCAGATGTGAAAAATTCTCATTCAAGATCCAGAAGCTGCCTTCGCTGCAATCCCTCACCTGTTAATCACACTGCTTCTGAACTTGTGAACCAGAGACACAGGCCATATCTTACACCAAGACCCTTAGCAGCTATCCATCTTTCCAAGAATGATGCAGGTACCATGGTGCAGGCCACTGGAAGATGGGGAGAAACTAGAAACCTCCTTCCATTAGAAGATCATGGATCACAGTACTATTCAGAATTTCCATGGATTCACCAAAAATGAGCACAGGCTTTTGGCTGCCAACCAAACTACTATGGCCTTTTGTAGGGGAAATCCCCAAAAGATATCTTTGATGAATGTTTAAACCAGTATATTGTTATCCCTTAAATCCTTCTGATTCTCACACTGCTGATAGACCAATCTCCTTTCCACAACAGAATACAGTGACACTATTGTGCTCTTAACAGAAGGAGATTCCATTTTCTCTGTGTAACAACTTTCCCACAACTATTCACTGTAATTTCATGCTCATGGGAGTTCTAGCCCATCAAAATTATCCCCAACTAGTATCACTATCTTAGTTACCTAGTCTTTTTTCTGCCTTCTTTAACTATTTTTATTTTCCATTTTCTTCTACCATCTCATAAATTCTATGCCTCTTTGCCCCACAATTAGTGTTATTAGAACCTCAAGTCATTTTAAGATGCTAACATCTTGCTGACTTCCTTCCTTTCTCCCCACAGCTAATTTTGCTTTTTTTCTCCCCCCTCCCTCCCTCTCTCTCTCTCTCTCTCTCTGTCTCTCTCATGTAAATCCTCAGTATTTCTCTTTGTGTCCATGTTATTCCTCTCTCTTAACTTTTACCTTCTCCCATTCCAGTTACTTTTCTCTTCATCTCTTTTTGTCCTCCACATCTTTGAAAATATATATCTACACCATGTTTCAGAGCTCCTTTTGCTTGGCCCTTACTGATTCTCTCTCATTGAGAAATCCTGTGATATTTTACCTGTGATCTTTTATTCTCCCATCACCCACTCATTATCAGGCAATTTAAGTGAAAGAGTTAAAAGATCAAGATCAGGGTAAGTCAGGCTAGCTCTTGTCAACTGGTTGTATGACCTTGGATAAGATATTTAGCCTTTTGTTTTGTGTTAAATAAGGATAATACCTCCTTGTTGGATTGTTGTAAGAGTTAAATGCAATAACATATGCATACATGCTGTGATTTTTAATGTGCCCCTCCAAAATTCAGATAGAAAGTATTAGGAGGTGGAGACTTTGGAGGTGACTAGAGCAAAGCTTCACTACAGCTTCATTTTCAATTAATTAGCCAAGTCTTAGATTGATCTAAGTCTGTTGGCCCTTATCTTATTAATGGGGTTAAGGCATTATTTGATAAAAGCTTCCCATAGCATTTGGCTAGCTTACCAGTTTGATCTTCTGCCTTCTGCCATGTAAGGATGCTGCAAGAAGGTCCTCACCAGACCAGATGCCAGAGCCTCAGTCTTGGACTCCCCAGCTTCCAGATCTGTGAGAAGATAAATCTCTAGTTTTTCAATTACATAGTCTCAAGTATTCTGTTATAGCAACACAAACTCACTTAAGACAAGGTTTCACATAACTGTTACTCTCCAGGATAACTGTTATTTGTTAATATTATTGTTATCTTTACCCCATTTTATCATTTTTTGCCATCTAATTATTTTTGTCTTTTTTTTTTCCCTAGGATTTATTCCAGGGTCCACCATTTCTAAGGAAAAAGGGTTGATACTTTTCCTGATTCTTTCATTAGCATCTGCTTGTAACTTTCTTCTATCAGCTTGGTTTCTCTCCTTCCTGTTTTTCTTTGTTCAAGACTTTATAAAGAAACTTCATCATCTAAGAATGCTGACCTAAATATATGCAGACATATTCATCTTCTGGAACTTGCTGGATTTAATTTTCTTTTTTTAAATCTTAATAGTATATTTTATATAACAGATATAAAACACTATTTAACATAGAATTAATATAAAATCATTAATGAAACAGTTTATATTCTATTTTATATAAATTCATTAAAATCCCCTGTACATTTTACACTTACAACACATCTCAATTCAGACTATCCATATTTCAAGTTTCTAGAGTCACATGTGGTTAGGGACTACTTTATTGGCAGTGCAGTTCCAGCCACTCAAATTGTATGACAAAGATTTTCTTGTTTTGTTTTTCCTTCTGTATTTTTTGTTGGTGCATTATACTTGTATATAATAGTAGGATTTGTTGTCACATATTTATACATGCACGCAATATAACAATATACTTTGGTGATATCATTCCTCAGTACTTCCTCTTTCCCTCCCCTCCTCCCGCACCCTCCCTTTCCTCTACTTGCATGGGACACAAGTAGAGGGCCCCACCATCTCCCTACCACTTTTCTTTTCCTTCCTTTCTAGCTTCCACATATGAGAGAAACATACAACCCTTGGTCTTCTGAGTTTGGCTTATTTCTCTTAACATAATGGTCTCAACTAATTTTCAATGTGGACAAAAATGCTTGAAAATATTGATTTTGAAATGAGAGAATTTCAGATTTCACTACTCTATGTATTATCCAGTGAATCAAATATGTCCTTGGTAATAAAACCAAATGAACAATCCTTTTTTTATGGAATTTTCAGTATAAACCATAGTTTTCAGGATATCAGGAGGAAAAAGAGCCCCTCCTAGGAACCTAAAAATTTCACTCAATATGTAATATCTGGTCCATGTTTCCTAAGGTGGCCCATGGTAATCTGAAATATGAGATATCAAGATCTCTGCGTTGAAATGTAGATGCAATATAAACACTCAAATCTTCTGGTCTCAGAAGTCATATTAGAGTTTAGAGTTTCTAGTAATTTTTTTGGTGGATGGGGAAGAATAGGTGTTGACATCTCCTCACTTTCTAAAAATGTGCAGAAGAAGCATTCTCAGAAAATTAATCCATAATGAAGTCACAACCATGTAACTTGTTTACAAAGTGAAATCTCAAGAGACACTGAAAAAAAAATCCATTTAGAGAAAATACTAAGACAAATATTTTCTGTCTAAAGAGCATTATTGATTTTTTTTCTCCCTCAGGGTTACAGTACAACTTTATACCTTGTTAATTCTGGTCAAAAATCTATCCATGAACTCTTTTCCAGCTTAACTGGGACTCACTATAGCCTTGCTTTCAATTAACTAGCCAGATTCTTAGATTAATCTAAATCTGTTGGTTCTGTCCTCTATAAATCTGGAGGCAGAAAGCTCTTTGCTCTGTTTGAAACCATTTATAACTAAAACCAAAACCAACAAGCAAGAAATTGGCTTTCCTCACAGAATTTTTCTTGTAAGAGCAATGATTCATTGAATTCAGCAAACATTTGGTGCTAGAAGTGGAGTGGTGAATTGGGAAACTTCTAAGTACCACAGCTTGTGTTATGATGGGTTTAGAAGGATTGAAACTCCTGCCTTCATGAGTTTTCATTCCAACTAGAACTACAGACATGCACACAAGCCACTATAATCAGTGCAAATGTGCTTTGCTAAGTTATATATAATGTGTTATGGATGGAAACATATATAAAAAAAATTTCATTTTGACATTTAGCTGTTCCAACCTTTATTGTTGCTTTATGTTGCCATTCCTGTGTCTGAGTTTAGGCTTCATAATTAACTTTTTAAAATACCAATGGAAAAATAATTCTGATTGCTCTATTTTCTACTACCCATTAGAACATTGGAAATGTTTCTTGAAAGTGAGTCCAAATGAGTTTTCGATAACAGACTTTCTATCTGTTCTTAAAGCAAAGCTATTTTTTAGCATATATTTAAGAGTTGATTATTACAACTTGTTTCACAGAGGTTTTGGGCATTTCAAAGGTCATTACTGAAGTTAATTGGAAACCCACAGGGCCAAACGCAGTTGTATATAACCTAAAAATATGTATTTGTGAATCCTGGGAGAAACTCCTAAGAGGAAATTGAAGAGCTATGGTGCATAGAGATAAGTGGTGTCCAGATGGCTCAAGGAGGCTCAGTCAGCAAAGTTATAAAGAACTAAAGGGTGCTTTTAGAGGAAAGAGAGAAAGGAAAATAGTTTTGGAATGAGGTCCACTGAGTAAGCAGAAGAGTCGACTGAGGAGTTAGAGATCTTGATTCACATGACTAGGGTGAGCCGAGCCAAAAGACTCAAACCCTGATGTGTACATAGAGCCCACGGCAAAGAATAGTGAGGGGGGGAAAGGCAAAAATACAGTTCTGTGAGTCAACCATATGAGATGCATTGGCTGAAAAGTGAGAGTACAGCTAAGCCCAGGACTAAGGAAGTATGTTTTATTTTGTTGGTTTTTTTTTTAAACAGAAGACTCTTTCCATCTTTTAAATTTGGGGAACATACAGCCAATACTGAGCCCCACTAAGGGGATGATGGTGCAAACAGTTAATCATTTTGACACTGTGCATCTGATAACTGGTGGCAGACATCATGGTTTTCTATTTTCTAGCTCCAGCAAGATTTTAGCCCAAAAATTTTTAAATGCTACTATACCTATTGCTGAGAGGTTGTACTTCCCAAATTACATGTACCTTTAATTCATTTCATAACACCAGGTATGGTTCTTTGAGGAAGGAAACAACTTCAGGATCTCTACCCATGCTATGTTTATAGACCTCTCAGATAATTACACATCAGTACAGTTGTGCTCTGAACAGGTGTGTCTCCCTGGAATTCATTAACATTTTAAAGCTGTTCTGTAGTTGTTTGCTTTCACATTAACTCAAATGTCCTGTATTTCCCTGTTTTAGTCAGCTTTTTCACCACTGTGACTAAAAGATCTGACCAAAAGAATTGTAGAGGAGGAAAAGTTTATTTGAGGTCTCATGGTTTCAGAGGTCTTAGTCCATAGATGGCCAGCTCCATTCCTCAGGGCTCAAGGTGAGGCAAATAATCATGACAGAAGAGTGTGGCAGAGGGAGGCAGCTCACATAATGATCAGAGAGCAGAGAGAGACTCCACTTGCCGGATACAAAATATAAACCCCATAGCCACGCCCCCAATGAACCACTTCCTTCAGTCATACACCTGCCTCCAGTCACCACCTGCCCCCAGTTACCATTCAATTAATTCCATCAGGGATTAATTCACTGATTAGGTTAAGGTTATGACCTTAACCGAATTTCTCCTCTAAACCTTCTTGCGTTGTCTCACATGTGAGCTTTTGGGGGACACCACATCTAAACCACAACATTCCCAATCCAGTACAAGTAAAGTAAAACAGAATTATGCAAAAGATAAACATTGTACAGCCATGATTTCTGTATAGCCTTGCTGTGGGGCTCTGTTGTGAGCAAGACAAACCTTCAACCAATTTTCCTAGAACTTCTGAGTGCATTAGCTAAGGCTGACATGCCTTCTATAGCTAGCCTGTACATTGGGTCTGGGTCATCTCACTGTCCTCTTGATGGGTCTTTATACATGCAAACCTCAGAAAGTTACCTCTCAAGTGCCCTAGAGCATCTACTAATAACAGTGGCATTTGTGAAGCCAGGATAGCTGGCTGTCATTTGACACAAGTCTGTAACTTCTGCTTCCTCAGAGTTGATTGATAGTCTACAAGACTGACAGCTCTCCCTAAACTTAGATACAAATGATTCCTTGAATCTTCCCCAGCCATGTTGCAAATCAGAACAGAAGATAGAAAAAGAGTACATCTGTTGGTGATGTGGCTATAGGACAGCCACCAATTCCAAGACCCCCGAGGTCTATATAGTCTTTTTTAATCATAAATAGAGAGCCGCTCTTGGCATTTATGTGCTTAGAGTTTGTCCATGGTCATTGCTTTAATTGAGGTTGTTTCTTTCTGACAGTTTCAAAATAACCAGGTGAGTCATTGCTACATTTAACTATAGTCACTGTAGACATATACTTCCTGAACACTCTATACTGGTGTCTCCTTTCAGTCTCTGCAGGATTTCTTTAGCCCTCTAGGAGAGTTTGCATAAAGTACTGCCTGCACATAGACTGTTAGCTGTAAATCTCTATTACATTAATCTTGGAATTTATGGTACCCAAAGTATTCTAGTGACTAAAAGAAAGAAAATGTCATCATAAATGCTCATCATCTGATTAAGTAGTAGAGCCTAAAGCTTCAAATCAAACCCATTTGAAGCACTACCTTGTGGACATCACATTTTATGGCAAGAAAGGAACATATGAAAATATGGAAGTCACTTTTGTGGGTTTATTAATCTTTTGGGTATCTGAATAATATTGTTCAAAATTTTCTATGGGTCCTTGGCTCTTTTGGGGTTGTGCTCTTGCTATTGCTTTTAGAGAGAGCAGCTTCACTGAACCACCCATATTCTCTCACCCCACCCCAAGGGTAAACTCAATAGCAAGAACAAAATTCTATATGATGAATGTATTCTGTGTTTATGAAATAGAGCTATACTCCACAAATATGTGAGCAGATAGTCATACCCAATTCTCACCCAATTCTTTAAAAAATCACCATCTTATTGTTTATACTCTTCTCATCCACAGTTAATTTTTCTGTGCCATGAAACCCCTACCATGCTGTTTGTTCGGCTGCTGCTTTTTCCTTACTGCCTTCCAGAGCCCCTTTGAAAGCTCTCCACTTTTGATATCCCTTGACTACTGCTTTCCCAACAAAGACAGGATTCATTTTGAGTACAGTTGTGCATTGGAATATTCAGGCATAATCTCCTGATGTGTTGAGAGAATGCATAAAGATAGATGCAAGGAATACCAGGGCTTGTCTCCTCCTCTCAGGTACACAGTAGGGCTACATCTAAAGGCAGAATGCTTATTTCCTCCCCTCCTGCCTAAACACAGTACTGGCTCATAAGAAGTGCTAAGTACAAGTTCTGTTGATTTTTTTTCTTTTCAATTTTAGTAGGGTGAGTAGACCATGGAAGAATGATCATTGGTATTCTCTAGGGCAACATATCATAGTTTTTAAAAATTACTAAAAGCATGATTTTAGGCTAAGAGTCTGTCTTTATGTTGAGATAGCAGAGTAAATGAAAGCTAATGTGAACACAATGCTGATGTTAGATATTAACCCTGCAACTTAACCAGTGGTAGGTCCTTGAGTCAGGTAACAATTTCCAACTCTCATTTTCTTCATCTGTGAATCATAAATAATGATGGTGGTGCATTCTTCATGGTGTCATTGCAAGGATTTTGTGAGTTCATCCAATAAAACTGTGCATACAATTAGCACTATATAGATGTTGGCTGTTATTATTTGATTGATTCTTCTGTTCTATTCAAGAGACTGTATTATTAATTGTTCTGCTATATTTGAGAGCCCTAACTGTTAAGACTTTCACTTTTTACTGGAAAGAATGTAGATGAAGCTAAGTCTACCCACTCCAACACTATTCTTTGGTCTAATGGGCCTCATCATCAACACATACTCACTTAATGCCTGCTATACATAGACTCCTAAGCTACCTGTAAATGCTCCTACCTGTGTTGTCTACAGTTTCTCCTTGCCTCATGAAATATTTGCAGAAGGATCAGTATATATGGAACTGCATGTCTTCTGAATTTTGAAAATGAATTATTAACTTACATTTTCTTGGCTATAAACTATGCATCAACCCCCAACGCAATGATTGCTTTCCTCATGATTTCATCTAACTGACCTAGAATACTTTACACAAAGCTGGCTGATGGAAAAAAAACATGAAAACTATAATGTCATGAGAATTGTTTTCTGACATTAGCTATGTTTTTATTTCAGAAAGGTAACAGCATCGTTTGTCTTTCCAATCATAGTTCCATTACTCGTGAGGCCCATTATTTTCTCAAGAGTTGTACCAACCTGCCTTTGAACATCCATCACAATATCCTTGTGTCCTTTATGTTTAGTGGCACAATGCAGAGGTTTCATATTGAAAGAGATCTTCAGTCACAAGCCATTCATAAGAAGCACCTAGCATAAGTATTTACCAGCATTAATTTTTTTCTATACACCTAAGGTGTTTACTGCATCGAGGATTACAGCTAGCAGTTGTTCCTTAAAATTTTTCTTCACTTTTCAAAGCTTTCATTCCCTTTTTTAAAAAATAACACTTGTATAATGCTACTGTTAGATTTGCTCAATCCTTCTCTTTCTGTGTCTTATCTTCCAAAGTACTTTTCCTCTATGATATTTTCTTTCTTCTTAGCGTTTGAAGTCTAGATGAAATATGCAACTCTCTTCTGAGACAGCTGACTCTATGTGGCTTGAATTACTTGATCTAACATAATGCTAACCTTTATATTTTCTTATGGCCCTCACCCCAAAATGTAATCTCTGGAAAACTCTTCTTTCCCTCCCTTCCTAGAAGATTTAGGGATGAACAGATATCTTCAGTTCTTTCCTCTTCTCCCCAAGCTCTCAGCACCATACTTAGGAAATATTTCCAGGACAACTAAAAACTACCCGTGTTTAAATGTGTTAAGTCTAAGATTTTATAGAAGACATCTTTTTCTTGCCCAGAAGTCCATATGCAGCCCATTTTCATACAACTAACTCAAAAAAGCAAAGCAATAGAAAAATATTTCTCCCATATTTTCTAAGTTAATAACATGTGGAGGCACACATTTCTATAATATGTTGATCAAAGCCCTGGGAGAAGAATTAAAAAATAAACTGAAGCTACAGCTTCTTCCCTGGAAGATTCTTATGGGTATAATTACTTTTAATAAAGAACAAGCTGAAGGTTGACCTTTGGTAATATGTTACATATTCCCACTTAGGTCCTCTCTTTGGATTCATATAGACTTAACTTAGAAAAATCTTTAGGAAGCTGATGACCAGTTAATGTCCCTGTAATTATTTTGTTAATAGAATATTTGACTAAACAGATTCTTCCTTTTTCTTAACTATATAGTTTCAAAGATTCTTAGAAGTATGTTACTTAAATGCACATTGTCTTGGTAAATGCTTCAATATTTGTCTTTGATTTGTTTCTAATATAGGGACCTCCTGGAATACAACATACTCTTGGTGGATATTTTAATAAGGTATGGCTTGTCTTTTCCCACAACTTGTATACACTGAGATTTTATGGTGTTACATTTTTTTTAAAAAACTTATTAAATCCTAATTTTTCAGACCTTGAAATATGATCACACATATTTAAACATCTTTCAATGCTGAAAACTGTTTGCAAAATTAATATATACACATATGTGTGTATATATTACTTTACTCCATATATTATCATAAGCCCAGAGTTTTATTTCCATAAAGAGTTTAATTCAAAGTTCAGTTGTTCAGACATTGATAATGTCCTTTGCCTAGTTTCTTTTTGGGCAGAAAGCAATTACTTCCTGCCCAAAAGCAGGTATCACAGAAGGTAATGGATTTCTTATCAAAACTGGTAGGTGCTATACCCAAATCTCAAGCAAATGTTCACACACCATAAATCAGTAGCAGGAGCCCCCACTAGTGGGCTGGAGCAGCTTTTAACTTCCCCAAGGTCTTTTCATCACAACTGGGTAAGTAGAATGATGACGTGGAGGTCTCTGAGTGCAAAAGGCAAGCCCTTGTGCTCCTGATTCCATGAGGAAGCAATAGGAAGAGAACAGGGATTGGTAACTGTGTCTGAACCAAAGGTCTTAATGAAATTCTTGATGGATTCATCATTCACTAACAAATGTTTGTGATCTGATCACTCTGTGTCATGCATTATGTCCACTAATGAGGGCCCTTTTATCAAATGGCTAATCACTGATATTGTGCATTGCAGATAAACATAGAGACAGTCCCCCTTCTGTCTTCTATGTTTTCTTGCTTTTGCCTCCTGTAAAATTCCTCTGAGTACTGTTGTACCTCTTTGTTTACAAATCCCAAAGACAGTGTTCCAGACTAGGCCTTGAAGATAGCTGGTGCTCAAAAACTGTTAAGTGATAAGCTAATTAATTAAAAAATCCTACTTCTTCATTCATCAAATTAAGGTTAATGTAAGGACCTAAACAATTTGTGGTTGACAAATTTAAAATTAAACATATAGACAATTTGTTATGCTTTATAAATTTTAGATAGTTTTCCTATCTTATATTTTCTCATTTATTTAGATTTCATTAGGAGAAATGTTTGGGATATATTTTATGATTCTTTATTAAACATTTTTAAATAAGTCTATACTAGCCTTTTTAAGACGTTAGGGCTTGGCACAAGTGAAAAAGTAAGCTAAAAGATATCTAAATTTAATCAATGTAATGACACCTACAGTTATAAAATAGGGCTTATACATGCTTCAAAATAATGAGAATAAGTTGGCTCTCATGTCACAATGTCAGCGAGAAAAACCTAAAACATACACTATATTACCTTCACCCTTGGTGTAAAATTTACCAAATTGCTACTCAGCTACTTAAATATTTGCTAACACTTGCAAAACTTTTAAAGCTCATATCTTTACAGGTCTCCCAATACTACTTCAGTATATACTTTATCTTACCAATGAGTCAGTTTTTCCTTAAATGAAAATATATGGAGCTTTTATATTATAGAGTCTAAAGTTGAGAGTGTAAATTTTTAAACTTCAAGATAGTATTTCAAAAAATATGAGCTGACCAGAGCAGCTTAGTGGAAAGTCTTGTTAGTCACAAACCAGTACTCGGAACTTAGCTATTATCTCACTCTAGCTATCATTATTGCTGTTACAGTACTGAGGCATGCAGTATTTAGTCCACATGTGCTCTGAATGTGACTTTAGAGCTGGAAGATAACTGAGTAAACAGGAGGAAGCACAGCCTTTTTTCCCCCTGCCAAATTTTGCAATTTACTAAAATCCATCAGAAAGCTTTAGACACAGGGAATTAACAGGAGGTAACTTGCCAAACACTTCATTCCTCTTCCTTCTGAGAGCACGTAGAGCTCTTACACTGAGGTCCCACCAGGATGAACAGAGAAAACGCCTCCCCTTCCCAGTACCTACACTGACTTGGATGTTTCTGCTCTGTAACCACCTCCTCCTCACCAGGAGCTTCACAAAGGAAGGGGGGAACTGTGCTACAATGAGCTAGATCCATGTTTTCACTTGGTAATGTCCCCAGCGCCCATCTCCATGTGTTTTTGGATACTGGTGTTGTTTCACTTTGCAATTTGTTGCATGCCTGATGGCCTGGCTGTAACAAATGAGCACAGCAAGAAGAGGGGCCTGAGTCAAACTTTTCTGGAGATTAAATAATGGACCATGTATTGAGACATATAAAGTGACACTCCAAGGTTAAAATAATCTTCCCTTTTAAATTGGCATTGATTAATGTGATGTCTGCACTTGAGCCCTGGCCCTCAGCTCCTCAACTGGCAGCAGCTCCAAGTCATGCAGCCCAGATTCTGCTGAAGCAGCTCCCCCAGGAACCATGAATAGCAGACTGCTCATACACATCCCCTCCCTGTTCTAAATTAAAAGATCCATTGTTCCTCTCTTGCCCTTTGGCCCTTGTACAGGAATTGATCTTTTCACCTACAAATTTCACCTGGAGGGGGAAGTTCAGGCACAAGAAACCCAGTCCCTTCACAGTATCAAGCAACAAGGGAAGGAGAAAAGGGCAGTGAGGAAGAGAAGGATAGAGACTAAGGAGTGAGGTCAGGAAGATTATATGTGTGTTCATGTGTATTTTTGCATGTTCATTTGGGAAAGCAGTGAATACAAGGTAGAAGATTTCCCTCTCCATCACAAAAATAATTTGCAAAACAGCTGCTCCCATTCTGCAAGATTGTTTGCCAAAACACAACAATGCTGAACATGTTGTTCCCCTTAAGGAAAATCTGCTCATGATCCAGCAAACTGCTCTTCCAGCTCTGGGGATTTTAATAAAAATTTGATAGGCTCTGTCAACTTCTAAAGCCATCAGCTCCCTACATGGAGGAAAAAAAATAGTGTCATCTGTGACGGCCAAGTACTGGTGGATTTTACATTTGATATTGTTTTTTAGAGATCCACATTGAAAATGCATAGTTGTGTTACCTTACATCACCACACTTGGTCTCAGCTTTTGAAGATTGATGCCATGCCTCCCAGCAACCAATTCTGGTGTTCACTTCTCCAAATTATTGATCAAAAAAAAAAAAAAAAAAACCCATTTGCTAGCAAAATAGTCTATTTCCTTTCATATGTCAAATCATAACTTCATGTTAATATTCACAGTCTAAAAAGAACAGAAAACCTTTATCCAAAATCAAATATTCAAGGTCTTCCCAAGCAGTGAGTTAAGCCCAACAAGAACACATAAAACAAAGGCTTGATTGGAAATACTACAGGCAATGCTTCTGGTCCCAGAAGATTTAAAGATAAACTAAGTCCTAATTTCCTCCCTCTCTTTCTCTGTTGCCCAGGAGCCACTGTCTTTGGGGAGCATCTTGGACTTGGGCAGAGACTATGTGCTTTCAGATCTTGGTTTGATTAAGGAGAGCCCCAAAATTTACCTGGCTCCTCCTCTGCCCTTTCATGACTGATAAAATGTTTTCTTGCAAGTAACTGAGAAGGTGAACTTCAGGCCACCCTTGGGTCTCATTTCAAGTTAGTACAGCATTCATAGGCCACATTTTATGTTTTAACTTGCTAGGGTTTCCACAACAAAATGTCACAGAACTGAGTATTCTAAACAGCAGAAATGCATTGTCTCACAGTTCTGGAGGCCATAAGTCCAAGATGAAGGTTCTGGCAGGGCCATGTTCTCTCTGAAGGCACTAGGGAGGGATAAGTTCCAGGCTTGTCTCCTAGCTTCTGGTAGTTCTTTGGCCAATCTTCACATGGCGTTCTCCCCGTGTGCACATGTCTCTGTGTCCAAATTTCCCTTTTTATAAGGATATGGTCATATGGGATTAGGAATCCTCCCTACTCCATTGTAGCCTCATCTTAACTAGTTATATTTTCCATGATACCATTGCCAAAAAGAGTTCACATTCTAAAATATTTGGGGATTAGGACTTAAACATTTGAATGGAGCTAGGGGTGATACAGTTGAACTCATAAGAGATAATAACTTCTTGGTGTATTTTGTTTGTTTGTTTTAAACTTTATGTCTCTTCATGCCAGGGATATTACAGCAAATTCCCCCAAGGGCTTAGCTGGGGTATTTTTAATGACCCCATGTTGTGGAAGGGAGTTTATGTCATTGGTTTCTTTCACTAGTGGAGCCATAGAAAATTGATACTTCAGTTTTGGGGGCTTACAAAAATGGCTGTCTCCTGTGCTTCAATCAGTACATATCCAAGCACATTCTCTCCTTTCTAACGAATTCACTCTTCAAGACAGTCAGAGTAGGTCAAGTCTTCCCACTTGCCTGACCATAAGTTCCAAAGTTCTATTCACCATTTCCCAAAAGAGAACAAAAGACAATGCTGACATCCCATAATTCTTGAGATGATCAGGCAGATTCCCATCCTTCATATCATGACCGCTCACCATTTTATCTGAAGAACTTTTAATAAACACATTCAAAACTGTGCAACTATTTATTTTGAAGGTTCATAAGAACTTTCATAATGGCAACAAGTCCCATAATAATCAAAATAGCATCAGAAATAGAACTGCAGTTACAAAGACACAAAGGCTGTCTAATATTCTGTAAAGCCAGGTAGCTCTCTGGTGCCACTGGCTTTAGAGAAGGTGAAAAGAAGAGTTACAGGTCAATGAACAAATGGTACTGAAGTTTTAATTTGCCTCATGTGTTAATTAAGGAGTGGAGAGCCTCACCAGAGGCCTCTGAGGACTTTTGAATGGTTGTATTTCCTGGCATAGTTACTGAATAAAGCAACTATAGGTTACTCTGATACACAACAGATGGCCCTTTGTTTTTCTGGGTATAATCACCTCTGAAAAAATCAAGATTTTTAGAACAATGAATCCTATTGATAAAACAATATGGAGCTACAGAAAAAAAATGAGAGGACATCTATCATAAGAACAATAACAACATCAATTATAAACTACCTATTTCTTATTGGAGTGGCATGTGAATAACATGGAAGGTGCATTTAAGGTCTCAAAAATGCAGCAATAGTGATCTGAACTGGTGACTGTATTTTGTTGTTTTAATGTTTCTATACTTTTAGTTTTTCTGCCAAATTATATATCTTTATCAGAAAGTAAAGGGAGGGCTAAGGTTGTGGCTCAGTGGTAGAGCGCTTGCCTTGCATGCATGAGGCACTGGGTTCGATCCTCAGCACCACATAAAAATAAATAAATAAAGATATTGTGTCCATCTACAACTAAAAAAATTTTAAAAATGTTTAAAAAAAGAAAGTAAAGGGAAAACATATGGATTAGAATTATTGATGTATTTACTCAATAAGAATTTATTGAATGCTTCCTTTTTGCTAGTTACTTAACAAGACTTGAAGGATTCAATTCTGGGTCTTCATGGAGTTTAAATTCTAGTTCAAGAGATTTAGAAAAACACAAATTTTTTTTAAAAAAATTAACATTATGAGAGGAAAATATAATGTTCAGTGAGAGGGTATGAGAAGGGGACTTACCTGGAAGACTGAGGAGACCATGAAAGGCACTTTGCAATAGTTGATACTGGAGTGAGGACAGGGTACTAGCCAGAAAAAGAAGTAAAGCCAAAGAGTAATGATCCAGAGGCTGAGGTGGAAGGATCTTGGTCCATGTGAGAAGCTGCAAGAAGAACCTTCTAGCTGGAGCCTCAGACGGACAAAAATGGCCCAGATGATGCTGGAGGGTGTTTCATGCCTCTGTTAAGGCTTTGAAAGAAATCAGAACATCTAGTAAAGGTGTTTCTCTGACCTTATGTGGAGAATGTATGTGTCAAGGAATCAAGAATAAATTGGAGAAGGCAAGTTAGAGAGCCAGAACAATGATCCTGGTGAAACGTGATGGTGGTCTGCCTGGGATAAAGGCAGGTAGTCTAGAGTAGAAATTTGGGGAGAGCCAAGGAGACTGGATGGCTGTACACGAAAGTTAGAAAGGGGCACTATTAGGAATGACATGCTGACTAAGGGAGGAAGGGTCCTATGGAAGGCAGAAGATGAGTGCAGGTTGTCTTGTTTTCCTTGATTTTTTTCAACTATAAAATAAAATTACTTCCCATTTAAAAAGAAACTGCAGCATTATATTGGGAAAAGGTTAATTATCATTCTCCCACATCAGAACTAACCATTGTCAACAGTGTGATGTAGCTCTCTTCTCTTTTTTATTTTATATGTGTATTTGTTGCATATTTCACTTCAGCTTTGAATTTGTTAACTGAATTGCTTCTAGAATTTACAAGTGAATACATCAAGCAGGAAATTAGATATATGGATCTAAAATTCAGATAGAATGTACATGATGGGTATGCAAATTTGTCTTTCTGTAAATGATGCCTGGACCATGGGGACAGATAAGAGTACTTCAGAGAAAGTGTGGAGTCACATGAGAAGAGAGTCTGGACAGTCCTGGGGGAGCCAGTTTGCAGTTAAAAGAGGGAAAAAGAAAAGAGGTAAGAAAGAAAGAAATGAGGTCAAAGAAGCCAAGAAAGTGGCAGACGCAGCCAAAAGGTCATTAATGCAGAGTCCATTTCACTGAGTGGCAGAGAACACTAGAGCCAACACTAGCGCTGCTTCAGTAGAGTGGCTGGGGCCAAAGTCACATTACTAGGAGGTTAGGCAAAAATTGGAGATGAATAAGTGATATCAAAGCAAAATGATCTCACCTGACACAGTTAAAGAAGCAGGGAAGTGGTTAAGAATTTTGCAGTAGAGAAGGCAGGCCAGACTCAGCCTGACCTCACCTCCACTGAAACAAAGGGAAGCTTTAAAGTGCTGAAGTGACAGAGAGAACAAAGATACACTTGGCCCTCCTTACCTGTGGGTTCCACATCCGAGGATTCAACTAACCAACTGTGGGTGGAAACTATTTGTAAAGCATTACATCTTTACTGAATATGTATAGACTTTTTTCTGGTCATTATTTCCTAAATAACATAGTATAACAACTATTTATATATTAGCTATATTGTATTAGGTATTTTAAGTAATCTTGAGATGATTTAAAGTATAGAGGGAAATATGCATAAGCTATATGCAAATACTATGGCATTTTATATAAGGGACTAGAGCATCAACAGATTTTGATATCTGTGGGGGGACCTGGAAGCAATTCCCCATGAATGCTGGTATTTGTGTTTTTACCCAAAGAAGAAGTACATTTTCTTACATCTTTGTAACAAGGTTTCCACTGTGGAGTAAGGCTCAAGTTAGACTCCTGCCCTCCCACCAGAGGCTGAGAGACCGGGCTCCCTCTTTCTAGGTGATTACATTTCAAAGGAATTGCTTCTTGTCCTTGAGAAAGATATTCCACGGTTGTTAAGCCAAGGGGAGGCTTTTTAAAAGATTTACATCTCAAAAGGGTAGGAAAAGGATTTAATAGCACAAGTTTTCTAAATTAAGTGCTTTAAGAAAAGAGAGGTCAGGGCCTAGAGTCAGGAAGAAGCCTGTCTAAAGTGTACTCCAAGTTACAGGAACATTTAAAGCCATCTTGATCAGTGGACACAGAAAACATTTATTGGTCTTTTGAGAGAATTGTCTGAGAATGAAGAGAAGAGCATAGCTTAAGGGAAATATGTGCCCAAGGAACTGTGTATTTGGTGTTAAGTTTGGAAAAGGTAAATATGTAGACCAAGAGAGACATTAAAGAATTTGGCCAATTTTAGCTACATTTACTTAATTTTAACAAATTTTCCAATTTTATCTAATGGAAATAGGTAACATTAATGAGGAAAATGTCCCAACAAGGCAAAGGGTATGTGATTCATAGGACCTATAGAAGATAAGAGGAGGGACAGCTCATTGGCCATGGTCAAATGTCCCTGTTCATGGGTTTGCAGATTTGGTGGCAGGAATTTGAAGTGCTGCCTGAGAATTTGTATTTTTTCCAGTGTGGTAATGGGAAAAATTATCTGCCCAGGGAAAATGGAATCAAATCAGTGGTCTGGGGACAACAAAAAGATTTGAGGGGAAGCGGAGAACTCAGTCATACGTAGGGTCAGTGGAGACCACCAGGTGTGAGAGTGGAGCTTTGCCCCACTGGGTGTGGAGTTTCTCAGAAGCCATCTCCTGAAGAAGTCACAGAGAAGACAGGTGGGGTCTCCAACTTCTGAGCTATTTACCAGAATATCTAACAGGACTATTTAACAAAAGCTCACAAAGACAAAGATGTCTGCCAAAGCCACATAGTATCTATAAAAAGCCAACACAGTAACTAGTAACTGACTACTTTTCAAGACTGTATGCATTAAAAATAAGTGGACTTTTTTTTCTTTCTTTCTTGGCTACTTTTCTTTTATTTTTACCTAGGGAAATGGTGAACTTGCAGCTGCTGGCCCTAAAGGAGAAAAGGTAATAAGATTTTCAATGTGAATTAAAAGGCCCAGTGTTTTGTGCCAACCTGTAGCCCCATCCCAGCAGTCAGATCCCCTTAGTGGTAAGCAAGAGCTTCACCTGCCTCCTGACCAGGCAGCTCCTCAGCGACCACTGCCTAGCAACAGGTGGCTACAAGAAATGAGACGAATCAAGGGGAAAGAGTTGTCATGAGGAAAAATAAATTAAGACACAAGATTTGGCTTATTATTAGATTGGTGAATAGCATAGGTAGCAAAAACAGTCCAAAGACCCCTTGGTTGAAATGCCTCAGTCTCAGGCCCCATCCAGTGTGTTTGTAAGTACCAAACAAAGGCTGGAACATTTTTGTTGGGACACTTTTTGGTGGAGTTTTAATCTGTAGGGCAGTGTTTAAACCAAATAATTATCTCAAAAACAGTTTTAAAATGAAAGTGCTGATGAATTTCCATTGTATTTGTCATCATTCATAAGCCTGATGTTATTAGCTGTGAAGATGACAGATCACTTTTCTACTAGAAAAGATGTTTTACTCCTGTTTGACTCTAAAATTGCCATGACCTTGGATTTAGTGTGAATGTGCCATTGTCAGAGAAAACAAGAAACCAGCACATTAAATCTACCAAGATGAGTAGAAAGTGGCCTGTGAGTGCCACCTTCACTCATTCACCCAGTAAAAACTGTCTTGATTGAGGGCAGGGTCTTTCAACATGAATCCAAGAAAATATGACCTCTATGCATTATAAATCTGTGCAAACAATCTGTTCAAAAGATCATGCATTCCTCACCAGAAAATACTGCTGAAAGTGGGTCTTGACAGAAACTAGGAGCTTCTTTTAGATTGGCCATTGAAAGTGAAATTTTCTGCAAAATAAATAAATAAAACCTTGACATTCTGAAAGACATTTTAAAAATTATTACATAGCAGTGCAAGTCACTTATGTGTCTTAGATTTTACTGCTAGTACATTAGCATTATTTCCTGTAACCCAATAGCTTACAGAAACCATAACCCACCATAACAACGCATTACATTTTAAGCAATTACTACTGGAAACATGCAGGCTAAGGGGCAGAGGAGAAAGCCATGAAGCTTGTCACATATAACAGCTGAGCAAAGGAGAGTGTTGTGACACTTTTAAAGCATTTAAATGATGATTCATTCCTTAAAACAAAACAGCTGGCTTCTGTTTTGCTATATTCATTAGGAAACATATGTTACTTAGGAATTCGTAAGACCTCACTGATGAGAAATTTGATTCTGCAAAACAGGTGTATTTGAAACTCTAAGGACTTTTTCTATTGCTCAAAATCTTTTCTAATTGCTTCAGAATCTTAAGTGGAATTAGACAAAGCCTGTGGCATAACTGTTTCCTCTTCCCACCCAAATAAATAACTTAGAAGAGTCTACAGGGAACTTGATGCGGTATCTAATATAAATGTACGTATGAAAAGATTTTTTTAGTTGTAATTAACAGGGAAAAGCCTCTGCCCATAAGTAATGCATAAAATAAACTAAAAGACATAAATATAACAGTTGCTAGAGAGTGAAGTCAACTCTACTTATTCACATTCACTTCCTATCTATTCTGGAACAATATATTCATTTTTAAAATTGCAGTGTTGTTCATGGGTCACCACAGTGAAATTTTAGAACTTCCTCCAGTTGCTGTCACGGGTCTTCTGCTTTATGCCTGTGGTGGCCCCATTGGTCCTGACTCCTAGCTGCACATTATAATGACCTGGAGAGCTTTTAGGAAATACCTACTCCAACCCTGTCCATAGAGACTTTGTTTGAGGCTGATATCTCTATCATTTGAAAGTGCTTCAGATGATTCTCACATGCATCCAGGGATGACAGCCACTGAGTGGTGGAAAGAGCATAGGCTTTGGGATCAAAAGTAAGTTGTGGGAGCTAGGGTTGTGGCTCAGTGGTGGAGTGCTTGCCTAGCACACGTAAGGCACTGGGTTCGGTCCTCAACACCACATAAAAAAATAAAAAAATAAAAATAAAGGCATTGTGTCCATTTATTAAAAAAAAAAGTAAGTTGTGGCATTAATAACTGTGTCACCTTGGGAAAGACTTCATTTCTATAAGTATCAGTTTTCTCAATTTAGCTATCACAGTTCATGGGAGGATTAAAATCAAATGAGATGAACTTACTCGAAAGCATAATTTCAGACATACATGAAGCCCTCTCTGAAGATCCATTCCTTTCTCGTAAACTTTCATCCCTCTTATGAGGTCTCATTTAGTTCTTTTTGGCATTAATTCTTACCATCCTTGGTGCCTTGTCTTGCTCTTTGCATCTCCCACCACAATTTCAACAAGAGAATGGACTCAACTTGTGTTGTAGAATAAAAGACTTCTCTATGATATGCCACTTCTCAGTGCACTGACCACAAAGTAGAACTATACAAACAACCTACTCTTCAGAATCCAACATCAAAATGAGGCACCAAACAAGCACAACCAGCATTAGAAAGTACGTACATATGACTTCCAGTTTAGCAGCCACTCCCTCTATCAAACATACTAAGATAGGGAGAAGCAGCAGGAAAAACAATTTGGTATTGACAGTAAATGGCAGTGGAAGCTGTGCATCCACGTAACCAGTCTACTAGAATTGAAATAATGACTTCTGCTAAGTAGATTGCCTGAGACTGAAAGGATGTGATGAAGAAATCACATGTATGCAAATAGCTTAAGGAGAACTAGTGCTTTATAGAAACAGTGGAATGAGATAGCAGAATAAGGACTCCTGAGAAAATGGCCAGTGTTTTGTTACTGTTGTTTTCTTTTTTGAGCAGACCATCAGGGGGACAAGATGGAATCTCAACTGCAACAGGGTTTTTTAAGTAGCACAAAAGTATCAAACTGAAGGAGGGTCTTTGCTAATGCTCAGTAAATTCATCACTTGTCTTTCAACTCATATCCATACTGATAAATCATTAAACTTTCATTCTAAATATGAAATACAACCCCATGTGTATCTGAGGTTTGGGTATAAACACTTTTGTTTGCAGAATTTTATGTGAAGGACAATGTCCTAAGGATTGCCCCAAGCCCAACCTCACACAGGGGCTGTGCATAGGGATGGACGGCACCCTGTTTTGCCCTTGCTATTTCATTGAGGCACTATTTACATCCATTCCAATATATAATGTCTCTGGATATAATTTATCTTATTCTTCTATGGACACTTTCCTATCGTCCTTTGATTTTTGAGCTGAGGTGATTTTTATAAGTAATTTCTAGACCATTTCCCCACTTTCTCCTTTTCTTTTATTAGGTGAGTCTAATTACTAATCATATTTTTCCTTTACACTTATGTACTGGGGATTTTAGCATCTACCTGATGGGTACTATGAAGGTCATTCTAATGCCTATTCAGGTCAATTGTTTATTTCTTCTTTCAACCCCCAACAATGGATGCCTTAAAATATTCGCCAACTTCTTTCCTTACATTGGTTACAATTTACTGTCTCTAGAGCAAAAGATTTCTATAATATGTAAGTATAAACTGAAGAAATACCAGGTGTTTAGAGACTAGAAGGAAAAATGTCTCTGTATTTTGCTCTGTATTAAGACAAAAACATCTATCTAGCACCCTAAATTCTAACTTACATGAGTATTCCTTCAAAAAACATATTAAGTATTTAAAATGTGAGTAAATCTAGAGAAGAAATAAGCTGTGACTATAAAGATGCAATATGACATAGAAAGAACTATATAGTCGGTGTGTAGATAACCACACTTTAGGAAACTTTGCTGTAGAATACACATAGTAACAAGTTCATGAATTGACTATTTCTCTGTGTGATTTCTTGACTTTCCCAAACAGGGCTCTGTTACTGACAAGAAGCCTGGTAATACGAAAAATTAGTACTGAGATTTTAAAATTTCAATAGGATCAAGATTACATTTACAAAATACATTTCACAAACCTAGAAGACTGATTAATGAAAACCCGTCATGACTATCCAGTCCACAAAATGCCAAAAGATGGATTGTGATAGAAACTGTAGAAATAAGTTCAAGATTTGAGGACTGTCATAAATTTGCAATTGAAATACTTTGAGGTAGACAGTTGTTTGAGGCTTCAAAATAAACAGAGAGAGGTACCTCCACACAAGGGAGCAGGTCGAAGTTGTTCACTTCCTCCTTGGTCGTGACAGAGGAAAGTCAGAGACAGAGGAAAGCTGGGTGCTCATCAGGGAGGCTGGGATAAGGCTGGCCATGAACTCATCAGCATGCCATGCAGATTATACAACTAATGAGCAATATCACACATATCAACACGATGGACACTGAAAAAGCATCAAAAAAAAAAAAAAAGAAGCCACAAGCCACTATATACACAATAAAAACTATTGATTGAATTTTTTTACATGTTCAAAATAATGCATTGTCTATGACTCCACATAATGCAAAAAAAAGTACAAACACATGAACTGGAAGATAAATGCCAAATTCATGAGAGTGGCTCCCTCTGGGATAGAGAGGAAAATACAAAGGATTTCATCTTTGATGGTAAATTTTTAATTACTTTCATTTTTAAGTGCCTAGTATATGAAGGTTTGGCATATTCAATCCTGTTTTCTGTGTTTTTATTTTCTAAGTTAAAACAAAATAGAACAAAACAAAAATACAACAATGGCAAGAAGGATATATATCTAGAAATGCAGAAATGTAATGGTGACTATCATTTTACAAAAATGCTCCTGAGGTCAAAAAAGAAAATCAATTCCACATCTCCTAACAGCTTGTTTAATTCAAGAATTAGGTGGTTATTCAGGGATCTTGGTACATGCTGGAAGGAACACAATGCTAGAATTTCTCTGAAGTCCAATTAGTGATATAATGCCTTTCCATAAGTGTTATCTCTCAGATTGTACTTTCTGGAAATACTCTTTGTATGTCACATACAAATCTCTCGTCAAGATTTTTGACCCAAACGTCCTAGACATTTCTAAGCTGCTGCTGTCACCACACAGATGAGAATGCCGTCTTTGTCCACAGCCAGGCATCTAAGAAGCAGAATAAATGCTGGGTACAGCAGAGGGACTCAGTTTTCTTCACAGGACTCCTCTCTCCCCCTACTTCCCCACCCCCACCTATGAAAACAAAGAAAGAAGTGTCTGGGATAAAATGCGTATGGACGGTGTCTTTTAAGGGATCTGATAACTGAAATCACAAAAATATTTTACTTTTTAATACACGAACAAGATGAATTTTTTCTCCTGGCAATGTTGCTTCCTTGAAAAAATAACATTTTTTCACATTAATTTTAAATATCATAATGAAATGTTATTGATCTCTGAATGATTGAAAGATATTGCAGAGTGCCTACAAACACACTCATGCAAATAGCCTAGCCAGATTTAGCACTTTACCTTGTCCCTTGGACTGTAATAAATAAATTCTACGGTTAGTGGAAGCAAGCAACAATCTACTCCTGACAGTCAAACAGTACCACTCTAAGCTCACACAAAACCTCTCTTCTGCTTTTTCCTTCAAAGGGTGAAACAGGGCTGCCAGGATTTCCAGGGCCTCTTGGCCCTAAAGGACAAAAAGGAGAACCTGTAAGTATTTTAGCTTGGAGGGCAGAGTAAGATTTTTTTTTAATTAATTTATTTATTTGTTTGTTCTATTTCGGTTTACTTGATAGCAGAGTGCGATTCGTTGTACACAGATGGAGCACAACTTTTCATTTCTCTGGTTGTATGTGATGTAGAATCACAACATACATACAGTCATACATAAAGCTAGGGCTATGATGTCCATCATATTCCACCATCTTTACTGTCTCCATGCCCCCTGCCCCTTCCCACCCCTGTGAACAGAGTTCTTCCTTTCTTCCTGTGTCTTCCCCCACATTATGGATCAGCATCCACTTATCAACAAGTACATTCGCCATTTGGTTTTCTGAGATTGGCTTACTTCACTTAGCATGATATTCTCCAACTCCATCCATTTACCTGCAAATGCCATAATTTTATTCTCTCTTCTTGCTGAGTAATATTCCATTGTGTATATATACCACAGCTTCTCTATCCAGTCATCTATCGAAGGGCATCTAGGTTGGTTCCACAGTTTAGCTATTGTGAATTGAACTGTTATAAACATTGAAATGGCTGCATCACTGTAGTATGCTGTTTTTAAGTCTTTTGGGTATAGACCGAGGAGTGGGATAGCTGGGTTAAATGGTAGTTCCATTCCAAGTTTTCTAAGGAATCTCTATACTGCTTTTCCAGATTGGTTGTACCAATTTGCAGTCCCACAAGCAATGTATGAGCATGCCTTTTCCCCCACAACCTCACCAACACTTATTGTTGTTTGTATTCTTGATAATTGCCAGTCTGAATAACGTGAGATGAAATCGTAGAGTAGTTTTGATTTGAATTTCTCTAATAGCTAGAGATGTTGAACATTTTTTCATTCATATGTTTGTTGATTGATTGTACATCTTCTTCTGTGAAGTTTCTGTTCAGTTCTTGGCCCATTTATTGATTGGGTTGTTTGTTTTTTTGGTGTTAAGTTTTTTTAGTTCTTTATATGTCCTGGAGATTAGTGCTCTATCAGATGTGTGTGTAGCAAAGATTTGTTCCCAGAATATGGGCTTACTTCTTTAACAAGACTCCTATAGCACAAGAAGTAAAATCAAGAATCAATAAATGGGATGAGTTCAAACTAAACTAAACTGCTTCTCAGCAAAAGAAACAATGAATGAAGTGAACAGAGTAAGAATTTTTTTAAAAATTAAAATATTTTGCTAGATCAGCCCCAATTTTCATATATCCTGGTTTGACCCAATTGTGGTGAACAACAGTAGATCAAAATTTTTATTTTATTTTATTTTATTTTTTTGGTACTGAGGATTGTACTTAGGGGTACTTGACCACTGAGCCACATCCCCATTTGTGTTTTATGTAGAGACAGGGTCTCACTGAGTTGTTTAGCATCTCGCCATTGCTGAGGCTGGCTTTGAACTCACGATTCTCCCAACTCAGCCTCCCAAAGTGCTGGGATTATAGGCATGTGCCACCACACTCAGCTAGTAGATCACATCTTTAAGCAATTATATATTATGCCAGGCACTAAGTCCATTACATAAATTATCTCATTTAATCCATTAAAAAATTCCATGAGGTAGGCTATTATTACCTCATTCTTCAGGAAAGGAAAATGAGGCACAGAGAAGTTAAGCAACTTTCCCAAGGTCACAGCTAATAAGTATTAGAGCCATGAATCACACCTAGGTGAGCTAAACTTAGGGTTTAAAATCACTAAGTTGCCCTGATGTAACTAAACACAATAGCTAAAATTAATAACAGATACTAGTTTTTATAAAAAGTTAGAAACATCTATCTACTCAAGTGCTTTCAGTATACCTTCTGAAGTTGTTTTTTGCCAGATCAAAGGTACTTCCCCAAGCCACTTTTCAATGTTGCTGTGGCCAGTTTCTTTTAAAACCTAGCTCTTTCTGTGGTAAATTTAAAAACAAAAACACAAAACTTACTATATCATTATTATGGTTTGGATGTGAGGTGTCCCCCAAAGCTCACATGTAAGACAATGCAAGAAGGTTCAGAGGGGAAATGATTGGGTTGTGAGACTCTTAATCCAATCAGTGAATTGATCACCTGAAGGGATTAATTGAGTGGTAATTGAAGGCAGGTTCCGGTGGGGCTGGAGGAGGTAGGACATTGAGGGCGTAGCTTTGGGTTATATATTTGTATCTGACAAGTGGAGTCTCTCTCTCTGCTTCTGATCATCATGTGAGCTGCTTCCCTCTGCCACCCACTTCTGCCATGATGTTTAGCCTCACCTCAAGCCCTGATGAATGGAATCTGCTGTCTATGAACTAAGACTTCTGAAACCGTGAGCCCTCAAATAAACTTTTCCTCAGCCCTCAAACTTTTTTCCTACAGTTGTTCTGGTCATGTCCTTTAGTCACAGCAGTGAAAAAGCTGACTAAAACAATCATTTATACTCAAATAGGACCACCTAAACAGATTAGAGAAAACCTACTCACAAAAAAAAGAAAGAAAATTTATGGTATTCATAAAAAAATAAAAAGCAGCTTTCAAGAATCAGTAAGAATCAGGCTTAGCATATACTTCATCTTTTTTTTTTAAATGCAACACATCTTTTCCAATCATTTTTACATAGTTCCTTGCCAGAGTAAATTAGGGATATTGGTTGACCAGGGGATGAAGAATGAAAAGGTCACTAATAATGCCTGCATGGAAAGAGGGAACAGTAGTAAAGATATTTAATATTAGGAAGTCAATTTGCCCCATACTTCAGCTCAGTATTTAGGCACCTTTAGCAATAGCTGTAATTTATCCCAGGCAACTTTAAGTCAGCACTGTACCTATGAGCCACAGTTATTCTACCCAAGGGGTCATGCTAGCTCTTGGTATCACGTCCAAGGCTCCCTATTGCAGTGCAGAACCTAACAGCCTTTAATATTCCTCCCACAAGTGCAGTCTAGTGGATGCCACCCCTGCCCTCTGCCAACCCACTCCTGATGCTCCACACTTGAAGGTTCTCCTACCAGCTTCTCCAGGTCACCATTATCTCCCCTTCAAGCCTAAACACTGACTTTACTTTCTCTTAATTCCCATGTGGATCAAGGAGGACCTAGGAGTAAGATTTACTAAACTTCCACTGGGAAACCAGAGAGTTATAGAGCAGAATAGAGAAATTTTTAGTGAGTTAAAGTAGTGCCTCTCAAACAGGAATATATGATTGAATCCTGCTGTTCTAATTTAATAGGTCTGGGTTAGAGCTCAAGAGCCTACATTTCTCACAATTTCCTAGATGGTGCTGGTGCTGTTGGTTCAAGGACCTACTTTGAGAAGCAAGGGTTGGAGAATTTCATGGTTCCTAGGGTGATAGGCCTTTCCCTCTTTGGGGATTCCCTCTGGCCACCTGTCCCATCACCTGTGTTCAGGGCAAGCCCCTGCCCCACTGGAAATACTTTAGTCTACCTCATCCAGGAAGAAGCCTCCTTTCCTTCTAACTCTTCTAACCCCTTAGGCATCTACTACCTCTGTTCATCTTGTTTGCTTTCTTCCCTGCCCCACTTAAAATACCACAGATTTTACATTATTATGCAGAGCAGTTTAGTTCTTTGTGGTATCAATCTTTCTCTTCCAGAATAGGATCTGGACTTTGCATAATAACCAGAAGGTCCAATCAGAACAGTAGTCACCATCCAAGTTTGAATTCTGAACCACTCATCCTAAATCGCAATTTGTCCCTCTCTACTGGACATTCAGAAAGTGACTAGATGTGCAACATATCAGAGCTAAAATATACATAAGAGATCATCCAGTTGAACCCCATGATTTTATGGAAAAGGGAGGTTCTGAAAGTTAAAGTGATTTGCTCACTTTAACTTTCACCCAGGCTCCTGGGTTTTTTCTTTCATAAGCTATTTTAGTCAATGTGGATTTTGAGCTTGACAGTGACTCTAAACAAGCAAAGACATGAGCATAAACAAGCACTGACATAAGCAGTGTGACCCCTTGCTCATGTGGAATTAACATTGTCAAATCTTAAAAATTGACTTTTAGAATGGAACCCAAAAAGCAAGAATATAAATAAAGCCCTGATTGAATATGTAGAAATTAACCAATAATAGAAGATTTCATCATGTTGGGTAGATTTGTAGTTTATTAGTCAGTGTAGGCTTGGTTATGCTAAGTAACAAATTAATCCTGAAATTTCTGTGGCTTGGTGCAAGAAAAGTTCTCTATTGCTCTTGCCTAGAATGGTTCAGTAGGGAGGGGTGGGTGTTCTGTTTCACTGTATTATCAGTTACCAGGCTGATTACCTTCATAAAGCTCTGTCTTCTGTCACATACAATCTTCTTAGTCACCACTGCAGGAGAAGTTGGTATGGAGGATTATGAAGGGACTTCTCACTGCCTCATCAATGATACATGTCATTTCTGGTTAATTTCATTGCCAGAATTGGCTACATGGGTTCATGAAACTGTAAGGGAGCTGGGGAACAAGGAGAAGGTGAGCCCATAGTCCTGAACACACAGAACACAAGGTGAAAGGCTCAATTAGTAATTGCTTATCTCCAATGAGTGATTTAGTTAAAAATCAAAATAGCAATTCCTAAGTACTGGGGATTGAATCCAGGGGCACTCTACCTCTAAGCACCCAGCTAGCAACTCCCCTACTAGCTTTTTTTTTTTTTTTTTAACTTTGGGTTTGGGACAGAGTCTTGCTAAATTGCCCAGGTTGGACTCAAACTTGTGATCCTTCTGCCTTAGCCTCCTGAGGGCCTGTGAGTATAGGCATGTGCCATCATATCTTGCTCCTAAGAGAACTTTTGAGAATAGTAATATCTACCAAAATGGTTCTCACATTTTCTCAAAAGGCACCAACCCAAGGACCCACTCCCTTCAACAAGGTCCTACCTCCTGCAATTTCTACCACTTCCCAGTCATCCATTTAGCTAGGCATCCATCAATGGATTGATCCCTTGATGAGGTTAGAACTCTCATGATCCGGTCACTTCCCCAGCCCTGCCTCTGACCATTGCTGCAATGGGGACCAAACCTTTAACACATGAGCCTTTGGAGGACATCCAAAATCCAAACCAAAATAGCAATTTACTCAGTTCAAATATTATGAGACAGACTAAACAAGTGAAGACTAGAGTTGAAATCTGGCTGCCTGGGTTTAAATCCTGAACCATCTTTTGGTAGCTTTGTGACCTTGGAGAAATTATTTAATTTCTATGTGCCAGTGTTTTCTCATCTGTAAATGAGTCTACTAACAGCACTTACTATAATGACTCCTGAAGATTACCTGTGTGAATATATATAAAGTGATGAGAACAGTGCTTGATACATTGTAAGAACTCAATAAATGTTATCTACTATTGTAATATCCGTATTACTTTAGTTTCCTTCATTAATAAATTTTGTTTGGATGCCACTGATGTAAAGGTCTATGGAAGACACCAGAAATGCTGTCATTATCAAGTTAATTATAGGGCTGGGGATATAGCTCAGTTGGTAGAGTGCTTGCCTCACATGCTCAAGGCCATGGGTTCAATCCACCACCAAAAAAAAAAGATTAATTATATCCCTACACTCAAAGAGGTATAGCCAATATAAACTAGGAAACAAAGTAAAATTAATGCTAATTTGGGGAATAGAGGGAGCTATGACAACTCAGTTACCGAACCTTCACGAGTCGCTTTCCTCATCTTTGAAATGGTACAGTACTTCTTTTGCACAGCATAGCTATGAAGATGAAACGAGATCATATACTTGTAACTCTGAGAACAGAAGCTAGTAAGAGAGCTCCTGTGTGTGCACGTGTGTCTCTATGGGTTAGGACTGGGTGGCAGTAATAGCAACTCAGTGATGGGGGAGTTTTGGCTACAAGGGGAAGCCCCCAAAACTTTTATGGCTCCCCAGGCTCTGCATACTTCAATCCAGCAAGAACTGTTATCAGTTCCACATAATATTATTTACCTAGTTAACCCCTGTAAAAATGAAAACTGGAGAAGTATTTTTAATGATTTTGTGTGTTTAGAGCACAGCTAACCAGTTGGGAGCATTTTCAGAAATGCCTTTCCCCTCGCCATCTTGTAGCTGTCACAGCCTTCTGCCCCCAGTTGCATATATGTGTGTATGATCCCTCATCTTCACCAGGCACCAGGAAGCTTTGGCCATGGGCAGCATTTCAAATGTTGGCCACTAGGGATTCTCTAAATAGTGTTAGAATGATGAACACAGTATTCATTTGGGAATATGGAGGAGCTTGTAAATTAATTCTCATAGGCTCCCTTTCAGCTGCAGAGGCAGACTGTATGCAGTGGAGGTGTGAGTCTGGCCTGCAGGGTCTGTCCATCCCCCAGCTTTGGAGAATTTATTTCTAAAAGTGTTTATAATTGATTCTGCTTTCTACCCATGTTCCTAGGGGGAACCCTTTGTAAAAGGTGAAAAGGGAGACCGAGTAAGTAGATGTTTTATCACTATCTAGGGTTTTCTACTTCATTGATTTCTCTCTCTGATTTCTGTTATGTTTGCTTTAGAGTCTAATAGATTTGATAAAATAAGCTTCCAGAGTATTTTTACTTTTCTTCTGTGATTTTTTTTACATTATCCTAAACCTTGTTAAGTGTTATCATGGGATAATACTTTACCATTTGGTTTGGGTTAGATATGTTTTATTTAACCCTTTACTACTAGGAGTGTTACAAAAGACGTCCAATTAGGATAGGTGAACTACAAAATTAAAACAGAAGATATCTTTTTTAAAAAATTCTGTCAATGATACAAATTGGATGTATCCCACAGATTAATAAGTCATAGAAAACAAGGAAAACAAACTCATTATAGCCAGTATTGCCCCTTTAGTATGATCTTAATTTTTCTGTTTTTAAATAAACTAAGTACCTGCATAGTATCTGATTGCAGAATCACCAGCACGTATCACCCTAAAGTCTGTTTTCCTCCATCTCATCTGAAGAGTTAATTCTTGGGGAGGTGAGTTTAGTTGGTGGCAAATCATAACAATGCAAAGTAGAGAATGCAGGGGGTGTCAAACATAGCATGGGAGTAAAAAAAAAAAACTATTGTAAAGAAGAAAGAAAATAAGAATTGTTGTTCATTAGGATTAAGTATTTTGAATCATGTTGTAGAATGAACCCTCCTTGGTTTCATCATGTCTTCCATAAGTTCCCCCTTTATTGTGTGTTAATTAATGGAAACTCAATTAAAGTGTCAGATTTTCAGGCCCATCTGAATTTTTTTTTTTTTTTTTTTTTTTTGGTACTAGGGATTGAACTCAGGGGCACTCGACCACTGAGCCACATCCCCAGCCCTGTTTTGTGTTTTATATAGAGAGGGTCTCACTGAGTTGCTTAGCGCCTCACTGTTGCTGAGGCTGGCTTTGAACTCACAATTCTCCTGTCTCAGCCTCCCTAAGTGCTGGGATTACAGGCTTGCGCCACCGCGCCCAGCTCCATCTGAATTTTACATGTTACCCATATGGTGATTATTTTATTTACAGGGAGAACCTGGAGTAATAGGATCACAGGGAATAAAGGTAATCTCCTAAAATTTTTCAATTATGTCTACAACCTTAATAAGATGGTGAAAACTATAAGATAGTAACATTCAACTTTCCTTCCCACTCACATGTTTAGGGAGAACCTGGAGACCCTGGTCCCCCTGGTTTAATAGGAAGCCCAGGACTGAAGGTATATAAGAAATAGCTATGCTATATTAGGAAATAATCTGGATTTTATAGCCATTCTGTTTTAAAGGGTGCTTTGAGGTGCCACTCATTTTCTTCACAGATATTCTCAGAGATTTGATCTTGTTTCCATGGTGATTTCCCACCCTCCACTGGCTATATTTATTATACACATAGTAACTGTGCCTTTTGGTTCACAGTAGAATTTTAAAATTTTTTTCAGATCATATTCACCATAGCATCCTTAAAAGCTTTAAGAGTAAACAATGTCAGTTAAATCCATGACCCTGATCTGTATTCTTAAAAGGAACAGGAGTCAAGATTCATTTCTAAACCAAAATGATGCAGTCTTGAGTGTTTGAGTTTCCCATGTGTAATTCTGCAGGAGTATCCTAAGAGTAGTTTTGGAGAGGTATAGGAGAGATCTGTGTGATGTGCTCCCAGTCATTGGATAGGACAAGTTACCCACTTATCACCCGCTGACGAAAAACAGACCTATTAAAAGAAAACATCTAGAAACTATCTTGGCTGCCCAAATCACATTTCAGTATTATACACATAAGGTGGGATGATGGAAAGTTTTTCTTTCTACAGATAAACTTCACATCATGTTTTACGAATATTCAAGTATAGTCTTTGTAATTTTTAAGGAAAGGTACAGGATATATCACCTTCTCTTTTAGGGTCAGCAAGGACCTGCAGGTTCCATGGGGCCCAGAGGACCACCAGGAGATGTTGTATGTATAGTCACTTCAGTATTTTGAAATGAAATTAGAACTAAGATATGTTTTTAAAAATGTCAGCGTCTGTTCTTGTAACTGAGTTACGCTACATTTCCCAAACACCTGGTTCATCTCCACCCCTAAAGGCTAGGCTATTCATACACTCATGTGAGGTCCTTTGGAGGATCATTACCCTAACAAATTGGTCTTTGACATTCAATTTAACTAAATTATCACTTTGGACATGCTTGTCAGAAGTGTACCTGTGGTCAATGAGACAGGAAACATCAAAAGAAATAAGGAAAACCAAGAGAGAAAGCAAGAATTTCCCATATGTGTGGCTTTTGGTTCAAATCTCCATCTGCATAAAACACTTTGAAAGCTTCTGTTGTTTTCCAGCAGAAGCCCTCAAAAAAAGGAAGTCTTTTGGGTGAACATATTTCTGTAATACACTTGGAGGAAGACCTTCAGGCTGCATTGTAACCTTGGTATAGTGGAGTCTCTCTCTCTTTCATACTCACCTTCTTGCTCTTTAAAGTCATTTTTCCATTCCTTCCCCCAGATCAGCTTTCTGATCCTTGAACAACCTCCATGGCCTTCTGACAACTTGGGAGCTGAGAGCTCACCATTAATCCACACTTAAGCAAAAGGAAAAAATCCTTGCCCACAACTCCTCTGTCACTAACTGACCACTATTAGTTATCTCTAGGCAACATGTATAATTTCTCCTTTTTGCATCATCTTGGGAACAGCCCATGACCTCTTTCTCTGTTTACCATGCTGACTGCCTGAGCCTTCAGGGGTCTATTGATCAACATTCCTATTGTGCCTGGTACTTCAAACATCCAAATTCACAGAGCAAAGTTTTTTGTTGCTACCCCTCCACCACTACCACCAATTAATGGACTACTACAGAAGTACCTTGTGGAAAGATCTTAGGAAAAGAGAGAAAATGCTGGGCCACTAGATGCTCAAGTGAGATGAAATGATAGCGGTGGGAGCAAAAAGGGCATAAAATCAAAAGAGAAAGATCCACTGTTGCCAAAACACAGTAAAAACTTATTTTCTTAGTCACTCTATTGTCTTGTTGAATCATAGTGTGAAGCTACCTACCGCCATCCTTCTCCCTCTTCTTGGCAACAATATGGCTGAGACATTTCAATTCTCCTTTGTTGTTGGCTCTTACCTATTAAATCCAGAGACCTTCACTTGAAACAAGTTAACATATTTTTAACTGTTTTTATCTAACAAGCCAAAATCAACTCACTCCCTTGTAGCTAATGTGTTAAAACTGTTTTCTTAAAAAATATTCACATACATAAATGTTACTGTCATAAGAGATGTTCTTATTGCTCTTTCTCTTTAATTTTGAATTTTTTAGGGATTGCCAGGAGAACATGGTATCCCAGGAAAACAAGGCATCAAAGGAGAAAAGGTATAGCTCACATTTTACTCACTCTTTATTAAAAAGGTAAGTAGGAGGAACAGACCAAGGATCATAAGGGCACTGGGGAGGTGAGAGGACAGAACAGGCTTGTGGGACTATATTTGGGATATCCCTGCATGCAAATGACAATGTGAATGGCTCCCCCCCGGGGTTGTGCATGGCCACTGCTCTGATTCTTACATAGAAATGCCACGTGAAGAAAAATGAAGCAACTTAGAAATGAAGATGCCAGGACTCAGAGATTCAGTCAGGCTTAGCTACCAATGCTGGTATAGACCTAAGAAGTCTCTTTATCTTTCAGGACTTCTATTAAAACAGCATATGAATGCTACATGGAAATAGCATGTTTATGTTGAATCATTACTAGGAAATAGAACAAAGATCACAAGTAGGACAGTGCCTAGTGTGAGTTAGGCACTTAGTAAATATTATTGAGAGAGTGAGATGAGTGAATGAAGTTTGCCTGATTATGACGACAATTTAAAACATTGGAGACTATTGCTTCCCTAGTTTCCATCACAAACTTGAGCAACAAAGTAAGAATCTCATCTTGTTTTCCTCAGGGAGATCCGGGTGGAATTATAGGCCCTCCTGGGCTTCCAGGTCCAAAAGGTGAAGCCGGTCCTCCAGGGAAAAGCCTGCCAGGGGAACCAGTAAGTACCAGCCCTTTGTCTAAGGTTTCCCTTGGAAGTTCTTTAATGACTGCACATGGGCTCCCAGTTTCAGAGCACAAGTATAAATTTAAGTGTACCAAAGAAGTAACATATTTAGTTCATAGTTGTAACCCTTTTAAAGGTTCAATGCAAGCAAAGGTTCACTTCTGAAGAAATATACATGCACACAATGTTTTCATATGATTTGGAAGATTCATAGACTCCCCTGAATCCTCCGCATGGATTCCATAGGGATCTATGGATCCTACTAAAGTACACTACTTTTAAACATAAGCCTTTTTAGATACTCTCTTAAAACTGAATTGCCTGATACTTCCCTCTGGAGGTTTTACAGATGTCACCACAGGTTGCCATTTGTAGAAAATGTCTCTGTGATGCAGACTTTTCCCAGGGCATAAATTGGTGATCCAGTTTTGTATTCCTTTTTTTTTTCATCTCTTTGGACCTTTTATATTAATTAAGAATGATGATAATTTTCAATTAGATATCTTATAGATAAGAGCCCATATTTTAAAGTAACTGTACAAAATTTACAACCTATTGAAATTTCTTTCCTATTCCTTGTTCTCCTTACAAAACAAGGCTCATTCAAGTAAAATGAAGAGCAATTAAACCTATTTTTCTAAGGTCTTTTAAACATTTTTAGAAAAATAAATATATTTACTTCCTTTTTTTTTAGGGATTGGATGGAAATCCTGGAGCACCTGGTCCACGCGGGCCAAAGGTATAAAATTATGTAGCTAATTTTAGAAGAATTAATAATGAGCAAAGTACAACAGAAAAAGACATGTCTCTTGAGCCTTGCCCTAACAGAAGCACCTCATTTCACAGGGTGAAAGAGGATTGCCAGGTGTCCAGGGTTCCCCAGGTGACATGGGCCCACCAGGGACAGGAATTCCAGGCAAAACAGTAAGTGAAATTCAGCTGAGCTTTTGAAACCCTGTTGGATTCAATATTATGAAACAAAATCCAATGTCAAGTCTCACTAAGGAGAAAAGAAAACAAAGGTCAGAGTAGGAAATATAAATGATCACTATTCAGAGAGGATTGATGGGCTTTGAAGGTCCATCATTAAGTGTAGACAGAATGTTCACTGTTGATAGACTTCTTGATACTGATTACAGATACACTGATTTTGGTTATCATTTAACCCTTTATACTTATATTTATATACTAGAATGTACAAATGCATGTTCATAAGATGATATGAATACCTCATGTTAGGTTATTAAATATTTATTTATTTTTAAATAAGAAATTAATGTTTAAAATGATGGAGTATATATAAAGAATCACCTCGATAGAACAAAAGACACTCCTATTACCCAGGAAATTCCAAGATAAGAGTTCTCTGTCAGAAACCAGATTCAAAGATGAAATGTAGGCTACAAGTTTCTCCTAGCAATATCCTATTGCTAAGGATATTGAAAGGGTTTGGGATACTCCATGTCAGCAACCAAGGGCAGAGACCAAATACATATTTTTATTATATTACAATATCACAGCCTTATATTGACATTATCATGAAAGTTAAAAGAAAGCATAGATAGTAATAGGTTGTATTGTATATGACTGGTATTTGATTTTCAAGGGAAATGTTTTAGTCCATTTTCTGTTGCTATAATAGAATCCCAGAGACTGGGTAATATATAAATAATAAAAGTCTATTTAGCTTATGGTTCTGGAGGCTGGGAAGTCAAGTATCTAGTGAGGACCTTCTTGCTGCTTCATAACATGCCTGAGGGTATCATATGACAAGACAAAACTGTCTAGCTTGGGTCTTTCACCTTTGTATAAAACTATTAATACCATTATTGAGGCTCCACTCTTATGACTTCATCCAATCCTAATCGCCTCCCAAAGGCCCCACTTCCAAATAACATTAAATGAATTTGAGGATTAAGTTTCCAGCACATGAACCTTGGGGAAAACATTCAAACCATAGCAACAAAATGTAAAAGACCACTGAGATGAAAAAATGAAGTAAAAGTAACAACATGCATACACATACACCCAGATACATCATATGTGTAACCCTATGTGTATACATGAATTACCAACTTATTAAGGAGGTGTCAAGTTTAAAGAAAAAAATCACTGGGGACACAGTATAAACAGAAAGGGAACAAAAGGCTTTGACAATAATAGTGATATGAATATATATTTTAAAATATAAGATCAGTGAACAGTTACTGAAATCAACTGCTAAGAAACTAGCTCTTCACTTGACTTAGGTTGCAAATTCCTAATTCAGTGGTCCATGGATATAATAGGGATAAAACTAGTATCATATGTTCTCTGATCATCTCAGCCTCATTGTATTTACTCCAAATTCCAATTTTCTAAAAGTAGAAAACAATAACTGATGCTTTATTTCCCATTCCTGTCACCAAATACTAGTTCTGGTCATTTCTTCAAAGAGAAAAGACTCAAAGTAGAATGAAGAGAGGGAAAGGCAGCCCTGGCCAGTTATCCCTGTGGGCAGTCAGTTTCTGATCAGGTAGAATTTGAGTTATGTTGCTTCTGCATTCGAGTGTGCTGTCACATGAGATGGAATGAGAGACATCCCAGGTATCTGAGCAAAATCATAATGTTTTTAGCAACAGGTTTTGGTGAAGTGTTTATCTACCACCCAAAGTTGTAGCCAGCTTTACACGGTTACCAGAGTGTGCTTGGTGGCAAATCCTGTTGTTCCACTAAGCAAATTACAGTACTTAGTCTTTTATCTCAGTTGGATAATTCATGGGCATTCCTGGTAGAATTTTGATCATTTTATCTCATTTTACTCAGGGCTCCCAAGGACCAACTGGAGAGCCAGGTATTCAGGTATGCTACTTAACTAAGTTATCCAGCACAACAAATCTAGCTTGTTTTCTTGGGGGAAATTACTGAAAGACTGCTCTCCTGAACAGTGACTTTCGTTTTCTTCCCTTTCCAGGGTCCTCGAGGTCTCCCTGGGTTGCCAGGAACTCCAGGGACCCCAGGGAATGACGTAAGGACCTTCTTTACCTATCCCCTCCCCCACTCATTTTAATCTGCAGCTATCTCACCTTGTAAAGATTTGAACATGACGCCTCTGTTTTCAGGGAGCTCCCGGGAGGGATGGAAAGCCAGGACTGCCAGGCCCCCCAGGTGACCCGGTATGTACACAGACTTTCCTGATTTATGTATCATTAATGCACCCAGAGGCCAAACAGCCTACCAAGCAAATTTTGCTGTCCAAACTAATTAGAATGTTCAGTGACTGCTTGGAGATTTTGTTTATCCCCATTATTTTGTAGAGGGGAAAAAATTCAAGCTGGGTCAGCATTTTTGTGTGTGTGATGAATGCTTATTTCCTAAGGATATAATTCAGCTATACAATTTTGCCCCAGGCTGAGCCTTAGCATATAATATCTTAGTTCCATGGAAAATTGAAATAAAACATATAGCCACTATTTCTATTCTTTCTAATGCTATTGACTAAGTGAATTTCATTTTTCTAAATGAAAGTTTGCAGGTAAGTTACCTAAAATATGGTACATATTCACTGATTCTATGGCTTTAAAATTCTGAGATGGATTAAATTATGAAAACTGGCCTGAATAGGCCCTTGGAAAATGGGTTTAGGCACTAAATGTGTGTTCCAAAGTTTTGTTTTAGGTTATATCTTGCTTTGAGTGACAATGTAATCCCTTTAAATAGCCTCAGACTCAGTGGTTATACTTTGAGAGGCCATATGGTACATGACATTGTATTAAGAATTTTGTGTAACAGAATCCAAATCTGGCCTCTCAGTTCTAAGCCTCACAAATCCTTTCTACCTCTTACGCTATTTGGGCTTGATGTTCCTTTGTAATACACATACAGAGGAATAGTGTGGCCTTACTTTAACTCCACAATCAAGTGAATATGTGTGCCTCATCTGGGAATCATGTAGCGTTACCAGAGTTTATAGAGTGTCTCTCGGACAACACATTTTAAGACATATGGTCGAAACATAGCCCAGGTTCCCTTTGTGTTTGTCTTGTCCATCATTTATGCCAACTGAGGGCTCTTTGGAACCTCTGTGAGAACAAGGCAAACTCATCCTGTACTCTTCATGTTTCCAACAGCCTAATAATGTGCTTGGCAGAGGAATGATTCCTTGTAATAAATTATTTATCTTTATATAGTATTAAAACCAATAATAAAGGTCACCATGATATGAAAATGTAGAGATGTAGAATCAAAACAATTACAAATTTGCATGTTCATGGTGGAACATGAATATTTCTCAGAGTAGTTCTGCATTGTGTCTAGTGTCAATTTCCTGACATAAAGCATAATGTTGAGCCAGTTATCCTGACAGTGAGACCTTAGAAGCCTCATGCTCCAAATCTCAACTCACATTGCATTTTTGAAAAAAATAAAATCTATATTGTGTTGTATTCTTGCTTTGTATTGTGTTTATGTACATGTATACGTGTTAATCAGCTTTGCATCACTGTAACAAAATACCTGAGATAAACAACTTAAGGAAAGATTTATTTTGGCTCATGGTTTCAAAAGTTTTAATCTGTATCCATTTGGTTTCATTGCTTTGGACTTGTGGCGAGGTAGAACATCATGGAGGGGAGCAGGTGGTGAAGGAGGCTGTTCACCTAAAGGTGACCAGGAAGCAGAGAGCAAGAAAGAGGAACTGAGGCTCCAGTATCCCCCTTAAAGTGACACCCTTAGTGACCTCACTTCTTTCCACTAGCCCCACCTCTTAAAGGTACCACCAGCTCCCAATAGCACCATTAGCTGGCCTTTGGGAGATACTTCAAGATCCAACTTATGACAGTATAACATTTTTTTTCTTTCCTTAACCACAGATTGCCCTTCCTCTCTTGGGAGACATCGGTGCCTTGTTCAAGGTATTCTGTTGCTATGCAAGAAATTATGGTTTAATATCCAGCAAAAAAAAAAAAATTAAAAAGAAAAATCTTTACTAGAAATTGAGTTAATTGCTTGGCCTGATTTTTAAATTGCATTTTTTTAAATGGAGAACATCTTTAAGATAGTAAAAATAACCTGTATTCCCCCATTCTCTACTTTATCAGCCTTTTGGGTGTGGAGGTGGGGTGTGCAGTTCTGACATGAGCCACAGGGAAGGAACAATGTCATTAACCCTGGGAAAGGATCACTCTCTCCTCTGGAGCAACAGCTTTTGATGGGTGTTTACCCACCCTGGCTCACTACTGTGAAACCTAATCCTTCTCATTATATCACCCTGGTCAGTCCCAGGATGAAAACCAGCACTGCTCAATAAACAGCTAGCTTACAAGGCTGAGTTTTTTGTGTCATGGGATTTTACAAAATGAGCTATAAAATTTCAAAACCAACAATTGCCCGAACACCTGTTACTCTGTTAAATAAAAATTATCTCTACCTATTATCTAGCTCATAAAGAATTAAACTTGTTACAATTTTTCTTCCCTAATACTTTCCTATGTTTTATCTGTAAAACAGATTGGGGCAGATAATGAATAAGGTTATATTATCATTTCTTCATGATACCCTAAGTGACTCTAGATGAAAATATGTTCCTTTATGCTCACCCCTTATTTCTGTATGGATGAATAGATTATGTGCACATCTACACAAATCATACATGCCTGAAATTTGATTTACTCCATTTACATCTGTGTCCTCCCTTTTCCTCCCCTTCTTTCTCCCCACATTCTCCTCCCTCTACTGATCTTCCTGTTGCTCATTTATTTTTAATTGGTACTTTCTACATATACGTAAAGGTGGAATTCGCTGTGGTATATTTATATGCACACATAACACAATTTTGTTAACTTTATTCTATTTTCTCCCTTTTCCCACCTCTTCTTCCTATCTCCTTCTACTCCACTGATCTATCTCCTTCTACTCCACTGATCTTCCTATATCTTTATGATATTTGATCCCCTCCCTCACACCTTCCTTTTCCTTGTTTTGCTCTAGCTTCCACATGAGCTAAAACTTTGGACCTTTGATTTTCAGAGTCTGGTTTATTTTGCTTAGCATGGTATTCTCCATTTCCAGTCATGGAAAATGCCATACTTTCATTCTATATGGCTAAAACTCTATTGTGTATATATACCAAATTCTCTTCATCCATTCATCTCTTGACAGACGTGTGAGCTAGTTCTATAATTTGGCTATTATAAATTGTGCTGCTATAAGCATTGTTGTGACTATATCTCTATAGTATGCTAATTTCAGTTTTGGGGGGTAAATACCAAGGAGTGGAATAGCTGGGAGTTCCATTCCTAGTGTTTTTGAGGAATCTCCATACTGCTTTCCAGAGTGATAGTCCTAATTTGCAGTCCCACTAAAATGTATGTGTATCCTTTCCCCCACATCCTCACCAGCATTTATTATTTATATTCTTGATAATTACCATTCTGACTGAGAGTGAGATGAAATTTTAGTGTAGTTTAGACTTGCATTTCACTGATTGCAAAACATGCTGAACATTTTTTCATATACTTATTGGCCATTTGTGTTTATTCTTTTGAGAAATGTCTATTTAGTTCTTTTGTCCATTTATTAGTATTTTGGCGGGGAGGGTTGGTTTTGGTTTTTTGGTGTCAAGCTTTTTTGAGTTCTTTATAATTCTGGATATTATCCTCTGTCAGTAGCTGACAAAGATTTTCTCCCATTCTGTATGCTCTCTATGCTCTTAATCACTTCCTTTGCTGTGCAGAAGCTTTTTAATTTGATGGTATCCCACTTAGTGATTCTGGGTTTTATTTCTTGAGCATTAAGGGTCTCATTAAGGAAGCCAGTGCCTGCACCAATATGATGGAATGTTGACCCTGTGTTTTCTTCTAGCAGTTGCAATGTTTCTGGTCTAATTCCTAAGTCTTTGATCCACTTTGACTTTTGTGCAGGGTGAGAGAGAACTAGTTTCTTTCTTCTATATATCAACCTCAATTTTTGAATCTCTCAGTAACCTTATCTTCATACTCATTAGAATTTCTGTGGCAACTGCCAAACCAATGTCCCTGGGCTGAAAAGCAACAAAGGAGACGAAGGAGTTGTTGGTGAACCTGGAAAGTATGATTCCATCGCCAGGAAGGTAAGGAAGCTGTCTGAGTGTTCAGGGAGCTAGTGACACACACAGTACATTACCTCAGTTCTTTTATTTCTCTGTCCTCTAGGGTGACATAGGACCACGGGGTCCTCCAGGAATTCCAGGCAGAGAGGGACCAAAAGTAAGAAAGTCTGTCTTCTGTGGGACTCTCAATTTGGTGAAAAAAGAAAACCCCATTTTAAAATACACTACTTTTAAATATGGGCTAAAAGTGGGGTAAAAGTGCTTTCCAAATGTTACAATCAATTCGTTGCCCGACCCAGTCCAAACTGCATCCCTCAAGTGTCCTGATAAGAGTTCTTTTTTTCATTGCTCCAAAAGATAATAAAATGATTTTGAGTATACTAGCTGAACTCACTGTCTTTCTAGGGAAGCAAAGGAGAGCGGGGCTACCCTGGTATACCTGGGGAGAGAGGTGAAGAGGTAAGAGTCTTCTTCTCTTATAAGAGTTCTACTGCTGATTCTCTTCACTTGATTCAACAGAAGAAAAACATCAGTTTTTCTAAAGCTCAGAATTAATGCCAAAACCAACAAAATCAAAGACTAGGTAGGTAAAACTTTCATTTAAAACAATTACATGTTCACATTTATTACCAGTGGTACAGGTTTTGAATCAAGACACAAAGTTAATATGTCAGCTGTGGTTTTTCTGTTTTCATGTAGATGACAATTCTAGCTCTCTCACAGTAAGAGTAAGGGGACACAGGAAGAGGGAACTTAATAAAAGGAAACCAGGGTAACTAAGGGGATTGAAGGAATAGTAGAAGCATTAGCCTAGGAATAAGGGAGGCTCCAAAACTCAAAAGAGCTTTCATGGGACACCACTGCAACATGATTCAGCTTTAATGATCTTGGTTTGTGTCTCTACTCAATGTCCATAATCTTGGGCAAAATAAACTATAAAAAGGATTGAGTAGACTAGTTTAAATCAGCTGCTCACCTCCTGGACTAAAGATCCAACTGAAAGTGCTTTTGAGATAATGATATAATTTTCTGACTCTAAGCCACAATGATGCTCAGGATATCATTTCTTGTCCTGCATAATTCACATTAACTCTTAGAAAAACCAATTAGAATGATGAATTGTTGTTAGTTTAAACAGTTTTGATGCTAATAGTTCTTAATGAAAGTAAGTAAGCCATCTGGTATATATTAACCTTGATGTTAGTGCAGAAAATTATAATGGCGTAAAGTAGATCTATTTTTTAGTTGGAGTTATATTTCACATTACAAATTATCCTCATGTATTATTGCTTTTAATTAAAATTGATTCTGCTCTAGAAAATTTTGAGGCTTTGTTTGGGTTTTTTCCCTAAGTTAAAAATTAAAGAATGAGAAATATAATGTTAATTTTTATCTATAAATAAAACATTAAAGGCATTTTGTTTTCAAAATAAGTAAAAGTTAATGAGCTTTTGCTTCCTCAAGTTCCACAGAAGGTTTCACTAAAGTATAAGCATAATAATGGATTTTAATAGGCCAAAAGCTTTTAACTGCCTGGATTCAAGAAGTAAGCTTTAGAGGTAATTGAGAAGGTAATAACAAAAAGATGAGGAAATAATTGAAACTGGCTTTTTTTAAATTAGTAACTCTAAGTAAAATTCACTAGAAGCTGATTTTTGATTCTGCAAGATACTCTGCTTTGCTATCTTGGTGAACTGAAATCCAGTGTTACTATTCCTCTGCTACTTTGGTATGCTTTCTTAGGCTCACCTCATGGACTCTTTGATGTGGAGTATACAAAATTTTATACAAACTCACTGGGAATTCCAACAAATTCAGTAGATTTTTCTTGCATGGATAATATGAATAAACCTGAAGTAACGTATTGACTCAGTTGGGCTCTTTAAGAGGAATAGGGCAATGTGTCTTTGTCTTTTCTTTCTCCAATAGATCAATAAGAGCAAACAATCTTGTCTTCTACATGTACTAATACTCCCTGAAATTCCAATTTCTTGATTTAAGTGAATAAAACTTTGACCAAAAACAAATGCAGTTTCAACCGGCCAACAAACTCTACTATGTTAACTATACAATCTCTAATCTTACAAAATCTCACATCTCTATTCTACTCTTAGTAGAAAACATCTAGAGGTACAGCCCCTCCCTTTAAGGGCTTCTAGTTTTCATGTCTTCAATTTAGTCTGTTTGGGAACTTACAAGAGTTGCCTATTTTAAATTGGCTATTTACTTACTGCTCTTAGAAGAGTAATGTTATCCTCCACATTTTTTTCACAGAGATTATTGCATATCTCAAGATAGCAACTTATAAGATGCTAATAGGCACAGACCCCTGTCCTATCATCAAAGTGAATTCTTACTTGTAATGCAAGACTCTTCTTACAATATTTCAGGATAATAATTGACAAATAAGGCATGGAAAATATTATCAGCCATTCAGCCATAAACTAAAGCAACAGAAAAATAAAGATTCTTAGTAGCCACTTAGTTAGGCCTTGCAAAATCAAAATATCAAAGCAGAGAAATAACTTGATTCTAATGATCCCTGAACATCTATGCAATAAATTTTAATTTGTATTTAAGTTTGGCACTGTATGCTAAATTGACTGTCTGACTCTTTATATGTATTTGTCTTCTTTAACGATCATCTTATCTTCTAAAATTATCTTATTGCCCTTTATGCATCCATAGTAACTTTTACCCTTACTACAAAATTTCAGCTTGTTTAGAGAAAGACTGCTGAGAATGTTTTTTTTTTTATTTATGGACTGAGGTTTATTTTAAAGTTTAATGTGGTCATCAAAGGTTAATGAGTCCCAAGCTTATAAATTACACTACCTAAAAATCTCACTCAGCATCTCTAGACTAAGAAACTAAAGTAGCAAAAATAATAAATAAATATCTTATATATGTACACATAAAATTTTATTGAAATGTAGGAATGTAGGTATTTTGAGATAAAGAAATTTATAGTATAACATGTAATAATAATTTCCAGTCATTTAAAAGTGCCATTCCCAAAGGAAAAATTTTCCTTTCCATTAGTAAATGTATAAACTCATTTATAAAGTGATAAAGTTAATGGCAGGGATGTAAAAAGAGCCAGTACAGCACACTGATGTGTATAGTCTGCACTTACACATGTACACACACAGCATTGCCAAGGAGATGGGTAGAATCTTCAACCTAAATATGTCTACATTTTTTAACACATGCATATGTGAGATTATGCCCAAGACTTATTTCATGAGGAATTCCAGCATATTCAAGGATATTTTCAGCATATCTTCACATCATATCATGTGAATAAACCTGAAGTAACATATGATCTCATTTGGCATTGGATGGACAGACCTGGCTGAAGGTGGTCCTTGAAACCCTTGATGCAAAGAACTTGATGCTTCTCAGTCCTACAGAATTCTCATGAATAAATATGACATGCTCATGTCATCTAAAATTTATAATATACATAGGAATAAATAAAGTTTATAATATACATAGAAATGAATACTTAATAACAATGAAAGGAAAAGAAATTGCATTAAGATAAAAAATGTCTTGGTAATGAAAAAAGAATGCACCATAAAGGAAATCAAGTCTTCAAAGAGTGGTACATTCAATCTTGAAGCTGAACTTCTCTTTAGTGTTGGGGATGGAGCCCAGGGCCTTGTGCATGGAAGGCAAGTGCTTACCACTGAGCTATGCCCCTAGCTCTTTAGTCTAGAACTTAATAGATCACAAGTTTATCTGAGATAACAAAAGGATATTGAAAATCTTTTTCTGATTATGGAAGTGATCTAAGTTATAGGAAATTTTGGGAAATACACAAAATACTAAAGATCAAAGTTATCTCTATTCCCACTTCCCAGGAAAGGCTGCTAACAGTAATATTGTGGTTCACAATTTCTTATCCACAATTCAAGACCTCAAAAGCCTCTGAAAACCTCAGAAATTTTCCCTAATTCTGCAGCAAATTCATCCGGCAGTGCACTCTGACCAGAACTCACATGGAGCTGGTCTATTTTTCCATACTCTATCAGAATATCACATTTTGCTACAGAAATATTTGCCTGTTTATTAGAAATCACTGCCACAGGCACCACTGGGACTGTTGCATAATACTCAGTGTGTGCTGTGTTACCTTTACAAGAAGCCTGAAAATCCAAAGTTCTAAAATATGCCTAACATTGAAGTTTCCAGATATTTATCTATTTACCATGGTAAAAAAAAATCTATCAATTTCATCTTCAAGGAAATAATTTATAATTGTTTAAAAATTTAGACCCTACATTATTTTCCATGTCATCCAATAGCTTTCTAAGTCATGATTTTGATGGTTTTAAAATGTTTCATTCTACAGATTTTATGTAATTTACTTAATTCATTCTGTTGGTACATTTGATGAAAGGACAAAATTAACTTATTACATAAGTTATATATTAACCTTGCAAATTCTTCTTTGATGTATAAAGGTATAAGCATTTAAAATACCATCTAGTATAACTAGCATTACTCTATAAACCTCAGGAGGGGAGGAGTTTTTTAATGTTTAAACCACAAAAGGATTCCAAACTTGAATTCACCAATAGACCACATTTCTTCTTATACTGAACTGACCAGCTAAACTAAATATATCATGAAACTTATTCTATTTTTCCACTAGTTGAATGAAACTTTAGTGCAACCATGTATTTCTCTGATGCCATTTTGCCAATCTGAAATTTGTATTTCCATGCTGTAATATGAGATTTTCAGTGATGCTACTGCTAATCAGCTAGCTCTGTAAGATCAAAAAAGCTTGATGCATCACTGAACAGGTAAAAGTATGTCACAAATTCCATGTCATGGCATCTTAGCCCAACATCTTTACTCTTTAAAAATTACTATTCATACAGGTTATGTATCATGGTTCTTGTTTAGCTAACATGTTTAATTTTCAGCAATAAAATATTTGATTAACTAAAATGCTCTGTTCCTTATAATAGATTTTATGGTAGAAATCATCTCTTCTAGGGTCTTCAAGGAATTCCAGGCATTCCAGGTGCTATGGGCCCTACTGGACCCCCTGTAAGTATTTGTCAAAAGTTTTCTACTCATAGCTCATACCTGTTGGAATGATACAAGATGAATTAATATTCCTCATTGTCTCTTGTTTCCAGTACTTCCATGTAGACTGTCCAGCCATTGCCTAGAAAAGTAGAATTATCCAACATCTCAGATTTTCATTTAGTATTACTTAAGGCTGGTTAGCATCCTCGAGACTTGTCATCAGAACTCTACCAGACCAGAAAGCAGGCCAAGATTAAACTACTGTTTGCGATAGAAATTTGATATAAAAGAGCATTCTATTGTTTGGTTATTTTTTGGCACTAGCCTTTAAAAGAGGCATTCAGATGGCAACATAGCTAAGAATTTATAATCTAGAAGAAAATATAGGCCAAAGATTTATCAGTTTTATTTTTATGCCTATATGTGAATTTAAAAATCCTCTATGGTAGTCAGAACTTTCACTGCCTCTCAAACACACAAATATGTTCTTTGTGTCTCTGGTTACCCTACTTCCCTAGAACAGAATCTCTTCTTTTCCCGTCCACCAAACCCACCTCTTACTCTTCTGGTTCTTACAGTTCTATGGTTGCCAGATTAAAGACAGGACACACAGTTACATTTGAATTTCAAAGAAAACTTTTAGTGTAAGTTTGTCACAAATAATGTATTTTAATTTGCTAAATCTAACTACCCAGTTCATGTCTCAACTTCTCTCTTCCTTTCTTAGAATTCCTTTATAGGTAGAATCTTAACCACAAAACTAGGATCATCATCATATTCACTAACTTGATGTTTTGAATCATGGGTTTGCCATAATTCAATCATGTATGTCTTTACCAAAGTATGTAGAACAAACCTGACTTTAAGTTGTAGTGAAATTAAAAGTTATGAAAAAGAGTTATTAGAGGAGCCATGAAAATTATAGCTCATTCTATTCCCAATTAAAATTAAATTTTATTTTCCACTGGTAAAATGCAGATCACATAACTCCATATGCACATTGTTAATTCTGCCCTCTCTTAGAGTATTTAAAATGTTGATCACCACCAAAATTATAGCTCATTTAGAAAGGCATAATGTTATGTAAATTGCCATTTAAACAGCAAGACTAGATTCTTAAATGTATCAAAAGGTTCCAATTAAGGTCATTAAATGTGGTTGGCCAAGGTGAAAAAGCTACCACAAATACAAATTTTACCCTTCCAAGGGCTTATCAGCAGGATACAGCTGCTATATCAGCCTGAAGAAATATAAGCTTGTAGAACTGATTTAATTAGGATCAAATGACCTTCAAAATGTGTAAGTTTTAGCAACCAACTTCCAATACCTTTGGCCATTTGGTTGTTTCTATAAACTTAGTTTTCTGCTTTACAGGGCTTATTGGGAAGAACTGGACATCCTGGTCCCATGGGAGCAAAGGGTGAAAAGGTATGGAGGAAAAGCCTTATTTACCAATCAAATTGAGATCTGTATTAGGGGCAAGATGAGACAGTTCACTGAGATCCATAAAATCCAGAGAAGAAATGATGTAGAGGAGTAACTATTCTTATAATGGACTTAGAAGGACATCAGTCTAAAAGATGGTCTGAACACAAGATGTTCCAAGGGAAAAAGATAAATACAACATGGGTGCCATATGGAAAAGTCCAAGATGGGTTCAGAGACCCAGGGTATAGGTAAGGTGGTTTGTATGGGGGAGTTTCAGCAACAGTTGATTCAGGCTTCTATAACAAAGTACTATAAACTGGGTAGTTCATAAACAATATTTCTCATAGTTTCAGAAGTTGGAAACTATGAAATCAAGGCACTGGCAGATCTAGTGTCTAGTGGGCTTGCTTTCTTGTATGGATGGCACCTTCCAGCACTGTCCTCACATAGTTCAGAAGTAACTGAGCTCCCTTGGGCTTCTTTTAGAAGGTCACTAATCCCATTGATGGAGGTTTCATGCTTGTGACCTAATCACCTCCCAAAGGCCGTACCTCCTAATACATTACCCTGAAGATTCATTCTGTGAATTTTGGGGGGACACAAACATTCAAGCCCTATCAGGACCAAGGCTTCAGACACCTGGATGGCTATCAGTACAAGGATTCCAATAACCAAAGTTCTTGAGAGAGTCTGGAAGTTCTGTTTCTAGAAAGTCACAGGAGAAATTCACTAAGATACTTTTTCCTGGAAGGCCAGTAATTGGGCACATGTGTTGCTGTGGTCAGCAGGGAGAATGAGCAATAGAGAAGTTCCAGACTGGAAGACTTCTGAGTGAAATAATGCTACTTGTTCTGACTGAGGAAATACGTGTCTTCCACCCACTTGTCAGGATACAGGTTCCCTGAGCAAAATGAAATGTGATGGCAACAAGGAACAAAAGAATTCCAACAAAATTTAAAGGAAACAATGTGCTTACCCTAGTCTCAGCACTTTTTTTCTGTACTATCCTGAGGAGCTTGCCCAATGCCATCAGCCTTTTTTCTCTGTTCTCTATGGAAATTATTCAGTCATACCCTTGCCTTTGAAGTTAATGGGAATTCCACTCTGAGATGGGCTTAAGGGCACAAGAAAGAAAATATGACTTTCAATTGTGCCAGAGGGGGGAAAGTCTTTTCAATAGGCACATATTTTTCCTTGTTTGTTGACTTGTGAGAACTATGATGCAATTCTCCAAAGGGCACTGGCAGCAGTCAGCCAAATGTGACATGTCTTAGGGAGAGAGCCACCATCAAAGCAGTTTGGAAAAAGATAAAATGTGCTTGTTCTATCTCACACATTCTCAGGCATATATAAGAAAAACTTTATTTTTGTCGATAAGCATACAAATTTTATGATTCTTTTGACATTAGAAAATAGGTATTGAAATGAAATACATCAAATTTTGAAAATGGACTGAAATCCCTCAAAATTCCTGGGCATTATATTTTGTCCTCTCTGTATTCATTTTTTTTAATTTTTTTTTTAGTTGTAGATACAACATCTTTAATTTATATATTTATTTTTATGTGGTGCTGAGGATCGAACCCAGTGCTTCACACATGCGAGGGAAGTGCTCTACTGCTGAGTCACAATCCCAGCCCCTGGATTCATTTTTTTTTTTTTTTTGGTACTGGGGATTGAACTCAGGGGCACTCGACCACTGAGCCACATCCCCAGCCCTATTTTGTGTTTTATGTAGAGACAGGGTCTCACTGAGTTGCTTAGCACCTTGCCATTGCTGAGGCTGGCTTTGAACTCGTGATTCTCCTGTCTCAGCCTCCCTAAGTGCTAGGATTACAGGCTTGCGCCACCGCGCTCGGCTTCATTTTTAATTAACTATTTCTTGCCATTCCCCTTGAAATAGAGGGATTTAAAAGATTTTGTGAGGCTGCTATTGTAAAACCAATGTGCAGTTATAGTAACAATTGATTAAAGAACAAAGAGACATTCACTGTTTACTATGGACCAATAAGTATTCTAGGTTTTGTGAAAAATAAAACAATTCCATTCTTTCAAGTTTCAACTTGAATCCTTTTTTTCCAAGTTCCATTTTCAGTTAGACTTCTCCTTGTAGGACAAGTGGAGTCTGTTCAAGTTGTATGGACCATTTCCCTTAAACAGTGTTAAACCATCAACACTTCTGTTCAGTAGGACACGTCTGACTTGCTTATGAAGTTTGATATTAACCTAGGAAATGGAAGAAGTTCCTCTTCCTGCAGGATCAACAAGGGTTATGATTTTCTAATTTGTACAAATTACATAGATGGTGCGTGTGTCTCCCAAAAGTGCAGGTGGTCAAGGTAAGGCTCAAAGGGAGGGCTAGTCCAGTGAGCCACAATCTCAGAGCCACAGGAACTTTGCTGAGCTCCTGTCCACAAGGAAGGAGAGATTCCCCCAGCTGCTAGGGAAGCCAAGGGCAGGATCAGCTGGTTTGTCTGGTTTCATAGTGAAAATCTGGCTGGGCATGGGAGATGGCCTTCACCTTCCCTGTGGTACAGCAATGTATTTTTCCTGGGTTAAGGAGAAGTCAAACTGAATAAGACCTGCAAGGCCGAAACAAAATGACAAGTCCTGTTGATTTCAGATGATGGCTCTCTGAGAAAGCAATCTGGTTTATAAACTGGGGTAGGAATGTCTAAGCTGTTGATTTTGATCTGTGTATCCCTTGCAGGGCAGTGAGGGACCCCCTGGGAAACCTGGACCACCTGGACCACCTGTGAGTTGTTTCATGTTTAAAACTTAACATCCATGTGTTTACTTATTAATCAGAGGTCAGACATATAGATGCTCTCACAAATAAAGTCTTCTCTGTTTTATGTATACACACAAATGATAGCCAGTGCAGCACTGGGGACCCAATTTGTCCCCGTTTAGGCTCAGCCCTAATGTGCAGTACCCAGATTTGTATACCAGTAGTCTCTGGGAACCAAGTCATATGCCCTGCCTGTGCAGTTCCTGCCTGGGGAACCATGGAAGAGTCATTTCACCTCAATGATCCATGCTCACAGAAAATAAAGTGGATTTAAAGAGATTCCTTCTGGCAAAGCAAGTTGGTATACAAAAAGAAAAAAGAAAAAAAAAAGTATGCTATATGTGTTCATTCCCATTCATGTCTGAGATGGAAAATTTCTGTTTCTATAGCACCTGGTGAACCAAATGTACAAGAGCCATCCACATTTTGATGCTAGTGATTGAGACAGATGTTAAGACTATCAGGGAGGCTGTGGAGCAGAGAGGGGCCTCTCTCCATGGCAAGTCTGCCCTCGTGTGGGTCCATGCTCAAATTGCAGCAGAGCTGAGGTCCAGGCCGAATGTTCTTTTCCATCCTTCCTCATATGAATAATTTAAGCAGCAAACATCCAGAGAAAGGGCAGAATCTGACTTTCTGAAAACAAGGATATGTTATTTGTGTGCAGTTTTTATGCTTTATACACATGAGATTGGCACTGTTTTTAAAAACCTGTTCATCTTTGTTAGGCTCTCCCTTAATAAAGAAGCAAGAATATTTGGAGTTCAAATTTTAAAATATACTCCCTCCTCAGTAGAAGAGCAGGTCTGCTTCCCCATTCTAAACATAAGCTCATGAAAGGGACTCATGATTTTATAACGCACTTAAGAAATCTTACATTTCACTCTGAATTCTCTTTCAAGACAGATTCAATTTATCTGAGAAACTTCCTCTGGAAATCTCTGTAGCCTCAATCTCTTCAGGACTTAGCATACTAAAATATAGCATTCATTCAGCAATTGTCAAATAAGGAAATAAAAATAGAGCATTTTCTTCTACCACTATTGTTTTGAGGATGCATGCAAATTGTATTCACCAAGCATCCCTGCCCACCATTATTCGAAAACAATGAAATGAGAAAATTACAAAAAGGAAGACGTGGATTTGATTGATCCTATGAAAACTTTTAAAAGGATAAAAGATCCTGAAATTTTCAAATGCAAAATTTTCCTTAATGCTGAAGTGTATGATTTTTAGAAACAGTAGAATAAGTTCTAAGTGTTGATGACTTAGGGAATTTATAGTCACATGTCAAATTTTTTTTAGGGAGTTCCCCTTCCCCATGGTTCTAAAGAATATGTTTTTATAGAAACATCCACACAGCCTTGTAAATATCATCATCTTCCCATTTACCTTAATTTTCTATTTGGTATGAAGAAACTGGAAAAAAATTACTTTCCAGTAGCAAAATTGTTCCCTATTCACATCTTCATCAGCACTGCCGCATTATAGCCCTCAGGTCAGCAGGCTGTAAACAGTTAGTGTAAATTGGCAATTCAGAAACTGAATTTTAATGAGCAAATAATATTTTCCTCTGAATGCATTAGTGTCTCATCTGTCAAACCTGAACATTATTCAAGCCCCAGCTGAAAGGGTTTGTGCTCCAGGTGTTGCTCACACTCCTTTTTATTGCTTTCCATACGTTTGCTCTGGGAAAGCCAAAAATGGAAACATTGCATTTTACTTATAATTCTAAACTCATTGACTAAAACAGGAAAATTTTTTGAGATAAAAAATAGAATAGGGATAGTACTATTTGGTAAAATGATGAAAGATAGAAATGCTAAGTATTAGAGTAATTCTGTATTTTCTTTCTTTCCAAAGGGTGTACCATTCAATGAAAGAAATGGCATGAGTAGTTTATATAAAATCCAGGTATTTACCTATGGAATTATTTTAAATAATTTCAAATAATTTAAATGAAATTTAAAATAATTTTATTTTTTGGTTACAGGATGCTATAAATTCTTTATTTTTTCCCCCAAAGGGTGGCGTGAATGTTCCCAGTTATCCAGGGCCACCTGGTCCCCCTGTAAGTATAGCTGTTTATCATCTAGCACATGTTAGCTGAATTGCCATATTAGGGGATAACAGACCAAGATCACTGGAAAATGTATGTTCCAATATAACCAGTTTTTACAGTGGGAAGAAATAAGTGAAACTAGTTATAAAATTGAAAAATGTACACAGCCAAAATAACAAAAAAAATGTCATTTAGCATAGTGGTATTGTTTTTCATTGTAAATCTAAAAACTAAATGTCCAAGCAATCATTTTCACAAGAGTCCTATCATGTTTCTTAATCTTTCAAATCCAATCTATAACAAAAGTAAAAGTTGTAAATATCCTTACATGTATTAAAAAATTGGGCCAAAGTGCTTAATATTCTGCAATTTTGTTTCAGTCATTGTTTTAAAAATGCCTGTTTTTCTTATAGGGCCCAAAAGGTGATCCTGGCCCAGCGGTATGTATGTTTCCATGTCTTGTGTCATTTAGAAAGTGTTTTTGTTACCGGCTGACAGAAGTGCATCAAGCAAAGATGGCCTGCCTTCTAAGGTGTTCATCAATTAACATATCAGAGGCAACAAGCAGACAACTGAAGAAATGCCAGCAATGTGATTTTTTTTTAAAGATGCATTAGTCCAGATGTTGTCACTGACCTTGAGGTTCATCTCTTTCCATCAGTGTGTTTTTAAAATCATTCAGTGATTTAGACACATATAAAGCTCTTGATAAATGGAACATTTTCTTCTAATAGCCCTCTTTTGATGATTGATTCAATTTTAAGTACGTTATAGAAGAGAAATACTTACTGGAAAGAAATTCCTTAATACATCTGACATCTCCCCAACCAAAAAAAAAAAAAAAAAAAAGGGCCTGTTTTATTTGTTTTGACTGTCTGAGGCAATTATTCTGCAGAAAATGTATGCTGTCATAAATACACTTATTAGGTGAAACATATCAGGAGGTTAAAACTCAATAAAAAAGGAGACCTTGTCCTCCAGCCACCCAAAGGATGATAATTGTTCTCAGCATCTTTCTCAACCATGAAGTCTCACTGTAAAAGTTCTGCCAAATTCAATTAGATTCCCTTTAATCCTTGGCATTTTTTTCTGTCATGTCCTTTTCAAGCATATGTTCCATCCTTCATGTTGCATTTGTATATCCTTTTAACCTTTGGGTATAAACTTGAAACTCAAATGTACCTAAACCTGAAATAGACTTTCAAACCATTTTCATTGTCATGTCAAAAAATCTGAAGCCCTGTTATTAATAGCACAATTTTATGAAGCTATGAATTCTAAACCAGCAAAGAAACAAGCTATAAAATAATTTTATACATCTAAATATATTTTCAAAGGAGATGCATTAAAAAGCGTATATTTCATTATTGGGCAATATAAATTGAAAGCCAATTTGTTTCCTCCAAAAGCCTTATTTCAACTAGTTAGCAGTATATTCTGAATGCCAAATTTGTAATGTAGAGGTTTTTTGTTTTGCTATTTATGCCCCTTTAATTTGTAACTTTGTTTTTATCAACTATATCATTCATTCTCTTTTTAATTATCTTTCATCATGTTGGTGAAATTTCCTCCTGGTCTTTGCCTCCCATACTAACACACAGAACAGCCCCCCTGAGTAATATAGGTGCACTAGACTTCTTGCTGACTTTTCTAGAGCATTCTTCCAAGTTCTTGCATTAATTGCAGAATAAGGTGAGAAAGTTTAAGTATTATAATAAAGTATAAGTTATAATTTGTTTGCATTGCAGTGTGGCTGGCACAGAAATGACGATGTATTTGAGTGGAATTTAAAGAGATTAGTTTGAGTTTCTTAGCTGAATCCTTGGCATTTTTTCCTGTCATGTACTTTTTTTTTTTTTTTGCTATTACAAAAGGTAATGAATGAAAACTAATTGAAGGGTATCGCCTGCTTTTGGAGATGTGAATTGCATGAAACACAAAAGCAAATATAGAACCACAAACTTAAATAAGTGCTGTGTAAACATTCAGGCTTATCCTAGGGGGAGAGAAAAAATTCCTCTGTCAGGGCCTGTATCAGCCTCACTCTGCAACTCTTGCAATCTCCCACCATTTGCGCTGGATGGAGAAATAATACCTCATGCCATAGACATAAGCCAGGAGCAGGGAAATTGTAGGTCACAGAGTAGAAAATTGAAAAGCCCTCTTGAGGCGGACAGGGGGAAATGTACCCTTTCAGCCTCCTGTAGGTCCCATAATAGATCTGCACCACTATTTCTAACTGGCTCAGTAAGCCCTTATAAAGGAAAATTACCTTTAATTGAATTTATTGTCTTCCAAGACAAACCATTTCATTCCTTTGGTGTTTAACTGATAAATGATTCTCAATATTTAATTATTAGCTGCTTTCAAATACTGATTGATATGACAGAAAAGGTGATCAAAGGACTGTACAGAACATCAACAAGAGTGTATTTCATTTGTCAATAACCCAAGGCCTCCTTTACAGAGCTTTATACAGAATAGAATCTGAGCATCTTCTTAATATTTATTTTTCTGATTGACAAGTTACATAACAATGAGCATTTAAAAGGATTTCTGAAGCATAAAATGTACCAAGCTATGCTCACTTATTAAGTATTCTGGATTAAGTAATATATTGTATTAATGGAAGTTAGAACCTTGGTAATACTTTTGAAGGTTAAGACTGTAGGTACAAAAATACATTTACAGAGAATAAAATTTGGTAGCTTACTTTTCAATGTGATTATGTTTAAAGCCTCCAATGTCCTAAAAAAATAATTGCAGTTAACATTAATTTATTAACAAGACATCAAACAGCTCCCCCAAATTACCTCTTGATTAAAAAGCCCCAATATTTAGCACCAATATTTCAAAATCAACTATAGTTGATAAATGGATACAACTAGGAAACATCATGCTAAGTAAAATAAGGCAGACTCAAAGTCAAGGGTGGGGGAAGGGGGCAAATATTTTCTCTCATATGCAGAAGCTAGAGCAAAAAAGAAGAAGAAGAAGAAGAAGAAGAAGAAGAAGAAGAAGGAGGAGGAGGAGGAGGAGGAGAAGAAGGAGAAGAAGGAGAGGAGGGAGAGGAGGGAGAGGAGGGAGAGGAGGGAGAGGAGGGAGAGGAGGGAGAGGAGGGAGAGGAGGGAGAGGAGGGAGAGGAAGAGGAAGAGGAAGAGGAAGAAGGAGAAGGAGAAGGAGAAGGAGAAGAAGAAGAAGAAAGCATTTGGGAGAATACCATGAAAATAGAAGGGAGATCAGAGGAGTAGAAGAACAGAATTGAAGGGAAGGAAGGGGAGATGGGAAAGGGAGGAACAGTGAAATGAATCTGATGAATGTGAACCCCAAATTTGTAATATAGAAGTAATGTAAATTCCTTGTAATAATGTAAATTATGCTCTGTACATATATGAATATACTGTGAATTTCACCTTTATATACATCTATACAGTGCTAATTTAAGAAACACTATAAATAAACAGAAGGAAAATCAGTAGAATACAGGAAGGGGAATATGGGGATGAGGAGGAAGGGATCGAAAGTAGAAGCAGTGGCAGCTGAAGTGGAGCAAATTATATTCCTTGTGTGTGATTATGTCAAAATGAACTCCAGTACTATGTGTAACTATAATGCACTAATAGAAACATTTTAAAAATTAACCACAGCTTTCCCAAATGTTTTGAGGGCCTACAGGCTCCAATTAGCCTGGTTCAATACACTAGAACACGTAAAAGATTTTGTGTGTTTGTGGAAAATGCTTATTATCAACCCTTTTCAATAACACATTGGTTTTAGCAGTGTCTTTTAAAATCACTGGAGAGGATGCTCCTGGGGCCATCCTCTAAGCAGTCACACATCCAGCTACAGAAAATACTAAGGATGACAAACTGCTTTGAGAGTTCCATCATCATCCACTCTTAAAAAGTCTTATTCTCTGGCAATCTAGCAGCCCCAGTACCTCACAAATTGGCAAACATAATTGAAGTCCAACCTTTCATTCTAATTCTTATTGAAATTGGAGTTATTACTGACTAGAGGGATTCATTCTGATTAGATTCTTAATCAGAAAAAAAAATCAGAAAATAAACTCAAACCTCTCTGAAGAATAGCTGTTATTCTCAAACTATTTTTGGACACAAAATTCAATAATACATTGCTTAAGATAGCAAGTAAATGGCTTGCTCTAATTTACAAATTAGTGTTGAGGGGGTTAGCACTGGAGAGAATGGGCAAAAAATATTTTTGCTTTTGAAACCAGTGGTTATTGAAACCAGTGATTATTGCTTCTTTATGTTTGTGTTTAACAGGGAGAGCCTGGTGCAATGGGGTTGCCAGGACTAGAAGGATTTCCAGGTGTAAAGGTAAGCACAGAAGTTAGAAATGTGTTCATTTAATATTCAAAAATGTTTACTGATCACCTACCTTTATACCAGAAACTCTTCTAGGTTTGGAGACAAGTAAGGGAACAAATTAGAAACTTCTGTTCTCATGGAATGTATATTCTAATAAAGTGTTAGATACAGAAACTAAAAGGATAAGCATAAAACTGAATACCACGATTTGCAAGTACTATAGAAAAGGAAAAAGTGGACCAGCCTAAGGGGCTCTAGAATGTTTGAGGGGTGAGGGTGGGGTTTGTGATTTTGAATAGTGTGTCTCAGAGGCAAGATCTGAGCAAAGACCTGAGAAAGTAAAGGAGAGTTAGCAAAGTCCCCTCAAGTATAAAGGCAGAATGTTCAAGGGCTACAGAAATGTAGCTCAATAGTAAAGTACTTGCTTAGCACATGCGAAGCCCTGGGTTAGATCCCCAGCACCAGGCAAGAAAAGATCCAGAAAGAGGAAACAGCAGGTCTAAAGGCTCTGAGACATGGTTCTCCCTGCTAGACCCAAGGAGATCAGGAGAGTATTAGAAGAGGAGATCAGAGAGGTGAGAGCAGAAATAAGGAGTGGACTCATCATGTAGAGCAATGCTACTCAAAGTGTGGCCAGTAGAGGACCAGTGACAGTCTGCAGACTCTTGGTTGTGGGTTTAGTGCCAAGTAAATACAGAAATTTATAATAAGCCTGTGACAGTAGTCTAATAAGGTCTAAAACTGTGTAGCAAATATATGATCAATGGATTTATTTTGTGGTCCATGATGTATTAGAAAATAATGAACTGCTCCTTCACTTTAGGTAGTTTGAGAAGCATTAATAAAGAAGCTTTTATTAGGACTTTATCTTTCACCCTGAGTACAATGCAGCTTTTGGTGGTTTCTGAGAATGACAGAACCTGCCGTTGGGGCCAATGGGAGAAATAGGGAAGCCAGGTAGGAGTTGATGTCAGCTCAGGTGAAAGCAGAGTCAGTGGAGGTGGTGAGAAATGGCCAGATTCCAGATGTGTTTTAAAGTAAAAGCCAACAGGATTTTCTGATTGATTAGGTGTGGGTAGGAGCAAATAATGAGGAGTCAAGGAATAATCCAAGTGTCATAATCTGAGTAAACTGGCGTGATGGGATGGTCATCAACGGAAATGGGAAAGCTATGAGCAGAACCCACCTGAAGTGGTTGAGGACAATCAGGCATTTGATTTTGGACATAAGCCCATTAATTTTGGACAAGAGACCAAATTTGAAGATGCCTACTAGTCAGCAAAGTAGAGGTAAAACAGAGCTCCTGAACTTCCTCATTCTGAGAATAGAACCTACCTCTGTCCAGCTCGGCATCAAAAAAGCTGGCTGATATCTTTTCTGACTAGCACAGCCTAGCTAAATCTACATGTGTCTATCACATGGATTTCATTTCTATAAATTGTCAACTGCCACTTCTGCTGGTGGACAGCCAAAACTGGCTTCCCAATTAACAGAGGTATCAAGTATACAGTATGATGCAGTATATAGTGTAGAAAAGAAGTTTAAGTGAAGATATAAAGCTGGCTGTTCCAAACATACTATCTTAAAGCCAAGAGACTGAATAATATCACCAAAAGAATGACAGATTTTTTTATATAAAAGAGAAGAGATCAAGAACTAAACCCTGAAGTCCTCCAACATTAAGAGGTCCAGCACAATTCACAACTGATAAACTGTGGAAGAAATCCAGATGCCCCTCAATAGATGAACGGATAAAGAAACTGTGGTATATATACACAATGGAATATTACCAGCATTAAAAGAGAATACAATTATGGCATTTGCAGGTAAATGAATGGAGTTGGAGAATATTATGCTAAGCGAAGTAAGCCAATCCCCAAAAACCAAAGGCTGAATGTTCTCTCTGATAGGTGGATGCTGATCCATAATGAGGTGGGAGAGAAAATGGAGGAACTTTGGGCAAAGGGGAAGAAGGGGAGGTGAGGGGAGGGGGCATGAGATAGACATCATTACCCTAGATACATGTATGACTGCACATATGATACAAAGCTACATTGTGTACAACCAGAGAAATGAAAAGTTGTGCTGCATTTGTGTACAATGAATCAAAATGCATTCTGCTGTCATATACAACTAATTAGAATAAATAAATTTTTAAAAGTAATTAGGGAAAGAAAAAAAGAAAGAGGTCCAGGAAAAAAATTGAGGAATGAGGAATGGAGACTAAGGTGATGGGGAGATAGGAAGAAAACTTGTTCTGGAAGCCAGAAGAAAATAGTCAAGGAGAAAGAGCCACCTGTCTCAAATACTGCAGATAGGTCAAATAGGATGGTCAAGAATTATCTGCTGGATCTAGCAATGTAGAGGTCATAGATGTCCTTGACCAGAGAAATCATGGTAGAAGCAAATGCTGGATTTGAATGGACTTAAGAGAATGATAAAAGAGACAGGAAGTACAATGCAAACAGTGCTCAAGGAGTTTTGCCGCAAAGTAAAGCAAATGGGCCAGAGGATTCTGGAGAAGTAGGGTCAGGTTTTATTATATGAATTTTTTAAGATCACAAAAATACTAGAATATTTGGATACTAAAGGAATGATTCAGTAGAAAGGTGGAGGACAGGGCTCATAATATAGGACACAGGGAGAATTGCTGGAATAACATCTTTAAATAGCTAAGAGGTAAGGGAACCTAGTACATAAATGGAGAGGTTGGTTAACATCTATGGTAACAGATGGGAAAGCAACATACAGGAAGGTAGGTGCTGATGTGTGGGAAGATGTATTGGTTGGAGACTATATATGAAATTTCTTTTCTGATTGCTTAAATTTTCTCAGAGATGGAAGAAGTAAGATCAAATCCAAGAGTGAAACAGGGAAGAGGTTGGAGATTTAAGGAGGAAGCCCACTAGGGGGAAAGTTGGGGAGGGGAGAAGAAAAAGATTCAAAGACCACAGAAGTGTGATGATTGGGCAGCCCCAGGGGCCAACCTGAGGTTCATGTTCATGAACTGAAGTAAGACCAGTAATTGAGATTATGCGCTTCTTCAGCCACGGGGTAGGGAACTTGGATTTAAACAGTGTTCTGGTTTTGAAAAATGACTGTAGTAGCAAGAATGGAACAAGAAAGTTAATGGTATAAAAGAGAGAAATTATACAAGTGACCATGGAGTTTAAACTAGGCAAAGGGGAGACAGAGGTCATTCATGAAGGACAATGAAAAATTTGTACCATCAATGGGTTAGAGGTCTGGGGTTTAGGGTACTCAGAGCAGTGAGTTATGCTGGGAAATGGTGGTTCAAAGTTGAAATGAATGAAATTGAGAATCTGGAGGGGTGCAGACATTTTTATTGACAAGGTCTTCAAATGTATCTATGAGAAGATGAAGCAAGATTACTAGAGAGTGATCCAAGGAAATGAGAGATTGGAACATTGGAAGAACTTTTCAAAAGGAAGATCTCTTCTTTTTTTTTTTTAATATTTTTTGGTTGTAGATGGACACAATATCTTTATTTTATTTATTTTTATGTGGTGCTGAGGATTGAACCTAGTACCGCACGCATGCGAGGCAAGCGCTCTACTACTGAGCCACAATCCCAGCCTGGAAGACCTCTTCTTAAAAACAGCATACTACAGTGATGCAGAAACTTCAATGTTTATAGCAGCTCAATTCACAATAGCTAAACTGTGGAACCAACCTAGATGCCCTTCAATAGATGAACAGATAAAGAAACTGTGGTGTATATATACACAATGGAATATTACTCAGCAATAAAAGAGAATAAAATTATGACATTTGCAGGTAAATGGATGGAGTTGGAGAATATCATGCTAAGTGAAGTAAGCCAATCCCAAAAAACCCAAGGCCGAATGTTCTCTCTGATAAGTGAATGCTGATCCATAATAGGGGAGAGAACATGGAAAAAATGGAGGAACTTTGGTGAAAGGGGATGAGGGGAGGGGGCATGGGGACAGTAAAGATAGTGGAATGAGATGGACACCATAGCCCTAGCTTCCTGTATGACTGCATATATGATGTGATTCTACATCATGTATAACTAGAGAAATGAAAAGTTGTGCTCCATCTGTGTGCAATGAATCAAAATTCATTCTGCTATCACATGTACCTAAGTAGAATAAATACATTTAAAAAATAGAAAAAACAATGGGTAGTCCTCTTAACATTAATCTTTACCACACGTACAATATTTCAATAATTGGAAGTTCCAGTATATTCAAAGGTGAAAATTCCATATAGAGTGAAATTCCATATAGAGTGAAACTTATAATTACTTTTGCCTATTTTTTAAAATTTTAGCTACATAATTTGTACATATTTAGGTGTACAATATTTCCATACACATATATAGTATATAATGATCAAATTGGGGTTATTATCAAATCCATCACCTCAAACACTTATGTTTCACTTATGTGATAAGAACATTCAAAATATATTCTAGTGATTTTGGAATATACAACATATTGTTGACCATAGTAATCCTACATTTTACAATGGAACACTAGAACTTATTTCTATCTGATTGTGCATGTATATTCGTTACTAAACTCTCCCCATTCCTCCACCACCCCTCCTCTCTCTAGTCTCTGGAAATCACTATCCGATAATTTACTTCTAGGAGATCCACTTTTTAAGATATGGGTGAGATAGTGCTGCATTTATTTTTCTATTAGTTTCTTCTCTTTTTGACTGTGGCTATGCTGTATATGTTAAAGACATTACTTCTGTCACATAGGTTAGAGTTTTTCATGCTAGTTCATCTTTGCCTTTTTTTTTTTTTTTTTTTTTTTGGTACCGGGGATTGAACTCAGGGGCACTCCATCACTGAGCCACATCCCAGCCCTATTTTGTGTTTTTATGTAGAGATAGGGTCTCACTGAGTTGCTTAGCGCCTCGCCATTGCTGAGGCTGGCTTTGAACTCGCGATTCTCCTGTCTCAGCTTCCCTGATTGCTGGGATTACAGGCTTGTGTCACTGCGCCCAGCTTCATTTTTAATTATATTATAAATATAATCAAATAACAAATATGTAACAAATGATATTTGTTTTACTTTCATACACAAGATGACCTTTGCATTTCAACCAGTCACTAATACAACTTTTAGCTCTTATGGTTCCTATTGTTTTATTTATATAAATCTATACAGAATTTATAAGGAATATAAAGATAGGAATCAAACTGTTTTCAAGGAAATTGCCCAGTTATTATCCTTATTTGTGGAATCATCCATCCCTTTCCTTACTAGCATCCTATTATAAATGCTGGTCTATTTCTGAGATTTCTGTTGTATTGCATCAATGTGCTACTTAATTTTATGTCAGTATCCCATCATTGCAATTATTATAGCTTCATTTTATGTTTAAATATTAGTATTGCTAGTATCTATTAAATTTTTTCTTTTATGTATTATCTCAAGTGAGCTCTAATATCTTTTGATCAAACTACAATTTTATAAGAATTGCATTAAGTTTATAAATTAGTTTGGGTAGCAATGACACCTTTATAACATTGTCTTACCCTCCAAGAACAAAGCAAATCTCTTTATTTAATTGAGTCTTCTTTTATGTCCCTAAGTGAAGTTATGACTTTTTTAAAATATAGGTTCAGCCCAATGAAATTGCCATTTTATTATCCCATATATAACCATTAGTATTTTTAGCATTGTCAGCTATATCCAAAATACTACATTGCCTCTTGAAAAAGAGTTGAGTCACTGTTTTTCAGAGAAATTAAAGGGATCTTTTGATTGATCAGTGAGAACTATAAATCCTTAGTTCCAGATCTTTTTGTTCTAACCCTATATCCAATGAGATAAGCATAGGAAAAGATTTTTAGAAGGCACTCAATGGGCCTAGTCTTTCAAGTAATAGTAATTTTTTTTAATACATGCAAAATATATTAACAACTTTTTACTGTATATATGGAATTCTACTAAAAATAGGTCATAGAAATACCATGAAAGCTTGTCTTTATTAAGATCATTATTTTCTTTGGTTTTATGAAGGGTGTGCTATAACATGTGAAATTGGGTCCTCATTTTGTTGTTTTCCTGTCCACCCTCTAACTCATGCCAGCCAATATTGACAGCATTTATGAGATCCAAAGAAAAGCCTTACCAAATCCAAATTATTTGAGCATTTGTAAGATATTATAGATATCATTTTAAGTAGCCATTTTTATTTTAATCTCTTTAGGGAGATCGAGGCCCAGCAGGTCCTCCAGGAATAGCTGGAACATCGGTGAGTTATTATGATCATACTATGAACCATAACTATAGCATTAAGTTCCTGGAGGCTCTGGTTTTAACAGTAGAACCCCTCTCCCAATCCAAGAATGCTCCCTTTTTCCAAGTCACTTTTGTTGGGGTGAGGTAGGGGGGTGGAGGGGAAGCCCAGTTAACTGTAACTACATTAACATATGAGCACAGTTAAAATTTTATTTTGTTTCTCTATTCTTGTCATATTTCAAGGTTTCTCAATCTTCAACAGGCAGAGTTGTCAGCCCAGGCCTGTGCTTCAAATTTCTTCTATTAAGCTGCAATCTTCCTGAATTATCCCTTAGCCCAGTGTTATTAGCAGAGCTTTATTGCTGCTAATGTTTCCTCATAAACTAGCCCTTCAGTCCTCTCAATCATTTTTGTTGCTCTCTGGTGTCAAATGTTTTAATCTCATCAAGGTCTTTTCAAATGAATAGGAAGTGCTCCAGGAAAGGTTGAAATCATTTCTCTGAGCCCTCGGGATCATTCTGATCTTCATTCATGATGCTCTAATTAAAATTTTGTGGTCACGCTTTATGAATAAGAGGCCATTTATCCTCTTGCTAGGTGCCCCTGCAGGGCAGGTCCAGTATAGTGATACAGAAAGTCAATGAAACTGTTTGAAAGAGGAACATGGGAAAGAAGAAAAAGCACGACTCTCATCACCTCCCAAAGCCCCACTCTGCTTCATCCATTTAACTGATAGAACACTAAATACAGCCCTATCTATAATCTGTATTCTTCATAGAAGAATGGCATCCCCTATTTCACTTGTCTAGATCAAGATAAATATTTGTATAATTGTAAAAGTAACATTAAAATGTTTTTTTTAGCAAACACTCGACTTAAAAAAAAAGAAGATTCTTCTTGAAAGTCAACTCCACAGTCCCATTCTCTCCCCACTCCCTTCCTCACCACCATTCCTATCAACATATTTGGGACTGTTTCTGGAATTGCCCCTGTATTTACATTCTATCTTTGCTTCCATGTGATATAACGAAACTTAATTTTCTGCTGTATTCACTTGGGTATAACTACCAATTACTTTTTGCTATGGCCCTAAATTAAGTCTATCTTCAAAGAAAAATTACTGACCACCAGTGGAAGTCTTTACAATACATGTGTAAAGACAAAAAGGCAAAAAAAAAAATGGGAAGGGGGGCATTCCAAAGGTATTTCTGAAGGATGTAGAATATTCGAAATGAGGGGCTGGTGTGCCACATATTTGGCTACCTAAGATCTGACGCAGTTTAAAATTAGCTTTCATATCTCACAATTAGAATCATTAATAATTAGATATGGGGCTGGGATTGTAGCTCAGTGGTAGAGTGCTTGCCTCGCATGCGTGAGGCCCTGGGTTCGATCTTCAGCACCACATACAAAGAAATAAAATAAAGATCTACATCTACAACTAAAAAAAAAAATTTTTTTTAAATAATTAGATATGAAGGAGGAAAAATTTTACACACTGAAAATATGCAACTGTGTAATGGAAGATATGATTTTTATAACTAGATCTTACTGTGGCTCAGAAAAGTTAAAAGGCTCTATAAACAGCGGTACCAATTAATATACTCAGTGCCAGTGAATTGTACACTTAAAAATGGTTAAAAATGGTAAAGTTTGTATTATCTACATTCAAATGTTATAAAAATTCTAAGATTAGTGTCATAGCTGAAACAGGGATGGAGTCTGCCCATTTGGACACGTGATCACTCACCTGAGATGCAGGACCACCCAATACTGCTTTTTCTTGAACAGCCCAATCTATGTCTGCCAGTATAGTCAGGGTTGTCCAGGGGCTTCTCCACAGCTGCTCTCTTTATCTTCTCTCAAGATAGCATGTGAGTAAACAGAAGGAGGTGTCTGTGTGTTGGCTATGGGTAGGGCCATCTGATTAATATGCTCTCCCCAGGTTCTCTGACTTCTCTGCTGGTGACCTGTGGAACAACTGCTGCCTTCCACCAATGTCCCCAGTACCTTTGTCTCATATCTCAAGGCATCAGCGCTCTAAAACCCCATGTGCCACATTGAGACATTGGTCTTTTGGGCTCTAACCTATCCCCCAACTTGGGGCCACAGAACTTCAGGAGTTCCTGTGTAAGCCAGAAATGCTTCCCCAGACATTTTCTAACTTCACCACTCTGCCATTTCTGTACTGTAAGGCATGTCCTCCCAGAATTCTAGACAGCAGGAGGAAAAAGGTGCTTCCTTTTCATATGCCCCAGAACTTACTAGGGTTTCCCATTTCTCAGCCCCATACCTACATCCCCATCTTATCTGCTTTCCCAACCATGTTAGGTCCAAGGGTTAGAAGGTGGTTCCTTCCAGAGCAACACCATAGGCCTGGCCTGCACTTTGGTACTTTGGCACTCTGGCAGTTCTCATGGAGAAGTGTCCTCCCTGTGGTCTCTGTGCTCCAGGATCTCCCTACTGTCTATCCTCCACGCCACAGTATATCAAAGCAATCTTTTCCTCTCCCTTTAACAAAACATGTATTTTCAAACCAAGCAAGTTTTTTGTTTTAACTCTCTTACTAGGAACAGAAAAACCTTCTTGTGAAATTCAAAGCCCAGGAGACTTCTTTGACCCTCTGTGCCCTGCCTTCCTATAAAGATGAGCAGCCAGGGGAGGGGGGAGACATAAGGGGTATTTCCAATAACGAGGATACATTGGTTTAACATTTTCAAAAGCATTCTCTCCTCCCACACCTCCACACAAACATACAGAGGATAGCACTCCAGTCTATAGTACAGCCTGCAGAGTGCCCTGGACTCTGTCCTGTTAGGAATGCCATTTTAACCTAAAGACCTACTGTCCTGGTAGCATTTGAAAGTCATGTTGGGGAAGGGAAGTGCATGGCATCATTCAGGAGTTTGCCTCCTCACACATCTCTGACTTGTTTTATCAGGGGAAGCCAGGTACCCCAGGGCCTCCAGGAGTTCCAGGGGAGCCGGTGAGTTGCCACTTCTATGACAGTTGTACTTGTTCTGTATTTGTGTGCTGTTTTAAAGCATTTATTGACAGTTTTTTTCCTCTGGACATGTTGATAGGGTGAGAGGGGACCTGTTGGAGATACAGGTTTCCCTGGACCGGAAGGACCCTCTGGAAAACCAGTAAGTGGTTTTTTTTACTATTTAAAATTTGCCATTTTGAGAAATGTTTTAAACATTATTTCTTTACCTATATCCTCAGAAATTATGAGATTTGAATAAGCAGTTTTAAAGAAGGTAGGTTCTACAAATGGACTTGGATGGGGCTGAGTGGAGGTTCTTTCTCACTGAGTTTCCTAGATCTCTATATGGTATCTTTATGTCTCAATTATGAAAGGGTAAGACTTTTAAGTGCCTGAAAAGTACTCATTTTTTTAGTCTTATATTCAGAGTTTAATCAATAAAATGGCCTATCATCTACTAAATTACAATGAAACCAAAGACTCACAGATACAACATCTGTATGTGAAAATAAAGACTAAAGTAGAAGCTATTTTCTCAAATTCCATCCTCTAACATATGAGCCTTGTTCTTACACTTTCACAAATCACTGCTGCTGAATATATCATCCCCTTGTGTTTGAAAAGAGCTCTTGACTACTGATATAGAGTATTGATGCAACACTGCAACAATCATTCCTATTCAACATATATCCATCTAGTCCCTGGTGTTTGCCAAGGACACACTGGGTCCTGAGGGAGAAGATACAAAGATGAATCAGACATGCTCACTCCCAGAGTTATTCTTTATGAGAGATCATTGCTCCTTTTGCTTATTTATTTGCTGTAGTCTGTATGAGAAGGGGAACTTAGGAGAAGGGGAAAACTGAAGGTGAATTAGGAGCACAGGGCTCATGAAGCTCGTTCAGTACCTCTAGGAAACATCAGGGTTGGTGTATTCCTTGACACCATCCCACATAAGGCAATATGAAAAATGGAAAGCACATGCAATTTAGAGAGTCAGAAGATTTGGGTCTGAACTGTGACCCAAAGGATTTTGTGAGTCAGTTAAGTGACATGACATATGGAAGTATCCACCGTGCCTGGCTATGGGAAGTGCTCAGTAAATATTGACTTTATTCCCTGCTCCTCACCTTCCCTTACCAAGTTCTCATTCCTAACCCCTATAGCCCATCTTGGAAAATCTTGCTATTGGGTCCCCAGAGGATTATACAAAAAATATTTTTTCATTCAACGAATATTTCTTGAACTCCTGCTACATGCTGAGCACAGTTCTGGGTGCTGACAACTCATGGGGTTTGCCATCTAGTGTAAGAACAAAGACATCAAATACACACCCACATCATGGCAGGTAGAAGAATAGCTAGAGTGAAGCAGTAAAGTATGATTCAAATCAGGTGGTCAGAGACAGCCTGCATCTTAAGCATTCAAGAGATCAAGTGACAAAGAAGTTGGAGAGAATATTGTTTCAGTCAAAAGAAATGGCTAGTATAGAAGTGAGTGGGGAGAGGTCAAGGAAGAGCAAACGGCATAAAGTCAAGACAAACTAAGAGAGAAGAATGGGAGATACACTGAGGATGTGGTAAGCAGTGGACAGTCCACAAGGAATTCTAAGCAATGGAATGGAATTTGACTTTCATCTGAGAAATGATGGAAACCCACTGGAACTTTGGTAGCAGGGAACAAAAATGATCAGACTACATTTTAAGGTTCACTCTGTTGTGTGGAGAGTAGACTATAAAAAGTACCTCCATAAGAAATAGGGTGATGGAAACTAGCTGGTCATGGGTAGGGCGAGCTAGGAGGTACGCTAAAGTGACAGCTGACAAGACTTGCTTTTAGGCTGAAAGTGAAATGTGAGGGACACACCAGTCAAAGCTGTGGTTTGGGGTTTGAGCAAACATGTGAAAGTAGTGTCATTTGGCAAAATGGAGAAGGCTGGACATAGTAGGGGTTTGGAGATAGAACCAAGAGTTCTCCATTTTGGACACACTCATATTGAAGCACTAATAGTGGAAATGTCAAGTATGCAGGGGATTCATGTATCCAGAATTAATGAAGAGATCAAGGTTAGAGAGATTTGGGTGTTTAAACCTGTGTCCGGATAAAATGGAGTCACTGTGGATAGGTAGTGAAGAGAGCACTTTGAATATTAAGAAGATCCAACAAAGAAGACTGGGGAGGTGCAGCCAAGGAGATGTGAAGAAAACCCAGACAAATGGAGTTTTGTTGGTGTCAAATGAACTAAGTGTTTTAGTTAAGGAGTGATAATATACACATAAGTAATATGATAGCTGAGAATATCCCACTGGATTTTAAAATGTGGAGGTCACTGACCAGAGAGATTATAGCATATTAGTATCTTGATAAGAAAGGGTCAGTTGAAAGGGGAAATTTTCATGACACATTAAGTAGACTCTCTGTCCTCTCCCCCTACTTAAGGGAGGAAATTCATTCTAACTAGGAATTCTAACTAGGAAAACCGTCTATTCATCCTTAACTGTTAGGGCAGAGGTAACAATACAGAAGTTAGGGTACAAGGTTGATGGAACAAGCTAGTGAAGGGAAGGTGAGGGAGTTCTTTCATGTTTATTGTCCCAGTGAAAGAACTGAGGTCATCTGATAGGTATGAGTAGTAGAACAGCAGTGCTAGAGATTTGAAGAGACAGGAAAATAAATGAAAGAGTACTTTTGGAGAGAAGGAAAGGGAATCAAATTGAGAAACAGAAGGATAACCTGGTAACAGAGGGGCTGCTTGCAATCTGCCAACATATACTCAGGACATGTGAGCTAAGATACACGGTTTTCTTCAGCCAGTCACTGCTCAGAGGTAGGTGTGGATTATTCCCAGGTACAGAGTTCTGCCAGATAAGTGAGGCAAGGAGAGGGGCAAATACCCAGGAGTTGTTAAAAAACAAAAATCTCTGAAAGCATGACTCCTTGTGGATAAAAAGTAACACCTTTATATACAAAAGAGTACACTCATGATAGTCTTTGATAAATTACTAGAGACAAAAAAAGGGACATAGAGTTGTTTCCTTTCATATTACCAAAAACATGAGTTACATTTTTACACTGGATCTATCTTCTTTTATACAAGTGACAATTGTTTCTTTTACTTCCTCTTCTTAATCAGCTTTATCTTTGTTGCTTGTGTTCCTGAATGTAATAAATTCTTTGAACCATGCACTTCAGGTAATATGTTCTTGGTTAAAGTACTCTAGATAATTCCCGGGATATTTCAGAAAGGTTGAGAGGCTGTGGTTGGGTTATCAACTGTGACAGACTTCAGCATAATTTATAGCAGGGAAGACCTGCAGTCATCTGCAGTTCTGTCCTCACAGAATCCATCCCAGCACAATAAAAGTCTCTCAGGCTTTTCAGAGGAGCATTCCGGAGCAATTGCCTGCTGCCCAAGAAACCTTGGTCGCTCTCTCTTCAAATCAAATCTCCAAAACACATCTGCTGTTGGGCCCTTGGTATTTGATTTCACCCCAAGTACTTTTCTCCTCATATCTCCTGGCCAGTTGTTCTTCCAGTCTTATAAATCTCCAAGCAGGCCTGGGCTTTATTACCACTTCCAGAACTGCTTTTTAAAGTTCAGCAAAATTCCAGTTTTCTAATAAAAAGTCACTATTTAATAGTCTAAAAAACCATGGTTACAGATTTCTAGCTTTCCTTTCATATTTTTTAACTGAAGAATAACAATTGTTCTCTGGATGACAGCTTATTTATTTCATAGTAGGATCAGACTCTGTCCATGTTATAAAATTCCTTCAATAGCAACTGACATGGTTTACTCAGAGACTCTCTATGCTGGAAATTTTGTTAGAAGGTAACAAGAATGCTTTGCCCCAGCCACCTAGTGTCATAGGGCACCTTCTTATCTCCCAGAATGCACCTAAACAGGAGCATAAGTACGGAAAGAATCTTCAGTGACTACTTACAGGGAGCTGTTAATTTTCCATGTTATCTTACTGAATCCTTAGTTGTAAGTCCATTATTAGCTGCTTCATGATAAAGTGAGGAGCCTGATGCTACTGAGGTCGATGGAACTAGTAAACAACAGGGTCAGAATTTGAACTCAGGGCTATCTGTATTGATTTCGTTTTCTATTTTACCACATTGGCTCACCAAGATCTAAGAAATATGATTAAGAAACGGTCCTTGAATCTTTACCCTTTTGTTGTGTTTATGTATGTTATTGCAAAATTAGAAGTAGTGATCATTTTTGTCTTTATAGGGAATAAATGGAAAAGATGGATTACCAGGTGCTCAGGTATGGAAAACACCACATAAAATAAAAGTTCTAATATATAACTTGCATCCAGAATATCTACCAGCATTTCAGTTCATCAGATTGATTAAGAATCTTGGCAAGCAGTGATTTTAATGTTGACATCTGTTTTTCAGGGCATCATGGGTAAACCTGGAGACCGAGGCCCCAAAGGAGAACGTGTATGTATATTACTATTATGATTGCTGTACAAACTAGTTACAACTGTACTATCATGTTCATTAACACAATTATGCATGTAGACATCTCCAAATCTCCCACTATGAAAAAGGCTAGGTGTATATGACCCAAGATCTCTACTAGGTATAAAACATGATAAAAGACCCAGAAGCAGAAGCAGGTCACATGGCAGGTACACCTGCCACTTTGGCCTTTATATGCACCTAGTTTTACTTTGCTATTCCAGTTTGGAAAGCTTTGCTGGCCTCTTGTCTTAGACACATATGCCTGCTATAATCATTGCCCATAATTCCTTTTACCTGAAGAGGGGTTTCTCAACCTCAGGACTATTAATATTTGGGGCAGATCAGTGAGGTAGCTGGGTGTCCTACATATTGCAAAATGCTCAGCAGCATCCCTTGCCTCTACCCACTAGACACAGTAGCACCACCATCCCTCCAATTATGGCCATCATCAATGTCTTTCGACCTCACCACATACCTCCCGGGAACCAAAACTTCCCTGATGGAGAATCCCTGACCTACAGGGGTACTAACGAGAATAAGGACAATGGTGTGAGGAGGTAGAGAAATAGAAACAGGAAGTGCACTTGCAGGGCAGTTGTATTAATGCCATTTATGTATTTGCTTTTATTCTGAACTATTTAGCTTGTTGAATAATGTTAATGAAACATCCCATTCTTTTCTTTAATAAATCTGGATGTGTTCCAGTAGGACTTGTATCATGCCACTACTGCCAGTTACTTGAGCATCATTACCCTGTGTCATTCTATTTAGGGTTGCTGTTTTGCATGAGTGTGGGACATGTTTGTGTACTAGTGTCTAGTTTACTAGGTTTAAAAAAATCATATTAACTAAAATAAATATGAACAATATATCGATTTAGAAAGAAAGTTTGCCTTGTCTCCCTAGCCTCCCTACACAGAGCATCACTGGTACTGTGGACATATTTCCATTTCTCATCCTTATACATAATACACTTACACATAATATACACATACTTTAAGCCGGGCGCGGTGGCGCACACCTGTAATCCTAGCACTTGGGAGGCTGAGACAGGAGTATCACAAGTTCAAAGCCAGCTTCAACAAAAGTGAGGTGCTAAGCAACTCAGTGAGACCCTGTCTCTACGTAAAACACAAAATAGGGCTGGGGATGTGGCTCAGTGGTCAAGTGCCCCTGAATTCAATCTCTGGTACAAAAAAAAAATACATATACTTTATATATACCAATCTAAATAGTCTTCTGAAAATGTGTTCATATAGTATGTAAATTATTTTCATCTACCAAAATATAATGACTATCCCTGTCAGTAAATATAAATCTATATCTACCTTTTAATGGCTTCATGTTCCATTTTTTGGATATACCTTATTTCACTTAACTAGTCCCCTCTGGATAGTTTTTTCTAGTTTTCATAATAATCATGATAATAAAAACCTTTATGCCTAACATATGTTTATTTATGTTGGATATTGTGCTTATTTTGTACATCATTAGAGTGGTGTTCATTGATCAAGGAATGCTAGTTCTGTTTTTAAGTTATCTCAGAAATTTCTCTCAACATGTGCTGGATTGATGTATCTGTACAGATATATTTTTATAACCAAGATACAGTAGCACTGATATTAGATCCATCTGTTTTCTCTTTGAATGTGGCTTCTCTCTTCACATCCTGTGATCACAAAAGGTCCTTAATTGTTCATTTATTTTTATTCTTTAAAACTAAGACAACACAGTTTTTCATTCTGCAAAATAATTACAATGAAAGACTAATGTGATGAAATACAGGACAGCCTCAAGCACCAGTCCATCATATTTGGTGCTAACATCACCTTCTAGAATTGTACAAATATTTGAAAATCTATAACTGAAGCACCCATGGTATGTGCACTCTCTTCCTCTCTTGCATATAGTAGTGGACATATTGCAGCATAAAAGCATTATAGAAACTTCAGGACATCTAATATCTTGTTCCTAATTTTTTCTGATATCTTACTCAACAAATTCTCTTATAATTCACTTATGCCATTGAGTAAATTATCTGTGACAATTCTCCTGTCCAGGTACCTGCTTTGAACCTTTACAATGGCTCTCTCATCTACCACCTTTAGGAGTTGTATATATTTAGGACACAGGGATCACATGTGCATGCACACAATCAGGTAAGACACAAGTATAGAAGACAAACCCAAAGAGTCTAATAAAGGCCAAAGAGGAGAGCACAGGGAGGAACGCTCACAATTTGGGAGAGGTTTTGAGTGTCCTGAAGATTTTCTACATGAAAGATCTGTGATGAGATCCCACTGGCAATATTCCTTTATTATTCTGAAGGTGATCCAGGCCTAAAGTGACAGCTGGTATTGACTTTCTGAAATTCTACCATTCTAGACAGGCAACTGAGTACAACTCTTTTCATCACTAACAGTTATATCTTGAGTACCTCCAAGGTGCCAGACATTGTTCTCAGCACTCTTCTTGGGTTAATTCATGTTGTAGGAGCACTCTCCATACCTTCAACCCCTCCCTTCCATCTTTCCCCATTCTATGCTAATAGACTGTGCTCTTGACAGAGAGCACCCCTTTGTTTGTAACTTTTTGGACCTGATAGTCCAGGAGTGTATATAAGTTTCTGAACTTTGTGGGATAAACGGTGTTTCTGCATCTTGCTCCAGCAGAGCAGTTCTTTACCTACACCCCGGGGTCCGGGGTGAAGTGACCCCACGAACCGTCACCATCCTGGGAGACCCCATTTCATCTTCTTTCCCGGAGATCCCCCTTTTCTTCATCTCTCAGGACCCCAACTTGTTGAGCGGACCCACGCAGCGCGACCCTTAAAGCAATACATGTATTGCCCAACAATGCCCTACCTAGTAGATACTATTAATATCCCTATAAGAAAGGAAGCTGGGGCACAAATTAAGTCATTATCCAAGGTCCCACAGTGAATAAATGCCACTATGAATCCAGAAACTGTGTTCTTAGCCACAGCTGATAAGGTTCTAGAAAGGATCATTCTTTTTTTTCTCCCCTCTCCAACAGGGTGACCAGGGAATCCCAGGAGACAGAGGTCCACAAGGTGAACGGGGAAAACCAGGCCTTACAGGCATGAAGGGAGCTATAGGTCCTATGGGGCCACCAGGAAACAAGGGCTCCATGGGATCCCCTGGCCATCAAGGCCCTCCAGGATCCCCAGGCATCCCTGGTCCTCCGGTAAGTAGTGCTGAAACCTTCAGGAGCTTCCAGCTTTATCAACCATATACCTCATTTATAATGAAAGCAATGATAATGCTTTTTAAAATATGTAAAATATACTTAAGCTGGTCTCTGTCATTATTTGAAGTTCTGCGCCAGATCTCTAAGCCTTATCATGCATTGCCTCGCTTGACCTTCACAACCCATCTGAGAGGAATGTCTTTCCATTCCACTTTTTAAAATATTTTTTTAGTTGTTGATGGACCTTTATTTTATTTATTTATATGTGGTGCTGAGAATCGAACCCAGTACCTCACACATGGTAGGCAAGCACTCTACCACTGAGCCACAATCCCAGCCCTCCATTCCACTTTTTAAAATATTTTTTTAGTTGTCAATGAAACTATTTATTTATTTACTTATTTATTTATATGCAGTGCTGAGAATCAAACTCAGTGCCTCATACATGCTAGACAAGCACTCTACCACTGAGATACAATCCCAGCCCTCCATTCCACTTTCATAAATGCAGAGACAAAGCCGAGCTGCCCAAGGACAGAGCATCATTAAGCAGGTTGAACCCAGGTCTGTCTGACATCAAACCATGTAATGGTTCTCCTTACACAACACAACAGAAACCATATCTGTTTCACATGAGAATGCTTTCTATTCAAAGTCAGAACAACAAATCTGCCCTAAAGTAGACACCATAGGCCAAGAAAAACTGTTTAGTTAAAGAAGCCCATATCTTTATTAATGTCATCAGGAGGAGTGGTGGGTGGCCATTCCAGAGAGGAGTTTAATCTGAAAACACCCATGATAGGAAGAAACAAGTATCCTGGAGTGAAATGGGGCAGGGCGGGGGTGTTAAAGACATGCTTTCCTCAGACTAATACTAAATGCAGCTTAAAACTAAGCATTCCGAAAGCCTTCAAAGTGCTTTATTTTTACCTGATTCCCCTAACTCCACTTGAATAAAATCTATATAACTTGAACTCTTGGTGCTATGTCAGTAATTTGTATTAGGTACATCCATTTAAGTTCATTTGTCCTGCATTCGGTGAAAATGCGATAAATAAAGCATTCTTGGAACTCTTCTGTCCAACAGAAATCAACATATGAGGCCATCACATCATTTTTATTCTAACTGAGTTACTGGTATAAATAAGCTAGCACAATAGTGTTAAGAAAATCTACGACTATATTATAACCACATACCCAGGCACAGAGTAGAAACAGGATGGAGGAATTTGCAGTGAAGAATGATGGGCAACCTACCAAGACAGGAACTTTTTAAAATTAGGGCTCACTAATTAAAGAGAAAAGTTGAAGACATACGTCATGCAGTAAGACTTTCAGACTGGTTATTTCCCATGGACCTTCTGAGTCTCTCATCTAACCACAAATCTCATTATAGTCTTTGTTCATGTCCATATCTGCAATGTACATGGTTGGCCATGGGGATGACTCCCTGTGTCACAATATCTAATCTATATTATGTTGTACAGGATATATTTATTGTCACAGAATATGGTAAGGTAATAATCAAATACAAAGAATAGTGATACTTTAAAATTCAAATCATTGTGAAAAATAACTCCCTTTTAAAATTATCAAGGTTTTATAGCAAAACATTATAAAGGTTAGATTCTTTATCAAATGCAGGCAAAAGACCATTTGTCAAGGGGTTAAAAATTCAACTGCCACCGCTTACCTACTTCCCTTTACTAGATCTCATAGGCATTTTCTATTTTAAAAAAAATTCTTAATACTTGTAATGCTTATAACATGTAAATTACAGAATTGTCATGAAGTGGGCAAAACTTAATGTTTTATATCATGGATAAAATATTTTAAAGAATAATCCAGCATACTTTAAATTTTCCTCCAGGTTCTCTACCTTTGAGGATATTATAATATCAGATAAGGACTTTTCCTATGTCAAGGGATTGGTTAGAAGTTAAATTGTGATTGAGGTATGAACATCAAGATAACACTGTTTAACTTTATAAAATGAAATAACAGGAACTTTCCTAATTATATAAAGCTATTTCTCACCATTATTAGAAAACGTGTTAATATCAGTGGATACTATTTCAGCCCACAGCTTTTAAAGCAATTATGCACTTTAACCTATTCTCAGTATTTGATCAAAAGATACTTATTGTCCGGGACAATTGCCAAAAGCATTTTGCTTGATAAATGTATCTCTACAAAAATTTCAGATGTGCATGCCAACCTAGTATTTCTATTCTTAATTCATTTGTTCTATGCTCTATTTTAATAGACTCATCTTTTTCCTCCTTTAGGCTGATGCAGTTTCATTTGAAGAAATAAAGAAGTATATTAATCAAGAGGTCCAAAGGATTTTTGAAGGTTAGGTTTATTGTATAACGTTTCTAAATTTTCACCCATTCCCACCACTGTGAAGAATCCCCTGAGCAACATTCTTGAAAGACAGCAGCAAAATGACTCTAATGGGCAGCCCATTTTATGGTGGAACAGCTCTGACAAAATTCTTCCTTGCACTCAGTTAGATTTGCCTCCCTGAAATATCCTGTCATTGTGCTGGTTTATAAGGCAAAATAGGTAAAGTATCTTCTATTCATAGGACACCCTTTAGGGTGTTATTCAATGTCCCTCAGGCTCTTTATTTTTCTCTTCTATGGAGTGTCTAGCTCCTCCACTTGTTATGCTTAGTGTATAAATGGCCCTCATTGCCAGGAACATTTTGATCAAGGCAGATTAGCCTTTTGATCTAGATCAGGGTCAGAACACTATGCCTACCAGCCACACTCACCTGTCGTCTATTTGTATATGGCCCACACCTAAGCATGACTTTTTTTACATTTTAAAAATTTTAAAAATCAAAAGAACCTCTTATGATGTGTGAAAATGACCTGAAATTCAAATTTGTCTCTGTAAATAAGATGTCGGTGGAACGTGGCCATGTGTATTTCTTTACATATTTTCTCTGGCTCTTTTCACACTGTAGGGGAAGAATTGAGTAGTTGTGACACATCATAAAGCCAAACAAAAATTAAATGTTTATTATCTGGTCCTTTACAGAGAAAGTTTTATGACCCCTGCTCTAAACACTAATTTAGCCCAAGATAGCATTTTTTTCCTAAGCAACCATAATATACTGTTAACATTTTGAGTTTAATTGACAACCCTAGATCTTCCTTAATCAATTTATTTAAAATTTAGGAGGTTTTTCATTGTAGATTGCTTATTTTGAAAAACTAAGTATGTGATCTTATGCTTGCTCATATTAAATTTCAAGTGTTTCAGCCGGGTGCAGTGGCTCACACCTGTAATCCTAGCACTGGGAGGCTGAGACAGGAGAATCACAAGTTCAAAAGCCAGCCTCAGCAGCAGCGAGGCGCTAAGCAACTCAGTGAGACCCTGTCTCTACATAAAACACAAAATAGGGCTGGGGATGTGGCTCAGTGGTCAAGTGCCCCTGAGTCCAATCCCCAGTACCAAAAAAAAAAAATTTCAAGTGATTCATGTTCATGTCTTGTTCCAACCTGAAGGTATCTTTTGGAACACTCTTGCAGGGCAAGTGGGTCAACCCTCATAATCATATCTAAATTTTATAAGCATGTCATCATTCTAGTTGTTGATAAAAATGTTGAATTAAAAGGTTGAGAATCAAGGATTAAGCTTTCCTAAATGCCATTGGATTCCTTCTGCTTACTTACAAATGTTTAGTAGTCTGAATCCACATAGTTGTCCTAAAATCTATTCTACATTTCTTTGTCTATTTACAAGGATAACACATGATTTTGTGAAATGATTTGCTAAAAATCAAGATCACTCAAGATTAATAAAGTGTCTTTGCAAATAAATCCACAATGGATTTCCTTGTTCCTGCTTCCACTGCTGGTCATTATAAGCCAAAAATAGATTGGATTTTGTAAGGAGGAAGATAATATACCCTAAGTCCACCTTCAATTTTTTTGCTGCAAACATGGAATCAGCTCTTGTACAAGGAGCCCTGATTATTTTAAATGGTAATTAACATTAGAGACTGAAGGCTCATTATTTGAGTGCACATCATCTTCTTTCACAGGAAAACTAGAGATAGAGTGGGGTTACTGCTTCAGAACAGAAAAAATAATAGATAGGACAGCATAGTAGCAAGATAACCAAAATATCCACCATCTACCACACCAACTCCACAGCAGGCAAGGGAAAGTGCACACAGATAAGGGTCAAAGAGTTCCAGAAAACTCTAAGCTCAGATACTGACAATCCTGGGCAACAGAAGACACAAAACAATTCTTAAATTTTAATAACTGAAATTATATCCTATATCTTTTCTGATCACAATGGAATAAAACTAAAAAACAAGAGAAACTTTAGAAATTATTCAAAAAAATGGATACCGAACAACAATTTTGAAGAATGGGTCATTGAGGAAGTCAGAAGAAAAACTTAAAAATTCCTTGAAACAAATGAAAATGAAAACAAAACATACCAAAACCTATAGGAAACAATGAAAGCAGTACCAAGGGGAAGTTCATAATGAGTGCCTACATTAAAAAATATACAAAAATCTAAAACAACCTAATATAATAAATAGTAAGATCTCAAGATCTTATAGGAACAAGAACAATCTATACATAAAATTAGGAGAAGAAATAATAATGATCAAGCAGAAACAAATGAAGTAGGGTCTAAAATAGCACAAAAATCAATGAAGAGCTGTTTATTTGAAAAGTTAAATAAAACTGACAAAACTTCAGCTAGACTAAACAAAGAGGACCCAAATAAAACTAGAGAGTAAAAGGATACATTACAATTTATACTACAGAAATTCAAAGGATAATTAGAGATTATTTTGAAAAAAATATATGCTAACAAGTTGGGAAAATCGAGAAGAAACAGAGAAATTTCTGGATATACGTGACCTAAAAAAATTGAACAAAGAATACTTTAAAAACTTAACAGACCCTTAAAAAAGTACTGAGATTGAATTCATAATAAAATGTCTCCCAACAAAGAAAATTCCATGACTGAGTGGCTTCACTGCTGGATCTTCTGAAACTTAAGAATAACTCTGAAACTTCTCAAACTATTCTATAGGATTGAAAGGGAGGGAACCCTTCCAGATTCTATGAGGCCAATTTTATTCTGTTACTAAAACCTGACAAAGACAGAAGAAAGGAGAGAAGTATAGACCATGTCCCTGATGAACATAGATGCAAAAATCCTCAGCAAAACACTAGCAAACTGAATCTAAGAGCACATCAAAAAGATTATACACCATGATCAAATTGGTTTCATTTCAGGACTACAAGAATGGTTCAACATATGCAAAATAAACACAGTATAGCACATAAATATAAGGATAAAAATCACATGATCATCTCAATAGATGCAGAAAAAGTTTTTGATAAAATTCAACATCCTTTTATGATAAAAGCTCTGAAAAAATTAGGTATAAAGGATGATACCTCAACATAATAAAGGTTACACATGACAAACTCATATCCAACATCATACTGAATGGGGCAAAACTGAAAGAACTTCCTCTAAGATGAGGAGCAAGACAATGTGTCTACTCTTGCCACTCTTATTCAATATGGTACTAGAAAGTTTAGCCAGAGCAATTAGACAAGAAAAAGAAATAAAAAGCATACAAATAGGAAAGTCAATTTTTTTCAGATATGATTCCACACATAGAAAAGCTCAAAGCCAAAAGACTATTAGAACTGATAATAAATTAAAGTAGTAGGATACAACAATCAGTAGTAATTAATATATGCCAATAATGAACTCTCTAGAAGCAAACAATGAAGCAATCCCACTCACAATAGCCACAAAATAAAATATATAGGAGTAAACTTAGGAAGTGAAAGACCTCTATGTTGAAAATTACAAATAATTGAAAAGTAAAAAAAACCCAACTTCATAAATTGGAAGAATTAAAATTGTTAAAATATCCATAGTGTACAAATATCTACAGATCTATAATCACTATCAAAATACCAATGTCATTGTTGAAAGAGAATTCTTCAAAAACAATCCTCAAATTCATATGGAAGCGCAAAAGATTCAAAATAACGAAAGCAATCTTGATCAAAACTAGCAAAACTAGATACATCACAATACCTGATTTCAAGATATACTACAAACCCATAGTAACATCAACAAAAAATACTCCAGCATGGTATTGTCATTAAAAATAGATACATAGACAATGGAAAATATAGAAATAAATCCATGTATCTACAGCCAACTGAGTCTCAGTTAAAGGTGTTAAAACATACATTGGAAAAAGGACAGCCTGTTTAACAAATGGTGCTTGGGAAAAACTGGATAGCCACATTCTAAAGATTGAAGTGTGACCCCTGACTCTTACTCTATACAAAAATCAACTCAAAATGTAAGACCTGAAACTACTAAAGAGAAGTATAAGGGAAACATTTCAAGATAATTGGTACAGGTAACAAGTTTCTGATAGGATTCCAAAAGCACGGGAAATACGAGCAAAAAAAATTGACAGATGCACTTACATCAAACTAAAAATCTTCTGCAAGGAAAGGAAAAAAAAGAGTGAAGAAAACCTACAGAATGGGAGAAAATATTTGCCAGCTAGTCATTCGACAGAGGGTTAATAGCTAGGATATATAATTTTAAAGCTTACACAAGTAATCCAGTTTAAAAATGAGTAAATTACCTGAAGATACTTCTCAAGAGAAATTAAAATGGCCAATAAAAATGAAAAAATGCTTAATCATTAACCATCAGGGAAATGCAATCACAACTACGATGACATGTCATCTCACGCCAGTTAGAATGGCTATTATCAAAAACAAAAGAAGTGCTGTGGGAGGATTTGGAGACAAAGGAACACTTTTATACTGCTGGTGGGAGTATAAATTAGTACAGCCACTAGGGAAAATCGTATGGAGGTTCCTAAAAAGCTAAAAATATAACTACCATATGGTCTAGCTATTTTACTCTAGGGTATATATCCAAAGGAAATAAAGTCAGCATACAAAAGAGATACCTGCATATCCATGTTTATTGAGGCATTCAAAAAAATTAAGATATTGGAATCAGCTATGCATATGATATATATGGTATATATATGTGTATATGTATATGTTTGTGTGCAATGCCACATTGCACATACATATACTAAAATAAGGCAGACAAAGACAAGTCACAAGCACTCTCTCACACACACACATATGTGGAGACTTAAAAAACTAAAAAATAAAAACCTGAAAGTAGAAGAGGAATTACTAGGGAACTGGAAAGGGGAAGGGTGAGAGGGTTGAAAGGCAAATGGATATGATCATTCCAGACAGCATTCACACCTTTAGTGGATCTCCACCGTGAAAAGGAAAATTCCAGCAATTATGTTTTGGAATTGCAACCTGAATTTCCCCTTTCACTCCTTATTTCCTTGGGCTCTAATATCATTAATTATCTCAGGAAACTTTGTTGTTGAACTTCAATTTCTTAAAAGCCTTTAGACAAAGTCTTATTTAATATCTCAGTAATTAGTTCAACTTTTTGAAGGCTGATTAAGAATGTCAGAAAATATAACCAAGCAATATAAAAAAAAAAAAAAACAACAATGATGTGTGGAATTAGGTGTTCATTTAGTAAGTCCAGCAGACACTGGATAAAAGCATGGGCTCTTGCACCTGTCCTGCAGCACAGAAGACACTGGCACTTCCCCTAGGGAAGGCCCATGCTGCCACTACCAAGCCATTCTGCAGCTACTCCTAATGATGGCTGTTGGTCTCCTGAGAAGGGAAGTCAGGAGAACTGAGCCACTCATCTCTCTCCTGGAGCAGGCTCACCGGCTTGCACTTTCTGAGAAGCAACTCCTCTAACTCTGCATCCTTCCCTTGAGCTCCTGCCCCTTCTTCTTCTGAGTTATTCCCTACCTGGAAGCTGACAGGTGCTGAATCTTCCCTGTCTGCCCTGGCTTTACCCCCATTCTTCCTACTGCGTCTCAGTCTGTTCCAAACTGCTAGGTCCAGGTGAATGGCTGCACAGCCTCCCCTACCCCAAGAACCAGTGCTCCATAAGAAGCCACACATGTCTCAGCCTCAAGACAATGTTCTAAAGAGACCCTAAAGGAAACGTTTTTCTCTTGAAACTCCTACATCTGAGCCTCTATATGATACTCCTCTTTTTATCTCTCTTGACACCAGTTCAGCAAAACTGTCTTCTCCCAAACAAAATTATACTGAAACCCAGAATTTTGTTATTTAGCACTTAACTTAATTTGTCCCAAGATCATTTCAATTCAGTCCATTTTATTTTCCATTTAAAAATCACCTTTTCCATGGCTTCCAAACACCATTTACAAAAAAGAAAAAAGAAAAACTCCATTTTCACAAATCAGTGCTCCAAGGTCACAGTCCTCTTTTTCAGAAAGCTTTTTCTTTAAAAGCAAAGATTAATTTTCACATATTAAAATAGTTACAGTTAAGTAGCACAGTCAAGTGCTACAGTTCAGTAGTGCCCATCCACCTCCCTTTCTCTTAGCAATTTCACAAGAGACAGTGTGAATGACAGCTCATACTTAGCTCTGTCTATGCACCCATGCAATCCACAGCCTTGGGAGCAATTATCTCTGGTCAGCAGGTCACAGGCTGACAGCAAGGCCTAAGGGAGTCCTTGGGAGATCCTGCTGTCTCACTTTATTATCTCAGACACCCAGATGGGAGCCTCTATAGAAACCCTATGCTAGGACTCAGAACATGGGGCTTGACAACTCCCTCTGACCCCTTGGATTCAGCACTCACAGATCTCACAAATAGGGCTATGTTCCAGGCCACCAAACCCTTATTCAGCATCCTGATGCCTCTTCCCAAACCTAACCATGGAGGGAGGCATTTTTCCACCAAGCCCAATGCTAGGTTCCCACTGGATAACGCCCACACATACATCCACTCCAAAGTTAGACAAATTCCCAATTTGATTGGCCAACAGGTCAAGGCCCCTTGCAAGCAAGGCAGCCACACAGGGCAGGAACAGATGCCATCCATGTGTCAGCATCTGTTGGCTTTATGAGGATTTTGCAGCTGCCAATGATGCTGCCTACAGAAATTAGGGTCCTAACAGATCTGAGAAGTGTAATTCTTGATATGACACCACCCTATTCTACTTGGGAGTTTACATCAACCTTCAGTAATAATTTACAAACTTATGCAAGAATGTGTACAAACATCTGGCTCTTTTCATTCTTTAGACATACCTGAGACTAACAAGGTCACAACTGCAACTGAGAGAAAGGAAGGTTAGAGCTGCATCCTTGTACAAGAATTTGTTTCCATATTTCCAGCATTCAAGAAATCCCTTATGGTTTCTCCATTTTTCATATATATATTTCACATTCATGTGAATGTGTGTGGATATATATAAGAGAACAGAATGATTTCTCTTATATAGAGAGATCTGTCCTCTGTATATACTTATTTGGATATATACATATCAGAGATATATAGTTTTTAAAAATATTTTCCCCAACATAGTATGTTTCTTCCAACTTCCTGGTTTGGAGGAACTCTGGCATTCAATTGATAGAATTTCCTCAGTTACCCATAATCCTTGGTTGTCTGTTCATACCTAAGAGTGGGTTCTAAAATTTGAAAGTTGTGAGTGAACAGCAAGGCTTCATTGTGGGGTAGCTAGCTGGGCTTTTAAGTTAGGGGACCTCAATTTCAGTATCTAAATCTCTCAGAAGTGAGATTCCTCAGTGGAGCCACTTCCATTTCCTGCCTGGTTACCAGCTCTGCAGGAAGCATGTAAATGTACACTTATTTTCCTTTCTTCAATGTTGAATCCAGACTCTCAGCAGCATCTGGGGTCCCAATGCAGAGATGGTCTATTTGCCATTTTCAGATAATAAAATTTCAGGCTTTAGCTGGGGTTACGGAGAAGCAGCTGCCCAACTGTATAGGGTAGAAAATGGAGTTTAGAGACTTAAGAAACAAACTTTCAACCAATTCTCCTTTACCCTCACTTCCTGAAGGACTTATACTGCCAATTCCTGGGATTGCCAATTCCTCTTAAGGATCCCATGGCTTCAGTCAGGCTCACAATCTTCAGTATAAAGGTTTGGTTTGAGTCTAAGCTACACATCATGCAGCCATCAGATTCTCAACTCCCAAAACTTTGTTGCTATTATCTCCTTTCATATTCTCCTCGTTCTTGTATTTATTTATTTTTTTAAACATTTATTTTTTAGTTGTATGTGGACAGAATATATTTTATTTTTTTATGTGGTGCTGAGGATCGAACCCAGCGCCTCACGCACGCTAGGCGAACACGCCACCACTGTGCCATAACCTCAGCCCTCTTGTATTTATTTCTCTAAAAGTATCTTGTTTTTCAGGTATTCAGGAGATTAAAAAAAAAAAAGAAATGCATGTGTTCAATCCACCATCTATACTCATAACATTTCAAAGCAACATGTTTGCAAAGGAACAAAGAAGTATGCGAAAAATAAATGTAGTAGTAACCTTTGGGGATGATGAACCACAAAATCAATGTGAATCCACACAATGTTGTTGAATTAACAGCTAAAATGAAACTAAAAAAAAAATTAGATATCATAGGAAATTATTCTTCTGATACTTCTTCCCCTTAGGAGAAAACTATATGTAATTTTGGTTTCTACATTTAAGGGACATAGGGAAAATCCTGGAATAATGGAACCAAAAAATGACTTACAAGATTATTAAGCTTATGGATAAAATTATTTAACCTTAAGACTAAGAAGTAACAATATTATCAAGTATATGACCGATTTTCCAAGGGAAATATTCATTAACTACTCTTTGCATAATGGAGTAACAAAAGAAAATGAGGTGGAGTTATACTAAGAAAATGGGCAATTAAACATTTGGGCATTAGGAGAACAAAATGAATTTCGAAGAGTCAAATTCCCTCTGTGAAACAGAAAATAGACATGGACCAGAAGACATCTGAATGTCTCTTCCTACACTGAATGATGTAATTTATCATCACATTAATGTCTTTTTCCAAGGAAGGCAAGCCACTGGTCTGTTTGTTAGACTGCTGTGGTTCTGCCTTGGCAGATGGAATGTGTGTGTTTGTCTTATGTACACCTCTAATCTAAACTCTTTAATTTCCTGCCTCATTAGAAAGCATAGCCAAAAACAGTTTAATTGACTAAAGATCCCTGAAAACAGAGAAAAGGCAATTAAGATAACAGGATTTTACAATTCATTTAGATGCTCAGAAACATATTAAATTATAGAGTATTAGCGTAGGGTTCAGAAGAGGCAATTAGCCTTATGCTAAATGACTATTTCTGAATGTATCTTAAAGCCAGATAATTTACAGCTAGATTTAAATTATTTTGCTAAAAATATTAAAAACCACCCAAAGCAAAATACTTGTAAATTCAATTCATAAAGAGGAAAAATGAGTACTGTGAATATTTATGTTTAAACATTGAAGGCATTCAAAGACGTTTCAAATAAAAATAGTCAAATATATACATTAAGTACAAAACAATACTATGCATTTCAAAATGTGAACATTGAATTTCATGCTATAAAAAGCAATTTGTAATATAATTAATTGACATTCAACATGATTTGGAGCACTATAATTGCATGTTAATTACATGTTTATTTCATCTATTAAGTTACTAGAATGAAATATATTAACATCAACAAAACATTCCAGGCAAATAATCTGGCAATAAACATTTTATAAGGCAAATGATTTAATGTCGCTCCTTGGGATGAGCACTATCAGATCCACATTGTGTCTCAGTCATCATTAAATCTGTGATGTTTCCATTCTGCTTGCTTTCTGACTTAGGATGTGATTGTAGTACCCTCTGATCACACAGCTAATGTTCAATATCTGATGGGATTTTCCCACTTAAATTCTATGATTTTTTTTACTTTCTTAGATAATATAAGGGCCTACATTGTTTCTAATATTTTATTGAAAGCCCATAGTAAAACCAGTTTTACTACAAAGTAATTTATCACATTTGTAAAACATACTATCTGTTTAAGTGAAACATATCTTTCTACTTCAACTTTGTAAATGATCTAAACTGAGTGAAAAGACTGAAAAGAATTGAAATAATTTCTTACAAGGTCTGTATGACCTGGCCTATGTGTTTTCAAACTAACAGCTATAGTTCCTAGTATGTTGCCATCATTGGGTCTTTATTTAGAAGAAGGAAAAAAAAAAAAAAAACAACACTAACTTAATCTGTAAAAAACTCTTCTAGATGATTTATCAGAAAGGAACCAAGGCTGATTATTTTACATGTAAGATTTCTTATGATACTCCATGTATTCTTGAAAAATTGAAAAATTACGCCTACATTTTACAAATGAAATCATTGGAATTACTAAGATTTTGCTTTTTGAAGATACTATGTGAAAAGAAATATGATTAATATTTATCAGGACAAGGTTATGGCTTCCTCCAGTTTTCTATTTTAAACCTAGTTATCCATAAATTAGCTTGGAGATATATGTGTGTGTGTGTGTGTGTATCCAAGCTTATATACATGTATATGTGATATATACAAAATAAAGAACTCAGTGATAGATTGTATTTATAATAGACCTTGACTGAATTAATGATATTATCCAAATTAATTCCAGATAGTAGGAAAATATTAAATATGCTTGTGAGATAAAACTTAACTGAATAATGGTCTATGTGGGATTATAACCAAAAATTCAATAAGTGTAATTCTGAAGCGACCATTCAAAAAAGTAATTGAGAAGGAACATCTTGTAATTATATAACAGATCCTAATCTGTTCTATCAGAGTATTCCTAACCTGTTAAAGATCAAATAATCTTTATAGTATTATGGGCTTATCAAAACAGACAATAGTTCTCATTTAAATGATCATCTCTCCATGATTACAGAACAAGAGCACTTGAAGCAGAAAGTATAGAATCTTTAATGCAAAGTCCTGCTTAGAAAGAATATTTAACAAATTTAGTTAATATATCTTGTTTAGAAACTTATTTTAAATTGAAAATTCTTACATTTTCATATTTACATTCCTTAGGCTTTATTTTCCATATCCTTTAAATTTCATGAATATACCGACTTCCTACAATGTATGCTTTCATCTAAGGCCCTCTGACTAATAACTGAGCATTGACAGTTGCCACCTAAGGTGACTATGGTAAAGGTGCTTTCACCGACAATGGCTGAGCTGCCTTGAGGAGCCACCTTGAGTGCTTTCTTTCCACCTGAATCCTTTCTCCAGGATCTAGAATAGAGATAGACTCCAGGCAGTTTGGAGAACAAAAGACAAGGACAATGACACATGCCTTGGGAAATCATTATTGCTTACTTAGAAAGTATTGAACTCACAGAGGTTTTTGTATATCTGATCAACATTTTTAAATGTCCTGAATAATGTCAATTTCCCATAATTTTTTGTGTTCTTAGCTTCAGTGTTTTCTTCAGGTTCACAGAAATGTACAGAAGCGTTTTGTTGTTTTCACTGTGCCTACAGCTAAAATGGAGAGAGAGGATGCTCTTCTGTACCAATGCTGAATTTGTTTTCCCTTTGGCCAAATTAGAAATCCTACTAAAATCCCAATTTAAAAAGGACTCACTAACTAGAAATCCAATCAGAAGTGAATAATAAGGGTATCTAAGATGTCTTCTTGAAGAAATAAATTATTTGTTGACAAGGTACAATATTTGCCCACTGCAGAGCTTAAATAGTGAAGTCAGTGCATTCAGAACTAATGACAATATTTTCAATAAAAAAATCTTTATTAATGTGATTTTGTTCAAGGATAACAATGGTCATACACTATATGAGTTGCCTGTTTTTGCAAAAGAAAACACCTACAGATGTCAGTGCCTTACAATAATAAACATTCATTAGATTACATGTTCTATGGATCAGGGATCTGAAGTGTTGCTTAGTTGTGTGGTTCTGGCTCCAAATCTATAATGAAGATGCAGTCAGGATGTCATTCAGGGCTATAGCCATTTAAAGGCTTGATTGGAGATGATCTGCCTCAAATTTATACACATGATTATCAGCAGGTGACATGGATTCCTCTCTATGTAGGACTTCTTGAGTGATCTTACTACATGGCAGTGGCTTCCTCAGCAACTAGGAAGCCATGGTATCTCTCTTGTTACACATTATCAGTTCTGGGTTTTTTCTATTCATAAGAAAACTCAGCCCTCACTCCCAACTTTGGGAGTGTCAAAGAATTTGTGAACATATTTTAAATCACCACACATTTATGACATTGTTACAAAGTGCTTTAAAGTTATTAAAACGATTTTGTAATTTGAACCTAAATTCTGTCCACAAGTCATACCAGAAGTTAATTAGCTTTCAGACTAGAGTTCTATCCACTAGCCCATTTCATCTCAGGATCCCTGAAAATTCAGAGCCTCTGAGCGATAGAACTGTTTTATATTCAAACAAATTTGTGTAATTGATCTTATGTCTCAAAAACATTCAGCAGTCAGAAATCAGATGTGCTTAAATGTGAATTTTAAATTTTATATAAATTTTTTTGAAAAAAATTGACAAAAATATTTATCACATATTATTTTTTTCTTTCATAAATGAAGAGAGGATGGCTGTATTTCTATCCCAGCTCAAGCTGCCAGCAGCAATGTTGGCTGCTCAAGCTCATGGGAGGCCTGGTCCACCAGGAAAGGATGGGTTACCCGGGCCACCAGGAGACCCTGGACCCCAAGGTAAGTCTTCAACTATAATATTTATTTACCAATTTTTAACCCCCAGTGTTTACAACATGCTAATTACAGTTAATATATAAAATAGACAGACTAGCTTGTTAATATTTGACTTTCTAGAAGTAAATATTACTTCAAATTTAATTATCTACTATTCTAAATGCATTTTAATAACATTTAGTACAATAACAGCAATGTGCTCTTTCCTATCATTATCAACAAATCTTATGGTTCATACTTCCTTTTAGCTCTAAGTTAGACAAGACTCATCTTAGAATCCTAAGGAAACTGAGCAGAGAGTCTTAGAAGATTCTACTATGAATAGTCTCCTGGATCCAAAGTATATTTTGGAGAAATATTAGAATCCTTCTGCTTTGATGGAGCTTGTTGATATCAACTCTTGAACTTTAAAGAATTCCCAATTTCTAAAGTCATTAACGCCAAACTTAAATTAGCAAAAAAAGTAAACAAATAGCTCCATTGAAAACTTGATAAGACACATGATCTTAAATGTGGCTTGACTAAACGATTCTGATGAGGTTATGTTGTAGAGACCATAGTTAGCAATCAGCAGAGTGGTCAAATAGACCTAGGTTTATAAGACTCACAAATTTGGATCAGGAAATACCAAATTCAATAAGCACATACCACAAAAGGCAAGATGAGAGAACCTGAAGGGAGAACTATTTCCCCCACAAAGTTATTCTTAGGACTTCTGAGGGCAGTTCACCAGGGCCAGTTTGAATTCAATTCTCTAGAATCCATTTTCAGGCACCATCTACTCAAAATCATCCCCAGCAGGTTCCACTTAGTGACATGTCACATTCCCCATTCCAGTTACATGCAGAGATGAGTAGACACACAGAAAAGCAGACACCAGTGAACTGGTTTCCAGATTTAGCAGAACTGTACTGCCGGCCATAAGCACAGACCTACCCCAGCAGTCCTGCCTAGCAAAGAGGAAGGACCCCAGACACCAATGAACCGGTTCTGAGATTCTGGGTGAAGTCCTGAAAACATTCCTACTCCGAGTATGCTCTGTGAGCCAAATGGAGGGGAAGAATTTTTAGTGGTACATCTCTAGGTGACTCCAGATTGAGTCCCTCAACTCACCAGAGACAGCTTCTCTCTTCCACAGCAAGTAGCATTTGGAGGCCGCTGTGGGCAGAACTGGAAAGCAGGACAGTCCCCAAGGCAAGAGGCCATAGCAACTATGGGAGACTTACCCAGGATATTTTCCCTCCGAGGTCTACTGGAGCCCCTGCTCCTGGCTGGTTGCCAAACTTGTTAGTGAAAAGGCTGGGTCTGCTTACCCCATATGGAAATGCTTTAGTTATCTAGGAGCAAGACAGTGGTAGAGAAAGCAATTTTTTTTTCTTTTGGTACCAGGGATTGAACTCAGGGGTACTCGACCACTGAGCCACATACCCAGCCCTATTTTGCGTTTTATGTAGAGACAATATTTCACCGAGTTGCTCAGCGCCTCACTGTTGCTAAGGCTGGCTTTGAACTTGCGATTCTCCTGTCTCCGTCTCCCAAAGTGCTAGGATTACAGGTGTGTCACACAGCGCCCAGCTGGAGAAAGCACTTTTACTAAGTGCCTTGCTGACTAGAAGATGGAGGGCCATCTTGCCCTGAAGCTGATTTAGGGGCAGTTGCAGGATATGGTTCATCACAGGCTGGTTGGCACCTTCTCACAGGTGGAGGCTTATGACCAAAAGACACCCATCTGATCCTAACTACTTCCTCACAAGATGCTTTTCAGTTCTGCAGAGATCTTTATTTCCTCGGACTACTCTAATCGCTGATAAGTTTGCTCACGTACAGCTCCTGACCTATTACACAAGGGACAAGTAGAGTGAGTTGACCCTCTTGCTAATCACCAAACTCCTAATGAAAGAAAACATACTTCATCTGGTTATTTTGGAAGACAAGAATCAGGTGAGCTTAATAGGGAGCTGGATATAAGATCTAGTCTCAAGGCTCAGCTTCATGATCATTCTAGTTTTCTTAAACTACACACATATCATATCTTTCTCTTAGATCATAGGGATATTTGACAATTGTTAGAGGAAAGAGGAAAGTGTGGAATCAGAGGTAGCCTTCTGTGTGTCCACAGAAGGACACACAGTGGGTGGGTGATTATATCTTTCACCTGTTGGATCTGTTTTGAAGTCAGAGTATATGAGAACTGGAATGAAGATCTTGAAAGCCCACCTGAAGATGTCTTGAGTCACAGGAAGCATAAGCAGTATCAATAACAATAGAAGAAAAACTCTGGACAAAGCCTTCAAACATCAGTGATCTCGGAGAACAGGAACAATGGAAAACTGGCTGACTACGGGAAATAGCTTTGGAACTGAAGTCACCTTTTCTACACAAACATGGCTTCCAGAACCCTTCCAGGTGTTGGAAAGGCCCATCAATCAGAGGCAATTCCAAGTCAGCAGTATTAGTCACATTTTTGGAAACAAGACTTCTGTTCCTTTCTCCACTTGCCTCCCTTTTATAAGGGATTTCTATGCTACTCAGCCTAGGAGACATCATAAACCACTTTAACTTTTCATAGGGCTTCCGGGTGTGATTCTTGAATTTGAAGGATTTTGCCATATGATTTCCAATTATTTGAAACCAAGGTTTACTAAAATTGACAATGTCTGTCCTAAAGGGGTTTCTGACAGACACAACTCTTCTATAACTTATTATTTTCTCAACCTTTTCATCATTTGTTAAATTTGCAGCAATTCAGAAAAAACTTGTTAAAAAAAATGAGATTCACTTTGATAGAAGTTTGCCTATAGTCAATGCTGTACTGATAATCCTATCTAAAGGCACAAAGAAGTCTTACTGGGGGAAAAAAAAGAACAAGAGAAAAAACAAGATTTCTTGCTGTTTGATTTCTGGTACCTCTGCAGGAGGGCATAAGGAAGGGTTTTTCTTCAGTGGATAAATAAGTATGAAATGCTCAGAAGATGAAGCGATGTATATGACTTCAAAGCTTTTTTCTGTTAGATTTAAAATTTCTCTTGAAAAGGAAACAAAAAATGCATATGAAACCACTTCCTTAGTGACCATGCGAACCTCAAATGCTATTGTCTGAATTGGTCCTCTTCATCCTGATATAGCACAGTTGAGTTTGAGAAAAAGTCGAAGTAAGAAACGCAGCCCAGAAAGGGAAAGGAAGTGGGGCTTCTATGTGTGGGACAGTGTGTTCTGCCTTCTCATGAATTCTATTTGATGGTGGCTTTTGTGAATTTTCTAAAAGACATATGGCTCTTTCCGTGTTTGTAAGGAAAGAAACTATCATTTAAAATTAAGTGGTTTGTTTTGAAACATGTGCAATGGAGTCCTTTATTTGCTTATGTTTAAGGAAAGGCAAACATGTAAGGGGCCTCATAAAGTTTCCTGTGCTTATTCTAAGAAGCAGGAGACTATAGAAAGCAATGAGAAGACCCATGTGTGACAACTAGAAGTACACAATCCAGGTTGAAAAAGGGAGGTGCTGCGCTTATTGAGACTCTGATAATGAAAGCCTGTGGGTCCCCTTTCAGTATTTTGATCTTCTTAAGGAATGAAGAGTATTAGGATTCCAAGTTGGGTCACCTTTTTACATTTTTTCTATACTCTCAAAGGAGTGATTATTGCTGTCTTTGTCAATTCAAAAGCATTTGCAAAGAGTTTTGTTTTAGCCATTCTGTTGGGGTCTGAATATTGCCTTATCACTGTGTCTTGAGAGGAGAATTTGCTATGGTATTTGCACCTCAGGTGGGTAGCACCCAGCCTGATGTCTGGTGCTCAAACAGATATGTGAGAATGTGCTACATCAGAATCAAAGAGGTCCCAAGAAGCATGATCCAGCCAGGTTCTTCTCTACAAACAGGAGAGGCAAGTTCTCCTAGCACTTAATTTCTTGGATGAGTTTTTTTAGAAATAGCTTTACTTAAACTCACTTCAAAACACAGCTGCTCAGCTGATTCTTCACTACTGTGAAAGCACTGAGGAATAAATATCACATTTGAAAGTCCTATTTGTTCAGAAAGAACCTCGCACGTGGATTAATAGGGGGAAAGAAAAGACTCATCCATTCCATGTGCCCTCCATCAGTTTTAAAAGGATATTATGGGAGTAGTTGTTTTTATTTTTTAACTTTTAAAAGTTAGCTATTATTGGCTTATAAATGAAGAAAAACCTATTATTTGTAATCCAGTGACCCATAGGATAGTTTATGTAACTGGCATAGATTTGACCTTTCAAATCTGTTAGCGGCAGGGCCTTTTGTGAGGGTGGGCACTATGATTGAGGTGGACTGCCAACAATTACTAGACCAGAATCAGGGAAGCTAAACAACTTATAAGGCATGCTGCAACCCCCACATGAAGAATTGTTCTTCCAAAATGCCAATGGTACCCTTTTTCTGGCCTCCTGTGTCCAATGTTCATATAGATACACAAATGTATGATTTCAAAAGTAAATCTCTGGAGTTAAAACTAAAATATCCCTACTGGTCATAAATACAGTCTACCTCCTGAAAAATTACAACAAGCACCATGTTTCACCAATGACCAGCACCTCTACATTCTTTAGGACACTGCTTTTCTGTTTCTGCCTTCCTACATAGGCTGCAATGATGTCAAACTGACACACTGTGTACTTAGAATCTATGGAAACACAGGTCTGCTTGGAGATAGACCAGCCTCTTCCAAATTTAAAGAGAGGTCTACCCTAAAGAAGTGAAAAGCTAAATCCTAGAAAATGTAACGACTTTGTTAGCATTCCTATCTGAGTTGGCTATGAAGCAATTATAAAATAAGATGGCTTTATAGCAGTTTGGGACCTTATTAGGAAATTCAAGAGTAGAAAGCACTACTGTGCTCATGCAATTCAATGGCTTTATCTGTTTCTAACAGGTAGTTATTAACCTTATGAACTGAGAAATTTGTACAGACATTGTTACATTTGACAGGAGAAGGGAAATGTGACCTTATTATACAAATACACAAATTATTTTTTGTAATACCATATGTACTGTAATCCATATGGAATAATGTATTTTCTGCATTATATTAAAATCTGAAAATTAAATTTAAACTAAAGTGGTAGTTTAGTTTGTTTACATAAAAGCAAATTGGTAGTTTTCTTGTTTTTAGTTGCAGATATATTTTTCACTTGGAATTAGGCCGCTGTCTTGTTAATTCTCTTGTTAATCAAAATTCATATATCTTTTCATTTTTCTTTCTCCCTCCTTCTTTAGCCTATTAAGTACTTACTGAGTTAGCTTGAGGGTCATCTTGACAATCCTTATATGATAGTAAGACCTAACTTGAACTATTAAGTAAACCTCAGGTAATAAATATTATTTTACTCCAGAAATGTTTAAATAATGGATTTGGAATGGTGCTTTCAAGTGTCCCTAAGTACATTCTTCCTTGTGGTTCACATATGTTAAATGAAAGCCACTTAACGACATCCTGGAACTATTTTAAATTTGAAAATTTGAATATGTATCAACTTAGGATATTGTGCCCCATGTTCAAGTCACTATTCTTTCTAGGATCTAGAATTGCATTGAACACCTTTAACATGATTTTCAGATATGAATGTGTGAAATTTCCTGCTCTATGCATTCCCAATATATTTCCTTATCATATAACTGTTATTCTGTTATGTTCAAGTTCATGGTCAAGTCACACCTGTAAAGCAAAGAAATAACTGTGGTGATTACAATGCTATTGTGATTTAGATAATGTGTACACTGTATGGTCAAGTTAGAATTGACAGTGATAACCCAGAGACTGATGTCTAACTCTCAACAGTAATGGGGAAAAAAACATACCGTATGTGCTATTCATAGGGAGATTAAATTTTCTCCTCCTGTCATGTTCTGTTGCAATGACAAACCTTTATGACAAAACAGCAAGTCAAGGCCTACCATTTCCTACTGAGATGCTATCCTACTCAGATCCTTCCTGTGTTTCTGCATGGTTCTGTGTGATTTCTGTGTTCATTCAGGACTAGAAACAATGTTTAAGTTATTGTATAAGCATGAAAAAATAAAAAATAAAAACTATTTATCATCACTGTGAAACTCTTATAGCTCAGAGCCTTTTCTTCAAATTATGTGAATACCAATATATAAAACATATAAACATGTTCAGGGCTTTTTTAAAGCAAAGATAAAGGCTCATAGCGTACAAATTGCTTTGAAATATCTAACTCAGGCAAAAAGAAGCATATTCTAAAATCAGAATGATTTTATCTTAATATGGACACAGGTCTTAGACCTAATTCATTTTTGTTATAGGGGGTGTGTGTATATGTATGTGTGTGTGTATGTGCGTGTGTATGTTGGGGATGGGGCCTAGGGCCTTGCACATGCTAGACAAGGGCTCCGCCATTGAGCTACACCCCAAGCCTTGCTACAGTATCTTAAGATGATGAAATATGCTTGGGAGAATCCCTCACTATCCCCTTGTTCTCCAGCATTATTGAAGTTCCTGGTCCTTCGGAGTTATAAACTGCCATGTTAAAACACAAGGTTGCTGTTCTAATTTTATTGTAAAAAGATATTGTGTTGTTACAGTCAGCAATTTGAACAAAGACTCAAGATGAGCTGAATCACATGTACTCTTGCTGTCATTTATTGAAATCATGAGCTGTTTGTTCCTTTCATTTCCTTTATTTGATAGGATAATATCCAGAGTCTTGTATTACCTTATCCTAATGTTAAGCAGAACTTTTTCAGTAGGCTTCTTTTATTTAGCCTATACTTAGCCTCCAGTCAGAATTCCTGTTGAAGAGGACTCACACACCTTGTCATTGTCATTTGAAAGAGTTATGAATAATCAATTTGAGTTAGTTTGGTATCAGTTTCACTGACAAGTCTATCAAGAGTTTGAGACATCTTGTAATAGTTAGGTATTTTCAAGATCTTCATTGCCTTATCACACTAATCTGATATTTAACTTCAATATGTGTTTGATGCAGAACACATGGCTGATATATGATTTATGTCAAGTGAAGAAATTACATAAACATCATGACTCTGAAAATGGTTATTATATGTGATATGTTGCCATTGAACACTCTTAACTTTTTCTGACTCTTTTTAATCTCTCCCTTAGGCTACCGAGGACAAAAGGGCGAAAGAGGTGAACCTGGAATTGGATTGCCAGGGAGTCCAGGTGTTCCTGGGACTTCAGGTATGGTGATGCTGTCTCCCTAACACATGATCCATTTGCATGTAGGAAAAGAGAATGGATAGTGTGTGCTGTGCATTCTAACGGGGTCTTTTATTTCATTAGCTATGGGTTTGCCAGGCTCACCGGGTACCCCAGGGCCCCAGGGACCCCCAGGACCCAGTGGAAGATGTAACCCAGAAGATTGCCTCCATCCTGTGTCTCATGCCCATCAGCAGGCAGGTGGAAAATGAACACACCTGAGGAAGACTCGGTTCCTGGTGGTACCTCCTTGCCCTTGGAGCTATCTTATTTCTGTCAAACTTTCACAGTTTGTGGGCTGCTTTTTTTTCTTTTTAAAATTTCACTTTAGGTCAGATATTAAATGCAAAAGTTTGAATCCTGTTCCTACAATAATTACAAATTAGTATTTCAGATTTTCCCAAAATTCATTCTATATGTTTTGCCTCGTCAATACTATGATTTTTATTCAGTTTTATATGAAACATGCAAGCAAATCTGTCATTAGTTCTTCAAAAAATACATCATATGATTTAGTAGACTGATGATGATGTACATTTTGTAGACTTGTCAACATGTGATTGACCTTGATCTCTGAATGCTGAAGTTTCAGACTTGAAGTTTTCTTAGTGTTTAAATTTCATGTCATTGCTAAAAATTTTGTCAACTTTCTTGTGCATTGCTCCTATTGACCTTTTTTGATTACTTTTTGATTACTTTTACAAGACTTCTCATGCCATCCTACTTATGCAGAAAAATATTTAGGCAATAAGAGCTTCACTTTATAACTGTGCTTTGGAAAAAATACAGAAAACTTTTATCAGGGAGCCCAAAAACTGACCATAGCCAACAGCTGAAGTGATTTTGTTAATTCTTTATAAAATGAACTTAATTCAAACCAATCACTACGGGCATGAATACATACTGCATGGGGGAAAAAAGGAACAAAGTGCCAATTGTTTAAGAGTTGCACAAGAAAACCCCAGCACTCTGTGTTCCTTTCACTGAGTTTCTCATTTAGTGAAGAGAAGAAAGCTCTTTTCTCTAAGAGGTGTTTCGTGGTGAAGGCACCAAGCCATCTTTGGTACTTGTGAAGATTAAGTGGCCTCTCTTTGGGCCCCTGTACCTATTATCCTTCTGACCTCATGACCCTCAGACTGTAAGACAAGAACTGGCCACCAGAACCAAGGACAGATTTGTAGCAACTGAAGAAGAAACCTACTTGTCCCAGCAGATGAAAGTGTGGTGTCAGCAGATATGTACTAAGAAGGTGAAGCCCGAAAGCTCCTAAGAAGAAGAATGTTTCTCCAGAAGCTTCAGCATGGCAAAGAAAAGCCATGGGACCACACGTGCAACTAGCTCTCAGATAAAAGAGCTAACACTCTCCTCAAAACCACATCCTCTGAGAGGAAACAAAGACATAATGATCATCAACCATTTTACTACATGTTATTTTTATTGCCTATCTATACATTATTCTGAGAAACTTGTGGTCGAAAACAACAGATTTTATAGAGTAGTAGACATGAGGATGTTGCTGAACCTAGCAGGTGGATCCCACGGATGAGAACATGCCACCAGAGCCCTCCTGTCACAAAAATCAGGAGTTCATACCTCTGCAAGGAGCAGTGCAGATTCTAATTGGGCATGATTGCTTTTGTCTCCTAGTTGAAAAATGAGTTTAGAAAAGCAAGCCCACTGAAATTGGAGAAGGCTGAACAGAGTTGTGTAAAGCATGCCTAAATTAAGGCAGAGTTTATTTAAATGCACCCATGATTTGAACTGGTTTTCATTATCGATGAGTGAACTGCTGGTCAGGTACTGTCTACATGGCTGTGCATACATACAATATTTTAGTTATTTCATATTGAATTTTGCTGTATATTTCAATTCCAAGTTTATTTATTTTCCAAGGTTATTTTGTTTTTAACTTTATATTGATTTTCATTTTGTTTCTTGTGCAATACCTAAAATGGTGCTGTGGTTTAAACTTACACAATTGGAATATGCATATGCGTTTTGCATATGTATTGCATTAGTAAAATAATAATTTTATCCCAAAAAGTGTACATAGATTTAAAATTTGGTGCTATTTGTATATTTTGAGATTTTAATTTGTTGAATTTTATGAAAGCTTACAACTTATCTGGCACATTAATTTACTTGAATTTGTCATAAAGCCAAATGTTTTATATGTTTTCAAAGAGTATTTTTTCATATTAATAGGTCATTTATCCTTTTGCCTCTTGACTAATTCAAAAATATTTATTTTATCATTTCAATGTTTTCATGGACTATTTTACTGATGGGTGATCAATGTATTTGTTTTCCTTAGTCAATCCTTTCATATACATAAAAGATGCAATTTATTTTCTTGTTTTATAAATTCTGTTCACTTTAATTCTACAGAATAAGTCATGCATCCTCTTATGAATTGTATAGTTAGGGATCTTTTTCTAAATTCTATAAATGCTTGACTGACTGGTTTATTCAAGGATTTGGATTTATTTTGGTAATTTGAATAGGGGAGGAGACAAAATATAATGTTATATGATGCATACTACAAAATGGAACTGTCACAGTGACTCAAGCTCATTTTTTGTACATGGGAAATTTGACTAAGTTTGACATTGTTAGGGAAATAGGGTTATGTTCACATGGTACGAGCCTCTCACTCTGTTGTTATTTCTCTTCAAATATTTTTTCCTGCCTCCCCTCTATTTACATGATGTGCAAAAAAGGGCTGCAAAAAAACACTGGGTGCAGCAAACACAACACTAGATGAAGTGGAGATCTGGCAGACGCCCAGTTCCTTTAATAAAAACAAAGTGGATAATTTGGGCCCCAAAGTAGATCGGGAAATTCTCCTCTAAATAACTTGATGGCTGCCAATTCTCCTGTACCATTTTTGTTCCATTCCAAAACGTGTTTACTTGCACATCAATGTCAGTGATGTCCACAACAGGGAGAAAGAATTATTAAGTTTCTCTTATTTGATCAAAATCTTTGTGTAAAGAATAAGTTTTGACTTCAATTAATATTTATGGCCATTGGAATGGATAAAGAAAAAAGGAAGAGTGACTAATACCTTTGTTCATTGCTCTTCCCAACTGAGGATGGTATTACCTCTAACCATAACAGATACACAGCCAGTTGACTTCTTAACTCCTCACCTTGATGGAAGTAATTGAGTGAGTAACCTCAGGTGCTTATTTCCATATTTCATGACACTGTTCCTAATTTAAAATTTTAGCCACTTACAGAGCCTAAGTAATTATTTTAAAATACATTATCTGTAAAATTTGGCATTTGATGTTTGGCTTATTATTTCTTGTGAATATGTTTGGGTATTAAATAAGGTTTAGCTTTTCTGCTCTCTCTCGCCTACTGGGAGCCTATGACATACCTCCTTTTGTCCACAAGATGGTGTTAAGGCTATTCATTCAGAACTGAGCAAGCTCAGAAGTACAGGCAAAGAACAGTCTAATGGTCAATTAAACCAGATCTTTGCCCTTGCATTTTTTTAAAAAAGACTTCCATATATAATATTTCGTTAATTTATGTTTTGTTTTGTTAATTTATGCTTTTCCTAATTTAAGTATCTTTTTGAAGCAGACACAGCAGCCTTTGGTTTGCTGTTTCAGTTTTATTTCTTAAGTGTGTATACACATAAACATGTACCTATATACCCAGTTAAAGTGCAAGTTTACTTTTGTAACTTTGTTTGTATGCTACCCTCTTGTTTTAGTGATTAATATGAAGACACCTAAGTAATCATCCTGCCTTTTAGACTGGACAGATACTCTCTTCTGGCAGACAAGCAAAAGGCATTTAGCTTATCACAAGTAGACAATACATAAAATCACACATCTAAACTCTATCTTGAAGATACTTAATTTTTTGCAATTATTTTTGTATAATCTTGTATTTGTCTTGAAATATATCACTATTTACCAATATAAGCTTGAAGCATTGTTTTTCCAAATGCCATTTTTTCCTAACATTAGTAATAATATTTGAGACTGAGAATTTTGAGGTTAAATGATATGCTAAGGTTATTTCCATGAGTCCTCAGAATGCTTTTCCAGATTTGTTCTTTGCTCTTGTTCTGAAATATTTTTCACACTTCTCTGTACCCTCTTAAGACATAGTGCTTTCTGCCATGATTCCCCTTGTTTCTTAGTACCTTAGAGCGTTAGCTGGTGTGGAGGTATATACTCTACTTTTATACCTCTCTTCTCAAAACAATTACCTAGGCTTCTAAAAGAAAATACAGAAAGAAATTTAACTAATTTTTTATGCCTATTTACTCCAAGGTAACTTAGCTCACTGAATTGTATCCATATATTAGTTGGCAGGTAAAAGTAGTGTTAATTACATTAAATGTGTTCAACTACTGAGAGTCTCAGGAAATAGAAGAAAAATATTTTTATTTTTACTTTCTACTGTAGCTGGAGCTATAATCTAAACATTTCATTCAAAATATCATGTCAGAGTTAACTGGTTGTTTCATAAATGGAATGAAGCACCATGTGAACACAGAGAAAATACATCAGACAAGTAGGCCCAGCACAGAAAAAGATCTAACTGAAAGACACTTATAAGACCAAAGCTAAATCTAAGAAAGTGTAAATGGTAGAAAATTTCAAGTTTAGATCCAATAGTGATTTGTGAACACGGCAGCGCAAGGAATTAGCTACTTGTTTCCTGATGTGTCAGAAGTGAATACTGATGAAGTGGGAAGTCTCACTAAAGTTAGAGGGTAGATGTAGAAGATCTCACAGAAGTGCGTGTTGCTTGACCATAATAAGCTTATGAGTGTAACGATGTAGCTATTGTACATTTTATTTTGCTGTGTTCTTTATATTTTAAGGATAAATATCAGCATTTTAATGTATTTAAATCCAGATTGTATTATGGCATATTTTATAATTATTTATTTTTAAAATAGCATTTGGGACATATTTTCCTCCATTTTGTTGGTTCTTTATCTTACCTCATCAAACTAAGGTTTAATTCATTATTCTCATGTTAAGTTGAACGGCACTAGTTTCATTCTAAATCCCAAGTGGATATAATACTTTGAGGCCTTGATTCCTATATCTTCATTATACATAATGAGCTTGTTGTCTATCTCAGCAATAAAGGATGTTACCCTAATTCAGGGATTTCTGAGATGTAATTATTAACACCATATGTACTTCTCCCCATTCTTGAAGCTCCACACTTCACTTCCTTTGTTAGGTCTCAACTACAGTGAAGCTCCAGAAGCATTCGCATATCAAGGGTAAGCTCCACAGGCGTCCAGGGAACCCTTAATTGGTCTATGGCAGAGTTCATATTTATACCAGGCTGGTAATTATAGTTCTGTTTGTCACATGAGTCATTGCTTGGCTTTTAATAAATTTAAAACCTATTCTCCTGGTAACATAAAAAGCTTAGTCTAATGATTTCAGATGAGAATTACAAGCAGAAATAAAAATCAGAGTGGGCAATTCTTTGAATCATTTGTCTCGCTAAAATCATTGCTTGAAAAGGTCCTGAGATAAGAAATATCAATATTTTTTCTTAATATAAGTTCTTAAATAATTAGGAATAAGAATATAGGCAAGCAATAAGTATTTAAATACATAGCATGTTTTCTTAACATAAATTGATTATATCAAAACATGCCAGTGTTTTGTCTATTTAGACTGAGTAATGACTTACATAGATCTTAACTATTCTTATTTTCAGATTCTTTTATGATTAATTAACTTAGGTGCTCTCTAAGGAAGATCATTGTCTTTTCATATACAAAATTTCAACTTGGAGGCCAAAGACAAATTCAGGTAAACCTCAAAAATAAAGTTTCTTGGAGCCAATTTTCCTCATTTGTTCTCCCTCCAGTTATTCTGTACTCAAGATCAAGATGTGAAGTTATGCTAAACAGAAAGTTAGCATTTTGCCATCTATTAAGATTAAAAATAATTATCAGACAGCATCCTCTTCCTTATAACAAGATCTATAAAATGTTACACTTACTTACTCATTTAAATAGCATTTGAGCATGCCTATTTACAGACAGTATTACAGTTAGCCAATTTGGATTTAATATTTACCGAGCTACATGTACTTAAAATCACCACATCCAACATCACAACTTTACTACAAAAGACTAAGTTCACAAATGAAGAGTGTTTATTTTACCATGTGAAAAAAGGACTTGAGTTGTAGTTCTCAAACACTAATATTCTTCTAAAAAAATTTTTTAAATAATTTGTCCATTGCCCATTTGTAAACATCAATTAATTTGCTAGTACTTTTTCTTAATACTATTATATCACTACTTTTTTTCCAGGCTACCAGTAAATGCTTAGAAGTAATTTTCTTGATATTAGGAATGATCTTATTTATCTCTAGTAATTATGTACCTACATTGGTTTATTTTTGAACTTGTATTTTATACCTCAGAAAAACTAATAGACAAAAGAATAAAATCACAGTTGATTTTTTTAAGCAGGAATTTACATTAAGCTCATTTCAGGCTGCAAATAAATTAAATCTCATTAATGACATTTAAGAATAGCAATATTAATTTAGCCAGCTTGAAATATAAAGCATTTAATGTCAGTCACCTAAATTGATATGACTACTCATTCATACTCTTCTAGACAGAGACAATTAACAAAACTGTTCAGTGAATTTATGTGCTCAGTCTGACTAGAAAGTGATTTCCATAGTTCTTAACCAACCTGTCAGATATTTAGGATGAAATCATATTATACTGCATAGAACCACTGACTAGAAATAAATAAAAAATCATTTGCTCTTGATTAACATGTCAGTTTATAACCAAATTTAATTATTTACATTCCTCTCTTGGTAAGTGTTCTAGTTGACACTTCATCCAACTTTTAAAGATATTTCAAAGAGGATTTGGAGATTTCTATTTTGCTAGCGAGACATTCTTGGTCTAATTCAATATTTATCAGCTCTCTTTTGTGGAGAGGATTTGCTGGGCACTTTTCTTTGCAATTTATAAGTATCTAGTGTTTCTGTAAACTATTTTACTTAACTAAAATTTTTAATGGATTGTTCCTACTATTTGGAATGTAATAGTTTTGCATAATCTATTTGTAAGTGGTTGTTTCCAATGTTACTTATTGTGGAGCTTGCTATACAGCCTTGATATATATACATATATCAGGTTTGTAAAACAGTTGAATGAACTATTCTTTGAAATTTTATTTTTTTAAATTTTCTTATGAATATAATATTATAGAACTGAGGAACATATTTGATTATCTAATTTTCTTTTGTTGTATTTGATTATGTTACTTCAGTTAAAATAAAAACACTTTGGTGAAAAGATCATTTCTTGTACTTTTTTGATTATGTATCACAGCTCCTGAGAAAGCATATCATTTTTATAGAGATTGTTTTAGGGAACTATGACAAATACTTCTATTTCCAAAAATTACCTTCCAAAACAGGAAGAAAACCTTTCAGTCTGAGTAAATGCCCCTGATATGTGTAGCCAAGTTGGAATCTTTCCCGTTAAGCACAAGTCATGCTAGACGCATAGAACTAGATGCTGTAAGGCATTGTAAAAAATTATATGATGAGTTTGGAAGGGTTCCCTCTCTTTCTATTTCATGGAATAATTTTAGGAGTATTGGAGTCAGCTCTTCTTTGTAGGTCTTGTAGAACTCGGCTGGGAATCCATCTGGTCCGGGGCTTTTCTTGGTTGGAAGACTCTTGATGGCCTCTTCTATTT
>CM053406.1:77256145-77363429 GCA_028644305.1 Xerus rutilus | reverse complement strand
GAAACGGGAAACATAGGAGAAATGCAGGAACTCTAAAAGTGGTTGGGGGAGGGGGGAGGATGGAAAGGGAAATGGGCATAGTAATGATGGTTATTTGAGATGGTCTTTACTACCCCTGGCACATCTATGAAGACTCTAATGGGATGACTTTATTTGGTTTGCAATCAGAGAAATGGAAAAACAGAGATCTGGGTATGTAGTATGACTTGAAATGCATTTAAATAAAAAAAAAAAAAAATTAAATAAACAGAATTATTGCAGATGAAAAAAAAAACAAAAAAAAAAATTATATGATGATTAATTTGAACATTCAACTCAAAATAGGATGTTAAAATGTATAGGAAGTACACGAGAGGAAAAAAAGATATCAAAAATCCTATTAGGGATTTCACCCCTTTGACTTGAGAGAATTGAGTTCCATAAACAGAATATATATTGACTATTTTGGGCTATTTGTTCTATGCCTGGGACAAGTCATTCACACACGCTGTAACATAATGAGTTTATCAAGAACATTCAATAGTTTAAGAAGATGTTGATGAAACAACAAACCAAAATGATTATGTAAATAGTAACAAAGGAATGATCAGGAAATAACTTATTGTTAAGAACACAATGCTTTTTCAAAGGAGAAAAGACTAATACAATAACACTGGAGGGTTTTGACACCCCGCTGTCCTCAATGGATAAGTTAACCAAATAGAAAATCGACAACAAAACATCAGAGTTGGCCATATTGTAGAGCACATGGTCCTAACAGGCAATTACAAAACAATTCACCCAACCACTGCAGAATACACATTCTTCTTATCAGCACATGGATCATTCTCCAGGATAGACCACACGTTAGGCCACAAATCAAGTCTCAACAAATTTTTAAAAACTAAAATCATATCATGTATCTTCCAGATCATAACAGAATAAAACCACAAGTCAACAAGAAGCATGGAAAGTATTCAAATGCATGACATTTGAACACCAAGATCATAAAGGACCAATGCGTGGTGGAAGAAATTTAAAGGAAATTAATGTATGCTTAGAAACTAATGAAAATTACAACATACCAAAATCTATGGGATACAGGAAAGGCAATACTCGGAAGTTTGCAGCAATAAATGCATATATTAAAAAATAAAAACCTCAAATAAACAACCTAATAATGCACTTCGAAACTTTGGAAAAACAATAGTAAACCAAGCCTAAAGTTAGTAGAAGAAAGAAATAAATCACCATTCTTATTTAATATGGTGCTGGAAGTTTTGACAAGAGTAATTAGGCAAGAAAAATAAAAGGTTTCCAAATTGGTGAGAGAGAAGTTAAATTATCTATGTTTGCAGATGACATAATTCTATACATAGGAAAATCTAAATACTCAATCAAAAAACCATTAGAATTTATAAACAAATTCAGTAAAGCTGCAGGATACAAAAACAACATACAAAACACTATCATTTTTATCAGTAATGAACTTAATGAAAAAATTAAGCAATCGTATTCACAAAAACTACCAAAAATATAATTAGAAATAAATTAAACCAAAGAAGTTAAAGGTAGCTATAATAACAAGTGTAAAACTTTGATAAAAGAAATTTTAGAGGACACAAAAAAGGAAAAATATTCCATGTTCATGGATCCAAAGTCAATATAGTTTAGAATTACCATACTTCCCAAAGCAATCCATAGATTCAGTGCAGTTCCCATCAAAATATCAAAGACTTTCTTCACAAAAATAGAAAAAAAAACATTTAAAATGCATATAGAACCACAAAAGACCTAGAATAACTAAAAGAATCTTCAGGGGGAAAAAAAAAGCTGGAGGTATCACAATACCTGACTTCAAAATATACTACAAACCTATAGTAAATAAGACAATATAGTACTAGAATCAAAATACACATACCAGTGGAACAAACTAGATAACCCATGAATTAATTCACATTCATACAGCCAATTGGTTTTTTTTTTAAATATTTTTTTTAGTTGTAGATGGACACAATATCTGTATTTTATTTATTTTATGTGGTGCTGAGGATCGAACCCGGTGCCTCACGCGCGCAAGGCAGACGCTCTACCATTGAGCTACAACCCCAGCCCCAGCAGCCAATTGGTTTTTAACAAAGTAGCCAAGAACATACAGTGGAGAAGATAGTCTCTTCAGTAAATGATGCTGGAAAAATTAGATGTGTATGTGCAGAAGAATAAAAATTGATTCCATCCTCTCACCATATGTGTAAAAATCAATTTGAAATGGAGCAAAGACATAAATGTTAAGCCTGATACTACAAAATAACTACAAGAAAACACAAAGAAAGCACTTTAAGACATTAGTGTAGGTAATTTTTTAGATAGGACCTCAAAGGCATAGGCAAAAAAAAAGTTAAAATAGACAAATGGGATCATAGCAAATTAAGAAACTTCTGCACCACAAAATTTTTAAAAATCAACAGAATTGAGATAATCTATGAAAGTGGGAAAAATATTTTCAAACTATTGATCTAACAAGTGATGGATATATCCACAATACATAAGGAACTCAAAAAGATGAATACGAAAACAACAAACAATCCAATTTAAAATAGACTAGAAGCTGGGGGTGTGGGTCAGTGGTAGAGCACTTGCCCAGCATGCTTGAAGGGGGTTTGAAATCCTTCTCCACAAAAATGGGGGAAGAGGAGGGATTAATAACTAAACATATACTTCTCAAAAGAAAAAAAACAAAGAGCCAAGAGGTACATGAGAAAATGGTCAATGTCACTAATCATAAAAATGCAAGTCAAAACCAAAATGAGACCATCTCATTTCACTTCAGTTAGAAGGTTATCATCAAAAACTCAAAATATAACAAATACTGGTAAGGATGAGGAGAAAAGGGAATTCTTAAACACTGTTGGTGGGAAATGTAAATTTGTACAACCATTATGAAAAACAGTATAGAGATTCCTCAAAAAAGTTCAACATAGAACTACCATATGATCCAGCAGTTCCACTACTGCGTACATATCCAAAGGAGAAATCATTATGCTAAAAAGATACTTGCACTGCCTTGTTTACTACAACCCTGGTCCTAATAGCCAAAATACAAAATCAATCCAGATGCCCTTCATCAAATGGATAAAGAATATGTGAAATACTTAGGCTGTGAAATACTGGTCCTCCATTAATAATGAAATCCTGTCATTTGCAGCAACATGGGTAGAACTGGAGGTAATTAAGTGAAACAAGTCAGACACAGAAAGACAAACACCACGTGTTCTCACTCACTTATGAAAACTAAGGTAGAAAAGGGGGAATGGATGAATGTTCCAAAGGGACTGTGAATGACAGGAGGGAGGGGGATGGAAATAGGCTCAATAAGGTACACCAAAATGCAGTCAAAGCAGAAGAATTCTTCTGGCTCTTCTTTGGCATGGTAGGGTAACTTTTGGTTAAAACAACGCATGATATATTTTTAAGTGACTAGAAAAGGAGAATACAAAATTTTGAACACAAAATTATTAATGGTTGAAGAGATGGAAATGCTTATTACCCTGATTTATTACATATTCAATATATGTATTATTTAATGCACCCCATAAAATTGTACAAATATCATGTCTTAATAAATACAAGGAATACAGCAGTTGCTTTAGCTGAGATGTGTTGTAAAATTTAAGCAATGGTAAAATAGTGATGATTTTTACAGTAATGAAGTTCTGATTAGGAGCTAACAAATCATGGAAATGAGGGTAGTGGTTCTTAGCCTAGAGATCAAGTGAGACTAGATTTAATGGAATCCATGAAATCTCTGAAATACTATTCAAAACTGCCTGTGCACCCATGCTTTTGGGGAGCTGGTGGGGTCATAGCTTTCCTGAGAATTTCTAAAAAAAGTCCATAAAGCTCTCCCCCCACCACACATATACCCTAAAATGCACACATGCACACATGCACACACACACACACACACACACACACACACATCCATCTATCATAGGGTAATGCCCTCTGTGGAAACTTAAGGGCTTTTAAAATGTGTAGAAAACAAGCACAAATGTTATACACATAAACCTATAGAAACACCAGTAATTTAAATTTTTAATGTATCAAGATAAGCTCAGTGACTTCATTGACTATGATTATTTATAAGAAAATATACAAGAGATTAAGAAACCATCTTTATTTCTTCTTTGGTACAACCAGAGATGTTACCTCAAACCTTTGAAATAAATAATTTGATTGATAAAACTTAATGCCAGGGTATTAAAATTCCTTTGTTTTCACACAGAATAACCCCACAATGATTTGGGGGTACAGTACATACAGTCCAACAAAAGACTGAAGATGAAAACCAGTATAAAATGTAAGTAAGTCTTTCCTGTGATAGCCCTTTCTTGCCTCTCTCAAGGGAACACACTGATGAGGATTTTAAGCACCAATTCTATTGAATGTAGTGGGGTTTCTTCATAACTAGTAATCCACTATACAGCTAAATCAATAATCTGGGAACATAACTAGTAATCCACTATACAGCTGAATCAATAATCTGGGAACATCTAAGTTAAAAATGAAATAATTAATGCAACTGAGGTAAACCAAACAGTTGTTTTGTTTATTGGCACAGTGGCCCACAATATATCACATAGGTACAGCACACTACAGGTCAAAAACCTGGGAAGAGGATTGTAAATTTATTTAAATAGAATTTAAATTTAATTTTTTCATCTTTTACTGATGACTCTCCTATCTTCCCTCCAAGGGAAAGAAAAAACAACTAATTGAATAGCACCATTGTTCTAAATCTGATTGACAAGCAGGACTTCTGCCATCTTGTTAAAGGTAATACATTATCCTCTTATCCCCAGCTCTGGGTGGTGCTTTTCCTCCAAGCTCCTTTACCAGACTTACAGATAGTCAAATAGCACTAAGCCTTTCATGGATCGGGCCCTTTGCTAAATGCCCGCTGACCAGCCTGTAGGGTGCAGGAGGCTGGTTCACAGAATCCAGGAGGGCCAGGAGGGCCTGGGGGCCCAGGCACACCGGGAATTCCTGCCATCCCTGGAGGCCCTCGTTCACCATCCCGGCCATTTCTCCCATAGCTGGCAGGGCCTGGGTCACCTGAAACACACAAAAGATTGCACATGTGAACAGGAGAATCCTCATGGCTACAAACTGGAAGAAGGCACTAGACACAGGCAGCCCAGTGGTACACAGGTAAGGGCTTACTTAATAAATGGTTTAGAAAATTATGGATGATGGATGATGAAGAAATTGCTTTACTGGACTTGGGTTTCATAGAAATTTTAAAAAGAAAGAGACCTCAACACATGTAACCCACATTTCCATTAGCAGAGCTGCCCTCCCCAACATAGTATCCTCTAGCTCTTTGTGTTGATAGAGCACTGAAATGGGGCCAAACTGAAATGAACTCCAAGAACAAAACGCACCTGGATTTTAAGACTTTGTATGAAAAAAAATTGTAAAATATTAATAATTTTATCTTTATTATATAATGAAATGATAATACCTTGCACCCAGTGATTAAATAAACTATACAGCTAATCCTCAATTTACAATGGCATTATGTTAAAAATGCACCTAACCTACCAAGCATCAAGATTAGCAACAGAGTACACCATAGAGTATCAGTTGCTTCCCCTCATCATGTTCCTGTCTGGGAGCAGCTTCTTGCTGTCCCTCTCCAGCATCAGGAGCAAGGATTAAAGCACATATCACTAACCCAGGGAAAGTCAAAATTCAAACTGAAATTTCTACTGAATGTGTATGACTTTCACACCATCTTTAAGTCAAATAAATCCTAAGTACAAACATCTTAAGTCAGTGACCGCCAGTATTATTAAAATCAGTATCACCTGATCTTTTTACCTTTTTAATGTGGTTTCCATTTAAAATCACAACAGGCCAGGCCTCCTTGGGGCTCACATAGTATTTCCCTTGAAGAGAGCTTTGGTAGCCATGTCCCTCATTCCTCACAAGTGATCAGAATCCAGACAGGGAGAAACAGAGTTCACTAGTTAAAAACACAGGATTTTTTGCACCTGAGCCAGTCAAAGCCTGAAGTCAAGACTACTGAAAAGAAAGAACTGTCTGAATTGAAACCCAAATTTCAGAAGCACATAATTCAAGCCCCTAAACCAGTAGAAGCAATGAGAAGGCCAAGCCCAGATGAACCAATGACAAATTTGGAATTAAAAATATCTGCCTTCCTAAAACAAGCGCTTGATAAACTTAAATCTTCTGAGAATGAAGAAGATAAGAAAGAAGATGACAGTGATGAAATTAAGATTGAGACCTCATGTAAAAATGGAGGGTGTTCAAAGACATATCAGGGTCTACAGAGTCTAGAAGTCGTCTATGTGTATCATTCTGGAGTACCTATTTTCCACGAGGGGATAAAATATCGGAGCTGTTGTAGAAGGAAAACCTCTTATTTTAATACATCCTTAGCCCAAGAAGACTGTACAACAGGGAAATATGTGTGGACTAAAAAGGATGTTGGGAAAAAAATTGTTCCATGTAGATATGACTGGCATCAGACCAGAGGTGAAGTCACCATTTCAGTATATGCTAAAAATTCACTTCCAGAACTTAGTCGAGTAGAAGCTAATAGTACATTGTTAAATATGCACACCATATTTGAAGGAGAGAAGGAATTTCATCAAAATGTCAAATTATGGGGTGTGATTGATGTAAAACGAAGCTATGTAACTATGACTGCAACAAAGATTAAGATCACCATGAGAAAAGCTGAACCTATGCAGTGGGCAAGCCTTGAACTACCTACAACCAAAAAGCAGGAAAAACAAAAAGAAGATATTACAGATTGAGGTGGGGGGACGGCTATTGCCTGTTTCAGAATTCTGAATGTGTGGTGAAGTGGTGGCTTGCTGCTGTAACTTTTTGTTATTGAATCAGGCATTTCGGGGTCAATTAGGTTTTTGTTTTGAAAAGCCAAAGTCTTTATCTTTGTGTGTTTCCATCTTTTGTATTCCATAAGATTGATTATTCATATTTCCTCATTGGAAAAACCATAGCTGTGTCCCTTACTTGAAGAAGCTGGAAAACAGCTCGTGAGTGTAATTGCGGTATTTCTTAGTGTATTATTATTATGTTAAACAAAGAAATAATAAGGGACATTTGTTTTTTATACTTCCGTTATCCCATAATTAGTAAAGCAAGATGAAAATGTCAAATTTTAATCAGGTTTTTTTTTTTTCTTTATGAACTTTTTGTTCCTATAATACTTGAAAATCCTCAAGGAAGAAATGAAGCTCTGCGTTTTTTTTCCATGTGGGACAGTCACTTTTTTCAGGAGGAATGTACTAGGTAAAGGGGGGAATATATGCACTGACCAACAAATCAGAATTTGTTCACAGTTAATTTAAATTTAAAATAACATCATTACCTATAGTACTTGCAAAACATTATGACTTAAGAGTATAGGAAACAAGACTAGAGAGGTATCAATTTGGTTAAAATTCACCATTTTATAAGACTAAGCAATAATGTTAAAAATATTTTTCCTGGTTAAAAGTCTTTGTATGGTGTTATGACTAAATGGTATCTGATTTTCAGTCTCAACCCTCCTAAAACCTTCAGTTACCTATAAAAAGAAATCATCTATATCTGGCCTTACTGATGGAAAAATATCTAAAATTGTATCTTAAAGGTTTGTGGAAATACAATACAATAGAGCATGAGAAGACTAAATGCATAAAGTTTGCTTTATGCCGAGTATGTATTATATGTTAAATAGATTAATTCTTCCAGAGTTTTTTTTTTTAAGGCTTTCAAGTAGAGATTGACAATCTTAGTGATACAATGTTGATTATATATTGTATTTTATTGGTATTAAATATATGTCATACATGATTTGATTATTTATGCTTATCAGACCATTAGTGAATAGATTGCTTTTTAAGTTAACACAGAGCTCAAGAAGAAAATTTAAGAAATATTATGCAGTTCAAACTGGCATAACTTAAATAAATTTGGTTATTAATTAGGCTTATATAGATTAGAAATGAAAGTCAAAAGGAATTTCCAAACCCCTTGAGTGTATTCTGGGTTAATAGAATTCTTACAAAGAAAACTGTGCAAAAGTACTATTTTAGTTCATAAGGGGCTTGTATATATCATTCTATTACTTTTAGCAAATAACTATTAGATATATTAGTTATAATTATTTAAAAATCTAGCTCTGTCACAGTTCACAAAGACAAAATCTGTTAGCCAGGCTTTGTTGACATTAAAGTAACACAGAAAGAAATTTTCAGCAGTGAAAGTTCGATCCACATAGAAAATGTAATTGTCTAGTACTGAGAGATGTATTTAAAGTTTTGACAACTATCTTTCTGGAATTAGAAATCTGTGTTCTTTAGAGACATGGACTCTTGTTTGGAGAAAGAGGTTGATCAGTAAAACCAGAAAGAGGTTGATCAGGTTTGATTCAAAGTAATTATACTTTTTGTAATGCTTCCTTCTTGAAGTTGTTTTTTCCTGCAAAATATCTTCATCTTTTAGGATTTAATTATCATATAAAGTAGGTGATATATTCCAAACTCAGACTTAGTTACAAAAAACTGATTTTTTTTTCTTTTTTAATACAACTATGTAGTCTAGTCACATTAGTGACTTTTATTTTGATTCTTATTCCTAAGAACCTCTAGATGTGTTGCCTAGGTAAAAATATAAGTGATATTTACATTATACTCATAAAGGGACACAATTATAGTTAGGTAAACATGTTTTACTCTTTTCAGTTTTTCAAAAAAGTTCATAAAAAATGTTTGTTAAAAAAATAAACTTAAAAATTTTTTTAAAAAACACAGGCTTTTGGAGACAAACAGCTTTAAGTTCTAGCTCTGTCATTTAATAGGTAGGCCATGAACAAGTCACTAACCTCCCTGTTTCTTCCCTCTAAGGTGGGATAATGCCTTCCTTATAATTTAATTCCATGATTGAAAGCATCTGTTAAAAGGAGACTGCTACAATGATTAAGGAATTATTAATATCTTTTAGAAGACTGTACCAGGCACCCTACAGAAGTCTGTGATACTTTTCTCATCTGCCTACCCCAACATGAACACAGCAAGTTCTCTAGGGACATTTCTTCCTTTTGTCGTATTCCAAAGTGGTATGTTTCACCCAATGGACCTCACTCCCTAGGCCATGGCACCCCATAACATGGAGAAATTTCTGTTGACTGTTTCTCCAATGAGTGTTTTCTTCCTGTTACTACAAAGGAGGTGATAAGAAATCAGGGTAAAATGAACTGCATATGCCCTGATAATATAGTATTACAGAGACTCTCATTGCATTTCAGCCTTCTTAACTTGGCCATTTTGCCAAAAACCTCAAGGACAAATCCACATGTTAAATTACATATTTGCTTAGGTTTAGTTAGTTTCTTTCTTTCTCAGTGGTTTTCACTTTTTTTTTTGGTAAGGGGGATACTGGGGACTCAACTCAGGGGCACTCAACCACTGAACCACATCCACAGCCCTATTTTGTGTTTTATGTAGAGACAGAGTCTGAGTTGCTTAGTGCCTCACTATTGCTGAGGCTGGCTTTGAACTCGTTATCTTCCTGCCTCAGCCTCCTGAGCCGCTGAGATTACAGGCATGTACCACCAACCCAGCTGGTTTTCACTTTTCTTCCTATATTAATTGTCTTATTACATAAGTCTTTTGTTGGACTTATTATAATAGCCCAGTCTTATTAAATGGTCTTGTTTTATGTATCTATTGTACATGTTACATCTCATTATTCCTTCTGTGCTTATAGTTAGACCTACACAAAGGAATGGCAGAGGGAAAAAACATTAAAAAGTTTTAAGAGAGAATAAGTGTCTTTGAATTTATGCATCTCAAGACTGCAGTTAAGCAGAGGTGTAAATTATTTCCCTTCATTTATCCCATAAGCTTTAATCCCACTATATTAAACTGTGATGGAGCAGATGACGGTGTGTTTTCCCCTAATGGGAGAAATCCAGTCCCTGAACCACAGCTTCGATCAATAAGGCTATTGCAATGGTGCCTTTAGCAGAGCCTGTTCAGACCCCCTGACACTTGAGGTAGTTAAAGGTTAAGTTCATGTTTTTAAAAGTTGAAAAGATGGGCCAGATATAACTACATATAAAAGGTGGCTTTCATGCACTTTATCAGTAGGAATGTCCCCACTGAGACATACCAGCTCTGCCTTAACAAAATCAAATCAAGATTAGGAGTAGAAAATGACCTCACCCAAAGAGGTTGAAAACCAAATGAAAGCAAGGACTAAGCAAATAACATAGATCAGAGTAGACAAACTTCAGGCCCTGGCCAAATCTTGTTTCTTTAAATAGCCATGGTCACTTGTTTATGTATTGTCTGTGGCTAGTTTTGTACTATAAGAGCAGAGTTGAGTTGATGCAACAGAGACAACCTGGCTCTCAAAACCAATGTTTCTTTGCAGGAAAAGTTTACTCATATCTAATGTCATAAAGAAATTAATGTTGATTAAGAAATCCACAACTGCTTTTATTAGAAGAAAACTTACAGTACAAGAGTAATAAAAATTGGCTACTAATAGTCCACATCAGTATTGAGGAGGCAAGCAGGAAAATGAGGTGCTTGGTGAACTGAGGAGTGGATGCTGGCAGCAGCTGTAATCCAGCTAACAGCTGCCATTGAGAAATGGGGGCAAGTGTTGCCAGCACTTTGATTTTCAAGTGAAGCCAGGAAGCTAAGTTTTGAAATAAATAGCTCTCAATTTTTAAATGTTAGTAACTAATTCAAAATTTTATTTACCATTTGTAGAGCCAGCCCCCTGCCTAAAACCTTAAATTGAACATATGAGAATAAATTCCCTTCAAACATTAAAAAGCATAAGGAAGCCAGGAACAGTGGCATACACCTGTAATCTCAGTGACGTGAGAGGCTGAGGCAGGAGGATCAGAAGTTTGAGACCAGCTCCAGCAACTGGTGAGGCCCAAAGCAATTTAATGTGACCATGTCTTGAAACAAAAAAACACTTGGGATGTGGCCCAGGGGTTAAGGCACCTCTGCATTCAATATGCAGTATCCAAAAAAAAAAAAAAAAAGGCAAAAGGAAACCTTTTTATATTTTCACATTTACTTTCCCCAGGAGATGATTTTTAACTTGCTGAGTTTATACCAAAGTACTGTTCATCCTTTGAGGAAAAAGTTGAGGAAGCCATCCTATCCACCTCTGATCCTCTAATTCTGACTTTGGAAACTCAGTTTACCCTCTGGAGCTTTGGATGATGCTGCCATCACCACTTTATAACAAGGCCCTTTCTGACATGCCATGCACTCATCACTGATCTCATGTTCCATATGTGTAAACTGAATTAAGAAGGTTAGAAACTGTCCCAAAGGAACATAACTAGAAAGAGCTGAAGTTAGAAAAAGGGCCCTTAATACTACTCTACAAAATTCTATTTACATACCTATTGATAAGCTAACTCTGTAGAGTATATGTGTGTGTGTGTGTGTGTGTGTGTGTGTGTTGTTATTGTTGTTGTTGTTGAATTCATTGGGTCTGGATTGACTAGGAAATAGAGGCACAACAACCAAGAGTCAGGACTGATTCTTAGAGAACACCACCATAAAAAACTCAAGATATTTTAGTGAGGTTTTACCCTATAGAAATACCATAGGATAAAAACAGCCATAACATAACAGATTGTCAGTTTCTAGTGAGCCCTGACCTAAGGCATTTACTCTCAAGGATGCTCTAAACTTCTTGTGGAGGTGCCTCATTTGGGGTGATATCATGTCACAGTCCAAGTCATCCAAGAAGTGAAGCTATTCACAAACTGGCATAAATGTTTAGTTCAGCAGCTGTGTTAAATATGCATATGATACATTGCATATCTTAAGAAGAGAAAGCACAGATCTAAGTGCTCCCTTTTTGCTTTTTCTACCTCATAGATGTGTTAGCCACACTAACTGCCTAATGATTCTGAAATCTCAAGTACCTATAAAAATGTCATTGCCAAATATTTCACGATTTTTAAAAAATTATGTGTCTGTGTCATACTTTGTATGAACACTAGAGGGTAGCCATGTTACACTGATGGAGACCAACCAGCCTGGAAGCCTGGAACAGTCTGAAAGAGGCAGCCTGTAGAGGATATATGCCACTGCGGAATGAAAAGGACTGTGTGTGTAGGAAAAAACAAAAACCAAACAAACAAACAAAAACTTCAAATAATTTTCAGCATTAAATAGGGTATCTGATGATTAATACAAATAGGGTATCTGATGATTAATACAATATGTAAACTTGCTGTATGTGCTCAAATGTTCCATTTCTTACACTGAGTCCACTTTTCTGGTGTTTGACCAAGCAGTATGCTTACAGAATTGGTGGAAATTGGTTTACAGAAAAACCCACAATCATATAAAACGATTGTGGAAATAGGATGAATGGCCACTACAAAATCAAAGACTAAACTGAGTGTTTTTTTAATTAAACATTCATAAGCAATGCTTACCGAGCTGCACGCTTTTCACAAAGGACTGAATAATAGCCTTGTAGACTAGTGTGGTCCAGCACAAGGCCAAGTTTAATCTGCTCGTCCAAGATAAGAAAAACTTCTTGGCTTACAATTACGTGGTACTTCAATTCCTGGTATGCACATCTATGAGATTCATGGTTTAATTTATTCCTTTCCCTAGTGAGTATGAATTCACAGAGAAATCAGGGCCTATTATTAAATATTTTTCTTAAAATCTTCAGAGTGCCAAGAAAGGAGGCAAGTTCAGTGGTAGCAGGCAGAGAGTGTCTCCTACTGAGACAACACAACCAAGCAGTAACCAGCATCTATAGCAAGAAACTGAAGGGTGGAGTGGGGGGCTAAAGGCCCAGAGATTGCTAATAGGAGAGGAGGGGACAGGAAGCAAGACACTGAGTGTTAGGAACATGCCCAAGTCACGTGGCCAGGGTGGCAGAGACAAGCTAATCGTGTTGTTGGACTGTCAGCCCGTTGCTTGGTTCAGTCTGTGTTTCCTTAAGTATAAAAAGAGGAGTGACAACAATATTAACAGCTAAATTTGCAGAATGTGCCTCATGACTGGCTCTGTTCTAAGGGCTTTCTGTGTTTTGTCACGTCCATGTGTCCTCCTAAATAGCTCTGTGAGGATTGTGCCTGTGACTCCTGTTCTGCAGAGAATGAAACCGAAGCACTAAGAGGCAGAGTCACCAGAAGAGCAGAGCAGAAACCCTCCAGAGCCACCTTCTTAGATACTTGCCCTGCGTACTTCAGCCTGTGAGAAACAAACCAGATGGCGTATGGGCTTTTCAAACAACAAAGCGCTGCAGCCAAAATGATAGTAGATGTAATGGTTACAGTAACAACCTCTGGTCCACAACAGGTGTTGTGGCATTTCAACCCCAAGGTGAACAGACTGACAGACTTATGCTGTAGACAGAAATATGTGGGAAGAATAAAGAACGTCTAATAACCTATAGATAATGAAGGGATAACATTGTTTTCAAATGTTAGCAGAAAGAAGAATGATCAAATAATTTTTCCCTTAATGCAAGAGGATTTGAGCCCCAAATTCAATAATAGAGACAGCAAAGAAGGGCTCATTCTTTTACATAGGATGTGTACCTTTCTAGATTCCAGACAAGTTCCTGCAGAGACCCATAGAAATTTCCTGTGGGTTCTAAAGGGCTATCACTATTACACTTGTGAGAGACCAGAAATTACACTTCTAATCACATTCCAAGTTCTACTGGGAAATAAATATGGTACAGCCTCTCAGTGGACAATTAACCGATGAAATGATTTGCTGCAAACCAGTACTTTGTTTTATTGATTTGGAGCTGAAGTACATTTTTGTGGAAGAAAGATCTAGAGCCTCAAGGGTGGTACTGATTGAGAGGAGAATAACCTATTGCTCTTGATCAAAAGCAGGAGCAAAAAAGCTGCAAGGGCTTACTTTGCCCTTATCAGTCTTTTCTCTACTTCATAAAGCAAAATGTGTATAAATTAAATTAATATCATCACTAATAATCAACATCCCTTAGTACCTATCATGTCCAGAAACTGTCCTACATACTTTACATGGATTGCTTTTCTTTAATTCTCAGAATTATACTATCAGAGAGATGCATCATTATTACTATTTTGCAAATGGGAAAACTGAGGCACAGAGAAACTAAGTAACTTGCCCAAGTCCATAAAATTAGCTTGTGACCGTGTCAAGATTTGAACTCAGGACATCTGAACTGTGGAGTCCACATCACACATTCCCTAGGAAAGCATCAGCTTTAGGGCAGAAGGACCCAAAATGCTCTTGTCAGAACTTGTTTGAGGAATGATTACTTGAACATATTAGGAATAGTCAAGAGTCTGAGTGACCTAAAAACAAAAGCCCCCAGCTGGTACCTGGAAGAGTGACAAATATCTACCCTTTGTGCCTGAGTGCTAACGTAAAACCTTCTAGCAGCAGACTCTTCCTCTCCAGTAACTGTGCTTTTGAAAGTGAGCCTGTTTGTGAAATAATCTGGAACTCAAATTTTTCACTAAAATAATGTCAGATATCCTTGCAACTAAAATGTAACAATACCCCAACACACACACACACCAAAAAAAGAAAAGATCAATAGTTGAGACTCAGGAAGAAGGAAAGCAAGAAGAGTGTACTTCAACATCAGAAAGATGGAAGAAAGTGAAAGGTAATCAGTGAGAGAAGAGTGAGGGCAGTGAGGATTTGGAGGTGGTATCAGGGAGGGAGGGACAAGGATTGGCAAAACAAGAAGGAAAAGGAATGGGCAGGTCTTAGGAGTCTTGGAAAAGGGAATTCACAAAACGTATTACAAATGGGGTTTAAGTTTTAAATCTAAGACCAGTAACAACAATTTTTTTTTTTCATAAGGAAGAAAAGATGAGGACCAGGGAAGGTGAGGAATGATATGCCCGTCCTACCTTACTGCTGGTCTGATGTGCTAGGAAGCAAATCAGCAAAGCCCCTCTCTGACTGAGCCCTCTCTGACTGAGTGGCTGAGGAGCACCCCGTCACCCGGCTCTGCCCCTCTACGGGTGGGTGGTTTACTGCCCCCTCGTGGCATTCTGAGGCAATGCACATACAGAATTGGTGTTCTTAAATCCTCCATTTTTAAAGTTAAAATGTGGTTTGCCAGCACACTTTTTGAAAGTAAGAATCACTAGAAATCATAATATATTTTCAGTAAAGAAAAATCTTACTAATGAAAGTCCTTTTTAAAGAACTATTAAGTGATTCATTAACAAAAATGGGAGAAGAAATCATTAGAGGATCCTATAAATACATGGATCATTAAGGAAGTTGTGATGATATTTAAACAGGTTTGAACCTTTCTATCACTATCACTGGTAAAGGAGAAAAACACTCTTAGTAAGTGCTATTTCCTTTTTCTCCCTTGTAAACATCCATCAATGAATCCAGACTTTCTCCCATATTAAAATTTTTCCTTGATTCTATTTATCTCCAATCATATTTTCTTTCCTTGTCCAATCATTAAAGCTTCCTCTTCCAATCACAAAATATATTAATTTGTGAATATATCTTGGCACTCCCATGAGTCATAGTTTTATAAAGGCAATTTTGAGCCATCTCCAAATGTATTCACATTTTTAAAAAAATTTTTAATAAGAAAGCAATCCCCAGGAGCAATGAAATAGATAATTGGAAAGCAATGATGTTTTTTGGCTACAAATTATAGCCATGATTAAATATGTAAGCCTCTGGCAGAATTTAAAAATAGTGATTTCTTTTCCTAAATTTCCCTGAACCAAGATTTCCAAATCCATTATGGAAGCAAACACCACCTCATTTTTTTTTCCTGTGCATCCCTCTCACCTCTACAGCAACAGACAGGTGGGATGTGGGATGCTCCCTCAGCCATTGCCTCAGCCCACAGGAGAGAGGATGCTGGGAGCCTGCACATCAATCCTGCTCTTAAACTGAAATGGCTTTCAGCCTGCTGTGCTGCTCTTATGGTTGGGTGTGCAAGTCATTTCCCAGTGGATGAGTGTGTTCCAGCCGGGACCCTGGTAACAGAGCAGTCAGTGTATAAAGAGAACACAGAATGCTCAGTTAGAGAACCGAGCTAACACAGAGGCTGGTCTGTTGCCTCCGTTCACACAGTTGTGATACATGGCTTGTGTGTAGCTCTTTGTGGCTATGGGTAGGAATGCTTGGGTTTATTTTTAGGAAGAGCAATAGGGGATATATGGATTTTTGGAGGTCTGGATGTTTGAAATGGGAGCTTTTAAAATAAAATTTCAGTTATTTCCTATAAAACATGAATAAATAAAAATTTGAAATAATTTTCCAACTGCTCTAGCTTTATAGATTTAAAAATAGGGCCTAAGGATATTCCAGGCCCTGAGTTTGAGCCCCAGCAACACACACTAATAATAATAATAACTTTTAAAATTATCACCTGAGCTACAGATGGATACAATGTTATTTATTAGGATTTTTATAACAAATGGATTATGGCTGAACCTTGACACTATTTTTCCTGAAGCATCTGTTTAAGAAATTTATATTTCAAGCCCTACCATCTATTTTCTCACAAATAATACAGACATAACGTACAGATTATTTAACTGTTTATTAAACTGATCTTGAAAAATCTATGCCAGCCATCATAATCACTTGATATGCTTAAGTGGTCAAATAGCAATTCTTCTAAAATGTTACTCAATTCAGAGTGCACATTTGCAACCCATTTCCCCACCTCAGTTTGCCACACAACTCACTTACCTGGAAGACCTATAGTTCCAGGCAAGCCTTTGGGACCTCTTCCTGGAGGGCCACGCTCCCCCTTTTCTCCCAAGTCACCTGCATTTCATTAAAGAAATGTTATTTTTCCATATTTTCATAAAAATAAACTTCTATATTTTAAACTTCAAGCAAAACAAAAATTCAGAAACCAAAACGTCATGAAGTTACAATAAACTAGATTGCAATATTTGGAGCAAGGCAAAAAGCAAGTTCATCATATTAATAGAGCTAAAGGGGGAAATATCAAATGGTCCTATTCATAGGTACTGCAATAATATTTCACAAAACCTAACATTCATTCTTGGTAAAACATTCAATAAATTAAGAATCAGTGACTGCCAGGCACGGTGGTGCACACCTGTAATCCCAATGGTTCAGGAGGCTGAGGCAGGAGGATTGTGAGTTCAAAGCCAGCCTTAGCAAAAGCAAGGTGCTAAGCAACTCAGTGAGACCCTGTCTCTAAATAAAATACAAAATAAGGCTGGGGATGTGGATCGGTGGTCCAGTGCCCTTGAGTCCAATCCCCAATACCAAAAACAACAACAAAAATATCAGCAACTACTTCCTTAACATGATGGAATATATATATATCCACCCAAAAGCCAGCACAGTGCTTAGTGGGAAATGCAGGAGGCAGTTCCGCTACAATCAGAACAACAAGGAAATCCACTTATCACTACTATATATCACTTTATTTGAAGAGTTATAATCATCCTTTATTTTCAGGGGATATGAGTATATATTTTAAGTTCTATAAAATCACTCAAAAACTACCACCAACAGTAAAGGAATGCAGAAAACTGGAAGGGATTAAAATTAATATATAGAAATCAACAATTTTCACATCCACAAACAACAACCAGTTACAAGATATGGTATAAAAGGATACCATTTATAATAGCAATTAAAATATTAAATAGCTAGAAATAAGCTTAATCAGAAATACGCAAGTCGAATAATGAAAAATACTGAATATTGCTGAAAGATACACAGAAAGACCTACAAAGTGTTCTTAAATGGAGTGACATCATGGTAAAGCATTGCCAGTCCTCCCTGAGGTGAATTTTCTCAGGATCACAATAAAAATAGAAATACATGCTTTTAGACAGGGAAGGTGATTCTAAAGTTTGTGTAGAAAAACACACATAAGCCAGATTAGCCACAAACCCCACAAAGAAAAGCAATGCAAAGGGAATTAATCCCTCCAAATATTAAACCAATGGAAATGCTGTGGTACTGATCAGAAATAAACGGATCAGTGAAGCAGAATACAAAGTACAAAAGCAGAGCCAAACACATAAGGGAATTTGCTTCATAATGAAGGCGGCATCTTAAAGTGGGGAAAAGTTGAACAATTCAAGTTGATAAATGGTGTTGGAAAAAGTGGGTGATTAACTGGAAAAAAATAGAGTTATATTTATACCTCTATATTTCACACAGTACTCCAGGCTTAATTACAAATGGATCAAATATTTAAGAACCAGAAGAAAAAAGAAAAAATTATTTTGTAAATTCAAATTTGTGTTGGCCATTCTTTTATGACCCAACATGTGAAGAGTTCCTAAAATCAATACAAAAGGGTCAATAATACAATTTTTTAAATGAGCACTGGGTATACTGGTACATACTTGTAATCCCAGTGGCTCGAGAGGCTGAGGCAGGAGGACACAGTTCAAAGCCAGCCTCAGCAATTCGAACAGACCCTCATCAACTTAGTCACTTTCTCAAAATAAAAAAATAAAAAGGGCTTGGGATGTAGCTCCATGATTAAGCACCCCTGGGTTCAATTCCTCGTACAAAAAAAAATGAACAAAATACATGTCCTTTTACCTGGTCATCAAAAGGATACAAAAATGGCTCTTAGATGTATGAAAAAAAGTCCCTGAATTTGCTCTCAAAACAAAATAAATGAAAATTTTAAAAACAAAACAAAGATGCTATTTTTAACAAAAAATATCAATAAAAGTTCCAAAGTTTAACATATATTTAGCACATCTATAGAAAAATACAGTATTGCACATTGAAGATGAGGGTATAAATGGGTCCAATCTCCTTGGAGGGCAATTTGATGCTAACTATTGAAATTATAAATGAAGTTCCATTTTAACGAGTAGTTCTCCTTATAAAAATTAACCATAGAAATAGTTTGTGACAGAATTAGAGGTAGAGATAGTAAATGCTGACATTATGTACAAAAAGGAAATATACACACTGTTGTTCGCTACAACTTTGCTGTAATAGCAGAAAATCAGAAACAATCTAAATCCATTAAAAGGTTAAATCAATGGTATGTCCACAGAATGGAATACTATGCAACTGTGAAGAAGAACCAGGAAGCTCTTTGGAATGATCTCCAGGACATATCATTAGTGAAAAAAGCAAGTCCAGATTACTTTCTAAAGGATAATATGATTCTGTTTTTAAAGGGATTCAGGGGAAAATACATAGTCATATAATCTTATATATCATTGCTTATAAAAATTTGAAAGAAACTAATAATAATGATTACATAGTGTGAAAGGTAAAGGAAGCTAGGAAGCTAGGCAGATGGGAGACAGAGGTGGGAAACAAATTCTTCACTGCCATTCATACATTTTTAAATTTTTGAACAAAGTACATTTAGTCTTACCAAAAATAAATTAATGAACTTTAAAATTTCAAGTAGGCTGTCACATGTGTCTTCACCATTGACTCATTATTTATTGGGGCTGTACTTTGGATCGCAACCAACCATGTGTACTTGCAAGGCATTTATAAGACAGTTGATTGAACTTGGGATTCAGCAGCCAACAGAATAAAGTTACATTAATTATCCAGGCTCCTGCAGAGACCAAAGCCAATAACTTGGCCTCATTAATGAAATTACTTAATACTTTAGTTAAATGATTCTATTGTTCCTAGTAGAAGGCATTATTTTATTATCACATTAGTATAGTAGTATATTACACTACACTATTGAAAGATGCAATGGTACTTTGTTATAGATTTTGATAATCTATAAATAGCAAGATTTAGATAATCTTTTGATTTTGATAATCTTTTCCAAACATCCTGTCAGCCCAACTCTTCAATATTGAGTCAAGTGAGATATAATTTAAAAGACAAAGTCAAATGCACAAGTAGGAAGAATATCTATACAATCATCTGCACATTAGTCAAACAGCCAAAAACTTATTAAGTGAATGTTTAAATAGTACCATAATTTGATTTTTGTCAAGGATGTTCCATGTAAATTTTTTATAATGAAAAGTACATTTTTACAATAATTTAAACTTATATAAATACCAGGTAAAAATACAGAACTCTGGTTGACCTCATATTCATATGAGCTACTTGCTCCCCTCCGTCATCAACAGCATCTTAAAAACTATCAGCTTAAGTATTCTCGTTAGCTTAGCAATTTAAATTGTCATGTCACTGTAACTCTGGAGGTTGGTGATCAGAAAATAATCTCCAAATGTGTCACATTTTCAGAAGACTAGAAATTAAAATGTAGCTTTCACATAGATAGTAAAGTTAAACTTATCTATACATTCTAGCATGAAGCCACATCAACCTTAAAATGTTGCTTGCAAGGAATAAGACTGCTGTCCTGCAGTGCTGCCTTTGGGTTATCCCTCTTGGGAAAACAAAGTAAAGCTGGGCTCCAGGAGCACCCTGTCAACTGCTGTTCCACAGCAAACCATGCACCTGGGTGGTGCTATCAGCAGAGTTCATCTGTTCCTGGTCATGTTTTCCTTTGAGATGTACAAAAACTGGCTTAGGGAACTAAAGGTACACCTTTATTAGCCTACTTAGTCATAAGGAGCTTAGAAAAGGTGTGAAGGAAAATACAGTTTAAGCAGAAAAACAGCTTATCATGAACACTGAAAAATTCTCATTGCTATTTATTTCATTCACTGGCAAGCTATAATTGATGCTCTATCTCCCTGTGAACCGATTAATACTAAAAAAAGGGTATTAGTCACAGTTATGACATGTATTTTCTCTAACCTTCATTTACATATTGACACATCTGTTTGCATCATACTAAAATTTCTAAAAATAATCAGCCTTCCTCAAAGGGACTTAAAACGAATCCAAATTGTGAACGTTTAAAAATGATATTTATTGCATGAAGGACTAATACCAAGCAAAGTGAACATAAGGCCAGTTTGATGACTCGTGTCCTGCTTGAGTATACACATAAAATGTACATGCAGATGAGCCCTGGCCTACATGTTTGTGTAATATTACATAAAACATGTCAGTGAAAGACAAAGGAAAATTCACATATAATCCAAACTTTGACAATGACTTGAAGCATATTTCTATAAGCTCCTATTGAAAACATTCTACCGTGTTTTTCAAAGTATTCTAGGGAGGAAAATAGAAACTAAGACATAGCCTGAATTGTTATAAAAGCACTCATAATAAGACTAGTTTCTTATTTATGTAACAATTTCTCTAGGAAAAGACTCAAAGTGACTATAGGATAGAGTAAGACTCTTACTATCCCGTTACTAATCAGGAGAAAAAAAACAACAGGGAATACTGAAATGCATCTCTAATTGGCTAAAATTTTTTATTTTTCAAAAATGGTAGAATATTTTTTCTTGGGGGAAATTTATGCTGCAAATCTTTGGGTAGTAAAAAAGATAACTGTTTTCTATATTTTCATGTATGTGATGGGACAAGAAAGGTTAAGTCCAGTTACCTAGAATTGTATATTTCCAAATGTATAAGTGTTGATTAAAAATAACATATATATATATATATATATATATATAAAATTGCCCCTCCCTGCCTCCACCTCAAATTTCAAAGTAAAACTAAATGAATGTATTGCTTTGAATGAATCCAGTGACAAGAAAGCAATAGAGGATGGGGGGAGAAAAAGTCCTTTAGAGATAAGAAAATGATTGTATCGATTCAGATTATAGACTATTTTCGAGAATACTAAAAAAAATTAGGGGGAATTACCTTGTAGGATCTTGTTGTACCTGATGAATGAATTTAGTGCTAGAAACATTTTCCAGGTTCCAAACATAGAAATATACTTTGCTTCCTTTCAAATGAGGCTCTTTTGCTAGTCAAACCGGTCCAGGCTAGCCACAATTCAACATGGCTGAGACCTTCCCAGAAAGCTTCTCAAACAATTTGCCTGTTTTTTCAGTGCTTCCCAACCCTGGCTGCACATTAAAATCACCTGGGGAATATTTTAAAGTCCCAGTGCCCAAACCAATTAAATCAGAATCTCTGGAAATAGGACCTAGGCATGAGTAGTTTTTATAGTTCCTCTGGTGATTCCAATGTGCAGTCAAGACTGAGAAAGGAAGCTTTTGACAGATTCTCCTAGCATAGCAAGTGACATGGACATTTTCATTTCTTAAAAGGGAGTTCTGTTACTAGCTCAAAGTAAGCTCTGCTCCAAAAGTGGAGAATTGCTTTTAGCCAAAGAAAACCTGATGTGATTTCTGTAGACCTGTCAAGGTGATCCCTTTCAGTAGGAAAATGAGTGACTGGCTGCTCCACACCAATGTGCTTAGCCAGATCAGAATCACCTGAGGGTTTGTTAAACCAGAATTCTAGGCTCCACCCCCAGAGTTTCTGATCCAGTGGGTCTGGGGTGGTACGGAGAAGTGATGATCCTAACAAAGTCCCCAGTGATGCAGATGCTCCAGGTATCTCTCAGACCCTTTACTCTTAAAGAGACTTAGGATAGCCAGGAATGGTAGTACATGCTTGTAGTCCCAGCTACTTGGGAGGCTGAGGCAGGAGAATCACTTGAGCCTATAAGTTTGAGACTAGCCTAAACACACAGAAAGACCCCATCTCAAAAAACAAAAGCTACATTAATAAAAATAAACTAAATAAAAACAGAGATTCAGTAAAGGCTGTCATTATCCACTATCCATGGGCTATGGTACAACAGGTCTAAGTCAATAACGCACCCAAGGCAATAGAGTTTCCTAGAAATGGTCTACAGAGTCTATAGGGACCATCCATAGAAATCTCCAAGGCATGGGTTACTCAACTGGTAGTTAAAAGCAGGACAAAGATAAAGAGGTATGTGGTTCTGTCAGAGAAAATGCCCAATTCTCTTTAAAATAGGCTCTACTCTCAGCTCTATGTGATTTGTACAACCCCTGAAAGCTTTAAAATTGTGCTAGTCTTATAAGAGGCCCCAATTACAGCTCATTTTTAAACATGCAGCTCTGCACATGCCAAAAAAAGTAATTAAATAAATTGTTCCAGCTGAGGGTATAGTTAGCCAACTACATCAGCAATTCATTTACAGATCCAAGAAGGCAGCTTTCTTGCCCTCTGACCACTCACACCGTAATATTTAGTCCTAATTGGAGTACCACAGTATTAAAATTTTTTTTAAAAGTGCCTCTCTTGTTTCTGATGTCACATTTTTCTAAAGTTCCCCAGTGAGCTGTCACTAACTCATCATCTCAACTAGCAAATGCCATCTGAAACAACCAGTCCTTCTGCCAGTCCTGTAGAATATCATACATGCTCACAAGCTTGTGGTTTTTCTGCAAAATATTGGATGCAAGGATTTTGTTTGTTTTGCATAAAAGGGAAGAAACAAATATATTAAAGAATACAGTTTGATTCAGAGAGGAAAATCAAAAGTAAATATCCAGTGTCACTTTTGAAAAGGGAGGCAGCTCCAGTACAACTGAAAAAAGGCAATGTGTGTTTCCAGGTTCCACCTGGGCAAAAGAGCTTACCTTTAGGTCCTCTCAAACCAAGAGCACCAGGGGGACCTTTAATGCCAGGGAGGCCACGAATTCCCATCTGACCAGGGAAACCATTCTCTCCAGGGGGACCAGGGGGGCCAGGAGGGCCAGGCCTCCCAGGGAGACCAGAGGTACCAGAGTCTGGACGCTTGAGACTAGCTGCCATCTCAGCAAAATGCTCTAAAGATAATAAACAAAATAACCCAGAAAAATCAGAAACATGAAAGTGATTCAAATGAAAAGAGAGATATTCTAAATGCCTTGTTTTTTTAAATGTATCACCAGAACTTCAAAACGGGTAAGATATGAATACAGTTGGGAGACTTTTTCCTTGGGCTTTCTGCCAGGAAGCTTTGCTGGTGCTGCTGTATTCCACTCTCCTGACACATTTTGGTCCTGCTGTTTTGAGGCAAGAGCAAGGAGCTTGAAGTACAGGGCTTTGGGACCAGTGCTGTTCTGCAAGGATGACTGTGTCACTTGAATCCTAGCTGGGTATCTGAAAACCCAGGATGAGAAGAACAATGGGCTTCTTAACATGGGTGGAAGTAGTGTCCAGAAGCTTTTTAAAAGCCAAGGGCATTGTCCAAAATTCAAACTAAAAGCCTTTGGGGTTTAAAGATATTACATAACCTGAAATATCATGAGGATTCATAGCTTCTTATAAATTCTCCCTCTCCATTTTTTTCTTCATGCTTGGAATAGACAACAGTCATTAAAATATAACCTGTTTCTTGGGAATGGCCAAAGTCTGCCTTAAAAATTAATAACTGTGGGCTTTTTCGGGAACCACTAAATAAATTCAGAATCATCCACTAAATCCATAGAATACAAGAAAATCTCCCTATTAAAATGCTCTAAAGGAAATATGCTAGTGTAATATTTCTTAAAGCTTTAGGATACTAAGGAAAATATGAGTTAGAGCCAATTTTCTAGCCCATATTTTAAAGTTCTTTAAATGTGAATATTCTAAATTTGCTTTATTCAAGTAAGCACAAAAATCATAATTTTCTTGACATGTAATGTTTAAAACTGAAATAGACTTTCAAGATAAAATGTCTGCAATGAAGAGGTCTATGTTGTTTTCAAATATAGAAGTGTTCATTTCCCATTTGATTTGGAAAACTCACCAAGTCTATTAGACACATTAGACTCTCTAATGAACATACGAAAGAAAAGAATTTCTTCAGCACAGAAGTGGTTATAACAGAATAAGATAATTTTGTTAGAAGGCTCCAATGTTACAGGATCTCCTCAGTTACAAGGTATTTTTGTGCATCTTCATTTTCTGTATGGTGTTATAACTAGGCCAGCTCTAGAACAAACAGCCATTGCCACAGCTATAGGTGAATTCAGACAAAGATTAATAAATGTTATAATATACTGTCATTTTGGGAAAATGCTAGTCATTGCTTTTTTTTTTTAATTTTTATTTTATTTATTTTTATGTGGTGCTGAGGATCGAACCCAGGGCTTCACGCATGCGAGGCAAGCGCTCTACCACTGAGCCACACTCCCAGCCCTAGTCATTGCTTTTTTACATATATTTTACATAAGTAGAAATAATGTCCTTAGGCTCCTTATAGTTCTCAAATTATTTAGAGAGCTCCTAAGGCACTCTTAGATATACATACTGTTAAGATCTTAAGGAGAGACACATGAGAATTTGTGTTCAAAGGAAAATTGTGTGTGTGTGTGTGTGTGTATTTGTGTATATTTTCTTGTAAATTAGCTCTACAAAACTAAAATTTTACTGTGAAGATGTAAGTTGTGTGGATAGCAACAACTGAATAAAATAAATTGGCATTAATATTACTCAAAATCTCCCACCTTTAAAGCACACAAAAAGCCACTGTTATTTACTCTTGCACACCTATGAGAGTAAAATCTTAAGAAGGAAGAGTTTTGGTGGAAAAAGTTTAAGCATTGTAATTTATTTACCTTGCATGACTCTCATGCAAACCTGCTTAATGTGCTGATCTGTCGGTGCTCTACCCTGGGACAGGAAAGAAAAAAACGCAGTTTATCCACGGAATCATAAAGAGAACATTGTTGAATTATAAACTAACAGACTCTGCCAGGAACCAGGTGGCTGGATTTACTTGCTAAGAAGCTGACATCTAGTCTAGCCCCAATGCTATGGGATGGAGCTTCCAAGGGGACACTCACCGGAGGGCCCTGGATGCCAGGCAGGCCAGTGGCACCCTGTTCTCCCTGCACACCCCGGGGTCCAGGTGGTCCTCTTGGTCCTTCTGCTCCAGGAAGCCCCCGACTTCCTTCAGGCCCTCTTAATCCTGGCTCCCCAGGGTTACCCATCTGCAACAAAACAGTGCACTATAAAACCAGGGCTGTGCCTGCTTACTATTAATATAAACACTTATATAAAATTCGGGGTTTCCTATATTCTATCTAAGAGGTCCCTATAAGAAGTTACCACAAGATGCAGACAAATAATACCACCACCAACTCACCAGTCTCCAAGAACCTCAACTGAAGTAAACTATTAAAAATCTATATAGCTAATATTATTCCCAAACCTCCATTGGAATAATATATTTTAAAGACCATTCTTCATACCTCAAGTCACTTCCCAAAAGCAAGTTAGTTGTGTTTTAGGGTTTTTTAATTTTGTTTTGGAGCTGGGGATGGACCCTAAGGCCTTGCATGCTAAGCATATGCTCCACACTAAGCTCCACCCTCTGGCCCAGCTCCTGCAAGGTAGTATTTCATAAGGCCTGTTAGCATTACCTGGCCACAAGAAACCCCACTGAGTTCCTACAAGATATGCTATTTGGGTGTCAGCAATGTAGCAACAAAATAAAGATATTTCCAAGAACATATGTTACTCAGCCTTTAAACATTTTTTTGGCTAATCTGAAGATACTAGGTATATTCAGAAATTACAAAATACTAACATAAACTAAATCAATACACTTAAAATCCTAGGCCAAAAAAAGCAAGTGCAAGTTCACAGTATTTCTAAGAAAATTAAAATCTAAATATTAAAAAACTTGAAAATAAACTCCTTATTTATTCACGACAAAAACACATACAACTTCAGCTTTGTTCCTGAAAGCAGATCTCTGAAAGCATTTAAAAGAATCCTCATCTACAATAACTGCTTTTAAAAAAAAAAAAAAAGACTAAATTAATCCACTTTTTTTGTGAAACTAAAATTTGTTCAATTCTCCTGGTGAAATTTGTGGCAGAGTTGTTATAACATACTGTTATTGGAAATAAGAATGAGAAGATATTAGGACAGGAGGCAGCAAGAGAATGCCAGTGCTCGGGATGTGAAAGTTCGTAAGCAACACCATCCTGCCTTTTTTTCATATGCAGCATTTATCTAGGAAGAGCTAACTCTCAAATATTCAAATATTTTAAACCCAAGGGAAAACGGTGATGAAGCAATGCTTTCACTAGGCATTGTGAAAGCTAAGCTTGGCCAAGTGTGCTTTTTCCAACTTCATGCAAAAAAGTTGATATTCATCTAAGCCAACTTGCCGAGATTGCTTCTATAAAGAAAGTATGGCTTAAAAAGACTTCCTGAAAGACAATATCAATAAGCAGAGTTAAATATATGCTATGGAAGGCTGCAAAACTGTCAGGTGCTTGAGTGCAAAACTATATCAATAACTAAAACAACTCAAAGAGAAGTCAAAATGAACTCACAAATGAACTAAAGAACTGTCAGAAAATAAAGAGATCAAATCAGAAAGTATTCTTTTGCTGGCAATGGTTGAAATATTGCTAGAAGAAGGGATAGGAAATTTTTGATGAAGAGATCAAGGGTCAACATGACAAGAATATTATAAGGGCCCTGGATCTTTGGAAAATAATACCTCAGTGAAGGAGCAGAACAATGAAGCAGAAATTAGGGTACAGACATATTCTACTTAATAAGTTCATATATTCTGAAATCAGTGAAGAGAGTGAAATCTTTGAGTTAGTAACTATTTTCCCTGATTCTGTGACACTATGGTTCAATTTCATCTTGGGCAGTATCACATATAAGTAGGGAGGGGTAAGGAAGAACTGATTAATTAATTATATTAATTCCTAAGAGTGTACCAAATTAGAATGCAATTAACTTACATTGATCAGTACGTTGATTTTTTTCTTCTATAACTTTGATTCTTTCTGTTGAACACTACTGAAAATATCTATAGTGAAGTAGGATTTCTATTACCATATTCTATCAAGGTTTACATTTTACATTTTGTTCAATCCTAAACCATTCCTTTCAAAAATTCTTGTCCTAAAATGTCACGTGACACTTGGTATTTAGAGACAGGTAAGTTAATATAATGTGGTAAGATCCATTTCAGTAGTGGGCATGGAGCCCAAGCCTGAGTGGCTCTTTCCTAAGAAAATTAAGTTGAGAATAGATCTAAATGCTTAAGTAGACGGTAACTATTCTAAGGAAGGAGAAGTGTGTTCCGGACTAGGAATATAGGAAAAAGTACTAAACAGCATGACATGACATGGCATGGCCTGTAAATGTATGAAATTCTGTAAATGTAAGAGATTAGAGAAGTAAAGAACACTTCATCAAAGGCTTCATATACCATGCTAAACAATGATTTTATTCTATAAAACGTTATTCTTGAACGATTTTGAGCCAAAGAGGGTTACAATAGCAGGTTTTACCTTTTTATTTAGATTACATTGGCTGCCATGAGGAATAATTGGTTGGATGGACACAGAGGAGGAGGGAATACTTCAGAAATAGGAAGGACTTGGCAGTTAACTAGAAGCTGATGGTAGTGGCATTTGAGATTAAGATCTGAGCTTCATCTCTTCACCTTACATTGTTTTAAGTTTCTGATTGTATTAATGTGTATTCCTCTTAAATTAGCAAATCACCTCAGGTTTATACTAATTATATCTATAATTCTAAACACATCTAATCTCTGAGGACATTAGTCTCTATAAAATGACAAAATTTGACAAAAGATCATTTTCTAGTTTTAATATTTTCCTATTATGTTATCTTATACATTATGCCTCTATATTACTTCCTCAACTAGAACACACAGGAGACTAAGAAAATTACTGAAATATTTTGCAATAGTATAACTGCCAATGAAATTCAATTATACTCTCATCACCACAAAGCACAAGTCAGTTCTTTAAAAATGACCCATTTAAGGAGGAAATTACAGTATTATCATGTAACATTCATTGAGCCATTTATAATATGAAAAAAAATTTAGAGTGGCTAGTTTAAAAGGTAGATCCATTTACACAGTTGTGAATTTTTTTCTATTGGATTAATCCATTACCTAAAGAATAAATTTAGACATTTATTTCCTTGAAGATAAGTCCTTTAAGAATTGAATTTTATAGAATGATTTCATAAAGCAGAGCATTACATTATTATATCTTTATTGATATTTTTAATTTTTTATACCATTGTTATTCATTATACTTACAGATCCCTTTGGGCCTGGTAATCCTATATCTCCCTAAATCAATAAAACAAAATTATATTAGAACAATATATTCACATTTGATAGTTTCCTAAAAACATTAAAAAGTCTATTATGCTGCTGAAATATAGAAAACCATGAACAGATTAACCTTAATACTGCAGAAAAGTATTAGATTTAAAATTTGTATTCCAGTCCCAGTTATGCTATTTAACTCTGGGACCCTGTGTGAGCCAGATAACCTCCCAGCCTTTGGCTAAGTGATCTGTTAAATAACAGAGTTGAGTCAGAGTTCTCCAAGGTTCTATCTAGATCTAAAATGCTAGGCATCAAAAATTAAAATGTGTAGGTCCAAAGATAATAGCATTCTATTTTAAAACACAATAGACATTTAGACCTGTCTATTAAAACTTCATTTTTGTAACTCAAACAATATTTTTAAATTAATTCCCAGAAGCCTACAAACAAAATATGAAAGCTTTTATGCTTAAAAAAATTGAAAATCTCCTGTAATTAATTCTAGATATGAGTTCAGCTCCAGTGTTAGCACACCAGTTCATCTCCAATACAAACAATTATTTTAAAAGTTCTTAGTCCATAAAATGAACCAACTGAACAGAAAATCAAATAGAATAATTCTACTATGAATTTATTTGACAATTAGAAAGCTTTGCTCAATTCAGATGTTACATTTATATTTATTCTAAATCCTAAAAATCTGAATAAAACAATATTACCAGAACTTTTTCCTGTACTAAAAGTTTTCTAACTCTATTTCATGAGAAATCTATCACTTTGACCCCAAAGGACCAAAACATAGGTTTCCATATTAGATCATGTTAGTTTGTGTCAAAACTATAATATGAGCCAGCAGATCAAGCAGTTCTAGCAGTAAAGATAACTTGTTCTCTATCATATTGCTTTTCTGTAGATTTAGCAGTGTCACTCTTTGAAGATGGAGGTCACTTCTTTGGAGGGTTTCAGAGCAGAGAGAGTGCCCTTGGTCACATTTGTAAGCCTTAGCTTCCTAACAATAATAAATGTTCAATTTTATTTCCATGATAGGCACCATTCATAGACTTTCATATAGTCCTATCAGAATCTCCTTGAATGTATAGATGCAAAGCTATAAGAAAATTCACCATCTAAAAGGGAAATTTCCAAAAGCTTAAAGTCAGATCTATCAATTGTGGGCTGTTTCCTTTCTGCTTTATTTGATCTTGGCTACAATCTTGAGAGTCTTTGAACTTACAGAAGAAACATCTTAGCTTTTTAAGAAGGTGGTGAGAATAAAACACTGACAGAAAAGAAGAAAAAAAATACACATTTCCAGTACAGCTCAAAATCCATAAAGTTCCATCATTAACCAGAAAAAAAAAAAATCTTACAAGGTCGCCCCTTCCTCCTGCTTCACCTTCTTCACCAGAAGCACCCTAAACATTAAAAAAAGAGGTCACATTTTAAATTCTTAGTCCCGTGAGTCAACTTTAACCAGTCAACATTGATAATCATTCACACAGGCCCAGATGCTCCCAGGATCATGCAGCAGTACAAAATGCTATCATTGATTTTTCATCTAGCTGGCTAGTCAAAAAAAAGGATCATATATGTATATGAAAAACCAGAAGTTGAGATTGAATTTCAACTATTAATCGAGTTTAATTTGAGTTAATTAAATTAAATTAACAACCATATCCAGCAATTATGTAATTCAGTTATCCTTGAAAAGGGACTCTTAGGAGAGACAAAGGAACCCAAAGAAAATGTTAAGCATAACTCATGCACAGAATATTTGCTGAGGTCTTGATCAGGAAAAATGTAAAACATTATGATGTGCCCATGGAAGCCTCACTCAGACATGAGTAACCCAATTTGGTGAGCCAGAGACAAGGCCACTCTCCAAAGGAAGAACAGTGTATAGTCCAGGAGATAGAGCTATCATTAGCTCCAGCTTATTGAAACAGGTAAGTCTACCCATGCCGCTCACTCTAGGTTTCATTCACTACAAAGCACATCAAGCAAAACTGCAAGTCTCCATTGTTTTAATCACATCCATGAACAAGCCAGTCCCTACTGGTTGTGACATGGCTCATTTCAGACACTACATTTCATACTAATCAAACATTACAACTTACCTGTTCACCCTTTGGACCTTGTTCGCCAAATACACCCTATAAATGAAGAAAACATATAGTTTTTTAAATATTTTGAGGTGTTTATGTAATTTCAAGTGAACCAACTCCATGTACTAGGCTGATGGATAAGCAACAGTGTGAGTAATGTAACATAACAGGAGAGAACTTCTCCACTGCTTACCTCCTAACAAGAACCAGGGAAGACCTGAAGATGCTGCTGATTGTCCTAAGAACTTCTGATAACTTAGGATATTGTAGGATCACATCTACATACAATTCACTAACAGGAATGTAAACTTAGAACTAAATAGACTGCATGATTACAAGTGACATTTTTTACTTGTCTCAGCCTTTTTCCCCCTTCTGTTAAGTTTTTGCTTCTTAATCTCAACTCACAGTAGTTTAACACACCTTTTTTGATAACTCTCTATGATAAATTCTAGGAAAGTTCTTCACTGGGCCAAAAGTAGCCTTGCTTTCTCAGCATAGTGCAAATCACCCTTCCAAATAAGGAACTTTCTGCAGTGTTGGACATCTTACCCTGTCGCCTTTCATTCCAGGAAGTCCAGGGGGCCCAGGCAAGCCAGGGAGGCCAGGGCTACCAAAGGATCCCTAGAAAACAAACACAAAGTCCCCGGAGTCACTGTCTCTGCAATACTGGCAGCTCACAAGCCAGACATGGCCTTGGGTGTGTTGACTCACGTCTAAAATAGATGTACTGAGGTCGGTTTAACTCTGGTCCTCCGGTTTGCCTCTCTCCCACCCTCCCACCTGAAGTCCTCAATTCCCTTTGCACTCCTTGCAACAGTGGGCTCTTTCAGCCACGTCTCTGCAGTGGCACTGCTGCTTCTCTTGCTGTGTAAACAAGTGCAGCACAAGAAGCCAAAGACAGCATTCACTTACAGTCCTCCTTAAATCCAAGAATAACCAGAGGCCAAAGGTGGTATTTCATGTCTCTCTTGGTTTTAAAAATTATACTGTATACTGCAAACTGTACTGGTTTAAACCCTCTGAGGATATCCTAGATATAATTTAAAATTCCACATTTACATTTCCACACAATCACATAACAATAGAAATAAAATATAACTGATTAAATGACCTTTTGTCAATCGTTTTTCTCTCCTTGCTTATTTTTTAAAATGTTCTCTGTTTTATAAAGAGCATATAAATGTCTGCATATTGGAAATATTACTTACCAGTTTACCTGGTAGGCCTGGGGATCCTACTGGTCCTGTTTCTCCTCTACTACCCTGTGAAAACACAAACATCACTGTCAACTAGGCATGTGGCCAAAATCAAACACTTCATTACCATATAAATAAAATAACATTTTACCTAAGCTTTTGTTTCAATGTAAGCCATCAAATTGTATGGCAGAGGCCATCACATGGAGCGCCTACACAATCCTCTGTGTGCATCTTTCTTTAGGCACCCTACTGCCACCATACACTGTGGCTAAAACCACTGGAAATATCTGACTCATGTACATGAAATGGCAAGTAGTAATTGTCTGCCTCTAAATGACATTCTAATTTATATTGTGACTACTTATATGCATGTTTTATCCCTTAGACTATGTCTTCTTGAGGTATTAAGCACATATGAATTTGGAATTCTTCAGTATCTAAAATGTAGAATAAATATTCTAATCTAAGAAGCAACATTTGCAAATGATCTCCTACCTCCAAAGAGTGAAAAAAGGAAGCACAAGATAGAGATGCTTTTCTTTAAATTATTATTGCAACTTTAAAAAGACACATGGTAAAAATGTATAGTTCTGAGATAAAATTTTCTTTTACTCATTCTTGCTCTAAATATTAGGTACAAAGATAAACAGACCTTGAAAGGTGCAATTCATGATGAAGATAACTAAAAGCACACTAATTTTATTTTGTGAGTCAATTTTAGTTTTTTATGTAAAATCTAAATTTTCAAATTTTTATTTGAACTTCAAAACTTGTGAGAAAAAGGAGACACATGAACTCTTCAACTTCTTTTACTGAGAACTTCATACATTTTTATGCAGTCTGGTAAAAGCTTGTTTTATTTCTAACGTGTTCAACTAAACTGAAGATTGAGATGACTGGATAAATAATCACATTTCCTGGATGATGAATATAAAAATGAAACACTCCTCTGAGTTAATTTTTCTTTCAAATGACAGCTTCATTTTAATGCTTAATATTCATAAATGATTCTGATAAGATTATTTTGTTCTGACCCATATGCTAGTCATTTGTCTTTAATTGAATAGGTGTCGAGATCCAGAAACCTTCTAAATTTTCAATTTCCCTAAAGGATTAAGAACTGTTGACCAAATTACAACAGTCTGTGGCTATGAGCTATAATTTCATAGTAGCCATTTCATATGACTTATAGGTAATTTAAACTAAATGTCCTCAAATACTTTCAAAAATTTTTATATTAACAACCTGACTGGTATGTGACTTTTGAATGATACATTGTTATGTCACCCTTATGGGCCTTTTGGAAGTCAGAGCCGTACCCTGTGAGTATGGATGCTGGAAGGATGTTAATCTAGATGAAAACCAGATACTACAATAGATTCTTCTAGCCATCTATAAAGATTGGGTTCTACACCATTAATTTGGCCTAGAACTTCAAAGTTCGAAACAGATTTCCTTCAGTATATCTGCCCTGTTGACATTTTTAAATAATTTCTCAACTCCATTATAATTGAGATCCTAAATGTCATTGAGTTAACATGACTTTAATTCACAAATAATTAATAATCATTGATGGAAAAAATTATAATACCAGCAGAGAAAAGCTTAGTTCTTGACAAAACCTCAAGTATTCACTTCTAAATAATGAATCATTGTGCTGTCTTATCCAAAATAGAGATGATTAGTGCACTTCTTTTCCATAACCTGAAAGATTAAATTAAAATATATGATTTTATAATATATGATTGTATAATTTTTTATACAATTGTATAAACTTTTTTTATATTTCAGTAAAATTAATTATCTTCCCAAAGACAAAGATTTTCTCTGTTGGACATTTATTTTCTCTGCTTTCGTAAGTTCTTATTTTTCACTTCCTAAGCATTTTCCAGCCTGTGGAAGGCCTTTGGTAATACATAAGAATGTCTCAGAGCCCCACGATAGACAGCCTGCTTTGCTGAGCTTGTGTAGCCATGTGAGCCTGACACAGAGGACCAGGAGGAGGCCCACTGGCATTGTGGGCATGAGCTCCTCTGCTACTGCACAGATATCATGTGGTTCTTCATTTTTATTTTCTTCCATCTTATAAATCCTTGGCCATTTGAAATGGCTTTTTCAGATTTTTTTGTTGAAGTACTGAGGATTGAATTCAGGGGCACTCTATCACTGAGCTACATCATCACACATTTTTATTTTGAGACAGGGTCTCACCAAGTTGCCGAGGCTGGTTTTGAACATGCAATCCTCCTGCCTCTGTATCCCAAATTATTGGGATTACAGACATGTACCATCATGCCCATTTAAATGTAGGTATTTCTATAGATAACATCTCTCTGTGAAAAACAGTATTGTTTATTTTCACAACAGTGACCAGTTACAAACAAAATATTAAGGCAAGCTATCTGATGGCCATTCCTGCAATTTCTGTGTACTTCAAAAACCTGAATTCCTTCTTGAAATTCTGGAAGTTCACCTAAGAAGCTAAGATGAAGATGAGTAGTTAAAATATAAACAGTAATCTCTAAAAACATGGATTCATCTAAACACATTTTACCAGGAGTAATTAGCCATGGTCCTGGCTACCACAAGTGTGCTAAATAAATGATCAATCTCAAGTCTGGCAGCTGTGGGGATAACCACACTCTTAAGTGTGGGCACTGGAGGCTGACAGGGGAATGGCTATTCTTCACAGTGGCTGATATTTAAAGACCCATGACAACAAGAGTTCTGATTAGAAAGCTAGTGCAGTGAAGCACCTAATAGTCCAGCTATTAGGAGGCTGAGGTAGGAGGATCCCCTGAGCCCAGAGTTCCAGACCAGCCTGGGCAACATAGCAAGACCCTGTCTCAAAATAAAATAAAGAGAGAGAGAGAGATTAATATCCTGTTCATAACAAAAGACTCAAAAGGAACCAGAATAAAGGCAAACCTCTGTCATTGGAAATGAAAGACTATAACAAAAGACTCCATGTTTCTATTGGATGCTCTGTTTTCACATACATCTCTGACAAGTTCAGGCACATCTGCCAATTCATCCTATTTAAGAAGCTATTTAAGACTTTTAAAAAGATGCAGATCCACTATCCCAACTATGACCAACTCCCTGAGTTCTTCAGCCAGACATTGCACTGGATGTCCTCCACCACTCCATCCTCCATGCCCTATGGTTATCTGGCCCTCTCTGCTCCTGATTCTGGGTCTGGAATAAGACCCAGGAATCTGTTTGAATTTATGTCATTTGACAAATTGTCAAATGTTGCAGCATAATTTGGCAAGTAAACCACTACTAAAAAATATGCTGCAGAGCTATGACTGGAGCTGCTGAGGTATGAAGAGTGAGGAGACGAAGTCATGGATTCAACCCTAATTACCAGGTTTAAAACAGGCTTTGCCATGCATCGGCTCATAATTTCAGGCAGGTAACTTAACTTCTCTGTGCCTAAGTTTCCTCATCTATAAAATGGGAATAAAAAAAGTACCTGCCTCATAAGGGTTTTGTGAGGACTGAATAAGATACATAAATGATTTAAAACAATGCCTGTTTCATCATTAGCACTCTAGAACCATTAGTTATTGTTATCCCAGGTAATTGCTAAAGAAGTCACACAAAAACATGTTTTTTAACCAAATGGTTAACTAAATGTTCTTTGCCTTTCAAATCTTCTACATCTCTGTTATGGTTTGGATGCAAGATGTCCCCCAGTGTCTCACATGTGAAACAATGCAAGAAGGTTCATAGGAGAAATGATTGGACTGTAAGAGTCTTAACCCAATTAGTGAGTTAATCTCCTGATAGGGATTAACTGAGTGGTAACTGAAGTTGATAGGACGTGGCTGGAGGAGGTGGGAATTGGGGCGTGGCTTTGGGTATATATTTATATCTGCAGCGTGAAGTCTTTCTCTCTGCTTCTTGATCACCATGATGTGAGCTGTTTCCCTCTGCCACATTCTCCTGCCATGCTGTTCTGCCTCACCTCAAGCCCTGAGGAATAGAGCCGGCCTTCTATGGACTAAGAACTCTGAAACCATGAGTCCTCAAATAAACTCTTCCTCCTCTATAATTGTGCTAGTCGGGTCCGTTAGGCACCGCAGTGAGAAAGGCTAACTAAAACAATGTCTTTAAAAGCAGTTTTCTACTTGGAAAACTGAGTCTCTAGTCCTCATGTCTCTGGTGTCTGTCAACATCACTGATCACCAAGCAGACACCTGCTTCATAAACAAGTATTGGGTGCTAATTCGTAACAATTATTTTCCTAAATACAGACAAATAATTCAAGTTGAAGCCCTCACTTTTGAAATCGAACTATTAGACATTTGAAAGATCACAGGAAATCAGAAAATTTAATTATATTTATGTTGCCAGAATTATTTCTAAAAATAATGGATTTTATTCCATCACATTCTAACTTGTAATGACTGTCACATTTGCTGAATTACCCAAAATGCTAACTAGCTGCAGAATGAACACTATCTTTAGTACCTTGCCAGTTTTAGAAGTGAAAAATTATAAATCACTACACTTAGCCAATTCTATACACTAAGTGCCTCTCTCTGGCAAAAAGGATGCTGATGAGCCCAGAAGATCAATCATGATTTCTTTACTCTGTTGCTTTTGCGAATCCATTGTCATATTAACATTGGAACATCATGTTAGTCCTACTACAATAATAACTTTTAGATTTGTTATCAAAGATAACTTCAAATTGATTTTAAAAATTACTTTAAAATGATAATTTTATAGTAGTATACAATTTTTATTTTTCTTCTAGTGTAGGTTTAAATATTCCTTCACACTGTCTAAACTCTGACGATCACATACATCAGCTTCACAAATTATTGCCAAGGCTTAGGTAAGTTGGAGGGCTGGCAGCTTAGATCATTCAACAACATACCAGACAGGGACCTCTGTGTTTAAGGATGTTGTGTTGGGGTTGAGGTGAAGGACTCAAAGAGAAATGCAACAGATTTCTGTACTCTTAGAGCATATAGTCTTCAGAAAGCTGATCACTGCTTACCCCAATCAGAACCATGAAAGCAGATAAACAATCCACTTAGGAAAGCACAGGCAGGCATGCTCTGAGAATCCTGATAGACAGGCATGGACTAAGAACCACTAGAAAATAGGACTGGATCAAAGGACAGGCTACTTGCCTACTCTGAGCCGAGAAACTCAGATCAAATATAAACCAAGAATAGTATGATGGATAAATTCAGAGCATGATCCAAGTGGCAGAGGTAAATGCTCATATCAAATCACTGGAGGGGTCAAGTTTTTAAAATAATACTTTTGCTGTGTATTAGCAAAAGTTGATGGATATATCAATTAATTTCAAAGAGTCACTCCTAGGAAACACTAGAAATATATTCTCTTTCTACTTGATTTGAGAGTTGCAGGAAAAACTGATCAAACGTGAGGCATCGTAGAAAATGTGTGCACTTCTATACAAAACTAAGTTCAATGAAGTAAAATGAGACAATAAACATACTGTCAAGTAAGAAGATTTGGTGTTAAAACATTGGTCTAGAACTATAATATTTATAACTTATTGTGACATTTTTCTGAAAAATTTATAGCAGGTGAAAGTCAATTATTACCAACAAAAGCAGCATAGCAGGATTTATTATGCCTTCGATTCAATTCATTTCAAGAAATATTTATTGAGTACTAGCTTATGGCAGGCCCTGAGTAAAGAGATGTAGGGAACACAAAGGTGAATTAGACATGCCTCTGCCTTCCTGCAGTCACCTCAGCATGAGGTTCAAAGTGGCAAAGGGTTATAGAGTTCAGGGTAAGGAGAAATCACTTCTATCTGGGCAGTAAGGCATTCATTGGAGATATTTCCATGATTTAATTAACATTTAGATTACATCTCAGAGGGCACCTGGAATGTTGAGTCAAGAAAATGAAGAAGAAAGACATCTAAATACAGAGTCTGACACAAAGGAAAACAGGCAAGATGAGAAGTCTGGAGACTATTTGGAAATTTTCATGGAATCCAGCCTAACCTGATACAGGATCTGAACAAGACAGAAATGAGAATTAAGACTAAGAGGTTAACAGACACTAAGATTTTAGACTCTCTCTGGTCAATGGAAATCCAATGAAGATTTCTAAGGAAAAAAAGTGATGATGGAACCTGAACTTTGGAAAGACCAACATGGTGATGTGTACAGACTAGGGTACCATCATTTCCCAAGGCCTTTGGAATTGTGTTCAGCACTTTAGTTTGTTACAATGACTGTGGAAATGCTCCTGGTATTCTAGAGTGGAGGCCATGAACTCAAGATGCCCTCCAACATACAGGAGTCCTGAAGAAAATAAGCAACCTAGCTGAAATACCAATAGTACCCTGCTAGGAAACACTAGTAATAGAGGAAAGACTGGAGCTGGGGAATCAAATCACGAGACAATTGTAATAATCAAAGCACTAGGTAATGACCTGGGCCAGTGTGGTGGAAATGGAAGTAGAAAGCAGAGTATAAGATACATTGAGAAGAAGACAAAGTCATCGGGTCCAATTAAAGATGGGAAATGTAATGGAGGAAGTATGCCCAAACTTAAGAGCCTCAGCAACAGGAAATAACGGGGAGAAATTCAGAAATCAAAACCTGAAATTCAGTCCCCAAACCCTATATTAGCACAGCTTCCTTTGATCCATTGCACTTCACATAAGGGAGTCAACTGTCCCGATCCCCATCTGATGCTTTACTTCTAGTTCTTCATTGCTGTATATGGCCCTTGGCAACCAACTAAGCACTCTCTACTGTATGTGGGTTTGTGTGTTCGATGCATGGTCCTGATATACTGAGGGGGCTCGGTCAATGTTTATTCTACTACACACAGCTTTCTGCTCAATATAGTCAATAGTGGATGGAATAGTAAACATTCTCAAATTTCTAATGTTCCCACACTGTGCAATCTCCCCAGACCAGTCATGTAACATCTTATATTATTTTAGAAATGTGACCTGGCTATAACCTCAGTTCCTTGACAGTTAATTTATGGAAAGTATTTTAAGTAGAAAATCACAATCTTCAAGTAAAAGAGAAGAAAATGAGAATCAAGTGAGCAAGGAGCATAATTAGGAGTAGAAGCTGGTTTCTTTGGCAACAGAGATACTTCAGGAAACTACCTGGTAGAGGTTAGTTAACAAATATCTTTAAGAAGTGGAAAAATCCCACTCTCATGCCACATGACAGCTGGAAACATTCACTCTTTTCAAGCATGAAAATCTTCATTCAACATACTTAAGAAATGCATTAAAAGAAGTAATAATGATATTTGGAAATATTTCAGTGTTCTCACTTGGAGTTTTTGGTGTGTTTATTCAGCAGACTGAAAATAAGAAATATAACTGAAGACCAAAGAGCATTTTTTAAAGTCAAATTTAAGTGCATTATGTTTAATTTTCTAAACATTCTCTCTCTAAGGGTTAAATTATATGTAGCGAGAAAATACACATTGCTGTATCTTCTGTAGACAAATTTATAAACCTTGACATAAGTCTAGCAGTTTCTCAAAAAGGTAAATGTAGTTACCATTTGACCCAATGATTCTACTACTAGATATGTACACAAGAGAAATTAAAACGTATGTCCACACAAAATCTTATAGACAAATGTTCATAGCAATCTTACTCATAATGGCCAAATATTTATTCAGCAATAAAAAGGAATGAAGTACTGAAACATGAAGTAGCATTCCCATTCTGTCGTTTATCTAGACTACCATGTGCTCACACACCAGAAGGTAATTGTGCATGGATGAACAAGTGCTGGAGCCCAGCAGGGCACTGGGAAAGGCCCTACAGAAAGGGAATACTCACCGGAAGGCCCCGGGGCCCTCGAGGTCCCACCTCTCCTGGAGGCCCCTGTTGGCCCTGTTATAAGAAAGACAGTCAGAGAAAAAACTTAACCCCTGATAGCAACAGGTCATAACTGATGGAAAAGTAAAATGGTTTCTTACCGGTTTGCCCGAATTTCCCAACTGACCAGGCTTCCCTGGAGCACCTGTGTTACCCTAAAGGTGAAATGCAACATTCAGAGAAATTCCAACTCTAAATAAGCCTAATCATCAACCTGCCTCGCCCAGACAGGGAATTGCTTATATTTTAATAGCCTTAATCTCCTGATTTCACACTGAGAATTTGGGGGGATGCAGAATGCCTTTCTTGATGAATAAAGTCCTTCAGATTTAGTCCCAAAAATACATTTAAGGTCAAATGTCAACAAATGAAGGTCTTTAGCCTTCATTGAAAGGAATGCCTTCAACTCAAGAATTTTTCCTTCTTCACAATATTAATTACATATGTATTTCCTTTACCATTTTTAAGTCCAATACACTTCTTTTACCTCTTTTAGCTCACAACAGCACCATTAAAACGTTTTAAGAATCAACTCAACATGAGGAAACAAGGGGATATGCTGTTGACAATGCCCTGCCAGTAAGCTTCAGGGAAAGGCACATGTCTGCAAACACCATCTCTATCATCAATCTCTCATAGCCTGCCTGTTAGGGATCACCTCTGCTCAAGATTCTGCGGCCCACTACGATGGAAAGTCTGTACTCACATGTGCTAATAATGACCAATTTCTGTATCATTCATATTTTATCTATTTTCTTCCAAAGCAAAGCTATCACTTTAATTTTTTTCTTTTACCTATTGTGCTTCGTTTTGTTTGTTTTGTTGTTGTTGTTGTTGTTGTTGTTTTTCTTTTTACAGTACTAGAGATCAAATCCAGGGCCTTGCTCTACTACTAAGCTATATCCCCAGCCTTTTGCCTATTATTTTTAATTGATTGCACTTTAATTATGCATAGAATATAAACACCAGTTGACCAATATGTGAACAAGTGCCTAATATCTTTTTTCATTTAAGCTAAATTTTCTTAATAACATCCATGGGCATATTGTTAGTATTTCACAATATTAATTATATGTCTTTACCATTTCTACCTCCAATACACTTTTTTGAGCCGTTTTTGTTTTTGTTTTTGGTACTGGGATTGAACTCAGGGGTGTTCGACCACTGAGCAACATTCCCAGACCTATTTTTGTGTTTCATTTAGAGACAAGGTCTCAATGAGTTGCTAAGTGTCTCGCTGTTGCTGAGGCTGGCTTTGAACTTGCGATTCTCCTGTCTCAGCCTCCCAAAGTGCTGGGATTATAGGTATGCACCACCGCGCCCCACTTGAGCCCTTTTACTTCATGCTGACAGTTACAAATTTTAAGAATCAAGTCAACATGGTTTTATAACATCTTCCTTGTTTTAAGTAGTAAGGAACAATAAAATTTTCCCTGTTTTATCCTGACAAAGGATGACATTTTCAGGAAAAGTCTAAACAACTTTCTGCAACTGGGAAAAAGATTAGCATTCCAAGTCTTAAAGCTTTTACTTTTTAATTTTTCCCTGGGGCTAAATATAAACGGCAGTCAAAAATATTAAAAATTATAAGAAAAATATGTTAATAAAATAATAAAGACAATATTAATTTAAAAGTTTAATCTCTTACCTTTTCACCAGCAACACCCTTTGCACCAGGAATTCCAGGTACGCCCTAAAAGAATACACAGGGAATCTGGGTTTAATCACCTCATCTGAGAATCTGTGAGCTGCCAAGTCCACTGCACACTGCTAAGAAGCTGAGGCAATCATGATAACCTCAAAGACAATGAGAGGGAGATGCTACCTGGTCCCCAATCTCTGGACAATTGTAGAACTACCCACAGTGTACAGGACCTTACTTTACTGTAACTGGAGTATAAGATTAAACGTTCTTAAAGCAAACCCTAGTCTAAACTAATTTTTTAAGGATGAACCTCCAAACTAGAATTCAATACCATTTTCAGGTCAACAGGAGTTCTTATGGGCAGGATATTTGCTATAGGGAAATCACATAGTTCCATGTACAGAATAAAATGAGAGCTTATTATAAAATGCTGGGCTTTACAGTAGAAAAAGAGAAAGCCAAAGGATGCTAGGCTAAGATTTGGTGTTACCGGGAGTCCTGATAGCCTCTGGTTATTTAAACAGTATCAGATGACCTAACAGATTGGAGGCTAGTCCTTGATATTACCAAATAGCCTTTATTAATTTGAGAGATTTGCCTGCAAAGAGTCAAGAATACATGCGGTACACTCCATAAAAATTTCCAATCACACTGATTTGGGGGAACATCAATTTGAATGTTTCAAAATGAAACATATCCGAAATGATAACTTGTCTCCCTGAGAGTCCACTCAAACTTCTTAAGACTGAACCCTGCTAACAAGAAGCCAAGACTGGTTTAAAGGTAGGACGATGTACTTGGCACTGGCCCAGAGCTCAGGACTAGTGCAATGATACAAGGAAGATGGCAAACTTAACAGAGAATAGGGATCCAAAGCAAAGCTTTCTACTTATAGTTATTAGAGAATACCAGCTAATCAGAGAAAAAAAATACACAAGTATAAAAATAAAAATATTAAAGTAAAACTTATTTTCCTCAGAACTCATCAAATTATATACCATGTCTTTCTCTCTAAAATTTATGCATTTAAAGTGGGTACACCAACAAATATTTAAAGAATCAAATACTTACCGGCAGCCCCTGCAATCCTGCATCACCAGGAGGTCCAGGTTTCCCTGGTTCACCCTGGGAAAAAAACATTTTATCACAAAATTGAACCTGTATGAACTGCTATATTACTTTTAAGAAAGGAAAGTGTATGGACATTTTAAGTAAAAGGATTTTTCCCGCAGCTGACCTTATGTGCACTTTTAAAATTTGGCAAGGGGTGGCAAGGTAGAACATGGTACATAAACTCAATCAAAATATAATATCTCTACTACCATCAATGGGGCAATTTTCCTGAGTTCCTAAAAGCAAGCAAATAAGTATACTATTCTAATAAGAATTTTCTCTTTGACACTGGATTAAAAAATTAAAAGCAGAAAGAAAGCCAAAGCTGGCTAAATAAATCTCCTGGCAATGTTGTAATGGAAATACTGTGCTCAGTTGGTCAGGCCAGCAACAGCCCCATTCACGAGTGACTGAATCACAGAGCTACCTTTGTTCCTGGCATTCCAGGTATCCCATCTCGGCCATCCACACCTGGCAAGCCCTAAAGACACACAAAGAAATACAGTGTTAGAAAAAGTCACAATCTTCTTCCTTACATTATTTTCCAAAGTTTTACTACAAGTCAATAATCACTGAAAAATGTGCCTGATGACTACAGCTCTGGACATACCGTGTCTCCTTTGGGTCCAGGGAGTCCAGCAATTCCTCTAGGACCTTGAGCCCCCTGTAGGGCAGGAGAGGAAGTATAAACAAAACATGGACAATGATCACAATATTTAGGACATGTCAGACAGACAAGCAAAATCAGCAGATGACACTAAAAAGCAGGATGCGTGTAGTGTGAAGACTAATTTGGACTCACTCTGTCTCCCTTGGGACCTGCTTCACCCGGAGGTCCTCGCTGTCCTTGATCACCCTGTACAAAAATTAAATTTTCTTAATATAAGCCAAAGTTACTTGTTGATAGACTTGTTAAAATTAGAAAGCATCATCCACATTATCTACCTATTGCTCTTTCACTACAATGGCTTTGATCTATAATGGATGCCTAGCTCAAGAAATCTTTTTATAAAAAAAAGTATAACCTTAAAAATTGATATTGACATAGGGATAGTTGAGACTTGCATGTCCTTTTTCTTTTTCATTTTACATATGTAATTGTTCTATGCTATTTGAATATTTATATAAAATAAATTAAGTTCCATACTACAGGTAACAGTATCTGTAACTACATCTATATACAAGTTTACTCATGACTGCTATGATGGGCTAAGGGTAGGGTTAGTTGCTAATGTTTTCTCCATGTTATGTAATTCCTCAATAATAGTGGTTTCTGTCAAAATTATCCAACTAATATTGATATATGGTATAGGCAATAAGTGAGAGGATATGTCTCCTTAAAATACAGCTTTTCTTTTTAGTTGCTTGACTACTTCAAAACCTTGAAGCTGGATGCAGTGGCGCACATCTTTAATCCCAGCACTTTAGGAGGCTGAGACAGGAGGATCATGAGTTCAAAGCTAGCCTCAGCAACAATGAAGCACTAAGCAAATCAGTGAGACCCTGTCTCTACATAAAACACAAAATAGGGCTGGGGAGGGTTGAGGGCTCAGTGGTTGAGTGCCCCTGAGTTCAATCCCCAGTCACACACACACACACACACACACACACACACACTCACAAACCTTGAATGGCTCCCTGATGTTACTGTTGATTGGCTTATATTGGCATCTAATATTCTGAATAAGGTGGTTCAACCTTGCCTGTTCAATGTCATCTTCTCAACACACTTCTCCACTCTAGGCAGTGACTGCCTCTATGAAAGCCCATGAATTCCACGCCACCAACTGTGGCCTCCTGTACTTAGTTGCCTTTCTCACTTAGAATGGCTTTCCAGGTCAACCTTCACAACGTCCTCTTACATGGATTATCCCTATCACATGTTCTAGCACTTGATCTTGAAGTTTGTCATTGAGTTACATCCTATCTTTTCCACTAGACCATAGGACATTGATAGTCATGAATTCTATTTCACTTATATCTTTTCTACTTTTTATATGGTGTAGGTGACTAATAAATGACTTTTGTTTTGTTTTGTTTTTCTGTTTATCTTCAAGAAAAGGCTAGAGGCAGACTACAATAATGAGAAGTATAAATGTGATAGCACAGTATGGAATAATGAGATCAGAAACTATAGAAAAGGAAAAAGAACTACCCAGGAACTAGAAATAAGATTGTTACTATGAATCTAAGCATGACAACCAAAGCAAAAGGAGAACACAGCAAATATAAATATTTAACGTATTGACTTATTCCATAAGAAAAAAATATCAAATCAGAGGAACATTTCTCTGTGCCCAAAAAAGACAGGTTTGTTTTAATTATAATTTTTAAATAAATACAAAAACTACAATTCGTTTTTCCATTTTAATTATTTGCATGTAGAAGATACTTGCACAAATCCATATATAGAGCAAAAAACTATTACTGCTAAAAAATAATCTATAATTAGATTTTGTAAAAGGAAAACCACTTACAGGTGCACCAGGCAGACCCTGAGGCCCAGGTTCTCCATCTAAGCCCCGAGCACCCTGCAAAAAACAAGATAAAGAAATAAAATTGACATCAGTTATGTATGTTAAGGGCATAACCATCTTTCTAAAGAAATATAATAGCCAGTTTAAAAAGAAGTTGTATGTCTGAAATACATGCTTGAGTGAACCTGAGGAGTGCTTTATCAGAAGCTTCAGATATGAAAACACAGTTTACATCTACTCATCACTAGACACTATTTAAACATGTTTGATATACGTCTGGATATTTTAAGTTAACACTGCATTCTCAGCTACTGACATGAACTTAGAACACTATTACTCACTCAGACAACTTGACAAATCCATTGGAAAGAGGTTTGGCCATCACCCTCCAGGGTTCTCAGAAATGCCTATGGGAATTCTTTAATGGTAAAGGCCACCTTACAGCTAGAGGACTCTGGTGCCACAGCTGGGAGAGGGAATTATGACACTCTGGATCCCCCTCAAGATCTAATATAAAAAGTCAAGCTCTATGAGTCAGAAGAATGAATTATTGAAAAGACTTGAGCATCTCTTCTCCCATCCAGGATTGATGTTAGGCTCAGTTTATGTTAAGTAACCAATCCATTTCCTCAACGACAGATCCACCCGACCAAGAGATGGCATGAGAACTAGCCAGAGCCTTATAAGTCTAATCATCTGAAAATGAACTCTGACTTGGCTACATATTGTACGGATCATGTCATTATTTTCATTACAAGAATCAAAATGTGATTTTAAAACAAAAATACATTGTTTTGGTGTTCTCTACATATGCTCCTTGCCAAAATACAACCTGTCTTTAAATTTTGTTCTCATCTACACAGCAAATAATAAAGCATAGTGACAACTGCAGTGAAAAGACAGCCTCCTAATGAACCCAGTTGAGATGAGATGATAAAATAAATGAAAAGCAGTCAGAGCACTGGGTAGATGTCAGGCCAAGAAAGCCAGGTGGACAGCATCTGCAGGAAGAATTAAAACTTAGAAAACCTTTGATAGGAGGTTCAGACATAGGGAGAATCAAAGAAAAAACACAACGGAAGCAGAGGGACCACAGAGCCTTGCAATTCTTTGATCCCTAAAAACTAGAACAGAGCAGAGGCATTCTACATTCACTAGAGAAGAAAGAATTTGGAAGACCCGAGAAAAACCTTGAATTCATCATTCACTTTGCATTATGAGAACAGAGACCAGCTTTGCATTATAGAAATGGCTTTGATGCATCTCTTTCTCCCTCTCTCTCACTGCTGTTCAGCGTGAGCTCAGAGCTAAACTACTGTTACTAGGTAACCACTCCATGTCTGAGTTCAAAAGAAGAGCTTTAAAAAAAAAATCAATTTGACAGAAATCAAGGGAAATGAGAAATTTTTAAAATATCAAATAAAAAATGTTTCAAATAAAGAGAAGATCATGAACAGTAATTGGCTTCAAAGTGAGGGGTCACGTATCTTAGGGAGTGATTTAAATTCAGAAAAACTGAAGGTTTAGCTATCAGAAACATCAAAATTAATTGTAATAATAAAAGAAAAAATGCACACAAAGTGTTACTTAAGATAATATGAATATAGAAATATACAAGACTCCAATTTTTTAAAAAACACTGTTTTTAGGAAAGAAATAGTCCAGAAGAGAGGGAAAAAGAAAGCAGGTAGAAGAAGAGACAAGGAAGATTTGAAAACTAAAATTGAAAGAACAAATAGTAAACAAACCAGACTTTTAATTCACAAAAAATGTGCATCTCTTTAAAAAAATTAGGATTTGATTTCATTTATTGAGCATCAATAATTAAATAGCTTGTTGTTACTTAATTATTAATAAAAAGCTTTGTGTTGCGGTGTCAAACTGACACAGATTAGCCACAGTGGCTCTGAAGAGAGTGAGGCCAGGGTGAGAAGTGGTGGTAGGAGATGCTTTTTAACATTCTGTGACCTACAAACTGACTTTTCTAACGTACTTTCTAAGAAGTGGTAAGTGTTTTCTGATACAGAAGCTAGACATACCCCTAAACACACACACACCAATAGCAGCTTTTCTGAGGGTATTGTCAACATACAGGTTTCTGTTGCTTTTCCGTACGATATTCAACCAAGTGTCATCTGTTCTCCATCCTTCATGCACAGTACCTCATCCTTGTAGTCTCAGCATCCTTCTGATGCCACCTCCTTCCTGGGTCCTCTGGTTCCCCTATCTGCATTCCCTCATTCCACCCGCCTTGAGATTTCTGACTTGCTTGCTGCACAATTAACTATTTGTCTCTCACAATAAACCACCAACTTAATGAGGCCTTATTCCTCTTCAAATCTTCCTAACAGCTTGCAGAACACCTTGCTATGGAAGTGCTAGGAAAATCAGAATTTTGAGACTGGGCTAAGGGCAGTTGGGGGTACCCTGGCCACAGGTGTATCAATCACCCCTGTCTAGGACAGGGCTTAGCATGCAAGTAGGCCAAGAATGTCCCTAGTGGCTGGGGAGGTAGACTGCCTTCTCTGCCTCTCCCTTCCTGCCTTCCTCTGTCTTTGCCTTGTTGACCAGAAGCACCCCAACTACTGGGCCAGCGTTATCAGTGCTGGCCTCTGATACTGATACGGAGAGAAAATAGAGCAACCTCACTTACTCTAAATTACCCAAGACTATTTAAAATATATAATAGAGTAGTCCTCCATGTCTATGGGTTTTGCATCTGTGAACTCAACCAATTGTGGATCAAAAAAAAAAATGGTGTTGCTGAAGATAAGAAGTTGTTTTAAAATGGCCAAAATTCTAACTATTTAGTGTACTTTGATAGTATAGCATTGACATCATTATCTTACTTTTTCTCCTTTGTCCCCAACCATGCCGGTGATGCCTCTCAAACCCTGAGCTCCCTGGAAATGTAAAAAAGAAAAGTGGATTATTTTAGTTAAGGTACATGTTTTTTTTAAAGCTTGCCACAGGAACTGATCCAGAAGAAGGATATTATCATAACCAATGATGGTGCCTCAGCTTGTCTTTTACGTCTGCTATAGCCTCAGTGTTCAACAAATTTTATACAATCATTATTTCCATAAATGTTACTCATTTTGGCAAGAAAAAGGTGTAACCATTTTACTTTCATATAGTACAAAAGTAACATAAATTCTGATTTAATAAACATTTTAAATTGAAGAATGTTGATGTCCAGTTGCTTTGCATATTACTGCAGCAATCTGCCAAAGTACAAGGGACTAACTTTTTATTAAAAAACATGATTATGAACAACTAACGTGTTCTAATTAAAATGATTACATGGTGGAATAAGCTACATTAATCCAGCACATTATTTACCTACTGTATATTCAGGGTATACAAAATTTTCTCATTATATCATGTGATAGTGCTATAGAATACAAGATATGTCAACCTCCTGTGTTCAATATTTGCTTTCAGATTGCCTGGCCCTGGAGTCTACTAAATGAATGTATGTAATTATATGTAGAATCTTTTTGTTTAAAAAAAGTGCATGAATGTACAATGGGAACTCTTTCTTATTCTGAAAACATGATTATCTCTGAATGTTGGTTTGGTGAGAAAATAGAAAACACCATGTTAATATAAAGTTTTTAATCCAAATGCTAAATATAAAATATTCCAAGAGTCATTTTAAAAATATTCACATAGTCTAGTCAGATATTCTTAAAAAATACTTTACTGGAGGTCCTTGAGCTCCAACTTCTCCCAGTTCTCCCTGGTCACCTTCTTCACCCTAAAAAACAACAGAGAAAAGCACAATAAATCTGTCTAGCAAATGAACACAGAAATATGCTAATCTAGTGCAGAACATTTCATATTCATTTGGCATCTACACTATGCTTCCTTATTTTATATGTGTGATCCATATTAATTATAGAATATTCAGAAAATCCAGAGAAGTATACAAATAAAGTCACACAGATCACACCATTCAACTATAAATACCAGTAAAATATTAGATGCTCTCCTTTCAAAGTTTTTCTAAGGGGAGGAAAGGAAGGAAGAACAGAGAGAAAAAGAGGAAAGAAAATGTGTGTGTGTTCATGTTTGAGAGGAAGAGAGAAAGAGTTGGGGGTGTTATTGGGAATATGAAGTAATGCTATATAAACATTTCCATAAGCTATAGGATATTTTAATTATGACTTACATTTTAGTTTACTTTTATACATACATAATTTTTAGTTTAAATCAGTCTTTTCTTTCATGAGTAATATCTTTGATTTCACTCACAAAAAGCCTTTTCTACCCCCCAAAATATACAAATATTCATCTATTCATCTGTACTTTTTTTTTTAGTAATTCTGTAGTTTAATTTCTGGCACAGAATTTAAAGGTCACTAATGCCAGTATAATTTATTGAACAGTAGATCCTCTCCACATAAATTGTCAAATTCATCCTTAACATGTATAAATCATTAGGCTCTAGGTTTTCTATTCTATTCCACTGATCTGTTCAAAAAAACTGCCTGAATGTACAATGAGAACCCTTTCTTATTCTGAAAATGTGATTATCTCTGAATGATGCTTTGGTGAGAAAATATAGAACATCATGTTAATATAAAGTTTTTAATCCAAATGCTAAATATAAAATATTCCAAGAGTTATTTTAAAAATATTTGCATAGCCTAGTCAAATATCCTTAAAAAATACTTATAATACTTATGATGTTGCCAATAACAAAACATTTTAAATTCTGAAATTTTATAATACATTTTCATCTCAGGGAGAATTTCTTTACCTTTTAAGTTTATAGTTACTCTTATTTTTCAGATTTTCTTAAATGTTTACCCTTTCAGAGGAATGTTAAACATTGGACAAACTGGGGCGCAGTGGTGGACATCTCTAATCACAGAGGCTTGGGAGGCTGAGACAAGAGGATCACGAGTTCAAAACCAGCCTCAACAAAAGCTAAGGTGCTCAGTGAGACTCTGTCTCTAAATAAAATACAAAAGAGGGCTGAGGATCTGGCTCAGTGGTCAAGTGCCCCTGAGTTCAGTCCCTGATACCAAAAAAAAAAAAAAAAAAAAATCATTGGACAGATATTCCCAAAATTATTACTGGTTTTCTATTAGGACCACATTAAATCTTTGTCTCCCAAAAGTTAGTGTATCTCCCTAGTCAAATGTTTTTCTTTTTATCTTCATGAATAAAGTTTTACTCTATTTTTAAATTAGGCTTCCATATTAAGTTTGTTCCAAGGTATTTTTACTATTTGGTTGCTATTGCCAATGTGACCATCTTCCATCACATTTTCTACCTAATTATTATTTTGGCATCTTGTTAGTATAACCTCTGATATACTTTAAAATGTTAGAAGATTCAGAAAGAAGTTTGATTCATCTTAGAGAAATATTATTTTATAGAAATAAGTTACTTTCCTTCTCATGAGGGTTTACTTTCTTTTAATTGATATATAGTCTTACATTTTCTGTGGTAATAGATATTCTAAATTATGAAATTAATAATGAGAAAAATTATTTATAACATCATGTACATAATATTAGACTTAAATCCATTACTACTGTTTCTTTATTACATATTTCGATTCACTCATTTTCTTGCTCCATCAACTATATCTTACATTTAAAGACTCACAAAAAATAAGGACGTAACAGAAAATGTAACAGCAGTATTAATATAGAACATTTAGGCATATAATTCAAAGAGCTACATTATGCTTGAATAATTTAACTTGATTTTAATGCATTATAGGGGTCTTACACCTTGGTTTCAGTATTATAATTATATTCAGGTTATATTCCATTAGAATATATGATTGGCAGTGGGAAGAGGCAGTCCAATTCAAAAGCCAGTGAATTAACTAGTCCATGGAGTGAATAATCATCACATGTGCATAACTAAATGCTACTTGTTTATCCCTACAAGTCTGTATAACCAGCTGTAAAAAGCAGCAATGATTAATGTGTCCTTTGTATTTTTTCCTTAGTAGGATATAGAGCATTTACCATAGATTTTCCATAAACCTTCAAGCAATATGTTTGAATTAAATATTTTACCCTTCAATGAAAAGCACACACTTCATCAATAACCACAAATTTAAAATGGAAAATTTAAAATTTATTGCAACTTATTATTTATTTATTATCATTTTATTATCATTTATTATCATTTTACTAAGAGATTTTTAAATGAATGCTGATCTGCTGCATGATGTTGCCAATGGCATATCTTAATTATTGAAGTTTCACTGTTCATTCCTATATTCATAAACAATTTTAAAAGTCTTCATTTACTAGTTGCATAGTAAATTCAAGGCCAAATTGTGCATCTGAATGCAAACTTCAGGCCTCCAGAATCTCTATCACTCCAGTTCATCTGTTAGAAACCCCTTCCAGAGCTCATTGTCATGCCATTTTCTTACATAACTTTTCAAAGATACCACTTATAGTTTGAAGTGACGGAAAAATGTGAAATAAATGAAAAAAAAAAATTTAGCAACATTCAGTGAAAATTTTGGCAATTACCTAAAAATTACAGAAAAAATGTGCATGTTTTCCACTGAAGCCCAAACCAGATTTGAGAGTCCAAATAACTAACTTGTATAGATACCAAAACTACTAGTCTCATGGGAAGAGTGGAGATCAACAGCTTCATCCCCAAATCCCATGGGTTAAGGGAGTGAAATTTCCCCAAAAGAATAGGACACCAAAAAGAGGAAGAAGAGATAAAGAGCATCAACGATAACAGAAGTCTGTAATATGTTCTTTAGTACACATATTACCTCATGAATATGTTTTGATGTAATTTTAATATTCTTGCACACCTATTTTGTTGGCTAGCTAACATCATATGTATATTTCGCACTTAATTTAGTCACACATGTTTTTCACTTCTGTGTTCCTAGCACTTAGAATAAACCCTGGCACATGGCAGGTACATAATAAATATTTGTTAAATGTTCAAAATCACAAATTTTGAGATTCAGTGAAGAAATGGACATGTAGAGACACTTCCAAAGTACTCATTTTTTCCTATCTTACTCCAACTTGACATCAGGAAGCCAACTATTACATTTCAGATAAATAAAATGCCTTCACAGCCTAGTAATACAAGGCATTTAAAATAAATGTCCAAACTCCAATAGGATGCAGAAAATTGGCCTAGTTATTCTGATTATGTGAAGTTATTCAATAGACTAATTTTAGCTGAGAAGTTCAAGGACATTAATGCTTGAAGACATTAGTAAATTGCCTCTCTAGCTCTTTACTTCCAAAGAAAAAGACTAATCTTTTGCCACTACCCAGTAAAGATGTAGAATGACATTGTCAACAGCAACAAAAAGTCTACAGGATCTGCACTAAGAATAGCTTGACTTTATAAAATATAATAAAATGTACCGAGACAAAAGTTCCATTGTGTGGAAAATAAAATTCTTAGATAATTAAAAGATGACTACCTTAATTATAAAAATGGCAAATAGGTCCCCTTGCTTTGAATTTCAGTCTTGGTTTTTCTGCAGGGCAAGCCTGCCCTTGTGCAAGTTTTGCTATAGATTTTATGTGTGCATCCAGATAATAACACAAGTTATTATCACTAACTTCCAGTTTACTCAAAATCTATGTAATATTGAAATGAAGTCAAAGATGACCAGAAAAATTATTTCAGAACTTGAGATGTAAGGTTATAAGCCAGTTACCAACTTCTGTTTGCTAAGCTCAACAACACATTGCATAAAATTTTATGAATATCAAAAAATTTTGTTTTATGGGATAGAACAACTAGTTGAATGTTTGACTATCATAAGCATCAAGGAAAAAGCTGAATGTGATTGATTTGAAAAGGAAAGAAAAGAAAAGGTAGCCACACTGGAAAAAAGTGAAAATGTCCAGTGCCTTCTTTGTTTTTTATAATTAAGCAACTTATTATGCCTAGCTGAAAAATTAATGCATCTATTGAGAACATACCAAAGAGCATTTGAAATAGAAAGACAAAAATATAATATATGCTGTATTATTCCTTATAGTTGCTTAAATAAAAATGGTCACTACCTCCTAATCACAATTTACCACTAAATACTCATTTTTCTTACCTTGTGTCCTTGTCTTCCTGGCTCACCAATTTCTCCTTTAGCACCTTTATGGCCCTAGCAAATACAAAAATAAAAAAATATATATGTAATATATATTTAAAAATATACATAAAAATTATACTAAGTATATATAATTTGGTTTGGCACCAAAAGTGTCAGAAGGCTCTTAAAATGATCCTGCTTCTCTAAGTCCTTGTCAAAGTGCTACTAAGAAAAAGATTATGTCACAAAGAAAATTACTGCTTTAAATGACCTAAATAGCACTATGTGAATTATATGACTACTGTATATGTCAGTTTTAGTTAATAGAAAAACACTGTTCTAGAATTTTAAAATGTCACATTACCCAGTTCAGCACCAAGATTTACTGATACCTGCCTGCTATTCCAGAAATCCGGATTCCCCACCTTTGTCCTGGAGTGGTTTAGAACACTGAGGCTTTTTCTTTACTCATGACTGAACTTTTCAGAAGCAGCAGCCCTGACTCAGCTCACCTAGCTATGCCCTGCTTCTGTGGCTGCTGGAAACCCTTCTGCCTCCATACCCACCTGCTTCCTGGAGGTGGGGAAGGGCAGGAGTAAGAAGGGCACTTCCTCAGATGCACAGCTCTCTGCCTCTACCTGTACACTATTGTAGGTACAAAGGGAAGGCATTAAAGGGTAGTAAGCAAAGCCTGCCTGGCATGAAAAGAGAATACCTGACCTCACTTGTTGGGCCACCTGTTCTAAGCTTATGTGCACTATGGGCAGTAACATGAGGCAAACTGTGAGACAGTATCCCCAAATTAAGTTGACCTCCCTTAAGTCTTTCTGAAAAATAAGACACCAACCCAGGCCCAACTCCATAGTTGAAGGAAACCACCAAAACTACCAATAGGGAAAACAGGAAAATCAGTACCTTGGGGCCTTCCAGATCACAGTGGAGCCCCAAGGAATTTCTCAAAATCACTTCAGACTCAGAGACTAGAGAGAGAAAGTCATTCACCCCCAGCACTTGGCATTTATTTATTTGTTTTTATGGAATATTTCAAAGTAATTATGATGGCAGAGTCATAGAAAAACACTTTCAGGAAAGTCTCTTTTCCTACTTATTTTTCAGTTTTCCCAATTTTCCACAGTTTTTTTTTTCTTTTTTTAAACCAAAACAGTTTCAGATAATTATATACACACGCCTCTCCCCTCAGTCCCACCACGGTCTTCCTCCATCAGGTCAAACTTCTGGCTCTTTATTTGGTGTTGTTGTGTCCCTCAATCCTGTATATTTTACTGGCATTTGTTCCCTAACAGACACGTCTATTTTAAGCACCTGTATCTTGGTAGGTAGGGGCCCCAGCTAGAATTCCAGGTTTAATAAGCCCACAGACTGAGGCACAGAGTAAGCCAACACAGACTTGACTGCTTCATCTGAGTGGGATCTCCACACCAGGAAAGATAGTGCTTTAAGTGAAGGTTTCATTTTTAACCTGTAGATAATACTGAAGGAAATAAAATAAGGAAATTATTCTCTTACCCTCATGCCTGGTAGGCCTGGATATCCAGAGTGACCTGGTGGACAGGAATTGGGACACTACAAGAAAATAGAAAAGACACCACGAACAAGAGCCCACGTTGTGAAAAGGCCAAATTTTTAAAGGATTCCAGCTATTAAACCCTAATGCAATTATAGTCATTAAATAAATTCAACTATCCTTCTTTTTACTGAATTTTTAAACTAATATTTCTAGCGTCTAGAAAAGTATAGAGAATATAACAAGTACCTTCCCATGTATTCATCTTACATTTAATAAATGTTAATATTTTGCCATATTAATTTCAGATCTACTATATTAAAGAAATGAAATGTTTACAGATAATAAATTTTGCCATGACCTGATCATTTCCCTCCCTCTCCAGTGAACTAGCCATATCCTGAAGTTCATACCCCCACCAGTGGGCCAAAGTTGTGCTTAGTACAGTTCACCACTATCATTTCATTATTAATCTACACATAAAATATCTCCTAATATTGAATTATTTTATTGAAAAGCATGCTTTAGGCATAAAGTCAAAATATTGTAGAAAAATAGATACTTCTGTAATGAAAAACTGTTATAGTGTGAGTATATACAAACCACTAGTCCACTGATACTACAGATTTTCTGCCATCTGAGTAAAAGTAAAACATAGAAGCATAGTATGCTCCAGAAAGATCATTTCAAAGACAACTCATCTGGAGACTACAAAACTACATTTTGTTCAAAGGAAAACATCTTACCAGTGGACTTCCATCATGAAAGCCAATTGTTCCCTAAAGTAAATAAAATATTAAAGTTACCAATATAACTAAATAATTAATTCAAACCCCAGTAATAATGGAAAGTTCATTGAGTAAAGATATAATTAAGTATATTTGTTCCACAAAATACAAGGCACAAATAGCAGCATATAATATGCTAATATTCTAAAAACTCGACTCATGGGCATATGCCTTTTGAAGACTCCTAAACTGTAGTAGGTCATTTTTTTCAGGGGATTAAAAAAAGATGAAATGAGAAGCAGACTAGAAAAAAGAAAAGGATCTACAATATATAAATTTAAATTTTTTAAATATTTTTATTAGTTGTTGATGGATCCTTATTTATTTATTTACATATTTATTTATATGTGATGCTGAGAATCGAACCCAGTGCATCACACATGCTAGGCAAGCACTCTACCACTGAGCCACAACCCCAGCTATAAATTTAAAATTTTTATTACCTCCTACTTAAACTCCTGTTTTGTAAATTTGCTACTGTGAAAACTTTTAACAAGCACTTCATTTGAAAATACTTCTTTTATACGTCAAAGTTTTGAGCATTTGAAAAATCAGTGTCAAAGGTTTTCACTTGTAAGGAGTAAGTCTTGTTTTGTGAAACTACCTTTTAAGTTATTGTAATCTTTCTACTTTTCTGGCCTTAATCTACATTTCTGGCCTTAAAAAGAACCATGCTGTAAGTGGATGAAAAATTGATAGCCATTTTAGGAGTGTTAGAATAAATGACTCAATTAATAGGCACTACCATTTCTGGCTCTTAGATTCCTTCAATCCTGACCCTCAGACACAAAGAAAAATTCATGTTGCAAACAACTTACACTGGGTCCTGGGGGGCCTGGGGGGCCAGGTGGTCCTCTTTTCCCAGGATCGCCCTAAATCATTTGAAAAATCGTGACATGGTGGTTATACATGTGTCAAAACACAGTACACAAAATCATTGAAGCATGAGAGAACGGCATTACTAGAAACCCCTACAGAGCTCAGCCATGCATAGACCTGCCACCAAATCCAATTAGTTCCACAAAACCAGAATAATAAAGGATTTCTAGTCTCACCAAGATATAAAACAAAGCAAAGGGAGACACAGAGAAAAAATAAAGCCCATTCTTCTGCGCAGGATGATCACTTTATCTACTCTGAAAAAAATTAGAACCCCTATGTATTTTTCTAGTTGATTTACAGAGAAGCCAGAGCAGCCAATACTGCTAGTGCTGACCAGCTAATCAGAGAAGAAGAAAGCTCCTGGGCGTGGTGGCACAAGCCTGTAATCCCAGCACTTAGGGAGGCTGAGACAGGAGAATTGCAAGTTCAAAGCCAGCCTCAGCAATGGTGAGGTGCTAAGCAACTCAGTGAAACCCTGTCTCTACATAAAACACAAAATAGGGCTGGGGATGTGGCTCAGTGGTCGAGTGCCCCTGAGTTCAATCTCTAGTACCAAAAGAAAAAGAAAAAGAAAGCTCCTGCCCAGCCTGAAGATTGAAGGGCAAAGTTGGTCTCAGCAGTGTCTGACTCTTGCTGCTGCTGTTCTCCTGGTCTGTCATTTAGTCTGTCACTGCACTCTTGCAACTCACAGAAAGCAAAAATGGCTGAATTCAACTAAGCCATTCAGATGAAAATGGGTTCCAATACTTTCAATAGCCAATATTTATTCTTGGCATGTTTTTGTTCCATAAAAAGTCAAAAGCATCTTATAATTATTTTAAATTTATAATCATACTCATTCATTTCTTTAGTAAATAAAGTTGCAAACAGTAAGCACACAGAGAGAAGCAGAACAGGTATATAATACATGGTCCATTTCCTCAATGACTTTGCAATTGCATACCTTCTCATAACATCAATACTTCAACACTTTTGAAATGCTTACTGAATATCCACACGAAGCACTTTTTATCAGCGCCTTAATGTTTCAAGTTAAATTCTGGTTATAATTTAATGATCCTAACAAATATACATAGTAATAACTTCAGGCTATTTTTTTTTAATTTCATGTGGAAAGTCTAATACAAAAGCCACTGGACCCTAACCCTGGCTGGGAGTCTGTAAAATGGGGGTGAGACTCCCTTACCTGACACTCAATTAGAAGTCAGGAAGAAAAGATTAGCTGAAAAATTGAGGGGAAAAATTAAAATTGCTCTGCAAAAATAAAGCAACATTATTACGCCTAGTTCTCATCAATATTATGAACTGGAATAAAATTTATCTGCCACTTTTGAATTTGCAGGAGGGAGTAGTGTACTGTTAAGGTAATTTGCCTTGCTAGTAACACTTTCTATTAAATCAGCAAATGTCTATCAAAATGCAACGTGGTACTCACAATAGGTCCTACACGGCCAAGTTCTCCGGGTAGTCCTGCTGTCCCAGGAGGACCCTGCAGTTGACAAATCAAAGTGACAAGGTAATTTATACATAGTTTATAATCTATTATAATATATAATGAATAACAGGCCTAGAATTTTGTATCTATGCTAGCTTCGGTGTCCACTGTGGCAATAACTCATTTGGCCAAACTTTAATTACTTAAAATAGAACAGAACTTTCCTAAATTAGTAAATATTTTGTCTAGCAGAATGGAGGCATTGTCATTAGTAGGCACCTCAGATGATGTAACTAAGACACTATAATTCCCAATGATTAGTGTTAGCCAAAAAGTAAGGTCAGGGTTTAAGAAATGGGCCATTTAAAAAAAAAAATTTTTAGTTGCAGATGGACACAATATCTTTATTTGTTTATTTTTATGTGGTACTAAGGATCGAACCCATTGCCTCACACATGCAAGACAAGTGCTCTACCACCGAGCTACAATCCCAGCTGGAGAAATAGGCCATTTTTATAGACTACATAAAAGTCAATGATGAATGATACATACAGGGGGTCCAGGAATACCACGACCCTAAAGGAGTAAAATAAAAATATTTATTGCAAGTGGTATATGCTTAGTATAAATACAGACACAAACACAGTTTGGTTCAAGACCATAAATTCTAACACTAAATAAATAAATGATGCTCATTCTAAAGAAAACACTAGGTAATGAAAAACAAACATGGCTCTGCTTCTAAAGGAAACAGAAACTTATTTCGGCTCCTCAGACATTCCTCCAATATCTGTGCTAACCAGCATTATGTTTCTGGTCTTTTTAAAAAGTAAAGAAGCCATCTAAGCTTGCCCTCAGGAGAACTTACCATCACTCACAAACTGACACACCACAACCAGTTTAAAGATTTTACTCATTGTAATGTTATACAAGAAACCTACATTAAAGCCAATATATTTTCACAGTGTGTAATATATGATGTTTAGAAGTTCCCCAAACAAGCAGTCAGCACAGAGTGGCTAGTGGGAAAAGGTCAGAAACATATCTCCATCTTGACAAGTAGGGATGTATTTTTAGAAAGTTAACTGGTGTCACCCCTGAAGTAACCTATAGTGGGATTCTAATGTAATAGACTAAATTTGACTTTAAAGCTAGTTATTCTATTGCCCTCTCCTTTATGCTTTGTATCTCTTCATCAGCACCAGACCACATAAAATCAAGGATTGAAACCACTTCTGATTTGTCTTACTAGCCCCAATTCTAACACAGAACCTAATATATAATCAACTCTAACAATATGCTTCTTGAACTTAAAATTGAACATTAACAATCCAAAATTCCTGTTCCCTCTTTTTGCTTTTCAATTTCAATTTTTCCCCTTAGGATTTCTCATTATTCTTTTTCTTCCTATGTTGGCTTGAATAGTTTTTATTCACAGCTGTCTGTGGTACTATAGTTATGTTAGCTTTTCATTCCAGATTTGTTTTACTAAAATATCCATATATAAAGCATCCCATGTAATCAATGAACATCCTTTGATAATGATATTAGTATTTCTAATCAGTTAGGCAGACAAACAGGTAAGAACTTCATATGGCAGTATATTTTAATAATAAGTGGGATTTTCAAAAGCTTTCTTTGAAAAATCACTCTCCTCTGAACATTTCAGTACACAGATCAATTTGTGAAATAGCTATTATGGTTGAAAGAAAATTAATCAATACTTTTTTTCATTTTCAGAGACCTAGATGTTTGACAAATTTCACTAAATATAAAAGAAGGCATCTCTATAAGATATTGAGATCTGAGTTGAAAAATGTTGTGAATCATGCTATTCACTTCTTAAAATAGGCTTTTAATGAACAAGTTGATAGATGCTGAAATATGGCAAAGAAAACAATAAAAAAGGAAGGGGGAGCACAGATTAATGGCAAGAGCAAAAAAGGAACAAAGAACAAAACAGAAAGGAAAAATAGCCTAAGAACCTAGTCCTCTTACACATATAAATAGCACAAATATGAGGGATTGTGCAATGTAGGAAAAGATTAGCCATGGAGTCAGGCAGGCAATAATGTCTCATTAGTTGTATTTCATTAGAGATAAAACCAGTTGTAAAGAAAGTGATGTGATAAATGACCTAAACACTGAATTTGTTGTTACACAGGAAATGTTTTCTATCAACGAGGTAGAGAGGAAGTTACCTTCTGAGAAATACCACCTGCAAATAGACATATGTATTTTGTACTGTATATTCAAATACCTCTGAACAGTTTCTACTCACAGTAGGAATACTTACCATACCAGATAAGTCATAAAACTCTTTTGTCACATGATTATATAGAAAACTGCATTTTAAAAAATTTCCAATAGCAGAATTTTACCTAAAGATAGGGAGTTTTAAATTCTGTGGCTTTACAGTTACTTACTGGAAATCCACGAGATCCAGGCACTCCAGGTTCTCCCTAAAAATAAAATAGCTTCATTGTACTTAGCTTTTTGTATCATGATTATGTAAATACATAAGCTGTGCAGATATTGAAATCATCAAAACACTGCATCTTAGTGTTTCTAAACAGAAGTTTTAGTTGAAAAAGTATTTCAGCTATGTCCTGGCTTAATCTATTAGTTGTTTGCAAACATTACAATAAAATTATACTTCAGCATTTAAGTGAAGATCATCAGTTGGTATCAGGTGGCTAACTTACTTTTTGTCCCCTTGGACCAACAGAGCCAGGGGATCCATCGGGTCCTGTTAAACCCTGACAAAGCAAGATAATGAAATTAGAATTATCATAACATTCTTAGGTAAACAAGTGGGTAGAAAATTACATGTTAGTTATCTGCAGCATGTATGATGTAAATATTTATAAAGTAATACCTTCTATGTTCTTATACAAAGGTGACACAACAGGAATTCTGCCTGCTAGTTATTTTTTGTTAATAAATTATATCATATTCCTAACTTTCTGCTAACTGCATCATTTGTCACAGGGTTCAATAATGTAGTACTTTTTTTCTTGCTTTGAGAAAGTGCAATATAGTAATTATGATGTTCTAACAACTAAGTCTGATGGGTCCTGGCTCTACCAATAACCAAGGTGTATGTATCTCCTTTGTTTATAAAATAAAAAACATTATGTGTCTCTTTAACTACAGGACAACAATGTCTGGAAAGTTAACAAAATTATTCCTCAGTAGGAATTAAACAAATGATCCCTTTATTGCCTATAATCCCTTAAATTCCTCTAGCCATCTTCTAGCAAGTGACCATTGCTTATTAAAGAACATTAACTTTTAAAGTCAATGTTTGAGAATATATCTTATCACATTATCTTTCTTAGTAAAAATGGCTATAATTAAATATATAAGTTCATGTATCCACTTGCTATGTGTAATTTAAGCCTAGTATTAAAAAACACATTTATAACTATCATATTCAATACTACAGTGGTATTAAATAATCCTCTAAGCATCCTCATTGTCTCTACTAATATTTATTTTATCATCATCCTCAATATAAAAGGTATGAAAGCATGATAATACTACACATTCACTTGAATTTCCACACTTAGTGAGGATGCATTGTTATTTTTTATATTTTTTTCTTTGCTTTATGATACTTTCTGATGTTGTCATTTACAATGCAATCTTGAAATTATACCTTCCTAAAGATAAATATCTGCATATGTTCATATATACATGCATATATAAGTACCTTAAAAATCCTTTCTATTATCAAGATTTTGAAAAGATTCAAATAATATTCAGAGAAAGATCTCTTAAAAATATGAAAGCCCTACTTAAAAATGGATTGCCAAAATTCATATTTAGTTTGTCATATAGTTTGCTTAGGTATCAACAAAATGCTTTCATGTAATTCACATAGAAACTAGTTCCTTGTCTATCATTTTTATATTTCTCTACTTCAATATCACTAACAACTCCTTAGAGTGAATAAAGAAATGTTTTTTGAAAATGTTAATTACTAAAAACTTACCAAGGAAAAAATCTATTGAAGACACAGGAAAGAATTTTGACAGACTGTCTTAGATTGTCCCTTGCCCTAGCCTAATTACAGCACTGTAATCTGGGAACAAACCCCAATGTAATTAGTTGCTGAGCATTAATGGTAATGGAATGTTTGCCTTTATATCTCAACAAAGAAACCATACATACAGAACACTCTCTGGAAGCACTCATGGCACATAAAATTTAGAAACCTCATGGCATATTTAACTAATAGATCCTCCAACACCTACTTAATGTATATACCCTCCAAGACTAATCCTAGTCCATTTCCATACAATCAACTAGCTTTCTTAAACCTGTGACTAGAATAACTGATAAGATTCTAGGACATTAACTACTATATATGGTAGAATTTCAGCTGCAATATAATAAAGCAGAACTAAGTTGATGGCTGGATAACCTAAAGACTATTTATAGGTCACTTCATATTTAAATATTCTCCATAGGATATAGTAAATTATGTCCATCACTGGGAAGTTCTTTTAATTAAATTGAAAATGGATCTGGTGTCAGATATTACAGTGAAGTCTATTATGAAATAACTATGTAGAAAACCATACGCTCCACAAGGACAAGAACTACATTGCATTACATTTATAGCACATTGCCCCTGGCATCAAACACACTCAATACCTGTTCACTGGATAATATTAATGTAAGTTAGACTTTTATGTAGAGGATTACACTTTTCCTTCCACATCATCTTTATTTTTGGCTTAAATCTTGACTCTGCTACTTAGCTATATAAACCTGGGCAAGTGGCTTAACTCTGTAGTGTCCTAAATGCTCATTCAGAAAGGGTCCTACAAGCAAACAAACAAAAAGCCTAGTTATTAACCACAGCACTATACTTCTGGGTCTTATGTTTCTTTAATGTCTGATTATTTGCACCAACACTGACCTTTTGGGATAATTTCTTAATTCACTATCCTAGTCATAAAACATCTGTCAAGCATAAAACTTGTGCATTCAGAGGATAATAGCATGGTTTAGCTATGATGCCTATAAAAATTCTAATTTCTCTTCTATTTGTCTCATATGGATCCTATAAGAAAGAGAATAAAACACTGTTTACAGACTTCTCTGAGCATGGCACAACAAACAGCACCTTTAAGAATATTTCTACTGGTCTGGGGTAGAGCACTTGCCTCACATGTGTGAGGCACTAGGTTTAATTCTCAGCACTGCATATAAATAAATGAACAAAATAAAGGTCCATCAACAACTGAAAAAAAATTTTTTTTAAATATTTCTATTAAGCTGGGTGTGGTGGCACATGCCTATAATCTCAGCCCTTTGGGAAGCTGAGACAGGACAATCTCGAGTTCAAAGCCAGCCTCAGCAACAGCAAGGCACTAAGCAACTCAGTGAGACCCTGTCTCAAATAAAACACAAAATAGGGCTAGGGATGTGGCTCAGTGGTCAAGTGCCTCTGAGTTCAATCCCCAGTATAAAATAAATATATATATATATAAAGTTGGTTGCAGTGGTACATGCCTGGAATGTCAGCAGTTCAGGAAGCTGAGGCAGGTGGATCATAAGTTTGAGGCCAGCCTCAGCAACTTAGCAAGACTCTGTCTCAAAAGAAAATGGACTGAGGGTGTAGCTCAATGGTAAAATCCTCCTGAGTTCAATACCCAGTACCAAAAAATAAACTAACTAGTAAATTAATTAATTAAAATATAAAAACTTTCCTTAAAAAAGAATACTTCTATTGGTATAATTGATGATAATGACATAGTTGTCCTCTGGAAACAAGGTTATAATGAAACTCTGATGTCTCTAATTTTATTCATTCATAGGGAAAAAGAAGAATCAACTTAAACTAAAAAGAGAGAGAAGATTGGAAATATGTGTATATAACACACACACACACTTTTCAAAATCCAATTTGCAATAAAATTTTCTAAATCTTATTTCAAAGAAATTACAAAGGGAAATATCACCAATAGTGGAGAGAAATGCCTTCATATGGATGTTTATGCAAACAAAGTTCTATATGACATAATTAATGCTGATAATGTGTTCTGAACCTTAATGCTGCTATTTGTCAGAGAATACCAGTCCTTTGTGATGATTTCCTTCCACATTCCAACAGCTCATCTGCTCAGACTCAAAGGCATACTTCCACAAGCATAGCTTCTATGACACTTTTATTTTTTCTGCCAAAAATCCACTCAACATAGGAAATAAACTTTGAACTGTGTTGTTTTAAGAGTCTTCCGAACATTATCCAACTAACTAGCTTCTTAACGTTAGCAAAAAATAAGATTTGCAATGAACCAAAGAACAGAAGACAGAGATTGGAGGTTGAAGGTCTTTAGGTTCACTTCCAAGAAAGGACTTAGGATGATTGCCCACTTGTTAGCTGCCCTATGGCTAAACACAAGCAGACAGTAAACTCTGATCTACTTACTTTCAAGTGTTCATTCCCAATTTAGACTAAAATACTCTTTTAAATGTCAAATCAACCAAAGAGTAGACTAAGAAACTTTTCAATTCTAGAAGTCACATGTAACTTCAATTCAACAGTTACAGGATATGAAACATACCAAAAAAGCATAAAATATTAATTGCCAATGGTTTTTAATATCCATTAATTATCTGTATCATTCTTATGCAGTAATTTACATACTAAATTACTACTTTTTCTCTCTATTCTCTCCAGGTTTTCATCTGTTAAAAAACCTCATTTGTATCTACATGAGGCAGGCCTAGAGAGTCCCCCCAAAAAATCAAGATGTACAAATTCTTTTGCTCTCTTAGACTCTAAATAAATAACCTTAGGTCCTATAGAAAACCACTTGTCCTCATAATAATTCTGTTTCATTATCTGTGGAAAGTAACATTAAGCCAATTTACTTTCTAGGTAATTATAAGGCTAAAAGAAATAATATTTGTGATAATGCTTGAAGAAAAAGCTATAAACAAAAGCACAGTCTAGTTCATTTTTCCCTTAGACCTAAGAAATGCTTAAAATACAGGTACGTATATGGATTTTCTCCTTTTTTCTTTCCTTTCCTCTCTTTCTCTTAGCTTTGGACTTCCTTCTCTGTCCCAGGAGACTGATTCAAAGGCCTCATCAATTTCTCCCTGAAACACCCTCCAGGGTCAAATATTAAACATCTAAGGAGTCTCAGTCCTCTGCAAATTTTAATATTTTGTATTAATGGGACTGCAAACACAGAAAAAGAAAAATACTTGTAATTATTTTGACACTGCACTTCTATAAATTTCAAAGCACTTTCATTTATTTATCAAAAATTTATGTTAAAGTGGAGAAATTATAAAACAAAACCAGGGATTGTCTTTATGACATTATGATATGAGAGAAAGAATATATTGAGCAAGCTAAAAAGCACTACTAAAACTGAGGGCAGCTAAATATAGCTTCCTGCTGAAAATATACTGCAAATTAATAACAAGACTTCAGGTAGCTGGTTTATGCTTCAACTACCAAAACAAATTTTTAAAATTTAATCAGAAATTTTTTTTTATCCAAAAGGTCAGCTGAAGTTTCAAAGGAATATAGAAATAAGCTCAACTCATATTAGAGTACTAGTTTATCTAGTGGCCTTGTATCCATCAGACATTTTTATTATGATATGACAATTTCAAGTAATTCAGTTTCAAAGAGCTTGGACAGCCAGAAAGTCACATAATTTCAGTTCGTATTATTCAAATATCAGTCCATGGGCACCTCAGGTATTGCCATTTTGCATACACAGAAAATTCAAACCAGAGCCTTTGAAATGTAAAACAAAGCCTAACTCCTGAAGCATTAAATGACACAGAAAAGTACCTCATTATGGTAATCCTGACAGAGACAGTATATCTTAATAACAGCTAAAATCCAGCTACTTTTGTCTCTCTCTCAAAATAAAAGATCTGTCTTATACTCTAGTCAAAAATTCTTGGACACTATAATTGTAGGTTTTGGGGTGCTTTTTTTCATTTAGAAAGGCCTTTAGAAAACTGAGGAGGGGCACCATTGTATGTTTTTAAGTACAGATGCCATTTCTTGCTTCATTTTGTATCCCAGGGACAAAATCAAGGACTAGTCTGTGGTGGGACCTCATTAAGTAGTGGAATACATGCAGAGAGGAGAAACTGAGAATCCTGATGTCATTTTACTCTGAAGAAATATTATTTACCATTTATCTCAGAATCTGAGCTTCCTTCCTATGGGGGTAGTAGGTAGGGTACATTAGAGGAAGTTTGCTGGTTCCCCATCTTCAACTAACCCTAGCCAACTCATTTCTGTCAGTAATGCTAATCCAAAAGAGAGGCAGGGGCTAGTTTCGAACTTCCTATTTGCTATGTGTTGACTATTTCTCTGCTTCTGCCCCATTCCCACACAAACCTTCATTTACTTCAAATATCCTTTCCTTTTTCTATTTCTTCCCACGTAAGAGTGCTCTGCCCCTTTGCCTGCCTGCAGGTACTTTTTTTCTAAATTAATTCAGGGAGTACCAAAGAAAGGGCAAGACTAGCTGTTGTAACCCTTAGCCATTGCTACCACCACCGTTGCTGGGCCCCCTTCCTTCCTGTGCCCGTGGTGGGGTTGAGCTCACAGGGTGAACAGAGCGTTGACTGTGAGAAATCAGGAACCAGGCTGTTGAGGAAATGCGCTGAGTTGCCTTCCTATGAGTTTCCTTCCTCTGAGCCACCAGGTAGGTAGATCCAACTTCTCAAGCCCCTTTGGGGGGGATTCTAGCTCCGCAAGTCATATGTTATGATCAAAGCTAAGCTCGCGATCACCCAGGACTGGGTGCAGTTCCCAGCACTTTTGCCTATTCAGCCTACTCACATCAGCGCCTGGTGTGCCAGGCTTTCCCGGAGCTCCTGGCTTTCCCGGTTCTCCAGGGGGACCCTGAGCAGGGAGAAGGTGAGACAAGGAGAGAAAATGATGAAAGTTGAGACTCCCTGGACACAAGTGGCTGCAAAACACATCTAAAGGAAGGAAATGGGGCATCATCACTCCAATCAACTTACCGGGGGGCCTGGGGGACCTTTAGGACCTCGGTCACCCTGGAGACACAGAAGAAAAGATCAGTTCATAAGCAGAAGCTTAGGTCCATGCTGGGATGATCCCAGGCGAACTGACCACAGGGACAATGACAGGGTAAGGGCCAAAAGGTGGAGGTTCATGAGCAATGGGGAAAGACATGACTAATATGGCTTCTCCCAAAGTCCTCAGACTCTAAGATCCAACCCTCAACTCATCTCCATCCAGTTCCAACTTTATGTGGGTGGCACTAGGGGAGACACCTCTGAAGAAAGTATGGAAAAGAGCAGGCTTGGGGAAAAGGTCCCTGCAGACAGCAACTTACATCAATACCATCGATGCCTGGAACTCCAGGGGGCCCCGGAGGCCCAGGAGGCCCCTGCTCACCTGGCGGACCTCTCTGGCAAAAACAGCACACATGGGTTAGTGAAGCACTTTGGGCAACAATGAGCAAGCTAAAGCTGTGTCCTAACGTCCGCATATCCACTGAATGAAGATACCTACCTCCTTATGGAGACCAGTTTATTGAAATCCAATGTAATAAATGCACTTCAAACTTCTAAGCAGGTTTTAGTTTTGCTATATTCTGAACGAAGGGGTCCTCCCTCAACATGGGAGCTGGCTTCATTTGACCTCACCTTCCAGGAGTGCATTAAAAAGAAGGGGGTTTGTAGCCTGCCTGCTGTGGTGGTGCACACCTGTAATCCCAATGGCTCTGGTGGAGGAAGCAGGAGGATTCTGAGTTCAAAGCCAACTTCAGCAAGTAAGCAAGGCCCTAAGCAACTCAGTGAGACCCTGTCTCTAAATAAAATACAAAAAGGGGGCTGTGGATATGGCTCAGCCCCTCTGGGTTCAATTCCTGGTACCAAGAAAGGCAGGGGGTGAAGAAGGGAGGCTATAATGCTTATTTTTCCCAAAAGAAATTCAAAAACAAAAATGGGAGTGACATGATAATTTGATTTAATCAGTAATTGCATGTCAGTGTTCTGACCAGAAAGAACAAACAAGAATGGAAATGCTCCACTTTATAGTAAGGTTCTGTAAGTCTTTCTTTGCCAGTAGAAGCTGTGGAAATATTCTGGAAGAAAAGATTTGTTAGGAGTAGGGCAGGAGAGCTTTAAGATCCAGCCTCTGGCCTCACTGCAGTTCTACCTGTAGTAACATTCCTTTGGATGAGGTCTTTGCAGCTTGCTTCAAAACTATGCCAAATTTCAGACTGACCCTAGGATATAACTCCTTTTATGACTTGCAAACAGCTAGGCTTTGATGGTGTTAGAGGGAAAGCTGGCTCCTGAAACAGTATGAACACTTTACTTAGGGAATGTGGGAACCCCCTCAGGTCGCCCCCCTCCCAGTTTCTGAATTTAAAAGGATTGAGAGGGAGAGAGAAGAAAGCTTCTTTCATCAAGGAAAACTTTTTCTGAACTCCAGTGACCAGACAGGTTACAATGGGGTCTTTGTAAGTGAAACCTCAAACCTAGTTGGGCTTAACACCCCCTCCCTGGCTCCACCGGGTGCTGTCCAGTGCCAGAGGGAGGAGACACCCAGCCTTAGGTAAGTTGCTGAAATTTTGATGGAAGCCAGGGCTGCCTGGTTCCAATCCTGGAGCCGCCGGCATCGCTAGCAGTACTCGGGATTTAGTATAACCACCGCAGGCTGGAAGAGCTGAACAGCGTGCTTGTCTGAACTCCTGTCTTCTCCATCAAGGCTCTAGACTTTGACCGGGGTGGGGGAGGGGAGGTAAGAACCCATACAGGCTAAAAAATAAGTCCTATTCTTCAGTCATCTATTATTTGCAGTGCCTTAGCCTTCAGTGTTTAGGACCAAATAGAGGAGGAGGCCCCTTTCCCAGAGCAAGGGGTCATCTAGGACCCTTCCCCCGACTCCAACGGTTCTAGCTGCAGGTGCTCAAGGCTGGAAGGAGCTCTGGTCTGAGAGCCCTGAGAATGCTCTGCACCATCCCTACAACAACCCCAAAGGCGGCGCCCCCACATTTCCTGTTGTGAGTTTGGAAAAATGCACTTGTGGTCCTTAGCTTACCTGGTCGGTAGGCTGGCTGGGCTGCGGAAGCAAAGAAGGGGAGAAAGTGAGAAAGTGCCCCCATCACCACCGGAACTCGCACACAACTTACTTGAGCCGAGCACAAGCAGAGCCCTGACAGCAACAATCGCAGCCCAAGAGCCTGGCGGTCCCGTGCGGTCCAGGCCATGACCCTCTGCACTCCGCTAATCCCCTGACTGGGCTCCGAAACCCCCTCTAGGTTTCTCGAATAAAGTTACACTTGGCCACGGAGCAAGTGCCCCAGGAGAAATGGTTACAAATGTGCCCCGGCCTGCCGGGGAGACTTACATTCCTTCTCTTTATGAATGGCCCAGGAGAGGGTCCTGGGGATTGGAGGAGAGCTAGCAGGAGGACGGATAGAATGACAACAGTCCCCCTTAACCCTTTCCCCGCGGCCCTACAGGGCAGACCCGAGCATGCAGCTCTGCCTTTTGCTGTTAGGAGCCTCTCCGGGTGACTTTGCCTCTAGGCAGATAGAACTTCAGTGTTTCAGCAGAGATATTTGGGAGTGGAAATGGGAAGCCACCAAAAGGAGAACCAGATACCCACGCCACACACACCCTGCCACAGGTAGTTTCTACCAGCCAGGTTTCAAGTAAGACCTATGTTTCCTTAATGCCTGTCTGGTCTGTACATCAAATCACACACTCTTTAGAGAAAGAAAGTAGGGAGATGGGGAAGTGGGGAGATTGCAGAAATGGAAAGGAGTTAGCTGGTGTTTGCTTGTGGTCAAGGGACTCACCGTTATTCTGACTGGCAGCTCATGACAAGTTTCTCTGCTGGGTCTCAGGGGGTCACAATGAATCAGCATCCACTGAAGTTCAAACTAGTGAAAAGCAGCAGAGAGTCAGTTAACTTTCTTTTGGAAGATAGAGCAGGTCATTTAAGAGATGTTTTTAAGTGTAGTCTAATCCTTAACTGATTCAAAACCAACTTGAACTTGTTGAACTCAATAGACCTTTGCTTTTCCTTAAATAGAAATTTTTCTAATGGAAATCAGATGGAAGTTCTTCCCAAGTTTCTCTGATCATTTAGATGTAGTTGTCCTTGGCTTTGAATTATTTCAGCATAGCCCTAGCCAGGTAACAGACCACTAGCACTGAGTTCCTATTTCTGTTCTCACTACCATCTCAAAAGGTAGACTCTATTAAAATGAGGTTCAGAGACAACAAAGGACTATCCAAATCATAAGCCAGAGAGTCTGCATTGGAAACCAGGCCAAATGAACTCCACAGGGAACATATGCTCTAAAATTTTAGCTGAGAGACTAGAGACAAGGATTGTGAAAGAAATGACAACCAAGAGAACAAGTAGAAGAAGGAAATTCCAGTCCTGAAAACAATTTTCATACTAAAGAAAACATTCTCCATGGAGTGGTCACCATTTAAAATGGAAAGAGCAAGAACTGAAGGTGAAAGGGATAAGAGGGAACTCTAGGACTTGGAAGAAAAAGATTAAAAAATATTTAAATTTTGCATAAACTTCTAGCCACTTTAAATGCAAATATATTGCAGCAACTTCTTATATTTTTAACAGGTATTTGGGAGGAAGAATGTAACAAGAAAGAAATAGAGCAAAGAAAGAGTTGCCAAGTCTAAATCTGAAAAGACCTCATGTGACAAGACAAAAAAATCATTCAAATTCCACAAGAAGTCTGAAGCCATGTGCCATGCTGGCCACTCTAAATTGAGTAGGTTCCTTGCTAAGCATTTCAAATTAGATCCATATTTCTTAGAGGTCAATAGATGCTACTGGCATTATAAAAGTGTCTGGTTACGTATGCAGGTCCCAAATCTAAGTATTTACCTCTTTCATCCAATAGTGATTTCTATTCCTTCCCACCTGACAAATGGATTCTAGACCTGCTAAATCTAGAATGCAGTCAGATATCTTTTTTTGTCCACTGTTATAGAAACATCCAGAATTGAGATTACTGGACAGAAGATTGAAATTGGAAATGATGAAGGATTTATTTTTTCTCCATTATTTTTGTTTCACTCAACCCTATCGTGCCTTTTCTCCAGAAAAATGTGAACATTGGCAAAAATGTGTTAAGTGGGATGGAAGTGAGGAGATAAGTCAAAACATATTTTAAGATGGGAAGTTATCTATAAATTGCATGAGAATTATGCTGATCTGTGTCTCCATGGTGTGAATGATTTAACAGTAGTATACTGACACCTTCAAGAAGACTGCTTTCCAAACTGCACAATCTCTTTTGGTCAAGGAAACCATTTTGTTCAAATACTTTACTTTGATCAAAATGGTCTTATTTACTTGGCCAAGTAAATTATTTGAGTTTTGTTTTATATTTCAGTGGAAATTATACAAGGAAGATGTAAAATAGAATGGAACAAATTTTTCCTTAATAACTATTAAATATCTGGCATGTGAGGCAGTTCACAGATGGGTAAAACTGGGACATAGAATTTAGCTTGTTTGCATAGGTCACATAGCTAGTAAATGGCAGAGCTGGACTTCCAAATTTTTCTAACACTAAATTTGAGAATTTTTTTCTGCTATCCCACTTGAACTCCCTGAAGAACACATACTATCTCCACAGTGACTCATACTTTCAAAGCTGGAAATGAAGCCATTTGGTGATTGAACTTTATGTAAAAGATGAGAAGAGAGAACTAGAAGTTGAAACTATGTAAGCTTGTTTCTACCATCTGCCAGAAAACTTTAGAACTAGACTAAGAAACTTTCATAAAAATTCAAACTTCCCCACTTTGTGTGCTTGTTATAGAAATATATCCAGAAGCAAAATTACTAGTGTTCCTCTACAAATTGACAGCTGTGTCTATATGCACTTACATTTCATGTGTATAACAAAATATTACATAGCAAAGAGAATTATTGTTCTTCTTCTGACTAGATGAGAATTTTACCAGAATAAGAAATGTTCTCTCTCTCCAGTCCTTAAAATAAATGATCACTTTCACAATTTTATTTACTAGTTCTTTGTGGATTGGTAACTCAGACTAGGCATGCATTGTATATGTATGATATTTTGATTCTGAAAAATGATTCAAACCTTAATAACCCTGAGAAACATTAATTATATGACTAACCAGGAAACTTACATCCTTTGTTTAGCTGGTTCATTAAAGTTACTTATTGCAAATGTGAATTAATTAAGCTATTTTCTCAAAAATATAATTCTCTCTAGATAAATTGGTACACCTGTTTAAATATGCAAAATGCAATTGTGGCACATAATAATGGGGGAATGGAATGTAATTCATCTGTAAATATAGCCTGGGTTGTTCAGAGTGCCACATAGATCAAGGGTACTGAACACATCTGTGCATCCACATAAATACCACCTACACACTAATAATCATCTATACAACAACCATTTTTTTTTGGCATGCAGTATGACTTCCAATTTGCATGCTAATTATTTTGAAGGAAGATTGGCAGAGTGCTTTGGTAAAAGTCACTTTCAATATGCAGCTAAAATGCATATTTCTACACCTTTCTCATTTTCATACCTGGAATCATTCTTTTTTTTTTTTTTTTTTGGTACTAGGGATTGAACTCAGGGGCACTCGACCACTGAGCCACATCCCCAGCCCTATTTTTGTGTTTTTGTTTTTTTTTTTTTTAATGTAGAGACAGGGTCTCACTGAGTTGCTTAGCGCCTCGCTGTTGCGGAGGCAGGCTTTGAACTCGCGATTCTCCTGTCTCAGCCTCCGTAAGTGCTGGGACTACAGGCTTGCGCCACTGCGCCTGGCTGGAATCATTCTTTTCTTTGAAAACTCACAGACAAAATATATGTGACAAATATTTTAATTTAGTCCTCCAGTCAACATTTTGAAGTCCCAATAGAAGCCAACCACTAAGGAACATTCTAGGAAAAACCAAGGATATTCCCCATCCCATAGTTTACAAACTGAAAGATTAGAAATGTAGAGAAATAAACTTTTTTAAATACTATTAGGCAGACCATAAACTTCCCAAGTACAATCCATCCTCCCCAAAATAAAATGTTTCTCCATTGTCTCAAGGGAAATTGAATGGTGTGAATATCAAATGCCTCACATCTGTCCAGAGCTGGAACTATCTAACACTTTTCTACAGGATGCTAAGATATGATTTCACTTCTGAGACTGGCAACATGCCCAGTAGACAGCACACTCAAGCAAGAAATTTCTGCTCCATACTCTACTTTTTAAATAAGATACTAACTTCTACTTATTTTACTGCATTGTTGAGAAATATTAATAAAGAACTTAAGCCTTCTTGATAATTAATAAAAAACTGACAGACAACTATCTTTTCCTTCTAAGAGATAATTCTAATGACAAACTATGGGACTTGTCTCCATGAGACTAGTCAGAAATCTCAATTCTCATCCTGCATCCATTTTTTGATGAAATTTGGTTTCTACCATCATAAACGTCCTCTACCAAGTGAAACTTCCTGGCTATGATCAGGAAGCTCTGCTCCTCAAAATCAGAAAATTTCCCAATGCTATGATGACTGAGCCATGCAATTCCAGACACTATGCTAGGAATATAATTAAATATGAGCAAGCAGCACTCATCTGGATCATAGCAAAATCTAAGACACAGGATAAAAGGGAAGGCAGTAGATTTGCAGTTAGAAGACTGGAAACATAGTCATTTATTTTTTTGACATAATCTTTAGCTCTGTAATCTCAGGACCCAGCCCTAGTTCTACCATGTTGGACTCATTTCTTGGTGATTTCATGGCCTCAAATACCAAATATATGTTGGTAACTCCCAAAGTTCAGCTCCCAGCTAAGCCTGTCTCCTGATTTTCAGAAGCACACACCTACCTAACTTACTCAGCATTTTCCTTAGATTTTTAATAGTGACCAAATTCTTGGTCAATCTAACATGTTTCAAACCAACTTCTGATATTCTCCTCGATTTGTTCTTGCTATAGTCTCCCATGTTGGTAAATGGCAACTTCATACTTCTAATTACACCAAAAATATTTCATATTATCCAGATTTCTCCTTTTTCTCTTATACCCCAAATCCTGTTTTATTTATCCTCAAACTATCAGCATATGACCACATTTTACCAACCACTACCACTCTATTTCATACTAAGACCATCCTTGCCTGAATCATTGCAGTAACTCTCAAAGTCTCCCTTGCTCCTAAGTTCTCATTTTCTTCTCTCCTTCCTACAATATATTATCAAAATTGAACCACACAGTTCTTTTCAGAAGATGGGAACATACTGCTTTTTAACACAAAACCATCTGATGCCCACCTCACACAGAATGACAGGGATGTTAACAGTTGCCCCACTCCATCTCCATGATGATCCCTCCCCAGCCCCATTAACCATTTCTCTCATTGCAACCACTCTGCTCTACAGCTGATCCTCAAAGAGCAGACAAGCATGGACACCAGTTCCTTTTCATACACAGTTCTCGCTTCTTACCATCCTCCTCACCTATATATACACAGGCCAGTTCCCTCAACTCCTTTGGTTTTCTTCTAAAATGTTTCCTTCTCAAGAGGCCTTCCCTCAGGCACTCTGATTTCCCATTTATGTTTTTACCTATATCATTTATGATTACTAGGCTTACTATACATGTACTGTTATTCAGTCTCTGTCTCCTGTCCCCAGAACGTAAGCCTTACTGAAGCATTAACTTTGTCTTCCTCTATCACCTAAAATAATGCCTGTAACCCAAGATGTCAAATAGTTGTTTACTGCTAATGAATGAATACATAGAAATGAATAAGTGATATACCAAGGAAATAATTAATTATATTTGATGGTGGTTTGATTATGATTTGGGTCAGGCCCCTTCTCCTCTATGGGTTTCAGCTTCTTCACATATAAAACTGAGAGGTTTGGAGGAGATGCACTCAAAGTTTCCTCCAGCTCTAAAAGCCCATGATCCTATTGACACCACACTATAACCAAAGAAACTAACCATACAGAGATTAACATGAGCAAGGATTTCTTTATAATCTTCTACATATAGATTTTTATAGAAATGGAAAAACTACTTGCACCAATTTTTGTTTTGCAACTGTATGGGCACAGCTGAAACCAATAGAAAAATTTCATGTTTTTCATTTTTGAATTAAAAGTAAGTTTGGTCATCATTTAATTTTTATTCTAGTTATTCACAGCTTCTTCCCCCAGTAATGGCAGTTCTATTTCTGTGTGTTCTGATTTCATTGCCACCTAGTGGAAAATCCAGCTGAGGCTGTTAATCTGGTCTACATTGCAGCAAGCTAGGTTTTACGTCCAGAAAATTATTTTGACCGTCAGCTTCAAAAAATACTTCAGTCAAATTTAAGTGTTATAAGAGATGTTTCTCATGGATATGTATAAATAAAATTACCATTTCCTTTTATTAATTTAATAATTCCAAGTAAAAAGTGGTATTTGAAAAGGGTATACTTACCAAAACAACTTAATATGCAAACATAATAGTTTAGATATTATGTATAGAAGATATTATGTAGTCCTTAAATCACTGAAAACATAACATTCCTACAGTATCCAATACCATAAATAATATTAATCACAACCTCAAAATTTATTCTCCCATGTTACCATGCATGTAATTTTAATTGCTTTTGTATTTGGTTTAGTGTCATTAAATTCTGTTCTGTGGCATAAAGAAAAAGACAAATAGCTTTTCCACCAACAGTTTTACCAACTCTCACATTTTCCCTGAATCTAATGAAAATAAACATAGAACAACACATTTGAGAGATATTTTGAAAAGCATTAAATCTATCATGTTCTATGTTGATTTATTTGGAATATGCACAGGTAAAAAAGAAGAATGGTTTGAGTCATAGATTTTAAAATCACATAAACTTTTATCATCCCTCAAACAAGCCCAGAATCCTAGTGTACATCCCTGAAAAGGGAGAAAGGCCAGCTTTTTTTTCTAATAGAGCTATATCAAATAACTCTCACAGGCAATCATACTGACAACAAATAATAAAGAAGCTATCATAAAATAACATGTTTTTATGGTATGCTGCCAAGAAATTGAGCTTTACAGTGGGATAAATGGCACCATCCTAAAATACAGGCACAAAGGAGAATAGGAAATAAGGAATTTATTGCTTCAAAATCAAAGCTAACAATCTTACAGTACTACATTGGGAAAAAGTATAAAATGCTCTGAGCCCACTAAATAACCATGAATGATGAGAAGGTATTTGAGTTGTAGACCACATGAAAAGCTCTATCACAATCCTTATGAAAATCTCTTGAAATTGGCTTGTTTTTCTAATTTAGAAAAGGAAGAGGACAGAAAGATAGGATGGACTGGGGAAAATCACAATTACAATATAAATGAGTCTTTTAGCATTAGTGATCCATCAAATGTTTTTTCAGTTGCATTTTATTATGCAGTTCTTAGGGCTAACTTTTGATATCTGGTAATACCTGTAGAAAAGATATTTTCCTTTTGATTTATTTATTAAGTAAAAGAAAGCACAGACAGTGATGAAAGTAATCAATCAATATAAAGTGGTGAAGATCAGAGTGAATCCAATTGCATGAAGAAAAATGGAAAAACACACTGTTCCTTACTGTTTTATGTTATTTTGTATTATTTCACTTGAATGTAAAAGTTTTGACACTGTAATATTGAATATTTGCTGTCTCTACATTGAGAAAAAGGTGATCTATTAGTATAGCACTTCTGTCTCTCACAATATGTGCATATCACTTCCCATCACCTTGTAAGACTTCTAAGCGTCAGGTGGTCATGGTTATGGTTTCTCTTCAGTAATTGCCCACAACCTCAGATTTTAGCCAAATTGATGAAAAGTCCTAGACAATAAACCATAAAACAAAAGTAAGGGCAGCTCACCAGCCCTGGGCTTTGTCTACCAACTTGTATTTGACCACCTTGAGTTTTAAAAAGTGAGGAGCATAAGCAACTTAGCAAGACCCTATCTCAAAATAAAAATAAAAAGGGCTGGCGATGTGGCTCAGTGGTTAAGTGACCTTGGGTTCAATCCTAATTACCAAAAGAAATCATTTTATTAGATTCATCTATTTCTGCATAGTTTATAGACTTACTTTCACGTGTTTAATCTTTCCCTTAAACTAGTTCATTTAAAAAATCAAAACAAAAAATTCTGTGTTACTCAATGGAATATTACTCAGCAATAAAAGAGAATAAAATCATGGCATTTGCAGGTAAATGGATGGAGTTGGAGAATATCATGCTAAGTGAAGTAAGCCAATCTCAGAAAACCAAATGCTGAATGTACTCATTGATAAGTGGATGCTGACCCATAATGTGGGGAAGGACATGGGAACAATGGTGGAACTCTGTTCACAGGGTGTAAGGGGGGAGGGGGCATGGGGACAGTAAAGGTGGTAGAATATGATGGTCATCATAGCCCTAACTTTATGTATGACTGCATATATGTTGTGATTCTATACAATCTACAACTAGAGAATTGATATGTTATCCTCTATCTATGTACAATGAATCAAATTGCACTCTGTTTTCATGTAAGCCTAAATAGAACAAATAAATAAATTAAATATGAAAAAAGAGAGATACGAGGAAAAAAAAATATTTAAGATGGTGAGGCTCAGACCTAAAAAAAAAAAAAAAAGGCTGGGGAGGGTACAGGAGTAGGATAGGAAGAAATAGGTCAGTAAATACAAAGTTACAGTCAGGTAGGAAGAACAAGTTCTGGTGTTTTATTGCATAATAGGGTGAGTATAGTTAATGATAATATATCATCTATTTCAAAATAGCTAGAAGAGAGGATTTTGATTTCTTTCATCACAAAGAAATTATTAAATGTTTAAAGTGATAGGTATGCTAATTACCCTAATTTGATCATTACACAGCTGTATACATGTATCAAAATATCACATTGTATCCCATAAATACATGTAACAATGACACAATTATGTGTCAGTCAAAAATAAAACAAAAATACTTAAAAAAATCTGTTACTTCTTCATAGTATTCATTTTTTTAGCCTCATCTTTTAACTGAAGTATTTAATCTGTGTGAAGTCTAGTTTTATTTATGGTACAACATAAGGATTTCTTTGAATAACCAATATTTTCTGCAAATGGAATGATTACCACCATTTTTGCGCTGATTTTCAGGACCCATTCTGTCATAAAGCTCTACATATACAACAACAAAAAAGTGAGGAGCAGTGTGGGAATACTAACAAACTTTGTGAAAGGAAGAATTTCCCAATGAGAGTCCATCTGCTCTGGAATACTGGGCTTATCTAGTATTCTGAGTAACTCCTTTTCATTCCCAGGATTCCTCTCAGAACTCATCTCCTATACTTGACCTACACTTTCATGCCTCCCTACCCTGACAAGAATGAGGAAGTATTTCAATGTGCTTCCATGGCACACAACACACTTCACTATCATGGTCCTTACAGAAGTACACAGTGAATGTTTTCTTAGCCCCTCATTCTCCAAATGAGGAGCCAAGTTGTTTGGTCTCCAATTTCAATGCCTTCTCATCTTTGGAGAAGACAAATTCTGTGATTTATTTGACTATGGTTTATAGACATTCAATGAAAGTTCATTGAGTGAATAAACAAATAGGATTAATGTCTAAGAAGATGCTTTATATACTGTATAATATTCCTTCTTTTTAACATTTGTTTGTCCTGCAAAGTAAACTCTGAAAAATCTATGCAAATTACTAATGCCTTCCACAGTAAGAATGATAAGATACTTTATAAAGAAAGATATGTGGTTGCATGCATTTTTTTCTCAAAGAAAAGCTACTTTTCTCTGCTATAAAAGAAAATAAGGTAGATTAAAATTCTATGCTTAACATTGTTTTTTACAAGCCAGTAGACCTATTGAGATAGCTTCTCCAGGTAAGGTTACCTTATCTGTACTTGCTATCTTGCCAATTTTATGCCAAAATCAAAAAGATGATGGGAATCTAATCATTTTAAACATGCCATTGGTAAAGTAAGGGTACTAGAATGATTTTTTTAAAAGCATAAGTGGACTTCTCTTACATATTTTTCTTCTTTTTTGTCTTACCAGAGTGAACATTGAGGAATACATTTTGTAAGAAGTTTAAATTTGACATTGTCACTTGCAGTCCTTGAATGAGGTCAAACTGTTTGTGGCCAATAATCTTGATCTAATTTAGTTATCATTGTCAATACTGCTATCACTACCACCATGGCCATCTGATATAAAACTTCAATGGGGCATTGAGCTCAATTCTCTTTTGTGTTTCCTGGTGGGGAAGTTGGATTTTGTTCTGAAGGAATAAATTTATTCATGCTTATTTCAAATACTTTTAATATTGGTTACAGCATATGGACTTAGAAAAGCTCCTCAGTGGGCCAGAAGCATAATGTAACACTAGAGGCCAGGTTCCTAGTTGCAGAATAAAATAGAAAATAATGGGTACAAAGTGATCTCCACTGTGATGTGAGACTGTACTTGTCAGAAAATCTACAATCAGTTATGACACCATTGGCAAGATCATAGTATAATGAATTAAGACTGAGACTTTATCACTCTGGCAACCAGACAATTTAATAGCATCTGAGCACCCAGAATTTGGAATTACAGAGGCTTGAAATGTTTTTTAAGCCCAATGAACCAATAAATCCTTTTTTAAACTATTTGATTAATATTTATCACAGTAAGGAGGTAGCCTAAAGTCTCTGTACCCCTTCTGTGGTCCAGGAATGACAGAGATATTACAGAAGTTCAGTATTGTATGGAAACTTCTGCAGTGTCATTGCAAAAATCTTGCTGCACAAAATTTCAAGATGGCACAACAGTGATCCCATTGGCTTTCTAACCCAGCCACTTGAGGTGTGATAACTCATTAGATGAAGAAATACTTTCTCAAGAGTCTACAAGCCAAAGCATTAACGTGGCAGTTAGAAATTGCTTCCTGTCCATCACAGAATATAGAAATTTCACACTACCTTTCACACTAATCATAATTCTTCCCTCAAAAACAAGTTACTTGAACGATTCCATTACTGAGATCCCTGATAACCTCTTTTTGAGAAGTGCACAGAAATGATTCAAAATCATTGTATCACCCCTACAACCCTCTGTGACATGTGTTTTGTGACAAGAATTTACCAGCTCCATACCAGTATGGGAGACAGAGACATCAGCGATTTGTTTATACTGAGCTTAAACATCTTTAGTTCCTTTAAAATGTTCTTTAAGATATATTTCTTAAAATCCCTGTCATAATATTATAAAATATCACTTTAAAATATCACTTTAAAATATTGTTTAGTAAAAATGTAACAATTTAAAATGATAGAACTATAAGGTACTTCTTGGTACAATTATTGGGTTATTATAAAATTCCTTACCTTCATATGCATAAATCTCTGCAGTAAAATCACGAACAAAGCTTTAAAATCCTTTACTTCCATAATATGTCATGTAAAACCAATAAACATATATTATATATATATATACCATCTGTATAAATTTCATTCTTGTGCATAAGATACTTTCTAATCTCTACTCTGCAGTTAGTATCCCTCCCTCCCTCCCCCACACACACTCACATTTTCAGATACATTTATCATTCAAACCAGTCTGCCTATAGACATTTGAAGGTGGCCTACATATTCTTTACTTCTTTTTCCCTTAATGGTCTTTCCCTCTGCTAGAATGCACTTTGTTTTGCCAATTCAAATCCTTCCATTTCAAAATTTATTGCCTTTAAGAATCATGGAATTCTTGACTAATTGAATTTGGGATTTATCCTAACCTTACTTTGAATATTCTCATTAGTTATATATACACACAATATGTACTATACTAATATGGGTATCTCTCTAAGTTACCTCAGAAGGATTCTGGGTACTCTAGGTTGGGTATGTAACACCTTCCAGGTAGACTTCAAGCTCCTCAAGACCAGGAGCTATCTGCTTAACTGCCTTTGATTCCCCATTCCATTCGGTATTACGCTGTGTTCAAAATAGGCACTGAAGGCTTTTTGAATAAGTGATTGAGTAAGTTTTAAAAATGCTTGTTTTGTGAGGTGTTCAGCTAATTACCAATGACATCTGGGATCAGCCTTGGGGACCTGGTTTTGTTTTCATCTACTATGTGATATTATACTTACTGGAACAGAAACTTGAGGATTATCTGCAAGTTTTCCCAGCACAGCAAAGCCATCAACATCAATTTGGCCTCTTGGCTTGATGGGTAAGGATTCAATCCTGTTGCAGTCAACAAAAAGAGTAGCGCTACTCCTTTCCACACCAATCATGATCTTATGCCACTGGGAATCAAACAAGGAAGGCAAATTTGAAAAAGCTGCCGTTTGGAGACTTCCATCCAGGCCCTTGTAAGAAAATGCAACCGATTGTGTTTGGCCATTAATCTTTACGCCAACTTGTTCCTTCCCAGAGGAATCCTGAATCTGCCAAATGCTCCAGTTCTTTTCAAGTGTGCTTCCAGTCATCCGAAAAGTAGTTAAAAAGGAGTATTCTTCAGGCAGTCCACTGGGATATAAATGCCTGAGAAAAAGTTTGAAATAGTAAATATAAATCTGGTTTTCTGTGTTCATACATATTTAGCATCTACCCTCCTTATGCTATTTCAGATACTAGACCTATAGAAAAGCTACAGTATGAAAAACTATATAGTATTTGTTCTTTCATGACTGTTCATAAAGACCTTCACAGAATCATTCATGCACATTAATGCTCCATCTTAAAATACACGTTTTAAAAACCCCTCCCTCTTAGCTAAGGAAGGTTCCCAATCACACATAATCCCAACAATATTACTATTTATGCTGCCCAAAGAGCTACTGTTCAGCAATTCCATCTCAGCCAAAAAAAAAAAACACCTTTGCAAAGTTCTCAGCAACATTTTTTCCCTTAAGTGAGAAAGGAAATTATTTGGAATTCAAATCAGCTTTACTGGTTTGTGAAACCATTTAATTAAAGGAACTTAATTTTTTAATTTGTATGTAACATATTATGATTATTATTTTCATAATTGCTCTGGTATTCTCCTACATAGTTGCACTCTAGACCTACATAAGCATTTTGAGAATCAGTGACTATGCAAACTTTATTTAGAAGTTTCCTCACACTGAGAATATTTGTCTTTTCCAGGCAGTTCAAAGTATGACATTTAGGTAGCAGCTGGTTGCTTGTCACCAGATGTGTGACAAGCAAAAGATGACCAATTTTTATTTCTCTCCCCCAACTCAATTTATCATTCCTACTTCCTTTACTGTGTTAAAGGGCAGTGTGAAACCATTAGTGACCTAAGGCATCTCCATCTACGTGCAGACAGCAATCTGAAGATTACTACTTGGATCTTCAGTTGAAGCCAAACTGCTAAGAGCTAAAGACTGAATTTTTAAAACCAGGACAGATTAAACATCATATTTCAAGGACTGGACTCAAAGGTTATACCTTCTCTTTCGCCTAAGCAAAGAAAAATTCCTGAACAGGGAAGAACTGCTAGGAAAACTAGATGCCAATGAATTTTGTTTGCTAGAAAATAAAATTTGATATTTCTGGAAATAATTATATACTAGGACCCAAAGTTGCAAATAACTCCTTCAGGTCAAACTCTTGTTACATATACTCCTTCTTGTGAAGAGCAAAGAGAAAGGCAAGAAGAAATATCCCAATGGATACTATTTTCATTTTTTACAAACTCAAATGATAACATGGAAATCAATCACATTGTCATATGTGTTGTTGCAAGTCACATGAAAATATATTGTTAGGTTTAAGAATTTCTACATTAGTAAATTTCTTAGTTTAAAGGATATTTAACAATAAATGAAACTAATTAACGCAGCCGCTTCAATGTTTATAGCAGCACAATTCACAATTGCAAAACTGTGGAAGCAACCCAGATGTCCTTCAATAGATGAATGGATAAAGAAACTGTGGTACATATACACAATGGAATATTATTCAGCAATAAAAGAGAATAAAATTATGGCATTTGCAGGCAACTGGATGGAACTGGAAAGCATTATGTTAAGTGAAGTAAGCCAATCCCAAAAAACCAAATGCCGAATGGTCTCTCTGATTAATGGATGCTGATGAATAAGGGAGGTGGGAATGGGAAACATAAGAGAAATAGAGAAACACTGGACGCGACATGGGGGAAGCGGGGGGGGGCAGGAAAGGGGAATGGGTATAGTAAAGATGATTGATACAAAATATATATAAATATATATATATATACTGTTCATTGAAAGTGTATATAAAGATGTTTAATATGAAGAATGTAATCTGCTTATAATTTTGTGCAAAGTTAGAAAAATTATGATTGTAACAATTTTTTTTTCTATTTGCCTCAACAAATGTTTTCAGTGAACAGTGTGTACAGCTTCTGAAAATTTGTTTTTTTCTGTCATGTTTGATAACATGTATTAAAATGCAACTTTTGAGAAAAAAAATAAAATAAAATATAAAAAAAAGAAACTAATTTACTAAGATTTTCTATCTTTACTTTGACTTTATCTACAAAACTTTATTGTAGAATAGAATAAAAGCTTTTAATTTCTTTTCTTCAAATATTTGTGCAAATCTTCAATAAAATGTGTCAACTAAGGACTGTGGCTGGGCTCAGTGGTAGAGCACCTGCCTAGCACATATGAGGCACTGAGTTCCATCTTCAGCACCACTTGAAAAAAAAAAGAAAAGTTTTTTAAAAAAATGAAAATGATAGCTGGGCACAGTGGCACACACCTGTAATCCCAGCACTTTGGGAGGCTGAGACAGGAGAGTCGTGAGTTCAAATCCAGCCTCAGCAACGGCGAGGCGCTAAGCAACTCAGTGAGACCCTGTCTCTACATAAAACACAACATAGGGCTGGGGATGTGGCTCAGTGGTCAAGTGCCCCTGAGTTCAATCTCTGGTACAAAAAAAGGAAAATGGAAATGATGTATGCAACCTTGGAGACCAACTGATCATCAAAAGGCATAGTGGCTGCCATCTTGGTTGCTCTCTCTTAAAAAAAAAATTGTCAACTACCTCAAAAATTTTCATTGCTTTGTCCAAGATAAAAATGTGAAACTTTTCATCTGAGTACTCTTTATCATTCAAGTTCTCCTTTTAAGCCATTGGGGGGCGGGGAGTACTTGGAAGTGAACTCAAGGATCCTTTATCACTAAGCTATATCCCCAGCCGTTTTTAAAAAATTTTTGAGACAGGGTCTTGCTAAGTTGCTTAGGGCCTCACTGAGTTTCTGAGACCAATCTTAAACCTGCAATCCTTCGACCTCAGCCTCCCAAATTGCTGGGATTACAGGTATGCACCCCAGCATCCAGCTTAGCCATAATTTTGGTTTGTTTTTATAATACTGGATGAAATACTTTATCAATACATATTTTTGCATGCTCACTGATTATGTTTATTGTTCCTATTGCAAAGTTTTCAATTCACTAAATATCTTTTATATCTGTCAAGTATACAGCAAGTTTTAATGTGTACATTTAAAAATATTTAGTTTGGAGCTAAAGAATTAGAAAATATACTAGAACTATTTATAGTCCTATTTTCTCAGAATGGAACTATCACATCATTCCAGATATTTGTTTTTAACATAATTTGTTTGTCAATTAGTTTGCCATTATTTCCTTTAACTTTGTATTTTTCAGAATTATACCAATTCCAGAATAACCTCTAGAAAAGAAACTAAGGTTCACTAATGACAATATAATATACTGCCTATTGTATAACTATAAAAACTAGTGGAAGTTTGTACATCTCATTTAATTGACCTTAGTAAATTTGGAGCTGGGAAATAAATGTGTAAAGTTTTACTCAATGTTGCAGTTTGTCAAGTATCCATTTAAATTATAAATAGATTATTTTTATCATTCTTTCAAATTAGTTATCTGGACTCAGCTAGATGCTTAAAGAATGTATTTTCATATTTTTGTCCAAGATAGTTATTGTTGAGGTGTGAGGTTTTTGCAATAGGAGGATAAATATTAATGCTTTATCTTCTTTTTCTTAAGTATTACCTTTCTAGACTTAAAATATATATATATGTCTATATATTTGTCTATGAATATGGTGAGAAAAACTGCAGAATTAAATCAGTTCCTAAAAATAAATCTGTTTTGATTCAGGAAGTCACAATAACAGGCTCAGGCAACTCTTATGCAAAGACATGAGGTTAACTGAGGAATCTCTTCCAATTTGTTTCATTCAAACTTTCCTACTCAGTGAGCAAAGAGATTATGTTGAAAGTAAGATAGGATGTGTTCCAATTATCTCTGACTTGGTGTATGTAAACATTAAAAAAAAAGAGGTGGTTTTGATGTTGCTAAAAGAATACTTTATTTATAGATGTATTGTTAAATCCAAGGTATCTGCAAGTCTCTCTCCATACATATGAAGAGATGTATGTGTGTGTGTATGTATACAAATATAACTCAGACTACCAAGTTAATCATTTTTCAAACTAGACTAGCACAGTATGTCAATATGTTAAGAGGAGAAAATTCAGGGGTTTTTTTTTGCTCATATTAATAAAATACATATGCATTTGTATTACCTAAGACTATTTAAAAGTCTCACAAGACTAATTTATGGAATAGTCAGCCTATTGTCATTTTTGAGCACCCAAAATTCTGCTCTTGTAAATATGTCATATGCATTGATAAGAAAACCTGACAGCATACATTATTTAAAAGAAGCTGTGTCTATAAATAATTTACTCCATTACATGGCAATTTTCAGAGTACTTTAAATGGAGAACTACAAGGATTTGAATAAGATTTGAAAGTCTTCAAACCTTGAAACATTTATTTTTGATGTTAACCTAAATAAAACTAAGAATTCTGTTTTTAAGGAAAACAAACAACATGTTTATAAGTAGGAGCTGACAATGTTAAGCTAGCATGCCTAAAATGAGGAATAAAAAATGGCAAAGAATTATGTATGTCATATCTCTAACGAAAAGATAAAATCAGAATAAATTATGACTCTATCACATTAGTTCCATATGCCATATTTTTTCCTTCCAATAAGATCCTGCTAATGGTTTGTGTTTGCTGTCTCAAAATCTATATTATCAAGCACAGAAAGTCTCTTTAAACCAAGATTATCTGCTCTCTGAGAACAATTCCAATCACTACATTCCTTGTCACCTGGCTGTGGAATAGGTAGGACTTGCAGAGCAGCCTAAAAAGAAAGAACCCACTGAGGAGAAAATACCTGTGTACATACACTGTCCCCTCCTAACATGCTCCACCACTAAGAGTCAGCACTTACCTAATACCATTGTGTACCAGACTCTGCTCAAGCATTCAACATTTGCTCCATATACAACTTTATGGCATACTTCTGATGGTTATCCTATTTTTCAGCTGAGGCAATTGAAGCCTAAATATCTTGTCCCAGAACATATTTTACTTACCTCTTTGGAGCTCCGTATAATTCATCCACTTGGCTCACCCCCTTTTTTAATTCCTTTCTCCTACTTTTTTCTAATTCCTTTCTCCTTCTTTCCTCACCTCTTGATAATTCTCAGCAATAAAACAGAGTTTTAGTCTTTGTGGGGGCAGGAAGTCAACAAGATAGTAAATATAAGGCAATCACCTGTATAGATAGTTTAGTGATGGCTCTTGGCCTTTGGGGGAAAACAACAAAGAGGGGTTATATGACCTCAGGTTGATTGATCTCTGAAATTAGAGCTAATGAGAATCCAGATTGTGCCTCAAAAACAGAGGACAATTTATATCAACATCACGGGGTCTTATTATCATTTTATTAAATAAAGGAAAAGTAACATTTTTGAAGTTTATTTAAGAACACAGATAACACTTCTGTGCATGAGAAGAATGTAAAGTGGGGGAAACTATGTCTTAATCTTCCCAAATGTGAATGGTTTTTCCAGGCTCAGCATGGAGTTGTGGTTAGAAGCACAACCTCTAATACCATGCTGCCTGGATTTCAATCCCACTCCACCTCCGCATGTGCCAACACTTTAATTTAATTATGCAAGTAAATTAAACTTTGGGGGTTTAGCTTCCTACTCCATTAAGTAAGGGTAATAATGCCCTACATCATAGGGTTGGGAATAGACTATAATTAATGTTGATTATTACATCTATAAAAAATTTATATAGTGCACTATTATTGTATTATAAAATATACTATGATGAAAATGTGACTTTTTATCTGCAATCTGGCACTATATTATATTAGTTTCTTCTAACTTGACTAAAATTTTCTTTTATAAACATTTAGAAGTTTCTACAATATTCTTTTTTGTTCTAATTAATCATTATTTACCTTTACAACTTAATGTCCACTAAAGTCCTAATCATGTTCCTCTACCAAAGGAATTTTAATTCTGTTTTTTACAATGCACTAACACACATAGTAGTCATAATAATTACACATAAGGTAGGTCAATGATACAAAAACTATACCACTAAAGTTCATTTATAACAACAGTACAACTCAACACTTATATGTACACTAAAGTATCTCAGTAATAAAGCATAAAAGACTTAATTCTAGAAAAGGAGACCAAAGAAGTAGAATTTTTTGCTGTTATTGCTACCATCATCCATGTTATAATTATTTTAGTTTTGCTTCTGTTTGGTGTCTGCCAGGAGCTAAGCACTGAATGTGAGGTTCTATTTCAGCACCAGGACACTTGAACAGCACCACTGTGAGTCTCCTAACCACTCTGTGGCTCTGAGTTAAATTTATGCTTAACCCCTGGCACTTTTCACAGAGGGTCCTTTCAGTCAAAACCAGACAAATTATTTTTTAAGAAAATAGAACATAAAGTTTAAAAAAAGCTAAAAAAACCCCAAAAAGCCCACGTCTTAAATCAATGTAGTCTCAGTGATTGTCCCCTCCCTGGAATGGAAAGTAAATTATATACTGAGAACGTGAAAAGCACTAACATTTGATAAGTGAATAAATTCCTTAAACTTTAAATTAAATCATAATCCAATAAATGTTAAACACGAGAAATTCTCTAAAATTTCATAGCTATCCATATTTTAAAACACATTTGAGGAAGAAAATTGGATAAACTATTTTTGATAGATTACCTGGTGGGAATCCTGAAATCTACATTATTTCCCAACTTGTAGGCTACTTGTAATGAAGTTGATCCCACCACTCTCTGGATAGCTCTTCTAGATGCTGCTTTGTCTACCTGGAACTGAGAAATCAGGTCAAATCCTATAGAAAGAGAATGCAAAATAAAAAATCCAAAATGATATTGGTGTATTCCTTTCCACAACTCTCCCAAATAAAAGAATAAGTTCAGTTTGCAAAGCATGTATTCTCAATATAACATATTTCCACTTGCCTGGCAAATCATCTTGGCCAATCCTGATCTTGGGACAGAGTTCATTTCCCCCATTAGAATTTGAATTGACAGGGAATCCTACAAAAGAGATAGCATGTTATCCCACTTCATTCATCACAGTGATTGCCAATAACTGAGCAACTATTTAAAATACAATATTAAACAAGATTGCTTGTAAGTAGTGTATTTGGCTTTAACTCTATGCCTTGGTGATCATAATTCACTCACCTTCAACTTATCCTGGAAGGGATGCAAGGCACAAAGTTGCTTTAATAATTTGTGCTGGAAAAATGTTTCTTTGGTGAAAGTTAGGAATTTGTTCCTTTTGGAACCAAAACTGTGCAATGTCCTGAAAGGCACAAGGTCAGACGCCTGTTTGGAAAACTTCTGGTGGTTTGGGCTAAAAAATATTCCTTGAACACCACAAATTTTAGAATTCTAATGAGAGTCTAGAGTCAGTCTTGAACCATTTCAGTGAGGCTTCTGAGAGTAAAGTTCTTAGGAATCTTTGTTAAGTAGAGGAGGGATCATCTGGGGGAGACTTGGGATTTATTACTCCTAAATAAAATATAGAAGGTGCATTTAATTTCATAAATTCATTTCAATTGTCAAATAAAGGTCTCAACAAGATTATTGCCAGTTTCTTAAAATTGGGAAGAGTAGCAAGAAGAAAATAATTATGAGAAGGAGTAAACCCTCAACTTGATGAGAAATTCAACAATTGAATTGAGTGCTCTTTACACATGAGGAAGGTAGTCCTAAGAGCTTTTTTAACTACTACAGGAGACTTCCTATAATCCTACAACCTTGGAGTCTAGCCAAGGCTCACCTAAGAACAGGGACTTCATAGGCTTCAGAAAAAAAGCATTTTCCAGTTATAAAGCTTTGGCTTAGCCATCAGAGTACATCTGACATTTTCTTCATATCTCTCCTCATCCCAAATTGTTAGGGTCAATCCATCTATCCATCATTCATTCATCCCCATGTCCACTCAACATTTACTATCACTTGAACCACACACTGTGCTAAGCACAGAGCACACACAGTGTCCTTCCTACCCGCTGTGATCACAGTCAGGACTTCGTTTACACACTCAGCACTGAGCCCAGAAACAACTAGAGCATCCCCATGACTGAAGCAGGACTGAAGAGTGGAGGTGCAAAGGACCATGGGTTCCTCACTCAGGCTTCTCTCATCCACACCCCTGCCTGATCACAGTCCTGTCTGTTTCTGAAAAAAAGCCAATATTTCAGAATTCAGAAACTATGGTCCTTACTTGGGCGACGCTTGACAGCCGCAGATCCCCAGGGACCCAGAAAACTGCATACAAAAAAGAAAACTGGAATTTTCCTGAAAAGATGAGAAGAGAAATGAGTCAAATAGAATCCCTCCAGATAAGAATTTTCATAGTTTTAAACCTGGTAAACCTGATTTATTTAGATTAATTTAATATAGGTGATCAATTCCCAATACAGATTGTTTCATTTAGACTGAACACTTACTTAGAGATTTAAAGAATTTGCACATCTCTGGCTCCCACTGTCCCTGTGCTGTTATTGATTTCAGTTCCTTGGTATCTCATTATTTCACTCTCTCTGTACCTTTTTCCCTGTCTCTGTTTTCTTTTACCTTTGATTTTTCTACCTCTGTGGCTATCTCCTTCTCTCTTTTCCTCTGTCTCTTTTTTGTATTTCCCCTTCTTGCTCTTTTGTCTTTTTATCCCCCCCCCCATTGTCTCTCATCTCCTTTCTTTCCGCCACCACTGCAGAAACACAGACGCTTGGTTACGATCATCTCTACCCCAGTCTTGCCACCACTGTTTTCATTATCAAGCTCTTACCAGCAGTTCTTCATTTCCCCAGTAGTTTTCCTTGATTGCCAAGAGCCCCTGTGAAGAAGGGGTTGAGGGGAGTCACTGCTCCCCTACGGCCCCTTCACTATCACTCTGTAACGTGGGTTCTGGCCCCAACCTTGATCCCTCCTGCCCCTCTGAGGGCTAAAAGCAAAAGAAATGAACCAGGGGCATCTAGTGATACTTTAAACTGAAGCAGAGGAAAGGGGTGGGGAGAGGCAGCCCCATAAGCCCAGGTCTGGCCAGGGGTGTGTCCTTAAAGCTAACAAGGTTACACTGAAGGAGGAATTAACAGGGGAAAGTTTGCTGGAAAGAAAGTAATAAAACCACGATGTGGGGAAATTCACCAGAAAGATCCAGGCAAGCTACTATAGGAATACAGTAGAAGCATTTAGAACTGCTATAGGAATACAGTGGGAGCTTTCAGAACTGCTATAGGAAGGGATACAGTGGAAGCTTTTAGAGGACTGCGGATCCAGTAAAGAGGCGCCTATTGGAAGGCAGAGGTGTTGAGAACTCACAGGAGTCTTGCTGCCCAATCAACCCATCTTTGAATTCCCATTTGTTCTGAAGCTTACTAGTTGTACAACTTTGGGTAAGTTAGTTAACCTCTCTGTAACTTAATTACCTTAACTAGAAATAGGTTGAAAATACATAAAAGCAATTATTTTGAGAATTAAAGTAGATTAGCCAAGGCAAAGAGTCTAATAACAGTCATTCTTTGTCATTTTCATAATAGCTAACACTTCTTCATGGGCCTCCCTCTGTTGACAGTGTTTGAAGCCTAGTGGGTATTTAATTTTCACCGCCACCTTTTAAGATAAGACTGAAATTATCCTCATTCGTCAGATAAGGCTTATGAGATAACTTGTTCAAAATTGCAAGGCCATTGCTCAATCCCTGTTAACTCTCTCTACTCCACAGCTAGAAATCTTGATAAAAGGTGACATTGAGCCCTCTAGTTGTCATTTCCTCTTAAACTCTGAGATTATTAGAGCTCAGCAGAATATTCATGGAAGTAAGCAACATATTATTCTCCCTCAACTAGGTGAGAGCAAGTTATTAGAAGTGCAAACCTGGAAAGAGAAGTTTTACCCAGGCCTCTGCTGAACCCCATGGCCCCCATCCCATCCCTGCAGGATGACCTACTTCTGGCCCTCCTTGGGGGCTATGGATGTCAAGTATGAAAACAAACTCTCGGGTCAGAAGATCCAATCATCTCAATAAGTCACGGTGTCTAGTACAAAGTAGTTTTAAGGAGGTTTTGCTTCCTTGAATTCTCTTTATTTAGTTGTTTAACTGATTCATTTTTATTTAATTATGAAACAAATAACACTGCTACTTCTTTTTCATTTATTTCTTTTCAAGAAAGTCTTTTCATCTTCTGTCTTCCTCAGTTCACTGGATGAAGGAGGCAAACGTTAATGTCCATGCTCTTCTCCATTCCTCTTCTACCCAGGACCCACCTGTTGGAGTCCTGTCTCCCCGCTCACGGGACATCCATTCCCTCGTGCTGCTTGGGGATTTTCACAAGTCCTGTCATTCTCCTTAGTCTATCAAAATTCCCATTTCCTAGGGAAGCCATTATGACTTAGGACAAAACTACAAATGGCCAGAGCCTAGATTGTTTGTGTGAACCCGTCAGGGTGAGAAGAACAGTCTATTAACCTTACAGGAGGAATTGTGCAGATGGGGACCTTCCTGAGAAAGTACAGAAGGTAAGCCAGCCCTAGAGCCATAGGGAGAAAGGCATTTCCCAAAGGACTTTCCACCAACGTTCTTTATTTATTTACCATATGAATCGTCTCATAGTAATTACAGATTTTTCTATATAATTATTTGAGAAATCCTTTTGTGAAGTGTCTTAGAGATCTCACCTCTGTGCTTGTCCTTCCCCAGCTCACTCGAAAGAATTCTCTATGACTAAAATCTGAAAGCAGGTGAGAGGGCCTTTCAATAAAAGATAAAAGCATGGATGGGAAAATATGTTTGCTCACAGTGATCTGGCTTCTTTCCAGGTTGGTAGTTTTAAGATGGTGAAAGGCAAATAACATCTCCATTAAGAAAAAATTATAAATTCAGGGAAAACCAAGCAAACTACAATCTTCAAGGAAATTTGCCTCTCCTCCCTCCATTCCATTTTTTATTAATCATATTTCCTAATACAACACGAGAGGCTCACAGAGAGCAAGCAAAGCCCACACTGGGTCAGGCTGTCCCCTGATCAGAGGCTTAGAAGCCTTTTCTTCCTTAATACCACTCCCTTACTTTACCTAACAGCTCTGTTAAAAAGCCATGTGGAAAACAAATCTGGTCGGTGACACATACTGATTTTTCTCTTGCTATGAATAAAAAAATTTATTTGCTTGTTTCACATCAGGGAGAATCATCACAAATAATCAACCTTCTTTGTCATTAACTTTCTTTTTTATTCAATTAATTGAATTAATTTCATTTTTTATTTCTTAAATAATGCTAAAGTATTTATTGTACCAGATATGTGCTATGAGTTGAAGAGACAAAAAAGCACGAATAAGTACATCTTTGCCCTGAGGACAATCACAATCTAGAAGGGAATGAAAAATGACTGCAATACTGAGAATAAAATGATGGTAGCCTCACTGAGGACAAGTATGAACTCAGTCCAAAAGTGTAGGAAATTTTTCATAAAGAAAATGAAATCTCAAAGAATGAAGAGAAGCTACAAAGAGAATAAGTGGGTACAGTACATTTAGACAGAGAAAACAGCAGATGTCATGACAAAAATGTAAAAGAAAACATATGGAGAGTAACTAGTTTAGTTCAGGGACTCTTTCATTTGGTAATTATCCAGTGGTGCCTCTTCTACCATGAATCCTGAACTGATCAGCACTAGAGATAAGCAGAGAAAGACCCTGCCCCAAGGAGCCTGCACACTGGTGGGAGACTGATTCACAAGAATGTACAAGATAGTCTCAGCTGGAACTCCAGTGGAAAATATAAAGAGGGCAATGTGTGCTCAAGAGAGGTTTAGAACTTGATCTAAATTGAGGGGTTAGGCAAGGCTGCTTCAAAATGGTGATTTTTAATTCAGACTGGACAAGAACGAAGAGGTAAGACTGGCAGGTAGATTGGAAAGAGGTGGCAGGCAAAGAGAGCTACCTGGTTTTGAGCTGAGCAATTAAGTAGATGATGATGTCTTTTTATGAAATTTCAAGTAGGAAGATTATGGGGGAGGAGCTGGGTAAGGGATCTTAAATGACATAGAGTGTGGACTTCATTCTGGCTGTTACAGAAACTGGGAGAAGAGTTTGAGGCCAAGAATAGCTTTTTTAAAGATGTGTCTTTAGAAAGATGGTTCTGATGTCGCTTGAAGGATGAATTGAATGGATTTGATCAGTCTGCATATATACAACCAACTGAAGCAAGAATTTCAGAAAATTGATACCCATGTAAATGCCATGCACTCTATTTTCTCTTTTACTCTATTTTATTTTTCGTGATGATGGACAACTCACTAAATTGATTTCAGAAACAGCTAATGGGTTGTGACCCATGGTTTGAAAAACATTGGATTAGATATAGTAGACACTTGAAATGCCAAGGGCTATTTGTCCTCTTATTTCCTGATATGGGACATAATATTTGGGACACCCCACAAAACTCATAGAATAGTGACACCACTGGTTATTGGTGACAAGTTCTGCTTCCTCACATGTTGAAGTTTGAACATTAGAGCAACACACCGAGGCAAGCATATAAAGCAGGGTTTATTTTAAAAGGGGTAACATAGACTTCTTCCAGGAGGGAGAAGAGGGCTGTAGCTGGCATCTTGGTATCCCAAAAAGTGAGGGTGTCCTGCCTTTTTATGTCTTAGTCTTCCTTTGTTCTCCTGCTCTCTTTCCCTTCTCTCTCTCCTTCCTGCTTACTACATGACTAGGCCCAGGAGATGCTCCAGTGGGATGGCCAAAAGGTGAAAAGCAGATGGATGGGGAAGCTCATGACACATTAATTAACAACTTTTATAACTCCCTGTAGGGAGGGACAATCCCTGGGACAGGTTACCTTAGTAACAGGTTGATGCAGGGGCAGGTTATCTTGATAAGGATGGAGGAAGGGCTCTGAATGCATTAGCATTTCAATTCCTCTCCAACTTCCGGACTCACTCAAATTGGCCTCCTTGACCAGACCTGACTCCATTTACCTATCTGTATTGACTGCCTATCTAATTCTGGCTTCAAAATTAGGACAAGTTCCTTAGTTTTAAAATGACTACATATTTTTGAAACTATTATTTTGAGTAAATTAACCATAAGCTGATAACATTCATCAAAAATGCCATGACCCTTGTATTTAATTACTTTATAGATTAAAAATAAAGAAGCATTTTAAAACTAGCTCTCTAATGGTATCTAGTATTAAGGTTTATTCTGTTTATTTTAAAAAATAAAATACCCAAAATGCCTAGTGGCACATATCAGTTACATGAGGATGCTGCAAATTAGCCACAGCTAGAGCCTGAAATCTATCATAGAAATCTCTGGCTGAGAGACTGATTAACAATCAGAGAGTTGCTAAAACTAAGACTCCCACAGACTTGCATTGGGTTCAGTTTTACTGTAAAGAAATTTCAGCATAATCAAAGCTCTATTTTTAATCTCCTTATTTTGGTTCTATACTTGTAATTGTAGCCTAATCATCTATAGCAAGCAAATAGAGCCCCACGGTGATAGCCATCTCTCTGTGAAATTGCTCACCAATAAATGTGCTCTGGCCGTGGAACAATAACACAAAAACATGTTAACAAAAACCTTCCCTACCCCCGAGCCTTTCAGCATGTATCTTTTGCTTCCTCTAAAATATGAGTATTTCCATTTCTCTGAGGAAGAGAAAAATCAATTCCTCTCCACAGCACACGTGCTTCCAGGAGCTGTTGCTATATTTGCTGCCTTGTAGGTCTTCAAGTTTATAGCATCTGATTCATGTCCTAAGCCTCTTTTGCTCCCTCCAATAAACCACATGTACTGGCCCATGAGCATGTTTCTCTACATACTGTAAAGTTTGCCTTTCTAACAGTGGAAACCAAAGCTAAGTTAGAATCAGCTGGATGGCTTGTTAAAAACAGTTACTGGGCTCCACTGCCAGAGTTTCTGATTTAAGAGATTTAAGATTCATCTGGGAATTTGCATTTCTAACAAGCTCCTAGATGATGCTGGTTCTGCTGGTTCTTCCAGTCCACTGAGAACTGCTGCTCTTACAGCTCATGTTTTCAACTCATTAAACTACTCTGCTCCTTTGTTATAACTGGTATTATAAGTATTTGCTAAAGAAGTTTTTAAAATAATTATTGGTCAGATCCACAGGACCTCCTGAGAACTTTGAGCTCGTGAAAAAGAAAATGCAAATGTATGTATAACTAAGAAAAAATAATAAAATAAAATACAATAAAAATGCAATAATGTTCTTACTGGACATCTATAAAGGAAATTGACTTCACAGAATGATATATAGGAATCTGTCTTTTCTACACTATGATCATGTATCAACCTAACAATATATTATTAAAATTGTGTTTCTGAATTTCATGTTAACTTCATAAATAAAATGTTAAAAGTTTCTTAATTCTGAAAACTTTTCTTTTATGGAAGAACCCCTAAGTATACATTGTTTTACATTGCATCCCATGCAATTGTGTATGCTTTCATTAGCTTCTACATGCTGGGAAAACGTTTTCTCTGCACTAGGTGGCAGTGCAATCCTGAAATTTGAAACCTGAGCTAAGGAATCAGACTGAAATTTGATGTCCCCTTGTCAAGTAGAACTTTGATTTTATGCAAATATTCTGTTCTTGGTAATTTTCCATATGTATAAATTGAAGTATTATAATTGTTCCATTTTAGAGTTGCTTTCAGAATAAATGCACAAATACAATGCACTCTGATTGTTCATGAAAGCCTATTGAAGAAGAAAGGCAAGATGAACATTAAAAGAACAACTGAAATGAACTCTGCCCTAATAGATGAGCCATCTACTCTGTCCTTGCTAACTACCATCCATTTAGCTTTATAATGAATACAGCCAATCCCAAGATAAAGAGGGTGAGTTCCAAAGCCACACTGATAAGGTTCAAATATCAGCTCTGCCACTTTCTATCTAGGAGAATGTGGAAAGGTAATTAACCCCCGCTGCCTCAGTTTTCTAATCTGTAAAAACTAAGTAATACAAGCACTTACCTTTAAGGATCAAACTAGAGCTTAAAATAGTACCTGGCACTCAATAAATTTGAGCTATGAATTGGTGTGTTATCATAACTCACTGTCTTCTACTTTCTTCTCCCACTCAGCTCCACTCTAGCAAATGGAGGCTCATTTAGATCTCCTTTGAAAAATAAAGATGTGGCTGTGCTAGATGCTAAAAAGCTGTTCTAGACGATGTAGACAACTACTGGAAACCCCATCTAGAGATATCAAGATAAGTTAGTTGAAAGCCCTCCTCCCCTCCGCATGCACATCTTGAGCTATTTGCTACACTTTTATTTCTCCTACAAAACTGACCTTGATAAGCCTGTTCATCAGGCACATGTCATCATCAAAAATACCTCCCCTTTTACAATTCTCAATGATTTTTCAAGAATCCTATTCTTGTTTGTATTCATAACAACCCAACAAGACAGATGTGACCATCCTGTTTTCCTGGAGAAGAAACAAGTGTGGACACCTGCATGGGTCCACCACTACTCAGTGACAAAAGAGGTGACCCAGTCTCCTGAATTGTGAACAAAGGCAATTCCAACAATCACACAAAACCAAAAACAGCTGCTTACAAAACACTTTGCATGTACAATGACCATGCCTACTGATGAGTCCCTTTATGAAGCAACATGGTTTTAAATATGTAAATATGTATATGCATATACATATTTGTATACATACAGAATTGGTGTGTTCACTTCAGAAATGAAATATGTGAACATTACAGAAAAGTAGAAAATAGAGAAGTAGATAAAAAGAGAAAAATCACTCACTACCTAGGGAAGACTCACTATTAACATGTTAGTTTCTTCAGGTCCGCTTTCTATAGGTAGGCTATGGTCATAGTCGATACAGTACAAAGTTTTATGACTTCCTTAAATGCACACCATTTAAACATTAATGCATTTTCTTTCACAAAATGTAATCACATATCACATACAAAATAGATAGAAAACCCAGGTATAAGAAACTTTGCCTTAAAGTTAAAATTACAACTTTAAATTTAACTGCTGTTACCTCAAGAGAGAAAACAACTATACAGAGGCATTTGAGTAACTAGGGAAGATTTTTCGAGCAGGTTTTGGTTTTTAAAAGATGTTCTTTTTCTCACCCAAAGCCATGTGAATGTAAACTCACAGCCAATCAACTAACCAGAAAGTCACGAAGGCATGCATCGACATTCCAGTGGCACCGAAGGGCAGACACAGGGGAGTCCTGCCTCCTACTTTTCTTTCATTTCAAAAATCTCTGAAAGGGGCTGGGGCTGTGGCTCAGCGGTAGAGTGCTTGCCTCACATGCGTGAGGCCCTGGGTTCGATCCTCAGCACCACATACAAAGTAATAAAATAAAGACATTGTGTCCATCTACAACTAAAAAAAATTAAAAAAAAAAAAAAAAAAAAAATCTCTGAAACTGTGACTAATTCCAGGAATAGCAGGAGAAACTGACACATGGACAGGAGATAAAGAGCCTCTGTTTAGAAACTGGACTTAGAGATATTCCAAGCTGAAGGGCTCTAGCATTAGCACATAGTGATTTCAGGAGTGGTCAGCCCAGAGAGAACCAGTATGGATATAAAAATGGAAAGGAAACACCAGGATGGTGAGAGAGGAGGGGCAGGATCCAGACTGGTATTATCCTAGTCTTGGCCAAGGGCTTCCCTGGGGATTCCAGAACTTTTTCTATTGTTGTAGTGTAAGGAGGAAGTGGAAGAAGGAACACCTCCACTCTGCCAGGAACTGTGCTTCATACTTAAAAAATAAATTTTCTCTTTTGATCTACACAACTCATTGTTACTGCCATTTTACAAATGAAAGGCTCAAAGATGTTAAATAAGTCTCTAGGGGAAACTCCAAATGGCAGGCCAAAACCAAGCTTGGGTTTCTCTAACAAAAAGGTGATGTTCTGCCTACAATTTCCCATTTTCTGAGTACACACACACACATACATGCACTAGAGCTGATGTACACTTTCATCTCACTCCACATCTAACAATTCACTATTATTTTCTTGCCTTCATAAACTCCCAAGCTGAAAAATTTGAAGAGTTGGTAAGAAGGTTTGCCCTTTGTACTGGTCACGAAGTGACCAACTGGTGCCCGAATTGAATGAGCTAAGACTAAGGGATCCCCCTCTTCGTGTTTGATAAAGACTACCAAAAGTGGTGGTATAGGTCTCTCATACAAAAAGACAGGTGAAATGTGATTTATCACTCCTGGTTCAATGCACCAGCCTTTATATAAATTCTTTATGATCAACTCAGCTTATAGGGGTGTTTGATAAATCTTTATGTATTTTTAGTATTTTTTTCTATATTTCCCTGTGGTCCTATTCATATCAAGATTTGTCTCAGATTCTACACCCCCATAGTTTGGAGGCCTTGATTATTTACAATATCACCGTCACTTTGTTTGTAACCTACTACATTCAATCATTTTGTATACTGCAAGGTAGTTAAAACTTCAGCCAACACCAAGTTGAAGTATAGTGCCAAATAATACATCCCCGCCCTCAAGGAAGGACAGATAGATGCAACCCTACCCCCAAACCATGAAATACACTTTGACTTCAGAGAATGGCCAAAACAAGTAAACCATTAGCAAAGTGCTCCAGATATAGAAAAGTAAAGTGTCTGATACTGACCAGAGGGTTTCAGAAGCATTTCACAGGGAAGTGACATTTTAACTTGATGTGGAAGAATGGATCATATTTTGTAGGCAGAGAAGGTAGAATGGGTTACAAGACAGTGGGAATAATGTGAGCAAAAACTTGGAGGCATAGGAATGCATGGAGAATAAACACAGTTAAGGTATGACTTAGCTTTTTGAAAACAGTGTATCAGTGTTAACCTCGAGGGTTAAAAAAGTAGTATCATTAGACTATCTTTGGTAAATAAGTATAGGTCTAGCAATGTTTCTGATTTTCTTATATTAGGTACCTGTCACATTAGTATTCTATCCCTGAAAATCAAATTGATCCTTTTGCCACAGTGAAAAATGGCAGGGGGAGGGGTTAGTTACAGAATGACAGTTCTGGGAGGACCTTTCTATTTTTCACAAATTATTCTTGTTTGAGGATTCCATTAAGATGCAAGAAACACCAGGTGCTCTGATGCCATGCCAAGGGGAAAAAGTAACATGACTTCACTAGGATATAACAAAGTATTTGCTACCACTTAAATACAATCATTTTCCCTATTAGCATTAGTAATAAACTTCTAAGCTTGCCTAAAGTCCAATGCTAGGAAGAGTCAGTGGCATAGGCAGATGGCAAGGCCTTCATTTCCTTGGAGAAAGCCAATGGGTAAATAAAGATATGCATTACTTTAACAAAAAATAAGGATCCTAAAGAATCTTGGGTATATACTCAGTGATGGCTTCAGGCTGCAAGCATGAAGGCACAGAGCCAAAAGTGGGAGACACGTTATGTTCAAAGGAAAAGATTGGAAATTGAAGTTGCTCTGAATGGTGAAATAAGCTTTATAGTGGTGCTCAAAAGAGAGGCAGGGAAAAATGTAGAGTGGAGCTGCTGCAGCTCAGAAATCAGCATGCACATGGTGTATTTCCTGAAACCTCTTCAGTCAAGTAGAACAAAATAGTAAGGAAGCAATAAAAGAATAAATGACCTAGAATTATTGGCCTCACCAATCATAACCTGCTGCATAGGGTTGGTTTCAGAAACAGATGTAGAAAAATTGCAGCCCACAAGGTTTTTATCACTGTAGATGTTCTTTTAAGCTTTCTTATCTGACAGGACACTGTTGAACATGTAAAATGTTATTATAAGAATCACAAAAGTAACCAGGAGAAATCCATCTCTTGGTTCAACATTGGGAAATGGCATTTGGCTACAGATTTGCACCATAATAAAATTGTCCATAAATACACACTCTAAACACAGAAGGTGAGAAATAAAAAACTTTCATGTTATATCCAGAGGCTAAATGATAGGCCCTTGGTGTGTGTCATTGTGAGTAATAATTTAAAAAAAAAAAAAAAGAAGGAAAAAAAAGTTAGTTGACCCTTGTTGGATTATAAATAACCATATAAGAGCTTCTTTAAAGAAACTGAAAAATTTTTTAAAGCCTCAGGGGTTTGCTGTGTTGCCTATGGAGCCACCATGGTCATTTCTATTACTTTATTTCCAGTTACACTGGCTGAAAATTCAACTATAATTTATACAGTAGCGATTCATATGTTTCCTTTAAAATAAACAAACCCAAGTACTGCTGTTTTCTCAAATCAGAAATAGTGAAACTAATTTTAATACAAGAATTTGCTCTTCATGTACTATGTCTTCAAAAAAATTATTCATCTACTCTCTATCAAACTTCATGCCCTAAATTTCCAAGCCTTTCTCAAGCAAGTCCCACCTCTTCCACAAAGTTCCCTTGGAACCTCCAGTCAGATGTTCTCCATTCTAATCACTCACAGGAAAAATTATTTACATGAAATGATGTTACATTTGGTTTTAGAGATGGAAGATACTAATAGAGAAAGCATAGGCATCTAAAATCAGAGAATTTGAATTTGAATCCTTGTTCCACCAATGTGTATACCTTTATTGGTTTTGTAACACCGCTGAGCCTATTTCCTGTTCTTCAAAATGGGACTTCCCAGAGAGGCTCATTGTGATATTCAATGAGTCAATTCGTGTGGGAGAGCTTTATGGGCATAAAGTCCTCTGCATAGGTGATTGTTATTTCAAAAATATTTCAGGAGGGGGCTGGGATTGTGGCTCAGTGGTACAGTGCTTGCCTCTCATGTGGGAGGCACTGGGTTCAATCCTTAGCACCACATATAAATAAATGAATAAATGTGGGTCATAAAGAAAGGTCAATCAACAACTAAAAAAATTAAAAAAATATTTAAGGAGCACCTATCATATGCAGGACAGTCTTCAATGATGCACACTAATCAAAACTGAAGAAATAAAATTTCCAACTCTCAAGAACCTTAAAATATTATAGAGAATGAAGACATACACCTTAATTATTAAAACACAGGACAGTAAGTGGCAAACACCATAAGCAATATCCTCAGAACTTCAACTCAATTTGACAAACCTCCATGATGCTGGCTCTTGAGGTACAAAGATAGATATGATGGGTCATTGTCACCTGTCTGGTGGGAAGGACATAGTCATAATAGCAATGGCAATAGGCTGATAAGGTTTGTAAAGAAAGTACATGCTAGGAATTAACCAGGTCTGCATAGATAAACACTCAGAAAGGCTTTGGGCTAGATGCTCAAAGATAAAGCTTGAGCCGGGCAAGTGTGGTGGTGCATGCCTATAATCCCAGAGGCTCTGGAGGCTGAGGCAGGAGGATTGCAAGTTCAAAGCCAGCCTCAACAATGCTAAGGCATTAAGCAATCCAGTGAGATCCTGGCTCTAAGTAAAATATAAAAAAGGGCTGGGGAATGTGGCTCAGTGGTTACAAGCCCCTGGGTTCAATCCCTGATACAAAAAAAAAAAAAAAAAAAGATAAATCTTGAAGGGAAGGGTCAGAATTTAGAATTTATTTCCAAAGACTAAATTTTTATTCTCAAATGAGGTGGTAAAAAGAACCTTGATCTGGCACTGGACCAAGCAGCCCTGTAAGGCAAGTGGATGCTGGGAAGTGGTAGTGACCATGGAAATTGAGCTGAGCTGGGACACACCCTACTAAAACAATAAAGGTAAAGTTAGTAACTTCTGAAAGACCATAGCAAAAACCTGAGCACAATGGGAAGAGAAAGGAACAGTATCAACAAATGGCAAAGGAGCTAAAGGACAAGAAAAGCAGGGAGGTAACTAGAGGAGGATGGGGTATAGAAAAACGTTTGTTGTTGTTGTTCATTCATTTGTGCTTAGAAAAGTAAAAATATAGTAACATTTGCATGGCATTTTCTATGTGCTGGGTATTGTACTAAGAACTTTACCTTGATTAACTCATTTATTGCACATTAACCAGAAGTGGTAGGTGTGAGTATTCCCACTGTAATCATGATGAAAATGAGAAGGGGGTGGGGAGCTGACATTTGTGGTCTAAGCAAAAGGATCCAGTGCAGAGAGAAGTGGAAAACAACAGGGAAGGATGCTACTGAAACTCAAAATAGGAGCAGCTCAGGGATAAGGTTAATTATAATTTTCCTTTCTGTACTATTCTTTGAATCTTAACTTTTCTACAGTAGAAATTATCACTTTTGTAGTCAGAAAACCAAACAATATGGAAATAAGAGATCATGGACTAGGGATATATATAGCTGAGTTGTAGAACACCTGCTGGCATGTGCTGGGCCCTGGGTCTGAGACTCAGCACAGCAAAAGAAAGAAAGAAAGAGAATGAAAAGGAAGAAATAAGAGATCACTTTGATGTTTTTTATTGCCTTTAACTTATTTCTTCTATATAAGCAAAACAAAACAAAACTTTTCATTAAGAGATACCTCACGGGGAATAGGAATCTCATCATCAAGCTCCTGTTTTGTGTGTGTGTGTGTGTGTGTGTGTGTGTGTGTGTGTGTTTTAAAGGAGAAAGGTTAAATTTGACAAAATCCAAACCCTTTTTCATATTGCCCCAAGTTCAGCTTTCAGTATACAAACTTCTCTACACTGCTCTGCTTTAGGATTTTTAGAATTGCCTTTGATTTTTCCTTCCCTCCACTCCTCTTCCATCTTCCTATTTTCTACCGCCACTACTCTTAGACCTTAGAAAACAGGAAAACCCCTCTGGGGTTAGCCACATTGTTGGTTCTGTCATTGGCTCTCATTTTCCTGTATTGGAGAGTCACAGGACTAGTTATCCAATAGTCATCTGAGGATACTACATTTTGTTTCCTTGTCATTCTCATAAGGTAAGGTGAGTTGTGAATCAACTTGTAGTCTTCTACATTCAATTTTAAAATAATTTAATTCCCTTCGATTTACTGATTATTGATATTAGTTGATTGTTTGTTGGTTATTATTTTTAGGGGCGGAGAAAGCAGAAATGACTTTTTATATTACTGTTTTCCATGTTTTTCCAAATCTTCCTTTCCCCTCATTCCCTCTTAATGAACCTATCCCTGAAATGCATGTTTCCTTTTATTCCTACTTTTTTTGTTGTTATTGTTGTTGTTTTAACAGTACTGAGGATGGAACCCAGGGCCTTTCTGCCATTGAGCTACATTCCCAGAACACTTCCTTTATTCCTATGAGAACTATTCACTTTACTTTACCTTCCTTACTACCATACACTAAAAATTCAAGAAAGGAAGGGTAAGTTCCCAGTGTCTATGTCTAAGAAGTACTTTTCCTAAGTTGCTATGAAGGTCCAGTAGGACTTTGCCTGGGAGGGTCCATTGGGAAGGAGGACTAAAAATAAGCATCTTGTCTGTCTCCACATGGCCCTTGTTGGACCTACATTTAACACTCCCACCAAAAAGAAAATGTTACAACTATGCACATTCTTCACACTTCTCCCTAGAAGTGAGAGTAAGAGGGCTCTCAGGGGAATGGAAAGAGAAATTTAAAATAGAATGCATGTTCTACTCTAATTATATTGAAGCTTCTATACATTGCCCGATATTGCGTAACTATTTGTCCTCTGAATTTTTCAATCCATTGGAGACATGATAGCTGTTAGAAGAAGCATATTAGAACCGCATGGTATCTTTTTAAAAATTCAAATGCTTGGATCCACTCACAGATATGCAAGTTTAATTGGTCTGAATGGACACCTAGGCATCAGTATTTCTTATAAGATATCCCATCATTCACCCTGACCCCCAGTGATACTAAATGTAGCCTGGTTGAGTACCACAGGTATAGAGACAATACGTAATCCAAAAACTTTAGGAGGTGACACATTACATATATCACCATCCTCTTTGGATTCTTCTACATCTAGTTTATTTTTAATTAAGATAAGGATTTTATCTAAGATTCAAATAAAGTCAAAGCTATTCACCAAATAATCTCTTCTTTTTCTACAAACATGCACACAAACATTAAAACAGCACACTCAAGGCTGCTCAAGGGACAAACCAAGCAACCTGACCTAGATATCCTTATACCAGCTATACAGGGCATCACTAAACTCACTAATGAGCTAGCAAAGTAGTTTGAGAGATGAAATTGTATGCTAATAAGACTCCAGGCCAAAAAAGCGAAAGAAGCATATTATTATTGCAAGTAATTAGGATAGGACTTAGTACTTTGTGGGAAAAAAAAAACTATCTATTCAAAGAGATTACATAATTCTGGTCTTTGACCCACTCAGATAAATGGGGAGCTTTAGGATATGAAAAGCCATTCCTTCTTTTAATTCCTGGTTTCTAAGTACACACAGATCAATGTTCCAGAGGTCAAAGAAAAGAATGCTCAAATTTAAAATAGTAAAACTTTTCACCAATTAATAGTGGAAACTTAAAAAATCACACCCCAATGTAGAAGTCACCAAACTATGATAAATCACACTCCAGAGTCTTAGTTATTGGCTAACTACAGCAATGATCTCTACTTGGTTGCCTGGTCTTATTTGCAGCTATCTTTCATTCCAGGTTGGTTTCATTTTTCAGGTTAGTCAACTAGATTAAGACCCTTTTAAGAGACTCAGGAGTGGGGCTGAGGTTGTGGCTCAGTGTCAGAGCGTTTGCCTTGCAGGTGTGAAGCACTGGGTCTGATCCTCAGCACCACGTAAAAATAAGAAAAACAAAAATAAAGACACCGTGTCCATGTATAACTAAAAAATATTTAAAAAGAAAAAAAAAGGAGTCTTAGGAGCCAGGACTTTTTTACCTGCAATGCATAGAAGGCAGTGAAACACAATTCTCATGACACAGTTCCAGTGGCTCAGCTTTGTCTTGTAAAACCCCGGTTTAGGGTCACACACAGGTTTTTGCAAAAAAATCACATTTAATTCTAAATAATATATAGGGTGACCAACTCTCCAAAATTTCCTATTATTTTCCTAGTTTAGGTATTGAAAGTTTATGTCCTGGGAATTACCTCCCATCCCTATCTCAGGCAAATAGGGATGGTTGGTTATTCTAAAAACAACCAGAATCAGCATCCAGTCTGGTGTAGACTTTGTATTATTATGTACAATCTTCATACCAACTGTTCTTCCATGATATTGATAAATGACAGATGACAAAAAAGATCAGATTAATACCATCAGCCACCATGTAAGAGCTCCTACTGTGTTGTAAATGTGCTATGTGAAATTCTCACAACAATTGTGTAAGGTAACTACTGTTGTCCCAATATTATCATATAAAGAAACTGAGTAATAGATTAAGTGATTTCCACAAGACCACACTGGAAATGAGTGGTAGAGCTGACAGTTAGGCCTATTTCTGTCTAACTCCAAAGAGTGCACACAATCATTTTCATTTTCTACGTCTTGCATTCTGAAGTCCAACAACCGTAATAAATGTTGAGAAAACCTACACAGAGGAGATTTTATAAGAGCTGAAGAAAAAGCAAAAATAAAATATAGAAGTTGGAATATAACAAAATGCCAGCATCTATATGAATCCAATCAAATGCAGGCAGAAATAAGATAACAAGCTGCTAATTGATAGATTACAAAATGCCCAAGGTCAAATTCATAAGAATCTTTATAACATCCTGTCAAATACTCAAATAAAATACCACTTTAGGTAAAAAGAATTTTCATATGTATGAAATATTTTGTTATTAATTTTTTCTCCTTAGAGCAAACAACAATATCCAATATAAATGATTTGTTCCTTAAATTTTTGTATTTTGATTTATCCTGCATGTTAAAGCTGCTATTTAAGAACTGTCTGAAAGCTGCCACAAATTGATTTATAACTTAAATCATACCTATGCAGATTTGTTCTCAGCACATGCTTAAATCTCAGTTAAATCACCAGATATTCTTAGACCAACATAATTTTAAGAATGTTGCTAAAGAAATTCATGCCTGCTGCTTTTTACTTGACATTCTTGTATGCTCCCAATGTCATAGGATTGTCTACATATCAGTCCTATGAAATGGTGCTTTTCACTGGCTCCTTAGAATGGTACAAACCCAAGATTTCCTTCTAGTCACTATTCATTGAGAAAGGGAACTGGCATCCATCAGTGTTAATGGGAGTTAGTTTCAATAACATGTGACAGGTAATAGCAGTATCTGCATGTGTCTGTCTCAGCAGAAGAGCAGAGAGGTGAATACTGTGTACAGACCTTTAATTTTTTTAATGTGTGCTCTTACTTCACCTCCTCTTTGGTTTTTAGTTTTTTAAAAAAATTAATATTCTTAGGTGTGGTCAGATGACCAGATTCACAAGTGACTGAATCAACAACCAGCTCTAAAATTATCAGGTTCTTAATTATACCCAAAGTTTCTAATGCTGTAATGCTACCCAACACTGCTGAAATCTGGAGGAAAAAAATTAAATATCTTTAAGATATCTTTTCTTTCCATCTCTATAATATCTTTTTCCAAAAGGAGATCTTAACATAGCACATTTCAGAGTTTTCTGTAGGTCTTTTCCTGAAGAAAAACTATGTAGTCTTGAAGTCAGTATGGAAATGAGAGACCACTGACATGTTATACTGTCAGAAATGGACTTTGGCAGTGTTTACAGGTATCTGTGATAGAGCATAATGGATGTAATTTAGTCCTTCTAGATGAGATATTCTCTAAAATATATGCAATTTTTCCTGGTAGCAATAATGGCTATCTGTTAAGTTTATGTGTAAATTAAATGGACCCTCATAGCATCTTTTTTTTTTTTTTTTTTTTTTTTTTT
>CM053406.1:77178757-77255645 GCA_028644305.1 Xerus rutilus | reverse complement strand
GTACCAGGGATTGAACTCAGGGGTACTCGACCACTGAGCCACATCCTCAGCCCTATTTTGTGTTTTATGTAGAGACAGGGTCTCACTGAGTTGCTTAGCGCCTCACCCTCGCTGAGGCTGGCTTTGAACTCGCGATTCTCCTGTCTCAGCCTCCCTAAGTGCTGGGATTACAGGCTTGAGCCACCGCGCCCGGCTCCCTCATAGCATCTTAAACTCATGTTTGTAGGCATCAACAGTTGAGACTAGGAACTCTTCAACGAGCTGATTAAGAATATAAAACAACTGGCAGAGGATAGTTTCTTTTACTTTAAACTAAATGCTTTATGGATTTAGCACAATCTGAGAGTGTTGTCAGATTTTTTTAAATCCTTATAAGTGCATCATCTGCACTATAAGAAGAAAAAATGTAAAGAATAACCTGGAAGAAAAGCTTAATTAATTTTGCAATTGCAATACCTATAAGCTCCTGAAAATTTTAGTGATTATCCTTTATTTTTTATTTGTCTAACAAATATGCAGATGTGTTTCGTCTTTGGCTGTATTTTGTTTCATTCTCCAATGGAAAAGAAATAGCATATAAGCTTCATTATTCTCAGAACTCATAAAGAACAGATGGATATTTGGAATAGTGATACAAATTAAGCCATATAAACGGAAAAAACTCTAAAATGAATAATGATATACTGCTTTTGAGTAAAACTCAGTTCAGTGGATTAAAAGATAAGTTTATACTTTTAAATACACAGTACAAGCCAGTACGCTCGTGTAATTGTAAATTATAAGTCCTATTTCCTACTTACCTAGGATATTTCTTTGTTTACACCAATCATTATACATTAGCAAGACAAGATTGGGCACGAATAGACAAGTTAATTGCCCACACCATTTTATAGTTCCCATTTTTCTGTAGTGTGAATGAATTTCAAATTAAAACTACTAATTTGTGTATTTTTTTTAAAGGTCACATTGTTACACAGGAACTTAGGAGTGAAGAGAACAGAAATAACTCTCAAACTGTTGAATGAAGAAGGTGCTTTTTATAGTTTCCATTCTGCAGAAACTTTTATAAGCATCATTTATTTTAGAAGCTATAATGGCATGGAATAGGGAACTGGGATAGATATAAGCTGGAAGAATCCTGGATCAATGTTATGAGAACCTCATCAATGGAAAATAAGTTGAAATCAGGCTGAAATATTCTAAAACACCTTGTATCTGCTAGTAGCAAACTGAATTAGATCTATTTGGTTCCTCCACAAAGAAATAAAACAGAAAATGATTTTGGAATGTTTCTTTCCTGCTATATACTTAAGGAATTTTGACTTTATAATTAAAATTCTAAACTTCCTTGTTCCCCACATAAGTATCTTCTCCACATCTTGAATACTTGCATGTCATAGATTCTCCTAGGATAAGCTTGTCATACCCAGTCAAGTCACAGCAGCTATATATATCTAAGGAAGAGTAGAAAAACTCAAAATAGTTATCAGTATCCATATGAAAGAATATAGTCTACTGATGATAAAAATTATGCCAATAACAAATTGACAAATGGCTATATAGTAGTTTTACATAAATATATAAATATGACAAAAAGATTAAAACTAGGCACTATTAAGTGAAAAATCCAGTAAAAACCAACACATATGTAAAATTACTATTTATAGCTTTATACCTCTTAAACTAGAAATACTGAGAAACAGGACAGCCAGAGATACCAGAATGCTAGTCAAAGGGTCAAGGGCTCTTCCTACCACAATTCCCCTACTATCAGGAGAGCTTGGAGAAACTGAAGCCCAGGTTTTGTTGATGCTTTAGGTGATATTATTTTTTAAAGTACCTCATTTCTTAAGCTGAGACAGATGAGGACATTTCCAAACCATACTGACTATTGTGAATTGTGAAGGGATCTGAGATTTTACCCTAACTGCAATCTAACATGACATCAATTCATAGGATGCTGGAAGAAGACAAAAGGTTCCTGGGTTAGAGACAAAAGGAAAGATGTTTTATTATTGTTATTATTCATAGTAATGTCTAAACTAAAGTATAAGTATCTATAGTCTAAGCTCAATTCCCACACAGTGATATAAGGAAGGTCAAATGATACCTGCATAGGTAATGGGGCATGTTGCAGAAGAGTTTAGGAAAATCAAATGTTTTATAATGGGTAGTAAACCTTTCAGATTTTGCTGTGGAGGGAGATATATTTATTGTACTATAGAATAAGCAATTTTAACTTTGTTGTTTCATACAAAGACAGTATATCTTCTAAGGCTGTTCAATATACAGACGTACTTGAAAAGATAATCTGGAACAAAGACAGTCAGTATCTCTGCTCATAAGATGTGTGAAAATGTAAGACCCATGGAGAATTGTTTCTCAATATTGACCAGGCAGCAAAACTGCACAGTAAGATATATAGTTCATGGTTCTTTTCTCCAAATGAGACTTGGGACAACACAGCACTATCTTCCTCAGAAACTCCACATTCAACATCCCAGTCCTGTATTGCCCCATTCTTCTTCTTCTTCTTCTTCTTTTTTTTTTTTTTTTTTCACTTTTGCTGCCCATGGCTTCTCCATATTGGGACTAATTCTTCTCTTCAGTCTTATTTTTGCTCTTGTTCCTGAACTACTCTTTCCCATCATCATATCCTTGATTTGTCCCTGACTTATGCTTATAGTTCACACCCGCTTGAAAGATACTGCCTCAGGAACTTACCAGTAGCAACTTCCTTACCTGAGACTCCAGCATTGACCTTTTAAGAACCCCCCTCTCCTCAAAGAGCACATACTGGCTATGAAACTGATCATTTCCAAGGCTGAGTATAACATCATTATAGGCAACTGGGATTGAGTTTGGCTTGTTCTGGCTTTTTTTGTTTTCTTAACTGAGTTTTCTAGGGAAGAAGAAGACTCATCCTATGCATATGCAATTTTTGTTAATGCTGTTTAGAACAGTCTTTTAGTCTGTAAGCCCAATATGTTACCATAGAAACAAGTCTCCATCTGAAATATATCCAATCAATTCTGAATTTATCATTCAGAGCACCTTCATAAATTGGAATAAATCCAACAGGTGCCCAGAATGTCAGCATTTGGGCAATAAGCTGCATTTTCCTTTTTTATTTAATTATTTTAAAGAAAGAAATGAAGAATGATGATTCCAACTTAGATATACATAAAAATAGGGAGACATTCAAAGGAAGAATATTCTTTCTTGTTTATCTTGTTCTTGAAATAACATTAAAATAGATCAACATATACCATTTCAAAAAGTCAATGTTGTTTTTCACTTGCTAGACAATAGAGAGACTGCAATGAGGGGAAGTGGTTCCTTTAAGCAGCAGCATTCTCCTTAGCAGAGAAACCTGTAAATTTATTTATTGGAAGAATTCCAGCTTTTAGAGTGAATTTTTAATTCTCTTACACTTCTTGTCTCCTTGAAAATATTTTAACCACTTAATATTACCAAATGTAAATTATTAGGAGTTATGTAACCCAGGCAAAGGGAGTCACAGATTCAAAACAAGGAAAATCCTCAGAATTTAGAAATAAGATCAAAAACTTCTCTTCCTCAGAATTTAAATAAATTAAAATAAAATAAAATTAATAAGAAGAGCCATCAGCAGGGCTGGGATTGTGGCTCAGTGGTAGAGCGCCTGCCTCACATGTGGGAGGCACTGGGTTTGATCCTCAGCACTGCGTATAAAAAATGAATAAATAAAGGTCAATCAACAACTAAAAAAAAAAAGAAGAGCCATCAGCAAAACAAGTCTAACCCAAACAATGATTAGGCTATGTGTTGCCAATAAAATATGCTTCCCAAATTTCTTCTTAGAGTTAACATATTTCACTAAAATTTCATTGGGAAAATATTAGTATAAAATCTTTAGAGCAGTGTTATTCAATAGAACTTTCTGTGGTTCAGAGAGAGAGGGAGAGGGAGAGAGAGAGGAAGAAAAGAGAAAGGAAAGAACTTTCTTTAGTGTTTGGAATGTCCTGTAATCTGTTGTTCAATCTGGAAGCTACTGGCCACAAATGGATATTGAACACTTGAATGTAGCTAGTGACTAAAGTGCCAAACCTTTAAAAAGTATTAATTAATTTAAATTTACATTGTGACATATGATTAGTGCCTGCCGTATGAAACAGCACAACTTGATAGCTTAATACTTATGGAGTTGGGGTCAAACTGAGAGTTCCAAACTCAGTTTCTCTACTGTTATTTTTCTCCATTATTAGGTTGATAAGAAGATTCAATGTGTTACTTTTTTTTCTACATAAATGTTAGCAATTGTTATTATCATATCCTCTTTGCATAATTTACCAGCCATGAGGTCAAGTCACCTAACCTCATGAAATAATGTTAAATTGCTTAGCACATACCCATCACTTGAAAGCATTCCATGCATGTTAAATGTTATTAAATTATTATTAAAGCAATATTTTAACAAGAGGAATTTTTGTACCTTACAGGAAATTTTGGAGAAAACAGGGTAGGATTGTCACAATTTATACCAGGTGAACCAATAATATTGAGTCAAATCAAATTTGTTTATCAGCAAAATTCAAGCCTTTAAGTTCAGATTTCATCAAGATCACAAAACACACAGTGTTCACCCAAACATAGTCCGCCAATTTTTCTCTCCACTGCAAAAACAAAAATCTTTATGAATATGTATTTACCTTATCTTAGTAGGGTATTAGTCATTTCTTATTTTCAGTACCTGATAACACACAGAAAAGCTATGTAGAGGAGCTGAGATTGTCGCTCAGTGGTAGAGCGCTTGCTTCATATGCGTGAGACACTGGGTTCAATCCTCGGCACCACATAAAAATAAATAAAATAAAGATGTTGTGTTCATAAATAAAATAAATATATTGTGTTCATCTGCAACTAAAAAAAATTATGTAGAACAAATATATCACTGCAGGAAATCCAATTTTCAATTATTCCAAGATATTCGGAGTTCGTCAATGACATATCCAACTTAAAAACAAGATATTTATAGCCAGAATTTTATTTTATACATTTCAAAAGATTTCTTAATATGATGTTCAAATAAACTAGTTAATTTCCATATACAGATTTAATATATAAATATTTATATATAAACGGGAGTGGGGAGAGAGCACAAACTAAATGATAAAAATCTAGAATCTAGGAGTTTGGAGAAAATTTTTACATGTAAAAAAAAGTTTCTGCAATTTTACAAAAATTCCTAAAGTCTGAAAAGTGAATTAAATGCTGTTAGTTGTGGCTTAAAAGGGTTTGATTTTATAAATGGACCTGGTGTGCTCTTCTCATCATTTTTCTGGCATCTCAACAGCAGACAAGGAAAGGTCTTGTTTTTCCAGCAATGTCTGCTTGGTAAACTCTAAGTAGGTCAGGGTGAAAAGTAAAAAGCTTTTCTTTCAGTGAAAAATTTAAAATTCAGAACCTCCTTTATATTTAAAACTGCTTTCACTGTGCAGTTGCTAAAAGCAAACAAGGAGCAAGTCCCTTGCTCCCAGATGTCTGCTGGTACATCCTGAAGAGAAAACAAACCAGTGTCCAAAGTGCAAACTTCCTGGAATATTTTGTATTAAATTTTCAATGATATATCAAAGACATGGTGAAATAAGTTATACTCCCCCATGGCTGTCCAACCGGCAGTCTCCCTTCAAGGTACAGTGAACTGTAAATAACAGACCACCTATAGCAGAGATGATAAATTTGGCTGTGTGTGTGATTTTTAAGTGCAGAGAGAGTAAGAGTAGGGCATTCAGAAGAAGGAGAAGGAAGGATAAAGAAGAAGAAGAATCAGAAGAAGAAGAAGGAGGGGTGAAGGGGGAGGAGGAAGAGGAGGAAAGAAAGAAATGGTATAAGAGTTGGAATTAGATTTAGAGACAGCAGGAAAATGAGCTGGTTTTGATTTTTGAAAGCCACCACAAATTGGATTATAGTGTCTGAAACTTGTCAGAAGTGCAGAGATTACATCTGTGTTATTCCTTTTGCAAGGGATAATGTTTCCATTGAGCTGAACTTTAAACTAATGCCAGTATCTGATGATAAAATTTTGATAGTAACATTTGCACACTTTTTTATGCTAATATGTATAACCTCGGTGGTAACCGGGGTCTCCCAGCTCCTTGAGTTCCAGATACATGTCCCCAGTTTGTGCAAGTCCTAAACCTATCCTAGGACACATACAAACAGAGATTTATGAGGGAAAGCATGCTAAGAAATCAACCAGAAAGCTATTTACCCACAAGCTTTGTTTCACCACCAAAAAATAAAAGGAAGAGAAAAGAAACTTTACTATGGCCTAAGACCAATGTCTTGATAATTGGATTAAATTTTTTAAATTTAAGATTTGTCTTCCTTGTTAAATATGTTGTGTGAACCTCTAAATATTGGCTTGTTCCAAATTCTAAACTACTTTTATATCCTCCTGTGGAAGAAATTTAGAAAAGATCACATTATAAAGCAAGCTTACAAAGACAGGGGGGAAAAGTATTAACACACTAAAGTCAGTATTATACTTAAAGAGCCTGGTAACCTTGATTTAAAGGCTAAAATAAATATGATGTCTCGTCACATTTCCATACTTGTGGGCCAATACCACAGAAAAGCAAATTGCAATGAATGAGATTCTTTGATTAATTTTGTAGTAGAAGCAGTTTAAATAACACATTGGCAATACAATTTAAATTACACAGATGGAAATGACAGTGTCCTTTAATAGATTCTTGCATAATCTTTCAGAATTCAGAAGGCTCTTATTTAAGTAACATAGCCTATCTTAATATGATTTATTTGTTGATATCTGCTACTGCTATCAAGTTGCCAGTTTAGAGAAGGCGACTTGTGTATAATTCTACTGCAAGAAAATTTTCTAGCCAGGCATGATGGCACATGCCTCAAATCCCAGCAACTCAGGAAGCTGAGACAGGGCGATCACAAGTTTGAGGCCAACCTCACCAACTTAACAAGGCCCTAAGCAACTTAGTGAGAACCTATCTCAAAATAAAAATAAAAAGGGCTGATGATGTGGGTCAGTGGTTAAGCAACCCTGTTTTTAATCTGCAGTACCAAAAAATTAATTTAATTTAATTAAGAAAGAAAAGAAAATTTTCTATATGATCATCATACTATTACCCTGAGAAGTAATAGTAGCTATTATATGGCTCTGTGTTCTAATTAAGTAAACCTTTATCTTATACTCCAACAGGAATTTTTTAAGTAGTTTTTAGAAATTATCGGAATTAGATCCCAATAAACCTATTGTAATTTGAAAATGTCATAGTTTGAAAATTCATTTAATACACCTAACACATCAAATATTATAGTTCAGCAACACAATGCATTGTGAAATAGTGTCAGTTACTTACCCTTGTGATAGAATGGCTAAGTAGGAGCCATGACTCCTGCCAGTATCACATGAGAGTATTATACTGCATATGTCTAGCCCAGGGGGAAAAAATTAAAATTCAAAGTACAGTTTCTATTGAATGTGTATCTTTTGCATTATTGTAAAGTCAAAAAAATTGTAAGTTGAGGTGGAACTTTCATGAGAAGTGCAAGAACACTGGCTGCCTGAGCTGCACACAGTTATGCACTCTTTCTTATTTCCCCACACCAGCCCCAGCCCACTCACTGGCTATAGAAAATGGTGAAAGAAACCAGTTACTATTATGTTTTGGGGACAAACCCAACAACACTCAGGAAAAACTGAAAAAAGTTTATAGGAAACTGGCTTTGAAGTATCCCCCTTGTAAGAATCCAAATGAAGGAGAGAAGTTTAAACAGCTTTCTCACGCTTCTGAAGTTCTCTCTGATGTCAAGAAAAGGGAATTATATGACCAAGAAGGAGAATGTGCAATTAAAGAGGTGAGGCAGGTGGTGGTTTGGGGTCCCCCATGGACATCTTTGCTGTGTTTTTTTGGAGGAGGAGAAAGGATTCAGAGAGAAAGGAAAGGTAAAAATGTTGTATATCAGTTCTCAGTAACATTCGAAAATTTATACAATGGTGCAACAAGAAAACTGTAAAAGAAAGTATTTGTGATGAATGTGAAGGTAGATGTGGTAAGAAAGGAGCAGTAGAGTGCTGCTCCAACTGCTGAGGTACTGGAATGCAAGTAAGAATTCATCAGATAGGACCTGGAATGGTTCAGCAAGTTCAGTCTGTGTTCACGGAGCACCAGGGCCAAGGGAAGGGGATCAGTCCTAAAGATAGATGAAAAGCTGCAATGGAAAGAAGATAGTTAGAGACAAGAAAATTCTAGAAGTTCATATTGACAAAGGCATGAAAAATGTACAGAAGATAACATTCCATGGTGAAGGGACCAAGAGCAAGGACTGGAGCCAGGATATATTATCATTGTCTTAGATCTGAAGGACCATGCTGTTTTTACTCCATGAGACATAACAATGTGCATACGTACATACAGCTGGTTGAAGCATTATGTGGCTTCCAAAAGCCAGTATTCACTCTTGATAACCAAACCACAGTCATCACCCCTCATTCAGGTCAGATTGTCAAGTAGGGAGATATAAAATGTGTGCTAAATGAAAGTATAACCATTTGTCATAGACCACATGAAAAGGGTCACCTAATTATCAGGTTTGAGGTAAACTTTCCTGAAAATTGCTTTTTCTATCCTGATAAACTCTCTTTGATGGAAAAACTCCTACCTGAGAGGAAGGAAGTAGAAGAGATTGAAGAAATGAATCAGGTATAACTAGTGGACTTTGATCCAAATAAGGAAAGACATTGCCATTATAATGGAGAAAGATATGAGGATGTCATCGCAGAGGCAGTGTTCAGCATCAAACCTCTTAATGCAGGTCAGTAAGTAACACTTGCTGCAGGCATTTTATATACAATAGTGAATGAATGAAGGACAATAATCATAATATCTCACAACGTGCTATTGTTTTTGTTTTAAGATTCAATTACAGTAGTGTTTTAAAATTTAAATGAAGAACAAATGCAAATATAAAAGCTCAAAAAATAATAAATTGAATCATTGTTAAGTTGCAATCTGTCTGAACAAAATACATTTATGTCTTCCAAAGATCTTTGTGTTAATCAGCATTTTGTTGCTATGATAAAATACCTAAGATAAACAACTTAAAAGGAAGAAATATTTCTTTTTGGCTCATAACATCAGAAGTTCAAGTCAATGGTCATTTCTCCTGTTTGCTTTAAGGTCTATAGTGTGACAGTCTGTAATGTTAGAGAAAAGCTATTCACTTCATGATGCCCGGAGAGCAGAAAGAAAAAGAGAACAAGAAGGATTGAGGACAAAGTATACCCTTTCAAGTGTACGCCCTCAATGATCTACTTCTTCCAACTAGGCCCCACCTCCTAAAGTTTCTACCACCTCTCAATAACCCAGTAAACTATGAATCCACAAATGTATTAATCCATTCATGAGATCAGAGCCCTCATGTTCTTTTTTTTTTTTTTTTAACTTTTTTTAGTTGTAGATGGACACAATGTCTTTATTTTATTGCTTTGTATGTGGTGCTGAGGATCGAACCCAGGGCCTCATGCATGCAAGGCAAGCACTCTACCACTGAGCTACAATCCCAGCCCCCAGAGCCCTCATGTTCTAATCACCTCTCAAGGATGCCATCTCTGGACATTGCCACACTGGGGAAAAAGCCTTCAACACATGAGCTTACATGGAGTACATTTAAGACTCAAACCATGACAATCACCAAAAATCTCTTCTCATTCCAACATTAATTCAAAATTGCATCTAAATTTCATTATCTCTGAAGTCTCAAATCTAATTACCTAATTAATCTAAATTGGGTATAGATAAAACTTTGGGTACAATCCTTCCTAGAATACACTTTATCTCCATCTTTAGACGTGTGAAACTAAAATAACAAGTTATCTGTTCTAAGCATATGATGGTTTGATAGGCATAGGATAATACTTATAGACATTCTGGTTCAAAAAATGCAAGGATACAATGATCTCAAGCAATTTTAAAATTCAGCCAGGAAAACTCCATTAGATTTCTTGGCTCCATCCTCTGGGCTTTTGGATTCTGCCCTTCTGAATCATACTTCTTTATTCCCCAAAAAAGTAGCCCATTTGCAACTGAGTAGTTTTATCAGCCTGTGTCTCAGTCTATTCAGGCTGTTATAACAAAAATAGCATAAACTGAGTAGCTTATAAACAATGTGGTGATATTTGGAGATAGGCCTTTAGAAGGTAATTTGGTTTAGATGAGTTTATGATGGTGGAGACATCATGGGATAAGTGTACTTATAAGGAAAAAAAAAAAAAACACCAGAGATCTTGCTTGCTCTCTCTTTCTCTGCTCCATGTAAGAACATAGCAAGAGGGCAGCATGTGATCTGAGGCAAAAAAAGAGCCTTCACCAAACCCATTCATTTCAGTGCCCCAATCTCCAACTTCTATCATCTAGAACTGTGCAAAATATATATTTCTGTTGTTTAAGCCATCGAACTTAGGGTATATTGTTATGGAAGTCAGAATAGACTAATACAATCATTAAGGAAAACTTTTAGTTTTTTGCTCTGTAATTGTTGGCTTATTTAACTTTCATAGAATGGAAATATATTAATATGTTCTTTTATAATTTAAAATAAAACTAAATTTAAAAGGACTGTAATTAATTTGGAGTTAAAACTCATTTACCGGGCCTGGGGTTGTAGCTCAGTGGTAGAGTGTACTGGATTCGATCTTCAGCACCACCTTAAATAAATAAATAAATAAAATAAAGGTATTGTGTCCATCTACAACTAAAAAATATATTTTAAAAAAAAAACTCAGTTACCTCTTACTCTTCACAACTGGATCAATTACAGGTTGAACAAACAATGAAAGACATTAATGGATAGTTTCATTAACACTCACTCTCCTTTTGTAAGATGTCTCTATAATCACTTGCACAATTTTAAGTTATGCCATTGACAAGTATTATAGTTAAAATATCCTTTATAAAATATCAGAAATTCAAGGGAGTATAAAATGACTGCTTTTCTGAAGGCATTTAGGTGTATATAAAACTCAACAATTCATTTAAAGAATGACTTCATAAAAATATGACCTACAAAATTCAGACCTTGGAAATCATTTGTGGAATTAGCCAATATGCTAACACTCCCTAGGGAAAAAACTTAAAGATAAGTTAAAGGTTGCCCAACTAAACATTTCTTTTTAAAAAGACAAAGGTATGCTAGCAAGATACAATTTAAAACATAATTAATGCTTTCTTGGAGCTTTAATTTAGTAATACAGTATTAATCAAAGCACTGTATTAATAAAAATGTAATTTGTATATTATTTTGTCATCAATGCAATTTGTCCATCATATTTTTTAGTTATTATTGCAAACTTGCTTAGGCCTTAAGTCAGCCACTCCATCCCCTCTATATACATAAAGAGATGTAGCCAATGGGAGAAATGTCAACATAAGATACAAAGTACTATCCTAAAATTCAGTTGAGTGCCAGGTCTGCCACTAATCAAACAAACCTCTTTCAGAGTTCCTTAAGCTCTGTAAAATTAGATGGTGCCATAGATGTCCTTATATCATTCTTACAATTTTAAAACTGTATAAAAAATATCTTACCAATCCCAACATTAATTTTAGATCCCAATAATTTGCTATTTCATAACAAAAAAAACTAATAGAGGGAAAATAGGTGTCAAATAATTCATGTATAAATAATTTACACAAGTAAGTAAAATAATTATAAGCATGCAATAGGCTGTAAGAAATATAGAATGGGAGGGTGGAGCAAAATAATGGCTGAATAAGGTTCTTCAGAGATCATCTCCCTGTAATACATCTAGTTGAATAGCTACTCACATACCAATCTACCTTCTCAAGAGCTAAGGAAATCCAGGGAGAGCCCATAGAGCCTGCTTTTAGTAAAACAAAATGAGAAGACATATTTAAGAAAACCGGAAATAAAGACTTCCCTGTCTCATGCCACTTAGCCCAGCATGGAGAGAAACACCGCCTGCTTGGGGGAGGGAGAGAGAATTAAATCCAGTTCTTAGACTTGAAACACAGTACCAAGTCTACCACAGTAAAACCCAGTGCTGGCCCAAGCCCCACAATCTCTACCACCAGGGCAATACCTACAAACCAAGTCACGGGAACTGTTTTAGGCCAAGTGGCTGACAGCCTCCAGCATCTCTCCTTCAACCTCAGGCAGCAGAGCAAGAAGCAAGATTCCACCTGGTGAGGAGAAAAGCATGAAAAGTAGACAGGTTTTTGTCTCAGAGCCTGTGTCAGACCCATCATGGTGAAACCAAGCACACATTAGAAACTTAAGGCTCTGTATGCTGGCCAGGGCTCACAGATGGAGCTTCTAACGCACCTGGTATAAGGTAGAGATCTGTATCTCTACACAGATCTGATTTTTTAGCCTGTATATTTCCAGCTTGGAGTGGGCCAAGGGCATACCTGCCCTCTCCCAAAACCTGTGCAGGACACAGTAGCTGTGAGAATCAGATGCACCCCAGCTTAGTATCAGCCTTGATAGCTAAGGGACTATCTCCACCACTGCCCATCAGGCAGCACAGCTATCATCAGGCCAATGTTCACAAATGGGACTTTAGAACTTCCCCAGCAGGTGGCAGAGACCTGAACCCCAGTGGTATTTGTATTGTGGCCAACAGATGCAGCATAAGCTTCAATGTACCCCTGAGACTGTGGTGGTCCTATTAGTTATGAGACTCAGGTATGGCCCAGCTCAGCATTAGCCTAGGTTGACAAGGGACTGCCTTTATCAACACCACCCCAACCTCAGTCAGCATAGCATAGTACAAGATCCTGTTTCCTGAGGACAGGATATGATAGCGTAAGTTTCCCCTGAAACTTAGGGCTGGACTGGTAAAACCAAATGCTCGGCAAATCCTAACATCCCCTATCTCCAGACTTTTCTGTAGACAGATCTTCTGGAATATCTCCAGTGCCATAGGAAGACAGTAAGCCTCAGTCTATCAGACTTCTATCTAGCATCACCTCTTGCTGGTTGCAGTGATCTTAAGCCATGAGTTCACTTCAGCAACAGGCAGCTCATGGCAGTGTAAACCTTGGTCCTACTGCAGTATTGTTTTGGTCTTGGCAGGCCACATGGTGATACAACTTGGCAGCATTTGTGGCCACAAGCATGATAGTAGCCTGGAGCTGATCCATTCATAATCACTCTGCTAGAGCTGGGCAGAATCCCTCAGTGCCGACCATAGGCTGGTAATTGTAGAAGAGGCTTAGGGGGCTACTCTTTCTAGGTTCTTTCTAAGCAACACACCAACAATATATTAGGGATAAACTTGGGCTTGGATTTCTCTCTAGTACTGGAAAGTGACAAAACTCCAGCAGAGGACTCCCATCAAAATGGACCCAGGCACCATTTTCATTCTAAAATGTGGAAACAACTACAGGGTCAGAGAAAATAAGCAGGATTCTTAGAATCTCTGGCAAGGCAGGTACAAACAAAATCAGTTTAGAAAGAACGGAATGAACAACTAATATGTCAATGCCCAGATGATGTTGCATGCCAACACACATCAAGTGCTTTAAGGAAATTGTGACTTCACCTAAGTAGGTGCCAGAAACATACCAGATAGTCATCAGTGTGTAAAAACTTTTGGAGAGAGAATTTAAAGCATTTTAAATTTAAGTTTTAAGGAAACTCAATTAGCTTGAAGAAAACAGAAAAAGTTTCAGTACTCTAACAAACTAACAAAGAAATAGAAGCAAACTTTAAAAAAATCAGACAAAAATCCTTGAGCAGAAAAATATGGTCAGAAAAATTAAAAATGCAATAGACAGCATCAATGGCAGGAAATATCAAATAGAAGAAAGAACTAGTGAGCTCAGAAAGGCTATTTGAAATGGACAATTGGAGAAGAAAAAAGAAAAAGAATGAAGAGGAATGAAGAAGAATTAAATGAACTCCAAGACAGTATTAAAAGAGCAAATATTCATGTTTGGGGGATTCAAGAAGAAAATGAGAATGCCAAGGGAATAGAAAGTTTATTCAAAGAAATAAGAAAAGTTCCCAAGCTTAGAGAAGGATACAAATATGAAGGTCAAAGGTATATCAGCCAGATTCAACTCAACCAAGTTGATCTCAAGACATTGTGTAATCAAGCTCTCAAAGGTGAAAGAGAAGATTCTCAATCTGTAAGAGAACACACACACACAACACAGAGCTGTGTCCCAGTTCCCCTGACAGCAGACTCTGAGGAGTGGCACAAGAGTTCTCACAATACTGAAGGGAAAAAAAGTACTATAAACTGAGAACACTGCACTTAGTACCCTCTAAAATAAGTAATAAAGACATTCCCCAAACAAACAAAAACTGAGAGACTATATTTCTACCAAACCTCTCCCACAAGAAATGCTAATTGCTTTCTTTAGACTAAAAGAGAGGATGTTAATGAGTGAGAAGAAAATGGGGACAGGTATAAAATACATTGGTAAAAGTAATTATAAAGACAGATTCAGAATGTTCTAATATGGTTAAGTATGGTACATAAAACAATTATGTCTTCAGTATATGAAGACATATATATTATTAAAAATAATATTATTTAAAATAATATATTATTAAAAATAATATCTACAGTGATATGTTAAGATATAGGCAATATAGAAAGATGTAAAATGAGTCATCAAAAATTCAAAATGTAGGGAGAAATGGAGCACAATTATAAGGTTTTTTTGTTTATTTTTTCTTGTCCTCTGTTGGTTTGTTTCTGCTCTTTACAATCACAGTAAATTGCTCTAATTTCAAAATAACTTGTTATAATAAAAAGATGTTTTTAAGGCTTATGATAACCACAAAGCAAAATCCATAATAGACAAACTAAAAATAATAATAAAGGAATCAAAATGCACTACTAGAGTAAATCATTTAACCACAAAGGAAAACATAGGGGAGGGAGAAATAAAGAAAGGAATACAATGAACAAGCTACATTATGTAGAAAACAGTACAATATGTAGAAAATAAGCTACATAAAGGCTGTAGTAAGACCTTATCTGCCAATAATTGCCTTCAGGGTAAATGGATTAAATTCTCCAAATAAAAGACATAGAGTAGTCAGGGGCAATGATGTATACCCATAATCCCAGCTGCTTGGGAGTCTAAGGCAAGAGGATTACAAGTTCAAGTCCAGCCTGAACAACTTAATAAAACCCTGTCTCAAACAAAAAAGTAAAAATGGCTGGGATATAGCGCAGTGGCAGATAGCCCCTGGGTTCAATCCCCAGTACCTGGAAAAAAAAAGTGACTGAATAGATTAGAAAACAAGATCCACCCACATATTGCTTATAAGAATTTTACTTCATCTCTAAGAACACTCATAAACTGAAAGTGAAGAGATGGGTAAGATATTCTACACAAATGGAACCCAAACAAAAGTAGAAATAGCCTTATTCCTATCATATTTATATCAGATAAATTAAATTTTAAATCAAAATCAGTGAAGAGAAAAGAAACATCATTGTATAATTATTTTTTTTAATGTTTATTTTTTAGTTGTAGGTGACAGAATATCTTTATTTTATTTTTACGTGGTGCTGAGGATCGAACCCAGTGCCTTATGCATGCTAGGCGAACACGCTACCGCTGCACCATAATCCCAGCCCCTCATTGTATAATTATAAAGAGGTCAAAGCAATATGAGGAAATAACAATTCTAAATATATATGCCCCCAATATCAGAGAACCCAGATATATAAAGCAAATATTAATAGACTGAAAAAGAACTATAGATTCCAATACAAAAACAGTTTAGGGGCTTTAACATCCCATCTTCAGCAATGGACAGATCATCTAGACAGACTCACCATTCTTTGGGATACACCATATTGTAAGCTACAAAATAAGCCTCAACAAATTTAAAATTTTAAATCATACTGAGTGTCATTTCTGATTACAATGCAATCAAACTAAGAAATTAATGACAAGAAAAACATTTACTAACTATACAAATACATGGAAATTAAACAACCTACTTTGGATAAACAATGGATTAAAAAATAGATCAAAGGGCTAGAGTTGTAGCTCAGTAGTAGAGTGTGTGCCTAGCATGTATGAGGCACTGGGTTCAATTCTCAGCACTACATATAAACAAATTAATAAAGGTCTATTAAAATATTTTTTAAATAATTAATTAAACCAAAGGGAAATTTAACAATTTCTTGAAACAAATGAAAATGGAGCCACAATATACCAAACCCTATGGGATATATCAAAAGCAGTACAAAAAGGGAAATTTATAGCAATCAATGCCCATATCAAAAACATAGAAAGATGTCAAATAAACAACCTATTGCTGCATCTCAAGGAACTAGAAGGACAAGGACAAACAAAACTCAAAATTGTTAGAAGGAAAAGAAATTTTAGAGCGGAAATAAATGGAATAGACTTTTAAGAAAAAGCACAAAAGATCAATGAAGAGATGGTTTTCTGAAAACATAAACAAAATAGAAAAAGCCTTAGCATACTAATTAAGAAAATAAAAGAGGAGAATGGGAAAGACAGTTGAACAAAACAGACATAACTTTCCTGGGCTCGTATATGAATACATGACTAATGTAACTCCACATCATGTACAACCACAAAAATGGGCAGTTATACTCCATGTATATATGATATGTCAAAATACATTCTGCTGTCAAGTATAACTAAAAAGAACAAAATTTAAAAATAAAGCAAAAGAAAATAGTCAAATAAATATAATCAGAGATGAAAAGGGAGACAGTATACCTGACACCAGAGAAAAGCAAAGAATTATTAGAAATTATTATGATCAATTATATACCAACAAATTTGATAACCTAGAAGAAACAAACAAATTCCTAAACATATATACTTTATACAAACTGGATCATGATGAAAAAGGAAACATGAACATAATATCATCAAATAACAAGATTTAATCAGTAAAAAAAAAAAAAAAAGCTTCCCGTTACAGAAAAGTCTAAGACCAGATAGCTTCCCTGCTGATTCTATAAACATTTAAAGAAGAATTAATACCAATTATTTTAAAAGATTTTTGAAAAATAAGAGGAAGGAATTCTCCCAAACATAGTCTACAAGGCCAGCAAGACCTTGATGTCAAACCCAGATAAGGGCATAATAAAAAAAGAAAATTTTACACCAATATCCTTGATGAATGCAGATGTAAAAACCTTCAACCAAATCAATCCAATGTTCACTGTGATCAAATAGGATTCATTCTAGGGATGAAAGGATGGTTCGATATACAGAAATCAATAATGTGTCACACCACATCAACAAAATGAAGGACAAAACCATGTGGTTATCTTAATAGACAGAGAAAAGGCATTTGAAAAAATTCAACACCTTTTCATGATAAAAGCACTAAATAAATTAGGTATAGAAGAAACATACTTCAATATAATAAAGGCCACCTGTAATAAACCAACATTTCACATTATCCTGAAATCTCCCTAACATCTGGAACAAGAGAAAGAGGCCCATATTCACTACTTTTACTCAACATACTTCTGGAAATCCCAACCAGAGAAAACAGGCAAGAGAAAGAAATGAAGCACATCCAAACTAGAGAAATCAAATTGTCACTTCTTGCAGATGACATGATCTTATCTATAGACAACACCAAAAGCTCCACCAAAAGAACTATTAGGACTAATCAAGAAATTCAGTAAAGTTGCAGGATAAAAAATTAACATACAAAAATCAATAGCATTACCATATACCAATACTGAATTATCTAAAATAGAAGTCAAAAAAGCAATCACATTTACAATAGCTACAAAAACTAAAATACATATAAGTAAATTTAATCAAAAAGGTAAAAGATCTCTACAAAATAAATTATAAAATATTGATAATAGAAATTGAAGAGAACACAAAAAAGTGGAAAGACATCCTATATTTGTGGATTCGAAGAATCAATACTGTGAAAATGTTCATGCTAGTGCAACCAATCTATAGATTCAAAGAAATTCCTATGAAAACCAATGACATGCTTCAGAGAACTGGAAAAAAATGCGAAAATTAATATGGAACCACCAAAATACCCAAAGAACCAGAGCTATCCTGAGCAAAAAGAACAAAGTGAGAGGCATTATGCTACCTGATTTAAAAACATATTACAAAGCTGTGGAAATCTCAACAGCATGGTATTGGCATAAATTTTAGACATGGGTCAATGAACAGAATTAAGACTCTAGAAATAAACCCATGCACTGGAGAAAGGACAGTCTTTATAACAAATGGTGCTGGGAAAATTGAATCTTTACATATAGAAGAATGTAACTAGATCCCTGTTCCATTCTCAAAAAAAAAAAAAAACCCACTGAAAATGGATTAAAGATTTAAATGTAAGATGTGGAAATGGAAGAAAACATAGGGAAAATGCTTCAGGACATTAGAATAGACAATGATTTTTCGGATAAGACCATAAAAACACAGAAAACAAAAGCAAAAATTGACAAATGGAATTACATCAAACTAAAAATCTTCTGCACAACAAAGAAACAATAAAGTAAAGAAACAACCTGATAACAGGAACAAATATTTGCAAACTAGACATCTGACAAGGAACCAGTGTCCAGAATTTATAAGGAACTCTAGAAATTCAATGACAATAACAAAAACCAAATAACCAGATTTTAAAACAAGCAATAGATATAAATAAATATTTTCCAAAGGACATACAAATAGCCAACCAGTACATTTTTAAAAATGTTCAGCATTATTCATTGTCAGGGAAATAGAAATTAAAACTTCAATAAAGTATCTCCTCCTTTTTTTTGGTAATAAAAGTATCAGTTTTTATTACCAAAAAACTGATAGTAAGTGCTGGTGAGGATGTGGAGAAAATGGAACCCTTGCACACTGTTGATGGGAATATAAATTAATACAGCTATTATGGGTAACTGTATGGAGATTCTTTGAAAAATTAAAAATATAATTATCTTATGATTGAGCAGTTCACTACTAGGTATATAAAGTTAAATTAGTATATCAGAGACATCTAAAACTCCCATGTTCACTGTAGCACTATTCACAATAATCAAGAGATAGAAACAACCTATGTGTACAACAATGAATGAATGGATAAAGAATATGTTGTACATATACACAATGGAATACATCTAGCCATAAAAGGGGAACAAAATCCTGTAGTTGATGGCAATATGAATAGAACTAGAGATTATGAAATAAGCCAGGCACGGAAAGATAAGTACTAAGTGATCTCACTCATGTGGAATCTAAAAAATCTTGATCTCATAGAAGTTGATAATAGAATGGTGATTACCAGAGGCTGGGGAAAGTGAGGCAGTGGAAGGGATGCAGAAAGTTTGATAGATGAATATTAAGTTACAGTGAGATAGGGCCAAGAAGTTCTGGTGTTGGAGAATATCATGCTAAGTGAAGTAAGCCAATCCCAAAAAATCAAAAGCCGAATGTTTTCTCTGCTAAGTGGATGCTGATCCATAAGGGTAGGGGACATGGGAGGAACAGAGGAACTTTGGATAGGGCAGAGGAGAAGGAGGGGAAGGAAAGGGGCATGGGAGTACAAAAGATGGTGGAATGAGATGGACATCATTACCTTAGGTACATATATGATTGTACTAATGGTTTGACTCTACTTTTTGTACAACCACAGAAATGAAAACTTGTGCTGTATTTATGCACTAGGAATCAAAATGCATTCTGCTGTCATGTATAACTAATTAGAACTAATAAACAAATTGATTTAAAAAAAGAACGCTCATGCTCTATAAATTTCAAAAAGGTAGAAGAAAATATTTGAAAGTTTTCACCATAAAGAAATGATAAATGTTTGAGTAGATATATTTAACCTGATTTAAGCATTATGCAATGTATACATATATCAAAATATTATATAGTACTCCATTAATAAGTGCCTTTTTATGTTTCTGTATATCAGCTAAAAATAAAGACAAAAAATTTAGAATAAAAAAATGCTCAGTATAACTAATATTGTACAGGTTTAATTGTGGTAGGAAGGATGTTTAAACTGTGGGATATGGAAATCTCCAGAGGTTTTTATTAAACAAAGAATATTTGCAGGAGCAGTGGGTTGACTCAGGAAAGACAAGAGCTAAAATGAAATCTCAGTCACGTTCCAGCTCTCTGAACATTATCTGAGACATATTCTTCATAAAGTATTATAAAGGAAGAGTTCTTTTTAATTATCCATGGGCATACATTATTAATCAAACTCTATCTTTGAATCATAATTCACGCTCAAGTCCCTTGAAGTTGAAAGTGCAGATGAGAATTTGAAAACTCTACTCAGGTCATCAAGAATACATTAAAGGGCATTTGCTTTGTTTAGCTGTGATGTACTTTATTATCAGGGCTGACTCACACTCACCGCAACACTCCAGGGGGATTAACATATTAATCTAATTATGAGTTTCACAGTATTAGCAGAAAGGCATTCTTCAAACCTCAATTATTTTTAGAAGTTCAATCTTCAAATTTAATTTAAAATGTGATTAAGTTTCCTTTTGTGTTATCTAAACTGAAGTAAAGACATTGTTTAAGCTTACTCAAAGATAAAAGAATAACTTTATTGCTTTTTGTTTCATGTAAATTAAATTTAACAAATATGTTTCACACTTTTATTTTTATTAAATGATATTATTCTCTAAACAAAGCTTCCATTTTGGACAATATGGAACCCAGTCATAAATGCAAAAATAAAATGCTTTTGTATTTTTCTGAATCACTACTTTCAAATATTCTTTGTTAAATATCCCTTTTCTGACCCTTAGCAACATCTCAGGTATATCAATTTGATCAGAAATCAGGCCAGTCTTACATTTCAGATTTTATATTCAATCTAGTATTCATATCCTCACCTTCCAAAGCTTTGGCCAGCTGCAGCCTGAAGGACATGGAATATGCCCAGGCCACAGTTTGTTCTTTCTTCCCTCAAAGAGGTGGGAAGAGAAAAATGATATTTAAGTTGTCAAGATGGAGGCCAAGACTGGTAGTGCTCATCAAACATCCATGTGCTTCTTTACAGTTCCCAGCTCTCAAGCATCCATCAAGATGAGATAACAAAACTAATTCTCATCAAGGGAATGTGAAGGGAAGGGAGGTGTTCTTTCTGGTCTGAGCAGTTAAGTCAAATATGCCTTCTCTTTGTACACTCTCTCCCATAGCTATCTGGCTGAAAACCAAGGGCTTAATTCCAACATGGCAAGGTTGAGCATGACAGTGTTATAGCTTGGGCCCCTGGGTTGCCACTGGAAGGAAAGAGGAGTAGGAAAGCTGCCAGGCCAGCTGTCTCAGACCGTAATATGGAGGATATATGTTTATGTTCTGCGAAGCCACCAAGCTCAGTATTTATTCACTATCCTAGCATAATCTATTCCATCCTTTAATTAATACAAAGATAGGCTGAGGGTTGAGGAAGATGAGGCAACAGAGGTATGCAACACTAGAGATTTCTGACCAGAGAAAGAAAGGAAGAGGGACGATTAATGTATGAAAGAATAATGAATTCTTGTAAGTTTGCCTATAGACAGATGAGACAGAGCCAATAAGAAAAGACACTAGCAATGCAAAGAAGAGAGGAGAGTGTAGATGGATCTCTTTTCATGAAAATAAATGAAAAATTGAGATTAAGGACATAAGTGAAGAGATAAGTCTTCAAAGGAGTCTGCTCAAAGACAAAAGCAAAAGAAAGTGAACTGAGATAAGAAATAAATTAGAAGGGAGAAATTATTAAAAGTTGCAGAAAATCTAATAAGTAAACAATGGACCATTTTCATCCACCTTCTGATAAAGATGTAATCAAAGAAGTTTCCAAGCGAGTGAGCTTGTGTTAATCTTCTCTTGCACACTTAAATTTATTCAGCTCTATCCCCACAGACCACACATAATACCTATCCTTAATTTACGGTAAGCCTGGTATCTTCTAAATCTTACATGCTTTTAATGCAATTTGAGGCAGAGTTATTCATGCTCTGTGCACACTGGTAATATCACAAATTCAGATTGGGAATTGCTGAAGTATGAGACAGTGTACCAAAATGAATTCAATAGAAGCCAACAGTGCTATTCACAGGAATTTTACAGGAAGGTGATTTGTTTGAACTGAGCATCAAACAGAAGGAAAAGATATATAGAATCTGAAAACAAATGGTTGGAAAGACATAATGATGGAAATGTACATTCTCTGCTTTATATTAAGGACATAGAAAGTAAGGAAGACATGGATAGAGGAAGGAATAGATTTTGATAAGATATAAGACATCCTTCCCTTCCGTTTCTGCTCCTTCTCACAAAACCCATAATTACCAGGTAAAGGGATATGCAGGCATGAGAGTTTCTTATTCTATTAAATCAATCCATCAATTGGGAAATACTCATTTATTTTTGTATGATGGCAATAGTCATAAAACTAGGAGATGACCCACGCACAATGGTGCACACCTGTGATCCCAGCAGATCAAGAGATTAAAGTAGGAGGATTGCAAGTTCAAAGCCAGCCTCGGGAATTTAGTGAGGTCCTAAGCAACTTAGCGAGAACTTGCTTCTCAATTATATATATATATATATGAGTTGAGGATGCATCTGAGTGGTTAAGTGCCCCTGGGTTCAATCCACAGTGCCATAAATAAATAAATAAATAAATAAATAAAACTAGGGAATGGTTGTGTCATTTGTCTCATCAATACATCCAACTTTAGCATCCTCAAGGATCTTAATTCAAGAGTACAGAAAATTATCATGTGGCTCCCCCATACAATGGATAATCAAGCCACTCTATTCCATGTGTCTTGTATCTGCCTCCTCCTTTCCTTAACACTGCATCACACTCTACTCAGACCTTCACATTACACCTAGATCTTCTAGCTCTTCAGAGTTCCCAGCAGAGTCTATCCTAAAACCCTTCTCAAAGCATCATCTTTATCATGTCATTCCAGACTTAATCCTTTAAAAACCTTCAGTTCTTCCCCACTGTGTATTTAACCAGGAATTCTGGAAGAGGTTTCAAGACAATTAGGGAAGGCATCAAAATTCTGTGCAAATTTTTGTGTGCTATATCTTATTTTGCTAGTAACAATATCCACTTTTTCCAAATACTCTTCCAAGGCTTAAAAAATATTAGGAAACATTATTCTATAGGGCAAAATCCAAACTCAATGACCAGCATTCAAAGATAAGATAAAGGCCATACTTCAATCACAGCCCCTAAGTCAGGTCTTGGGCAGAGGTGAGTTCTCCTTGCCCAATTCACTCATTTATTCATTCACTCAACAAACACTCACTGAGCACTTCTATGTTCCAGACATAGGCACTGAGGACACATACATGAAAGATTAGTCTCCTCCCTATGAGATTTCCCAGCCTTATCAGAGCTCCCCTCTAAGGCTGGTAGGAAACTAGGTCTATGGCCAAGCTTGATACTACAGGAATTGAAGGGATAGAGTGAGAGAAATGACTCTTAGGCATCAGAAACAAAAAAGGACTAAAAGTAACATCCAAGGAGATCCTCTCACATCTCAAATCCTAAGGAGAGTGATGGGCAGAGAAGTGAAAACTGAGCAATAGCAGAATCAAAAGCTCAGCCAAGCTAGCTGGAGCAAATGGGTTCAAGAGAATAAACAAGAGATAGAGCCAGTAGACAGAAGCTCTGTTGGACCCAGACACACAGCCAGATATCTTCCTACACAGCCTCCAGGTGCACCAGGAGGATATAGCTGCCAAGACCCCAAGACATAGCAAAAGCACATGAGACAATAAAGTCAACTGAGTGCTGAGAGGCTTTATCATGGTTGCCTCGTATAAGTTAATACCTCAAAGAAGAGCAGAATTTGATAATATGGACAGAAGGGAGAATAGGATATTCCATAAAAGAGAACATTCAATGAGGCCAAATCATGATACAGTATACTTTAGGGAACAAAATATGGTTTAGTATGAATGGAAGCTTGGGGTAAATTATTTAGAGATGCCTGATCCCCTCCCTGGATTACATAGAAACTTGACATTCTAAAATAAAATTAGATACATCAGAATTTTAGAGTAGGAATAAATGGAGTTTGCAAGACCAAACCCCTAAGAAACTAAGGTTGAGGAGCATATTTGTCTAATTTAAGTTAACTAAGAGCAAAGTCAGTACTAGATTTATTGTCCACTGGTTCAGCCTTTGATGTTACCTCTAGGCCGCACAACCAGCTCTGAGACTCAACTCAAATCATTTGGATTCTACCAGAAAGAGCATTCAGGAAAAATAAAGTCATCCAATGACTATGAAATCAGAGGGTAGGAAGGAAAATGCTAATTTTTCACTTTAGTATTTCATAGTATTGAACAGCTTTAGAGATTCTAATGAGAAATAAATGTGAAAAGACATAAAAAGTATTTAAATAATTCTGTTACTTCTCTCTATACCAAAATAGGAGTCTAAGATTGTGCTTGGTGCACAGTGGTGTGCTGGCAAGTGTTTAACCACCAGCTTTCATAGAGAAGTAGGTGTAGGGATTTCCCAGTTTCTATAGCATAACTATTCCCCTTATGGCCTATTTCAAATTATCAGTGTGAAATAATTGATATACTAATAATCAGCTCTCAGTTGTCAGTACCAACTGGTTTAAATGCACCACTGTCAGGGGACCTCATGAGCATCCAAAGAATCCCTCAATCCCTGTCTACATGGCTTTCAATCTCCTTTGGCTTCAGTCCATGGTTGAGCCAGGCCTGCCCATTCCTGGCATATGAAATAGTTAATCTACCTAGCTAATAAGTGCTGCACTTCATAGACATTTAGAGGAACTTAACCATCCCTTCCTAGCACCGTAACACTAACCTGCTCCTCCCTACCGTAGCTCACTAGCTTGAACTGGAGCTTGGTCTAAACAGTACTATTGTATACCAAACTTCCAGGACAAATGTGCCAAAAGCATTGGCAGAAACCAGTGGAAATATTCCTCTTGGGGCACTTCAATCATCCAGCTTGCTAATGAAATTATGTCGAAATCAGATCAAGTCCAGCAACAGTCACGCAGAAATTAATGTCAAGTGTGACACCCAGAAACAATACTGAAAGATCAAAGGAGCCTATATGGAAGCCTGGTGACATTCACAAGCAACCAATAGAGAAGCAGATCCTAGTTTGCCACTATGAACATAACTAAAGGTATTGTGCCCTTAACGCAGCTGAATATGGGTAAAAGCTCTCAAAAAAGCACTACAGTCTGATGTCTGTCTTAGGACTGGGGCATTCATTCCCCAGCCATGTCAGAGCCTTGTTTAGATGATCTGGTTGTTTAAAGAAAGGCATACTAAGGCTACAAACTTATGTAGATAACTTCCTCTGAAGGCCTGAACCACTTAATTAACCTCTATGCACTTCTTAACACTCTTGGGAGGCTTTATGGCTCTCCTGCCAGCTCTTCTCTTGCATTCTCATTAAATAGACTTCCACCCAGGCCACCCTGGCAGCTCTCTGCTGCCTCCTTCTGTCACCAGGCTGTAAAGACTACAGCAGTTCCACCCTTTGGACAGGAATCCAGGGTTATCAGGTATCTTGCTCAAAACCAGTGATTTCTCTGTTTCTTCCCTTCAGCCCCTGCATGTTTCTGTGAAAGGCTGAAAAATCTGCCCGCTCTGGTTTGTTCAGAGACAGATGGCTCTCCTGGATTTTTTTCATAACTTCTCTGCTAACTCTTGCAAGTCCTTTCCTGAATTCCCTCTTATTTATAGTGAGCATTTTTAAAGAGACAATTTAAGGAAATCTACTTCTTTCCCTTTATAGTCACTCCTAAGGGAAAATCAGCCCCTTACAAATTTTCCAACAGCCTCAATGGAAGGCATAGATTTCCATTGCAAGACTTACCATTCCATTTTTTCTATATTCCCTTGTTCATGATTTTTCTTCCTATCATTATATACAGGTTTCTGGGCTACAGTTAATATTTTAGCTTGCTTTCCCCTGGCATCTAATGACTAGAGTTCATCCTAGTCCAGGCCTCTAAGTAGTAAGTGGTGTAGAACTTTCTCAGAAAATTAAAATATTATTTCCCATAGAAATGTCCAGGAAACTTTTGCTGGAAATTTATCAAAACTGGACGAATGATAGTTAATCGCATCCACAGAGCAAGTTAATATATACACAAACTGAGACAATAGTGAAAGTGGAAACATTGCCTTGGTATGGACATTGACACTTGTTGGCCATGGCTGCCTGCACCCTAGTTCATGTAACTATGAGTTGAGATTTGCTAACAAAATAATATGGTTCTTACCTCCAAAATACTGCTGGACCCAGAAATACTGGGGGCAGACTTGCTAACTTCCTCCATTAAAACATGGTAGTACATAGTCAATAGCATTTAGACAAAAAGGTGATACATTAACCATGCTGTTGTTACTCTCCATTTTGCCTCATGTAACCCTATTTAGAATAAACAACTTCATAATTTATAAACACAAAAATGGCAATTATTCCATTTTCTAAAGTGATAGAAAGATTCATAGTCAGCCAGTGTTAGTTCCAAACCAGATGATCTATTGAGGATTAATTTTTAAGCTCATTCTCTCTAAATTCATCCATAATAATAAGATTTTGGTTCATTTGAATGTAAATGCTGCAGCTGAGTATCTGGAAACTGGATTTATTAAAACCTCTATCCAAGTTCTCTTACTGAATGTGTTGCCTACATGTCTGACATGACTTTTCAAAAAGTAAATTAACATTTACTCAGAAGTGAGATAAAATGAGCCCACAATCCAAACAAATCACCTCATTTTTATTTTAAATAATTGTACTTTATTTTACCTTTTAAAGTAACCTTGGGCATTTTCCACTTTTAATGAAGAACTGTTTTATTGTCACTAAATAAAACCAGCTGATTCAAATCAAATTTTATGTTGAGTTTATCAAAGTTGATCATTCTTAAGTAAGTGTAGCTTATTATGAAATGCAATGTGCTTATTATAACACAATTTAAAAATAGCTTCACTACAATGTTGCCAATAGATTGGCATTACTAACATTGGATTTTACATATTATGAAGAATAAGACAATCTATTCTTTGAATTTGGCAACATAATTTCATCCATATTAATAAATGCATGTTATAGAGTCCCATCACTATGCAAAAATCTATCCAATCAACTGAAGTTTAATGTAAAAGTGAACATAATATTTGTATCAGAACTTAAGATTGAATGTAGGTAATATTACTATTTTGGGTAATATGTAGGTAATAATATAATTTTTCAGTTATCTTCTGTTTACACTGGAAACAAATGGTTTTGTCCAATCCAGCCTGCTTCAATTGTAAGAGACTAGTAATAATTAATACATCTTGAATTCCCAGATTTTGTACTTCAGGCAGCAAACATAAAGAACAAAAGACTTACCAAAACACAAAATTTTTGTAAACACATATTTAATTGCTTTGAATTAATGAGTAAACATAAAGATTTTTCATTAATTTGTTGATGATTTTTAATATTTCTTGGATATCTACCAACATTTGTGCATTTAAAGCTCTTCAAGGAACCAGCATTTCTCCCATCTTGCCACTAGATGGCGTAGACCTGGAGACTCAGTCGGCCTAAAAGTTTAAGCAAAACACAGGAAAACCTCTTGAGCATAGTAGACATGGAAAAAGGAAGTTTATAATGCCGTGGCCAAACAAAATAAGAATAACTAATAAGGAATCTTTCCTTATACCAGACTTAGTTTTTCCAGGCTATATTGTAGGATGCTTGAATTTTATAATTTGGCACACACAGGAATAAGGAAGAAAATTAGTAAGAAGGCAAAATATTTTCTGAAATTTACTGTTTTTTACTATGATAAATATTACAACAGCAAATCAATAAGGGATGACTGTAGAAATTAAAGCCTGTGAACCTTTACTTTGGAATAAACATAGATATGTATGTTTGGAACTATTAGGAGCATATACTTACAGATTAAATAATTAGTTGAATTTGAATTGAAGCCTTCTAATGAACTGTTGAGCAATTAAAATGCCTTTAAATTTAGTTTTTATTTATAAATCTCCACTCTAATTTTCACTTCAAACACTTTTAACAATTTTATTGGAACAAAATTTACATATCATATACTTCAGTCATCAAAAGTGCACAACTCAGTGTTTTCTAGCATAGATAGGATTGTACGAAATCACCATAATCTCATTTTAAAACATTTTTGTCTCCCTTAGAAGAAACCCTGTCCATTGGCTTTTTTTTTAAATATTTTTTTAGTTGTAGATGGACACAATGTCTTTATTTTATTGCTTTGTATGTGGTGCTGAGGATCGAACCCAGGGCCTCATGCATGCAAGGCAAGCGCTCTACCGCTGAGCTACAATCCCAGCCCTTCATTGGCTTTTAATACTCAATCCCTACCACTACTGAGTGGCAAACATTCTTCTACTTTGTGTCTCTCTACACAAATAAATGAAATCATACAATATGCATCTTTTGACTGGCTTCACTCACCATGTTTTCAAGGTTTATCAATGTAGCATGTATCAGAACTTCACTCCTTTTCATAACTGAAAATATTTCATTGAAATGCATATGCCCCATTTTGAATCCATTCATCAATCAGTTCATGGGCATTTGCATTTTTTCCACCTTTTGGCTATTGTAAATAATGCTATTATCTTAGTCTCTTTTCAAATTTGGGGACATATATTTAGGAGTAGAATTGATAGGTATTTCTATGCTTGACATTTTTTAAAACTACCAAATTGTTTTTCACTTCAGCTCTGCAATTTTACATTCCTACAAGCAATGCACCAACATTCCAATTTCTCCATGCCAACTCTTGCTATTTGGGGGGAGGGGTGTTTGTTTTTTATAGCCATCTTAGATGGTGTGAAGTGGTACAATCATGTACTACATAACAATTATTTGGTCAATGACAGACACCATATAGTCAGTGGCCACATAAAGTTATAATGGAAACTGAAAATTCCCATCCTCTAAGGAAGCCCTAGTCATAGTGCAACACATCACTCACATGTCTGTGCTGACGCTGGTGTAAACAAATCTGCACTGCCAGTCATATAAAAGCATAGTACATATAATTACATATAGAACATGATACTTAATACTGATAACAAATGGCTTATATGTTTACCATATTTTACTTTTTACCATTATTTTAGAGTATATTCCTAATTTTTGTTTAGTATAAAACCATATGCTATATAATATTGGCCACAGCTTCATACATCTTGGGGTTTACTGCATCTCTTCATTACTTTAAGGCCGTGTGGAGTGATTGACCTATACTATCCGTGTTGTGTGAGTACACTATATAATGTTCACACAATGAAATCACCTAATGATGATTATCTCCTAACATAAGCACATTGATAAGTAATGCATGACTATAATTCATTGTGCCTTTGATTTGCATTTCCCTAAAGCCTGATGATGGTAAGCATCTTGGCATGTATTTGTTGGTCATTTGTATATTTTCTATGAAGAAATTTCTATTGGAATCCTTTGCCCATTTGTTATTGAATTGTCTTTTTATTATTGAGTTTTATGAGTTCATTATAGATTCTGGAGATTAGTCCTTTATCATATGTATGAGTTTCAAATATTTTCCCCATTCTATGTGTTATCTTTTCATTTCTTAATATGTAATTCTTTGTAGCACAATTTTTGTTAATTTTATGTAGAAATTAGTCTAATTGTGTAGACAGGAATTGAAGGATCTAATTGAAGAAATAACACAGTCAGTGAACATGATGAAAAATAGTCATATTTAGCCTATATGAGGTAGAACCACGTGGGCTTGCTGAACTATCTGAAATACAGGTACTAAAACAAGAATTAAATCCATGATGGTACTTAAATTGTAAGACCTAAGAAAAGTTGAAAATTTCCTAACAGGCTTCAAATTAAATTTAAAAAAAAATATATTTCCCCTCCTCCTCCTGCCCTGGGCCCATGGGGAATTTTGCCATCATGGCATTAGTCTGTACTTACAATAATTCTACCCTTACCATGCCTCTGCTGGTAATGACACATAGTTTATTGCACCAACGTGATATGCAAAGAAGGGAAAAAGTAGTTATTCTTGTTCCAAGACAGAAGAAAATAACCAACTATTTTGCCATATTCATCAAAGAGCTTTTCACTAAATAGTTCAGTGTTTCTGATGGCAGATATGTCTGGGGGTACCTACTCTATCCACAACCTCTATCTTTGAAAAACACCTTTCCCTTAATCTCATCCAATGAACCAGCCCAGACAGCTATGCTTGTACTATGTAATGTCAATCTCTACCCCGAAGACACATGTGATGGTACCAGGATTGTCCATGACTGGCTAGTTTACTGATAGATTAAAGGATTGATAGAATAAAGACAAAGAAGACCTATTTGTGTTATGTTCTGGAATTACAGGTCATGGAGAGAGAACTTGAATCAGTACTAAGTAAGACAAAACCAAGCACAAACTGTAGTTGCAGCAAGCCAAAACTCTAGCAGGTAAAGGGGGAAGACCAGGCCAGTATAAAGTCAGGACAAGGTGGCAGATCAAAAAGCAGTAAGAAAGCATACAAACTCAGAATTGAACAATCTGATGGTTTAGGTGGGTGTCTTGAAACCAGAATTCCTGTATTAGACACTCCCCTACACCATTTAAAATATAATGTCATTTACAAATACTTGATTTTCACTTAACTTGAGCAAATTTCCTGAAAGGCCTGGCAATAATGTGGCCTCTGATGAATATTATTGACAAACTGATCTATCTTTTTCATTTCAAAGAAACAATGATTCCATCCCAGAGTATGAGTCTATCAAGATAGTTTGAGACTCTCAAGGTCATAAAACCCTCTTTGACTCTAGGAAAGGAAAGAAGGTGAAAAATTATAATTCTTGTTTCCAAAATTCCTAACTGTGTTTTCCATGCTGCTTAATACTGCCATGATGGCCACCAAACTGGGGGCAGAAATAGATTTTTTTTCTTAAAAGTCATTTTTCCTGGCCAACTTTGTTTGAATCATCACTAATTTCCTGGCTAAGATCACAATATATTTGGTGATAAGATGAAATATTTGATAGTTAGAAGTGTGTTATCACAATGGACTATATTGTGGGGCCAAAATAGAAAGAAAATGTGAAGGGTTATCATTAGAAATGTGTGGGAGCCTGATAAAGAAAAGGGAGTCGGGAATGTGACAAAGCCTACAGATAAATTTAACTGTAACAAAACCCAACTAATAGCTATTCTGAGCACCAAAAGATCTAAAATAGAAACAAGGAAATATGACACATTTTAACTGTATATTCACATGTATATACATATATTTATGTAAGTATACCTTATACATACATGAATATGAATGCATAAAGACACACTAACTTAATAATTGTGATAACCACTGGAAAAGGCACTGGGGGTTGTGAGTGGGCAGAGGGGACTTGGGGTTTATTTATATTGTCTGATTTTTTTCTTTTACATTTGAAGTAATTATACAATTATTATGGGTTCAAATGTGTCCCCAGATTTTATGTTTTGGAAACTTAATTCCCCAAAGTCATATGCTAGTGGTGTTTGAAAGGTGGGACTTTTGGGAGATAATTGAGAGGTGAATGGGTTCAATTTTTTCATGGATTAATAGATTTTCTCAGGAGTGGCTTTGTTATAAAAAAACAAAGGCAACAAATTGGTTTATTTGCTTTGTCTCATCATGTAATACCCTATTCCATGTTATGATGCAGAAAGAAGGCCCCCACCAGATGCCTGGAATTTTTTAGCCTCTAGAATCATAAGCTTAATAAACTTCTTTTCTTTTCTTTATAAATTACCCAGTCTGTAGCATTCAGTTATACCAACAGAAAGCAAACTAAAACAATAACTAAACATACTTTTAATTATTTAAGAAAATATGCAGACTTAAAATGAAAAAAGAAAAAGCAACATAAAGTGAAAATAATTACAAAAGACAAGAGTATGAGGTTATCCATTTTGCCAACCTGTGAATCTATAAAAATCATGGCTTAAGGCTTACAGATCCAAGCTACCAATTTCTGACACAAATTCCTTCTATCAGCCATTTCATTGAAATGAGAAGGAATAAAAACCGTCTAAATGCTGCTAAATGGCAAACTGTGTTACAGAATGCTAGATTTCTTTAGAGTTCATTTTTCAATTTTGGTGTTCTGTGCTTTTTCATCTGACCTTAATAATATCTGAACAGATGTCCCTGTCAGAAAATTGTTAAGAGATTAGGTAAAACAGTAGTACTGATAAGGAACACTTACTTCAAACCCTTAAAGCCTGAGGTGTCTTTATTGGAATAAGTTCTCCATGGACAAACAGGAAGTAACAAATAATGAGTGGACTATTCTAAGAATTGCTCTTAAAGCACAACTTAAGACTAAAATACCAAACAATTATCCATCTTGCCATTTCATAATTACCCCAGCCAAACCGTCTTAAGTTATTCATCACATAACTGAAATTTCTAACATCAAACCAAAAAGTTTCCCAACCACTTATCAGAATACTAATCACACTTTGAAAACATTGTAAAAAAAATGATAAGAAAAAAAAGAATAGTGAGAAATTCAGTTGTTTGTGTGCCAGATATCTCAAAGCTTTCCAAAATTATGACCTAATCTAAAATGTTCTAGAAGCACAATATAAAAGTTATATTTATTTCCGTGTTCCTTACAGACATCTTGCCTGTATGATTGAAGGTGTCCAGAACGAAAAAACAAAAAATGGAAGGGGATGGGGCAGCTGGGTGCAGTGGGTTTCACTGATGGTATGTGACAAAGTAGGGATCCCAAAGCCCCTCCCTCTTCAGAGGGTCTGGGATGAAAACCAAAGAAGGGAGATTCTTGGTGTGCTGGGGACTGAGCTGGGGCAGGAATGTCCCAGAAATTGAAATGCTCTTCCTCCAATGTTCTTGCAAAACCTGGTGGTCCAAAGGCTCTTACTCCTTGGAGGCCAGATGGACTATTGGGTCAACCATTTTGCCACTGTGGACAAATTCAATGTCATCTGAGGAAATGAGCTTGACTAAGTGGTCACTGAGGGCCATGCGAGGCCTAGCACTGAAGGTGGAAGCATGGGTGTCACAGAAGACAACCTACTCATCCAAGATGTCCTATAAGGGGGCCCTCCAATGCCTGATTCACCACCTTCTTGGTGTCATCATATTTAGCAGCTTTCTTCCAATGGCAGTTCAGATCCATAACAGATACATTGTGCATGGGCACACAGAAGGCTATGCCAGTGAGCTTCCCATTAAGTTCAGAAATGACCTTACCCAAAGCTTCGGCTGTACCAGTGGACACAGGGATGGTGATCTGGGCAACTCCACAGCTAACACAATACAGTTTCTCAGAGGGGCCATCCATGGTCTTCTGGGTGGCAGTAATCGCATAGACTGTGGTCATGAGTCCCTCTACAATGCCAAAGTTGTCATGAATGTACCTGGCCAGAGAGGCTAAGTAGTTGGTAGTGTAGAACGATGTTGATTGCTGAAAATCTTGGGGAAGTTGTTGAATTTCTCATGATTCAAACCATCACACAAACATGGGGATATCATCAGAAGGGGCAGAGGTGATGATCTTTTTAACTACATAATTCAAATGAACCCTGGTCTTCTCCATGGTAGTAAAGGTATCAGTGGACTCCACACAACATATTCAGTACCAGCATCACTCTGTTCATAGGGTCTTGCTCCTGGAAAATGGAGATGGGCATTCTTGATGACAAGCTTCTCATTTCTCAGCTTTGACTGTGCCATTGAACTTGCCATGAATCAAATCATACTGGAACATGTAGACCATGTACTGGAGGTTAGTGAAGGAATCCTTGATGGTGAAAATACCACTTTGCAAGAGTTGAAAGCAGTCCTGCTGGCTAGGCATCCAATATGACCTTATCTGTTTACTCTAAACTTGACCATATGTCTCAGGGATGTGATGGGCACAGCACAAGAAGATGTGGTTGTCTGTCAGAGGAGCACAAACAAAGCCAGAAACAAAATTTGAGGCATCATTTTGGAACTAAAATTAAAAGGTTATTCTGAAAAAAAAAAAACATAAAATGATAGAGAAATCTTTAGCATATCTAGGAGAAAGAATATAAAAGGAAATGTTTGTTACAATTCCCTCTTCAGTTTTTGAGGGGGAAAGAACAAATAATTGAAGATACAATTTTAAAAGCACTTGTTTTTAGTGTGTTTTTGTGTATATTACTAAATCATTGTGAATAGGCTGTATGAACTTCTGACCGATTCTCTATTAATTACTACAGATTTGCACATGTCTATCCATTCATTTAGAGTGCCTCATAGGTCAAATTACATCCATGTGCACAATGGCTAGAGGCAGCCCAGGAGTGGTGCTGCAGGCTCCAAGAAAAGTGGCACTAAGTGGACTATGTGAAAATTAAGCCCATGACCTTGGCCTCTGTTAGGTTATAGTCAGAGTTAATAATCAACAAATAATTGCTCTAATAATAGCAATTTTTAAGAATTTTCAATGAATAAAATACCCCAGAAAGTAAAATGTAATGTATTATTATTAAAAACTTGGACAATAAATAAAGTATAAAGTAAATGCCTACCTCCAAATCATGTCCAAAATATTTCCTTTGGACTTTTTAAATCTTCTTTCAAAATACTTTCTTTTGCTATGTTTTTAAACCTCAGATGGCTTTTAGCAAAATATTAAATGTATTTTTTTAAACCCTAAGTATTGCTTGTGTGTAATTTAAGTTTCTATTCTTTCAAAAGGTAATCTGTAACAAAATCAGTGTATAAGACTGTAAGTTAAGAATTTGTTGCTATGAGAACTATAATAAGCAATTGATCAGAGAAAATTGTGTACACAAAGGAAGGAAAAAGTTGGTAACTAATGAACGAATAAGCTACGTTCTCACTAGCTTCTGTATTTTCTGATACAAAAAAATAAAAGCAACCACAGTGTTTACCACAACTACCAGCAGTATTCAGCTACAGAAACAGTGGTTCTCCTTCAACTGATGTCAGGTGGATGGAGCCAGACAAACCAGGAGTGAAGAACTTTGATGGGTTGATTTTATGGGCTAAATGGTTAGGCTGTACCCAGTATTTGGTCAAGCATCAGTCTGAAAGTTTCTGACCCTGCTGTTTTGTGAGTCTTCTTACTGACTGAAGTACACCAGGTATAGGTTTGAGACAACTGCAGAGTCTGTTGGTTTGAAAAAGACAAAACTGTTATACAATTTGAGGCTGGTTATTTCCATGAAAAATAAAATACAAAAAATAAGAGTAATTAATCAGGTGACACAACTTCCTTGGAATATAAAGAATGACCCTAGGAAGGTACCAATAGTATAAAAAGAGTTTTCTCTAAATAGTCACAAAAGAATTTGAAAAACATGTAAGGAATGCAACATCAAATTAAAAATAAATCAGACAACAGACTGTCTCCAATCTGTTGGGGGATATATTTAGCATATCTTATAATTAAATGAGCTGGCTTTTAAAGTTGTTTTGAGAGTGTAAACAACTACTTAGTTTTCCTAATAAGACTGAATGGTACTCAATATATCCATTTTTGATCATACAGATGCTGTTATGTCCTGTTGAGAGACTATGCTGATTTTCCTGCTATGCTGTATTAATAGTTTTTAATTATATAGATACAATCCCATTGAGGCTGTATTTTTTCATTCAGTTTCTAAACATCAATTTCAAGCTATCTTATAACCAGTGCCCTAGACTTGCATTATTACTATTTATTCATAACAGTGATAATCAGAGTTTATTTAGCATCTTAAATTTTATTAGCTTTGTATTTATTTTTATTAGCAAAATCCACAGAACACTGAAATAAGAAGGCACTTAGCTCTGATGAAAGATACTAAGATTCCAAAAGTTCAAACTCTACCCTAGAATTTAAAGGGTCCTTACTCTTGTATGTTAAACACACAAATTCCAAGGCAAGGACATTCAAAGGAAGCTCAGGAATCTGCATTTAAGACAAGAACTTTAGATGGTCCTTAAACTTCAAGCTGAAAATTACTGATCAACAACCTCATTCACATGATGAAACTGGGCCCAAGAGAGGGTAAATGACTTACCTCAAGTCACATAGCTAGATGATGACAGTGTAAAACTGATGTAGCCTAACTCTCAGGTCTGTGCTTGTCCCACTCTCCTTCCCTGACTGTTTAGAACTGCCCTCCTCCAAGTTTCTTGCAACAGGGGAGGTCATATCTCTAGTATTTTCCTGAAAGTTAGTTCACAGACAGTATTCTGTATGTGCCATAGACCAGAAACTTTCTTTCTGAATGTCAGTTTCTTATCTGTAAAACTAGTGGGCTAAACCTATACACCATGCAGTATTATCTTGGTTACTACCATATTGTATGACAGTTTTTCACTAGCCCTGGTAGATACTTGTTTAAGCATTATAATATTTTTACTAAGTATTTTTAAATGGTGGAAGGGTCATAGAGATTACAATTATATATATGCTAAAATAGAATTACCAGTATCTCCCATCCCCAGAGTGTTGTAGAAATTATGAAGCATGGTAGCTAGATGATGTAAGAAAGATTTAGGAGAACATCTATGCATACCAGCAATCAAACTAAAGAAATGTAAGTCTTGAGCAAAGGAAGTAAGAAATATTAACATAAACACTGATTTAATTTACAAAGGTTAAAAAACATTAATAAATAAAATTATATCCTTTGAGAATGCACAGTTAAGAGACATAGCTATAATGCAAAGTCAGACATTAATGATCAGAACACCAGCAATACAGAGCAAGTTGCTGTGAGCAGGTTCCATGTGAGGAAAGGCACATGAGGCTGCTGGAGTGCTGGCCACATTCTATTTCTTGACCTGAATGGAAGTTATATCAGTATTCCCTATAAAATAACTGTGGCTATCTTTTCCTTTTGTGCATTTCTATGTATGTATATTTCATAATAAAGCTTTTTAAATGTTTCTTAAAAGACATATTTAGTAGATAAACCCCAAAACATTCCCATTATAGATGTGTGATCTGCCCCTCCACACAGACTCCTAATATAACAGAGTACAGCTGTGCAGCAGATTTATGTAAATATTTATCTGTGTCCTGGCTCAGAGGACTCACACTCCAAAGCTGTTGTGATATTTAATCAAAAGGCATTTGATCAGAGGTTGCCAGGATCCATTCAGCACCATAATATATCATCAACCTAATTCCATACAACTTACTAGTTTGGTGATTGTATTCTAAATCATCATAGTCTTAAAAATAGTCATGCTTGCTTGTTCCAACAATGTTTTCAGCCAGTTTCTATGGTTCCCAACCACAAATGTAGAAATAATATGTATCCTAAAAGGGAAGTGGGCGATTTTCTGAATTTTGCAATGGTAAAGTTTGTCATTTTGCCACTGTGAGAATATCTCTTTATCTATTTTTATCAAGTTATGTGTGCATAATTTGAAGACTAAAATAAAACTTTAACCAAGACATTAAAGATGAAATGATTGTGATTTATTATTCTGTTATTTTGAATTCACTAGCACTATTTTGATACCTATATTAAACTGCTTTGGCTGGTGTGTATATGTGTGTTGTATCAATATGATATAGAATAATCAGAAACTTAAAAACAATTTGTTTCAGAGTTGATGACACTGCTTCTTAAACTTAAATTCTTAAAATGTTTTCTGAAACAAGAAAATGGACCTAACTGATTAATATGCTATGTTTAAATAATTAGATTAACTTTAATGAAAAACATTACACAAATAAGAGTAAGATTTTTTCAAGTATTTTTTTAGTTGTCAATGGACCTTTATTTTATTTATTTATGTGCAGTGCTGAGAATCAAACCCAGTGCCTCACACATGCTGGGCAAGTGCTCTACCACTGAGCCACAGGAGTATAATTTATATATGCAATATAAAGAATAACAACAAAACAGACACTCATGTACCCACCACATAGCTTAAGAACTAGAATGAACCAAAACCTGTGATTCCCTTTTCCCCTACAGAAAGCAAACACAGTTCTGTATTTTGTGACTATCATTCCATGCAGGTTCACTACATGTATGTGTTACATATAATTATATATATTATTTAGTTTTATATATTTTAAGCTTTATAAAAATGAACCTATGTAGTGGTGTTCTTTGATAACTTTTTATTCAGCATTATATTTTGAGATTAAAATGTATACATGTATATCTACTTCATTCTTTCTGAAGGCATTTATTTATATCATAAAATTCTCATGCTTATATCCACACAGAAGGCATTTGAGGTTGTTTCCAGTTGGGATTTTTCCTTTTTTCTATTCAAACAATGATGTAAAAGCCAGTTTTTGATGAATCTTTTGGCTTTGATGTGCAAAATTTCCAATAAATATCAAGAGCAGAATTCCTAAATTATAAGCATGTAAGTCTTCAAATGCTTGAATATGATTTTCAACCTATGTAGTTAATCTAAGAATTCTTATGAAAAAAAGAGCTAAGTTAATGGAGAACTATTTATTCCATGATCATGGATAGGAAGACTCAATATTACCAAGATTTCAGTTCTTTCTAACTTGAGCTGTAGATTCAAAGTTATCCTAATAAAATTCTCAGCAAATTTTGGTTTTTGGATATTTACAATCAAATTCGAAAATTTATGCAGACAGGCAAAAGATCCAGAACAGCCAACACAATATTAATGTGGGAGAATAAAGTTGGAAAATTTAGTATTCAAATTTTATTCAAATTTAGTATCAATTTCAAAATTTAGTATTAAAGCTACAGTAATCAAGACAGTAAGGTACTAGGGTGACATAGACCAATCAATGGAATAGAGTGTCCAGAAATACACCCACATAAATAGTTAATTGATCCTTGACAAAGGAGCAAGGCAATACATGTACACTAGTCTGACTTTCATCTGCAAGTGTCTCTGTTTTTTTGTCAGAAGGGTTTCTCTGGCCACCAGTGGCCACTCAGTGTGAACATGCAACAGTATGCAATTATTATGGAATTAATGCCCTTCAGGAGCAGTCCTCAACCAATGTGTTTGGAAGATAATAGATAAATACTCTGGCACCTTCACCTTTGGCATGAGATAACCTGAGGAACATGTTTTAAACTGTTCTCTGGAGTTCCCCAGTGGAATCCAACTCCAGCTGCCCATAGTGATAACTTGTTTGATGACTCACTTTTATTGGCTTTCTTCCCATCTGCTTAACATTCCCACTAACCTATTGGGGTTTCCTAGGAACTCATCCCAAATAAACCTCCAGTACCCAAATTCTTGGCTTAGGTCTGCTTCTCGAGGTACACAAAGAAAATGGGGAATCTAAGCTGAAGAGCCTCTCAATAACTGATCCTCTGTGCTTTCAAGAAGATGTAGCCATGCTCAAGATTTTAACAGGGAAGCAAAAAGGTAAGTTCCACTCTGAATCCTAAATAGAAAACTTACACAGGACCTCACCCCCCCTTCTATCCTCACTGCCTCCCTCACTCAATTAATGCATACAAAATTGGGACATGTTTCCTGATTGTTTCTTCCCAATTTTCTCCTTTTCCCCTGCACCTTTTAATGCTGGAAATCAGGAAATCTTTTAAATTTCCCCATATCTTTGTTCCACTGTTGGAAAGCAAGCCTCCTGACTTCACTACCATTGACTGAAGGGATTCTTTCTATATAAGGACGCCATTGCTAAGTCATTCAGGCTGTCTTTGATTTCATAACATTCTCTCTCAAAGCTTGTCATATGCATTTATTTCTTTGAATTTTAAAAGGTACCACCTGCCTTTATCTTTTTGTTGTTTCTGAAACATCTATTTCACTGGAGAAAAATTCGATACTGAAGAAAAGTGCAGAGGAAAAAATAAAAGTCAAATGAAGAACATGTAATTTTAGGATCTGTTCCTAGAAAGATAGCTCATTATTAAACAAATGGTTTTACAAAGATTTAAAGAAACCAAAGACTTTCCTGAAGAAAAAAAGGGGAGGGGAGCTGAAAAATTAACAAAAGATTAAAGAGAGAAAGGAGAGAGAGGAAGAGAGAACAGATGAAAAGTGAGGCACTTGGGAGTGAATAAAAGAATAAGATGAAAGTATCACAAAGGTGAAACTTTCATTAGAATAAACAAAAGGTAAAATGGACTAGATAAAAATATAGTTGAGACAAAGACGACAGTTTGGAGGAAATGAAATAAGAACAAAGATGACAAGAAAAAATGCTGGCAAATATGGACAACTTACAAATAATAACTATTTTAGAAGAAAATAAAACACAAAATGGGAAAAACTCAAACATATAACCAAATACATTTACCTGAAAAAAAGATTCAAATCTATAGATTATGAAGACTTGACTTCACTAACACCCAGAAAAAATTTGATGAGGACTAATTAATAAGACATATCTTGGAAAATGGATTTGGGGAAGCAGGTTGTAGGAACTAAAAAGAAAGAAATAAGGAGCACACAATTTTAAAAAGCCAATAAAAATAGGAGGGAAAGAATAGAAGGAAATGAATTGAAGAGAGATTTAGGATCCTGGCATGTTGGAAGGCCAGCATAGTAATATTAATAGACCTTGTGGTTTAACTGCCTTGGTTTAGATCTTATCTCTATCCTTTACTACCTGTGTGATGTAAGCAAGTTATTGTGCCTCTCTGTGCTTCCGTTTTCTTAATTTTAAAATGGAGATAATATAGCAACGTAGATAATATAGAGATTATGGAGATTAAATAATACATTTAGTCCTCTTAGAAAAATACCTTGCCTATATCCAGCATTATTAGTTACTATTAATCCCACTAAGAGACAGAGAAGAAACAAAAAATGATTTATAGGTTTTAGGATTGGATAATCACAGTATCATTTGCTAACAAGGAGAAAAGATAATTTTTAAAATTCTGGATTATAATGGATTTATTTTGAATATTTTAAGATTTAGGTATCTTCAAGGAGATAGGGAAAGACCTCCTGTGGGTAACACAGAATGGGCACCACAGAACTGGGGAGAGGAGTCAGGGCTGGAGGCAAATGCAGATAGATGTCTTTAAGTGTTGAGTGTTGGATAAGAACTCCTTTGTGATGTACACAATGTACCTAACCTAACCTGTGGGACATCCTCATTTATGGGAGGGGCACAGGGATCCTTAGAAAATAAAGAAGAGAAAAATTACAGACAAGGCACAAAGACACTGGAGACTCTGTGGTCAGGAATATGGGTGAATGAATCAGCTTCATGAAAAGTAGGACACTTCCTTCACGGGAGCGAAAGAGAATTCTAAAAGCATATGTGGAAGGAGATACATTTGTAGACTGTAGTAGGTAAATTCAAAGCATTTCCATTTAGTCCTTTGATTTCATTTATAAAGTAAGAATAAAGCTATCTGCAGCCAAGTGTGAGAAATCAGTGTGGCAGTGAGAGTTAGAAGTAGCTAATAACAGGATAACCAGAAGAATCCCCTTTCAAAAACAAAAACAAAACAAAAAAAAATTAAGCCACAATGATGGTCCAACAAATACAGAATGAAGAGTATATACACAGTAAATAATATAAGTCAAAACATTGCTTTTTCATTTTTTGTGGTACAAAAACGTAGTGTCCTGAATGTAGAAGCAGGATGGTTAGGATGGTCCAAATAAATGTAGTTCAAGAATTACCTGAAGTATAATGTTGCCTCATGAGATTGAATACCTGGCCCTGCCTAATGTCCCTATTGTCTGCAGAAAGATTTTAATCCTATAATAAAATCTCTCACAGCATACACTGAAAAGTATTTCCTACAATTTTCAAAAAACTAATGAAAAGGAAGCTTGAATATGCTGATTAATGTGTAATCTAGTTATTGGAAAAGGAAAGGTTGAAAGATTATTGTTTCAATATCCCTTTCAGCTACTCTAAAAGATAGTATAACTGATTACATTACAAGCTATATAAAGTATAAGACTAAGTCAAGGGAATAGCTATCCTATACTTGAGTTTTTAGTTGAGGAATAAAGTTCTGGACGATTATTTTTATTCCTCTCCTGAATATGGCTTGAAATTTTCATACAATGCACTAGTAGCATAGCAGGCATTTCAGAATTAATGCAAATATATTTTTGTTCAATTTTGTCATCAAGTAGTTTTTTGGAAGCTCTTTTAAATAAAAATGGCAGTCTCTTCAGTGATCATTTCGAAGACATGATTTATTAAGTATCTCAACTATTATTCACAAAACATCACAGTGTTAATGTAAAGTTCCCTAAAAGAATGATTATGTCCCCAATTTCCAAGGAGTCAGATGTCAATATAAAAAGTATATGTAGGAGGGGGACTGTGGATGCAGCCCCGTGGTAGAGTGCTTGCCTAGCATGTGTAAGGCCTTACATTCAATGCCCAACATCACAAAAAATAAATAAATAAAAAATGAAGTTTAGGAAATTTGTCAGTAAATGAGGAACAATATGATCAACTTGAAGCAAAGGAAGTAAGAATGGAAAAGAAAGTGATAAAGGAAGAATTAATATAAGAATAGTAAGGTGCATTTTATAAATAAAATTTATGTTGCAAATATTTCAGAACAAGCTCTAAACAACAAAGCTATGAGGAACTGCCAGTGAGCTTTAGTTTCTCACACACTTCTACTAACTATGGAAGGGTATTAAGTACAAATGATGATTAGCCAGCCTCCCACCAGGCAAAACTGGAAAATGGATGAAATTTTTTTTCAGCAGCAGCACATCTTAGAGTCTTTCTCCTCATTTCTTCCTTTGACATTCTTCCTCAAAACAAGAGGTCAATTAAAAAAAAGTGAAAGGCCACTGAAGAAAGAATCCATGATAAGACAAACACAGGTGTTCTGTGCTTAAAGAGAAAAAAGAGAAATGTGGGTCTTAATAGGCTGTTAAGGAAATAGTTAGCACTGATAAGGAAATAACCTTATTCCTTAACACTTTCCATAATGGTACTATTTGTGGTATTTTATTACCTCAGTATCTTCTTTTTATAAGCATCTAGGTTAGATGTGGGTGTAAATGATTGTCATGATAGTGCTCTTAGTAGATACATATCAAAATAAAGGAATGGCTGGCTCTCTAATAACTAGTCACATACATGGCATCTCTGCTACATAATACTAAGAGAAACTTGTTCTATTTTTTTTTTTTTTTTTGGTACTGGAGATTGAACTCAAGGGCACTTGACCACTGAGCCACATCCCCAGCCCTATTTTGTGTTTTATGTAGAGACAGGGTCTTTTATGTAGAGACAGCCTCGCCATTGCTGAGGCTGGCTTTGAACCCGCGATTCTCCCGTCTCAGCCTCCCTAAGTGCTGGGATTACAGGCTTGCGCCACTGCGCCCGGCTAACTTGTTCTAATTTAACTAAAGTAAAAATATGACATTTTTAATCCTACAGTAATCCATTCACTTTCAGTATTTAAACTACCAACTACCAATGCTTTTTTCTCAAACCAATGCAATCAATCTTTTACTATGTGAGCTTAAGAAAGTTGCAATACAAAAAGAATACAGCTTATTATATTTGAAGATGAGAGTACTAAAAATCTATTGATACATGTGAAAACCTAGCAAAGGGTGGACTCTTTTTCACTTTCAATATCTTGCTTAGTGCCTGGGTATTCTCTTCAACTATACATACTCTTTTATCTATTTTATACTCTTTTAATCTATTATGTAGTTCGAAGTTTTTAGATTTTTCCATGATTCTTCAGTTTACATTGCTATTTCCTGTTTTGAAATTATTCAAAGTAGTTTTTTATTGTTGTCTTTCAAAGGGAGACAGGCTGACCAGTGGTGCTTGGGGTTATTTCACAATGCTAGTTCCTTCCTGTATACACATTCACACGCACCCATATACACACACGCTGGCCCTACATAAGAAAATAAAGTTGCCAACTTTTTGAAATCTTCAAACTATCCTCCCCCCACCCTTTTTTGGGAGTGGCTCCGCCCCTTCAATTATTCTGCATCTTGTACTTTCTCCTCTTTCTTACAAAGGGCCTGGGTTCATTCCTTAAGCTCCCAAGTTACAGTGGCCTACTTTTGCAGGCACAGATGTACTTAGTAGCAAAGCAAAGCAGCAGAATTGCTTCTCAGCTGACAGGGCAATCTTTCTGGCACATCAATGATTCTTCTTCTTACAAGTTACATCCTGTCTATAGCTTGACTGGACCAACAACAAAGTTGTATCTGCTATGATTAAACTCCCTCAAAAGAGTATTTGTTGGAGTGCAGTGGCAGGAAAAGAGGATGTGAAATAGGAAGATAGATTCTCAAAAGAGTTAAAAATGCAACCTGTCAAAATTCTGTATTATATTCTGTCAAATAAATCCTTTATTTTTTAACTAATATTTTGTTCTAAAAGAGCAATAGTAGCATATGCTAGAAAAGAGAAAATAATTTACTTCAGGTAAATATCAAGATATATTATTAAATTGCTGACAAAATGTATGTTGAGGTCATCTCATGCATACTTCATTAAGTCTAATGAAGTACTAACTATATACAATGACAAACATGAAACGGGTGACTGGATGGAGTTGAAAAAGTGTCAAATACTCTAGATTGTTTTTTCTTATATATATATATTATGCATCAGAGAACTAATCACCTTATTCAGAATGAAATGACTTTTAATAATGTTTGCAGAATCATTTTTTTCTAGTCAGAGCAATTATTATGGAAGAAATGAAAAATTGCCCCAGTTTGCTAATATTCCAAAGTATCATTTATTTTCTCCAGAAAAGATCCAGGAAGATTGGCTTTAAACTTAAAATGTCAACATTTGACACCTTAGCATTCAAAACTAAGTAACTGTATCTACTGACCAGTGATATTTTCAAAATTTTTATTTTGGCTGTGTGTACAGGTGGCTGTTTTTAGCAAAATCATAGAAAGTATATCAAAGGGAGCTAACAGTCTTCATTCCAAAATGCTGTCCCCAAATAATTTCTGAACCATATGACAGAAATTTAACACAGATGACTAAATTTGCTGACATGTTTGATAATTAATAGTAAAACCAACATGAAGAGCTAGACTTTAGACACTAATACCTTAGAAACATGAACTTACATGAAAGTATATAAAGATATCCTAAATTATTCTTCCTTTTAAACCAATTAACAAACAAAAGGCAAAGATCAGAGATGAAGGGAAGAAATATATTGAGTTACACTAAATGCCAGCCACTGTGACAGATGCTTCATTTACCTTAGGTCATTTAACATTATATGTCTATCTGAAGATTGTGAAGGCATATAACTCATTTTTCTAAGCCAACATAAACTTGACTCACATCTTCTTAATGCAAAGATTATTTGTTCTGCTCTATTTTTTCTTGCACAAGAATTTCTTTCCTTTAATAGTCTTTTTTCTTGAATCATCATCTGCCTCAGGCTTGCTGTGTAGTCTGAAAGACTGGTTTAGTATTTCCACTTACCTTTCAAAATATTTCCAATGCAGGCCACTCATTCAGTGTCCCAGGTGACATGAGTCATTTTCCTTTTCCAGTCAACCAAGAAGGATATCAAAGGCTCCTTTATCTTTCTGGGTGGATATAAAGTCACTAAGCTTAAATATGCCCTTTGCCAATAGACTTGAGGGTTGGGTTTAGTTATTAACTTCACAAGCCTCCACCCAGCTAACTATTCTAGGAAATAATTTGGTGAGTCAGGTGTTTTTATATTCATATTTTAGCAACCAGTAATCTGCCCTAAGTGCTGTGGCTAAAAGCTGAATGCCCTGGAAAATTTGCCATCACGTTTCCATTACTTCAAAAGCTTTGTGCCTAACAGATGAAAAGATGCATTGTCAATAGAATCATTTTTGTATGTTCATTTTAAAATAACATTGCTTAGTTATAAAAGGTCGAGAAGTATTTGTTCATTTTGAATTTGATGAAACTTTGATCTGTTATCATCAAAAACAGAGCAAGCATCCTAACTTTGGGAGTATGGAAGTGGGCAATCCTAAGTGAGTCTTTGATGACTAAATGGGACTGAAAAATGAGCCATTCCTTACCAGTTAGAGAAACTGTGTGCACTGTAACCATATGCCTTTCTCTCTGCTAACAAAAGACTCTACTCACTAGTATGTTTCCTTTTATCAGTCTGTGGTGTGACGAAGCCAAATGATGCAGATTCCATGGCACCTCTCCCTCCAATCAGGCATATACCTGATCCAAAAGAGAACTTGGAAGGCGGAGGATGGGGTAAACTTGAGGAGACATAGCAAGTTGTGCACTTATCCTTTTTAAACAGGAGCAAATAGGTTCTCAACTACACGGGAGGTAAGGACACTACTAATTCATAAAATGATGTGAACAGAATTACATTTGCTAAAGCTCAAAACAAAGTCTAGTCTTCTTTAGGAAAAAAAATTTCTGAAAATCAAATAGTTTATTTTGTATTAAATTCTTTCCATCCAGAAGCTGCTAAGCCAAGTACCTTATAAGCTTTTGTTCATAACAAAGCTCATAACAATACCACGCTACCATTATCTCATGTTTTACAACTAAGAAATTTATGACATTAACTTGTCCAAAGTTGTACAGATGAGCCAAAATTTAGATGATTTGTTTCATTTGTTTTCAGAAGGTGGATTGTGAATTCAGGTTTTGTTTGCTTTGAAAAACCAAAACTATTGAAGAGTTTATTACCTATAGATTAACTAAAAGAAAAGTAATGTGATTAGCATGTAACCTGCTCATCTAAGCTCACAATTAGTTTTATTATATATGTACGTATGTATATGTGTGTGTGTGTGTGATATCACATATCTAACTTGTTTTGACATAAAATTACTTTTTTAAAAATATCACTAAATTATAACATTTTCAGAGTAAACATTCCAAGATGATGAGAAATAACTCCATCAAAATGTAGCTAAAATTCAAGGACTAGGATGTAGTTCAGTGGCAGAGCACTTGCCTAATATGCAAAAGGCTTTGGGTTTAATCTCCAGAACCAACAAAAAATAAAAATAAACATGAGTTTTGCCCAAACTCATATGCTGGCAAAATCAAAATCCAATCCCAAATCAGTGATCCCACTGAAAATTATAAAGGAAAAAAAACCAAAATGCTCAGATTTGACAGATGAGTTGTGAGAGTTTCAACATTCATTATCCTTTTCTATTTTTATATATATTTGAAATGTTTTATATGGAAATATATTTACAAAAACAGATTGTTACCTTTAGAGAACTTTTTGCCGGAATCCTTATCTTGATTATGCCATTTGTAACCATATGCTCTAACTTTGTGTCTAAGCCAACAGGCAATCCCAAATATACAAAAAAGAATATATGTTAGTTAGCATCCTATCTTAACAAGTTATTTTTTTCTGGGAAAACATAAAAAGATTATAAGGCCAAATGGTTTTAACAATAAATTCTTTAAAAATATCATGTAACAGAACTGATAAGGAAAAAGAACTTTCGAACTTATTTTACAAAGTCGGTGTACATCTGATACCAATAGATCACAAATACAAAGAAAGGGAGGAAGAGGGCACAGAAGAGGGAAGGAGGTAGTAGGGGGAAAAAGGAAATAAACAAAACAGCATTGACAAATATAGTTGAAGAAACATTAAACACAATTCTGCCAAATCATACTCAAAATATATTAAAAGAAAAAATTAACCCCCATCAAGGAAATTTTGCTCACAAAACAGGATAGTTTAATGTAGGCAGTTAGATATACAACACATGACTTTTATAGTCAAATGGGAAAATAAAGTAAACAAACTTAAAACCAATATTTTGAAAGCATCCACAGTGAACTAGAAGTAGATGGATATCTCTCAAACCTCATAAAGAACATTATTTAATTAGTTAAAGGAATCTTAGCTGTTTTAAGACATGAACACTGAAATCTTTGTGGCTTTCAGGGTTGAAATGTTAAATTCTTTTTCATTCCTGTTAGGCAATCAATGGCAGTGATAGGGAGCTGAAAAGTGGATTTTCTTTCTTTTCTTTTCTTCTCTCCCCCTCCCTCTCCCCCTCTCTTCTTTCTCTTTCTTTTTTTCTCTCTCTCTCTCCCTCCCTCCTTCCCTCTCTCTCTCTCTCTCTCCCTCCCTCCCTTCCTTCCTTTCAAGTTATAGATGGATGGACACAATATCTTTATTTTACTTATTTTTTTGTGGTGCTGAGGATTGAACTCAGTGCCTCACACATGCTCGGGAAACACTCTACCATGATGCTACATCCCCAGCCCAGAAGTATATGATTTTAGGAGTGCAATGTGTGATATACCATCCACAAGATCATTAAGAGATTCAGGCTCATGGAGCCTCTACCATCTTCAAGACATGACTTCTAAGGCTTCCCTAAGAGCTGGCATCTAACCAGCAAATAGGGAGTAAGAGAAGTTCATACATGGGAAATTTTTAATGTAGATCAAGAAGTGGCACCAATAATTTCCATAAACATCTCATTAATCTGAACTCAGTCATTTGATTGCTTCACAATATACTATACATATGGTACAGTACTGTCTATCATACTGCATTAGAATCTGAAACTCCACAGTAACAGGGTTTTGGTCTTCTTTTCCCCACAGCTATATTTTCTCAGTGCCTGCTACAAATAAACAATTTTTAATAAATATTTTTACAATGCTCCAAATCAGATTACTTTTATAATAAAAAGATGCATTAAACTGATGTCAGGATATAATTCAATTACTCTATTATTGTTCTGTGTCTAGAAAGGCTAAAAATAATAGATTAACTCTTTGAGGATTAAACAGTTTTATTTGCATTTTTTTCTCAGAGGCTCAGAATTTTTAATTAAACATTACTACTAACATGAATTATTATTTTATTAAATAAGATAATGTATGTAAAAACCAGGTACAATTATTAAAGCTTGATTTGTGCAAGGCACTTTCTATGTGAGAAAGAAGAGAAAAATAAGCTGGAGATATAACTCAGTGGTAAAATTCTTGCCTAGCATGCATAAGAACTTGAGTTGAATTTCCAGTACCACAAAAGAAACAAAGAGCAAAGTTGTCCTCTGCCTAAAGGAAATTTTAACATTAAAATTTATCCCAAAACACTCCATGTAAGATGAGTAACTTCCTATACTGGAATAGTACAAATGAGGCATTTCTCACTACCGTAGACAAAATATTTAGATTTCAAACTAAGGTCATATATAGAATTGAGTAGACCAACCTAGGTTTATATCTATCGTAGTCATTATCTCTTGCTTAATGTAATATTCTGAGAAAAAAATCAAGATATAATAAAAGGCATGAAAGCAATAAACTGAAAGAACCTAAGGTTATCTCACATAGGATACTCACAGACTCACAGGAATCTATGAGGACTAGGGTGGTTACATGTCTTGCCTAGCTTCACAGATTTAGTGACTGCCCTAGGGTTTGAAACCAGTTCTCTAGATTATTAATTCAATAGTACTTACATTTTGCCAAATTGTACAGAATAGAACCCCTTGGACTATATGAAATACAAGTTGAGCACCCTTAGTTAAAAAATATGAAATCTGAAATGCTCCAAGGTCTGAAACTTTTTGAGCACTAACATGACACCACCACTGGATAATTTCACACCATGAAATTGCTTCATATACAAAAGTATTTTAAAAAATTGTATAAAATTACCTTCAGGCCATATGAATAAGGTATATGTGAAAAACAAATTTCAAATTGAGACTTGGGTCCTGTTCCCAAGATAACTCATTGTGCATATGCAAATATTAAATCCAAAATCTGGAACACTTCTGGTCTTGAGTATTTTGAATAAGATACACTCAATCTATACCAAATAGTTTCTGCATTTAGATATATGCCAATCCAAGACTTTTCTATTTTAAGTCTCTTTGAGAGGAAGGAGAGAAAACTACTCACAAAGGTTGTGCTTCATATTAAGGAAAAAAAAACTTAGATTAAAAGCTGCTCTTTTTAAAGTACACAAGCAAGATCTAAAAGGATCAAACTGTTTCCAAGTAACTAAATTGTACCCCAGAACAAGTTCCAGAATATGTATAGGAATGCACAAATATCCAAATCTCAACAAGGTAAAATTTACAAGGTTGACTGTAAAATAAATAATTATCAAGAACTCAAAGAAGCAAGAAAATTTCTTTTCCTAAATTCACCTTGAGGTCCTTTTCTACATGTTGATTGTCATCTTTATCATTTTTGGGTTAATGTCCACAGATTCATTTTGGTCCTTAAGATGTTAAAGACAATTATACTTTGCTACTTTTGTTCCATAGAGGAAAACTATAATGTGCAAAATAGAAAATTTCTGGATATGTTAAACAGCAGAGTAGGCATGTAGAAGAAAGTGAGTTTAACAGAGCAATAAGAATGATACAAAATGAAACACAAATGAAATATTCAAGAAAACAACAGATCATGATTAAGCTATAAGAGTACTCCAAGCTGTCTACTGTATGTGCAATTATAATTCACAAAGGAAAGGCAGAGAGAAACACTTGAGGAAATAATGACCAAAAATATTCCAAAATTTGATGAAAATTATAAACCCATAGATTCATGAAACAATAAAGCTCAAACTTAAAAAATGGTGAACAAAACTACTAGGATATATCATCATCAAATTGATTTAAAATAGGAAAGAAGTAAACATATTAAAGGTAGGCAGAAGGAAAAACTACACATTACATAATTAGGAACAAGCCGGCTACGGTGGCGCACACCTGTAATCCTAGCACTTTGGGAGGCTGAGACAGGAGAATTGCAAATTCAAAGCCAGCTTCAGCAACTGCAAGGCGCTAAGCAACTCAGTGGGACCCTGTCTCTACATGAAACACAAAATTGGGCTGGGGATGTGGCTCAGTAGTCGAGTGTCCCTGAATTCAATCCCTCGTAGCAAAAACAAACAAACAAAAAAATTTAAAAAACCCAGACAAAAAACAAAACCAACATAATTAGGAACAAAGATAACAGATTTCTTTTTTTTAAATTAATTTATTTAAATGCATTTCAAGTCATAGTACATATATAGAGCTCAATTTTTCCATCTCTCTGGTTGCAAACAAGATAGAGTCACACCATTTATGTTTTCATACATGCACCTACGGTAGTAATGTCCATCTGAAGATAACAACAGATTTCTTGTTGGAAACAATGCAAGCAAGGCAACAGTGGAGTAGAGCCCATAAAAGATTGAAAGAAAGGTCAGTCCAGAATTCTATACCCTATGAAAATGTCTTTTAAAAGTTAAGGAAAAATAGTAACATTTTCAGATATACAAAAAGAGGAAGTATATATCATAAACACACCTGCACTATAAGAATTTTAAAGTTTAGGAGTAAAAATAATACCAGATGAAAATCTGGAGCAACACAAAGACTCAAAGAATACTCAAAATGATAATTATGTAGAGAAATACAAAAAGATTTATCATATATTTATATTTAAATTCTTTTTAAAATTGACTAAAACAAAAATAACAATGCACTGTGAGGTTTAAAATACAAGTAAAAGTTGGTCAGGCAAGGTGTCGCATGCCTGAAGTCCCAGCTACTTGGCAGTCTAAGGCAGGAGGATCACTTGTGTCCAGAAGTTTGAGGCCAGCCTGGACAACATAGTGAGACACACACACACACACACACACACACACTCTCTCTCTCTCTCTCTTTCTCTCTCATACACACACATAAGCACATGTGTGATTTAAAATCAAATGCATGAGAGATGTATAAAAGCTGAAAGGGGAACACTAAAGCAAGCTATTGTGAATTTTCTATACTACATGTAAAGTGGTATAATATAACTTGAAAGGAGATCATGATAAGTAAAAAATGTACATAGTATACCTTTAAATACGCTCTGAAATACTACTAAAAAGAGCAATAGCTAAAAAGTCAACAAAGGAGAGAAAATGGAATGATTACAAAATATTGATGTAAAATAAAGAGAAAAAGAGGAACAAAGAACAGATGGTATAAATGGAAAACAAACAGCAGATGGTAGATTTAAACCAAATCATATCAATAATTACATTAAATACAAATGTTCTAAGTATCCCAGTTAAAGTCAGAGATTTTGTTTTAATTTTTTTAAAAAGTAAGATATAACCTAAAAGATCTTCAAGAAACCTGCTATACAAATAAAGGCACAAAGAGGTTACGTGAAAAGAAAGAAAATCATATACCACAACACAACTCAAAAGAAATTGGCATTAATATCAGACTCAGTAGATTTCAGGGTAAAAAATTTCACCACAGAAAATGTGAGTCATTTCATAGTAATCAAGATACAAATTCATTGAGAGGCCCTAACTATCCTAAATGTATATGTAGCTCATAAAAGAGCCTCAAAATACATGAAACAAATATTGATAAAACTACAAATAGAAACAAAAACTCCACAATTGTAATCACAAATGTAAACACCCAATTCCCAATACTGACAGAACAAGTGGACAGACAATCTGCAAGGATATTAGTGACTTGAACAACACTATCAATTAACCTAAGTGATATTTTTAGAATACTCCACTCCATAGGAGAATACACATTCTTTTCAAACGTACGCAAAACACTTATGAAAACAGTTTATATTCTTGGCCATTAAGAAGCTATCAAATTTTAAAAGATGTAAGTCAAAGTAGGTTCTCTGAACACAATGGAATTAAACTATAAATCAAAAAGAAAAATATCTCAAGATATCTCCAAATATTTTAAACGAAATACCATACACTTAAATGTCTCATGAGTCCAAATGGAATGGAACAGCAAAAGACAAAGTATTTTGAACAGAATTAAAATAAAACGTATTAAAACTTGTAAATTTGTGGGATACAGTTAAGACAATATTTAACAACAAAAAAAAATCATACTAGTGCTCACCTACGTAAGAAGTCTCAAATCAACAACCTCAGATAAGAAACCATAATAAGAACAATGAAATCCAAAGCCAACAGAAGAAGGAAATGATAAAGATCAGAATAGAAATAAAATAGAAAAGAGAAGAATTATATAGAGAAATTAGTGAAAACAAAAGCTGATCCTTTTTAAAGATCAATGAAATTCACAAACCTCAAGGCAGATTTATTGGGGAAAAGAAAAGACAAACACAGCAAGATCAGGAATCATAGAAGTGATATCACTAAAGGTTCTACACTTATTTTAAAAAATAATAAGAGAGTAATATGAAGAGATTTATGTCAATAAATGTGACATCTTAATGAAATGGACAAATTCCTTGAAAACCAAAAACTGACAAAGCTTAGTCAAGAAAAAAGACACAAAAGGCAAATAACCACAATCATATTAAATCTATTATATAAACTAAATTCATAGGCAAAATTTTTCAGATAAAACCTCAGGCCCACGTAGCTTCACTGGGTAATTCTATTCAACATTTAAGGAAGTTATGATATTCATTATACACAAAGCCTTCCAGAAAATCGGAGTCTTTTCAAGTTGATTTATGGTTGGCATTACCCTCATACCAAAATAAGACAAAGACATTATAAGAAACCTATAGACCAATAGCCCAATAGAAATAAATTCAGATCTGTGAAGAAAATGTTTAGCCATTCAATCTAACAAAATATTTTAAAAAATCAATATTTCATGACCAAGTGGGGTTCATTCCAGGAATGGAAGATTTCTTTAACACTCTGAATTGTTCAATGTAACTAATCATTTTTAACAGATTAAATATATGTATATTATATATATATATATTCATTTTGATAGAGTCAAAAAAGCACTTGACAAAATCTAACATTCAGTCCTATTTAAAAAAAAAAAAAATTTCTCAGCAAATCAAGATAGAAGAAAGCAGGCATGGTGTCACATGTCTTGGAGGCCCAGCTACTTGGGAGGTAGAAGGATCACTTGAGGCCAGGAGTTCAGAGTCAGCCTAGACAACATAGTGAGACTTTGTTTCATAAGAAAAATAGAGAACAGAAAAGTCTCTTCAGCCTGAATAAGGACATCTCCAAAAAAGCTTTCAGGTAACATGGTAAGAGACTGAATACTTTTCTCCTAAGATCAATAATAAGACAAGGATTACACTATTTTTATTTAATTAAGTATGGGCAATAAAGCAATGAAAAGAAATAAGAAGCAAAACTGTCTTTATTCACAATGTTATCATCTACGTGAAATCTAATGGAATATATCAAAAAAGTTATTATAATCTTTGGGTTTCATAAAGTTGCAGGATATAATATCAATATAAAAAACAATAGTATTTCTATATAGTAACAACAGCAATTGGAATATAAATAATAGATTTACAATAGCATCAAAGTATGAAATTCTTATAGATAAATCTGACAAGAGATGTGTGAGACCTGTACTATGACATATCAAAATATTGCTGAGAGAAATTAAGAGACTTGAAAGATACAATAATGAATTTGTTTATGTCTAATCTCAAATTAATCTATAAATTCAGTGCAATCCCAATCAAAATCCTAGCAGATTTTTTTAAATGTAGAAACTAACAAGCATCCTAAAATTCACAGGAAAATGCCAAAGATCTACAATAGCCAAAATAACTGAAAAAAAATGAAGTTGGAAATTTTTACAACATGACTCTAAGACTCATAAAGCTACTTAAGACAGTATGAGATTAGCATAAATATACATAAATAGATCAATGGAACAGAGTCCAGTGTCTGGAAATGTACGTGCATGATATTTTGATTTTCAACAAAGATACAAAAGCAATTCGGTGTTGGGAGGCTGAGACAGGAGAATCGGGATTTCATAGCCAGCCTCAGCAACAGTGAGGTGCAAGCAACTCAGTGAGACCCTGTCTCTAAATAAAACACAAAACAGGGATGGGCATGTGGCTCAGTGGTTGATTGCCTCTGAGTTCAATCCCAGTACAAAAAAAAAAAAAAAAGCAATTCAGTGGATAAAAGATTTGGGTTTTTTGGTCTTTACAACAAATAGTGCTAGAAAAAAATGGATTTCCCAATGCAAAAAATAATATCTTCAATGCATTTATATACATTATATACAATTCACTTAAAGTAGACTTTTGTTCTAAATATTAAAGTTTCAATAGTGAAATACAGCAGAAAATCTTTGTGACTTTGGGTTAGACAAAGAACCTATTAGATATGACTCTAAGTGCACAATCCATTAAAAAAAAAAACTGGCAAAATAGACTCCACTGAAAGTAAGAACTTGTGCTCTCCAAAAGACACTACTGAAAATGCAAAGATTAGGGAAAAATAATTGCAAACCACATATCTATTAAAGAAGTGTATTTGAAATATATAAAAAACTAAACATCAGTAACAAGAAAACAACCCAAAACCAAAATGTGCAAAAGATTCAAGCAATTACCTCTCCAAAGTTATATGGATGAAAATAAATTTGAAAAAATACTCCATATTATTAGTCATTACAGAAATGCTAATTTAAACCACATGAGACACTGCTACATACTTATTAGGATAGCTAACACGCTGACAAGATTATAAAGCAACTGAAACTCATAGTGACTTGAGTTAGCTAAAAATCACTACAATCTCTGGGGAAATAATTTGGTAGTTTTTTTTTTTTAAGAAATTAAACCAAAACCTACCATATGATCCAATTTCTATTCCTAGGTATTTATGTAACTATGAGAAATAAAAGCTTGTGTCCATAAAAGTACTTGTAAAAATGTTCAAATCAGTTTTATTTGTAATAATCCCACCTGGAGATCACCCAAAGATACATAATCAGGTAAATGAACAATCCAATTGTGGTACAATGGGCAACTATCCAATAGTAAAAAGGAGTAAACTATTAATATATGCACCAACATGGATGAATCTCAAAATAATTTTGCTGATTGAAAGACGTTAGACCAAAAATATGTAGTTATTATTCTAGTCAAATAAAATCCTAGAAATTGCAAACTAACCTATAGTTTAAAGGAAGGGTTCATTGTTTGAATAGGCATGAACAGGGAAGATGCAGAAGGTGGAGATTACAAAAAGGCTTCAGGAAATTTTTCATGGTTACAGTATGTTCATTAGCTTGATTGTTGTGGATGTTTTTATGGGAACAACATATCCAATTGTATATGCTAAATAAGTGCAGTTTTATATCATTTGTATCTAAATCAAGTTACTTTTAATATCTAAAGTAGCTTTGCATAAAGCACCTGTAAATTTTTCCCCAACTTTATTGAGGTATAATTGACACATAAAATTGTATATATTTAAAGCATATAATTGATGTTTTGATACACAAACATATGTTGCAGAATGATAACCACAATCAAGCTAATTAATGTTTCTATTACCTTTTATAGTTACCTTTGTATGTGGGTATAGTGAAAATATTTAAGATTTCCTCTTAGCAAATTTAAAGTAAATTATACATTATTAACTGTAGTTACCATGATGTAGATTATGTGTATCAAGTTCTCTGAACTTGTTCCTCATAACTGAAAGTTAAATTGGGAGATGTTGGTCAAAGGGCACATATAAACTTCAATCTTGGCAATATAAAATCATTTTAAATCACCATGAAAAATGAGTAGAAAAAATTTAAATGGGTAACAACAAAATTCTCCACCATCTGCTAATTTTTGTATTCTCTATGGTGATGACACAACAACAACAAAAGAATCAATTGCCAAGAGTATTTTCCCATAACCTGTAAAGCAAGCACCTGGGCATATTTCCTCCTCAAAAAGATTCTACAGTCACCCAAACGCTAATGATCTGCCCTCTACTCAGATTGCTTTAAATTGTTATTTTTTCCTAAATAAATTGGAAAAGTGACTTAAATTGCCTTTAAAGACATAAGAATTTGATGCAAGTTTTATAAGACAAACTTTTTTCCTCTCTACCCGAGATAAATTAGCAATTGATATATATTTTAAAATAAATCTAAGAATAAACAAATTTGGTAGGTAACCATGTAAGACATAAAGTATGATGAACTGGAATGTAGAAATATGATTTTATTGTTGTTTCTTCTGTCTGCTATGTTCTCATCAATGGTTCCAATGCAAAAGTTAAGTGGAAAGACTTTTTCTGCTGGATTTTAAAACATGTAAGGCTAATTTTGCATTCTCTATTGGAGGTCTGCAAACTGACACAGGAGTTTAGAGTTGTATGTCTAATTTTTTTGTGGGAGATTTCAGCATTAGTTACAGATGTCTATAAAAAATTCAACCAACTTATTAATCTATCATTACTTCTCATTATTCCTGCTAAGGACAGGAATATTCAGAAATGTGTATCTTTTCTTTTGTAAAATATTTTTGCAATAAGCAATTTCAGAAGCAGCTTATGATGATAACCATCTAACAGATCAGGAAACTAGAAAGTTATACAAATTTATAAAGTCACAGATATTAATATTTCAAAAATTTTTGTTATGTGCTCAATTCATGAAATGACTAAAAACAAGAACATACCTTTTTATCAAAAATTATTCTACAATTGAAAAAGAACATTGAATTTTGACGTTTCATAATCCTAAGCAACTATGAAAAGTGACATACATAAAAATGACAAGAGTTTGATTTGTTGAGGGAAAATTTTTTCTTTTATGCAGATTTCAATTCAGACTTAGACATATTAAATAAGTGACAATTAAAATTAACTCTTAAAAGATAATCTGATTATTCAGAAAATATAATCAAATGAGGCTAGTAAAAGCCATCTATTTCAGAAGCAGTATGGTAGCATAGTTTCTGGATCAGTGAGACCTGGGCTCGAACCCTAGTCTGCCACTTACTGGCAGTAAGAGCATGCTCAGTTTATTCACTTTTCAGGAAGTTTAGAATGCCTATCTTGCTGAAATATTGTGAGAGCAGAGATAATGCATATACAGAATTAAAACTAGCACCTAGCAGATGAAAAGGGTTTGATAAAGTTTACTATTATTTGGATCCAAAAACTAGAAGATATTATAATAACTTATAAATTGGTTTTATTGAACCTTTACTTGCTTTCTTCTTACTGTAAAATACAGACTTTAAAATGACAAGTTTCCTTCATTTCCATTCACTGTCATAAATCCTTTCCTACAATCTCACCAGAAGAAATTTTCCTCTTTTTGTCAAAGACTGACTTTTCCTTGTACTTGAAAAGCATTTTCAAACAGAAATATTTGGAAGGAAAAAAACAGGACATGGAAATGGAATAGATGGGAGAAAATATTAAGGGAAACATCTAATATGGCTGTGAGGTCCTGAATCTAATAAATGGAGGGATAATGTTGCAGAAACTAGAACTTGGGGAGAAAAAAAGATCTGTGTGTGAAGGGGAAAGGAGAACATGATGAGTCCAGTTCGGGATATGGTGAAGAAGAACTTTCAGCAGGATGTCTAAATGAAACATCTGATGTGAAGCTGAAGATAAATAACTGAAGTTGACTTAAACATCAAGACTCCAGACAATGTAAGTTGTTAGAAGAGTGAAACAGTTGCCCTAATGTGTTTGCTATCACAAAGAAAGTGATAACTACTATATATTCCACATTTTAAAACCATGGTAAGCTTCAGACATATTTAGAAGAAAATAATTCAGAAATCATTTCTTGCTGTCACTTTATACTATATAATTATATTTCATAGGAATGATTCACAGGGTTGATGATGGGAGGAATATCTTCTGTCTGACAGGCTCACTCTCAATGATCCAGAAACTCTGTCACTGGGAAACCTGGGTAATCTGAGTTGCAATCAAGAAGTCACCGTCCCTTTTTACTCTGTATAGCAAAAACTACTTTGAAGTTTAATCAATTATGCATGATTAGGGTTTTTCTGTAATACTTTATTAAATGGTATATGCATTATAAAAAACTATATTATTTGATATAGATTCAATTTTTCCATTAACACACGTAATAAGATCGAGCTAAGAATAAAAGTCTTTTTTTATCCTTCCCCAAGCACCCCAGCCTCCAACCAACAACCAGAAGCAACCAATATCATACTTTAAAAAAAAACAACCACCAAACTTTCTTTCTTGACTGCTATTATAAGAAAGAAAACTTCATAATTGAGTTTTACATCATAGTCCTTCCAGAAAGGCCATGACTATTAAGTCATGAACTAATATTACAACATTAAGTTATGAAGTAATACATTTGCCTTTCTGGTTCATAGCTGTTACTAACCTATGAAGGAAATCCTATAATGAAACTCTGTTTTGCTCAATCTTTTATTTGTTGTTAAAGTAATATAACCTCCTAAGAATTTTTACTCTTAAGTATTATAGGCACTCACCCATGTATCTGCAAATGATTAAATCTTTTTAATCTTTACATGGAAACAAGTATTTTCCCAAGAAGCAAGATTAATATTTTATTAATACTTGTTATAGTTTCGATCTGGGGAGTCTCCAAAGTCTCACGTGTTAAAGGATTGGTTACCAGCCTGTGGGGCTTGATGGAAGGTGGTGGAAACCTAGGAGGTAGGCCTAGCAGAAAGAAGCGAGGTCACTGGAGATGAGTCCTTAAAAGGGTTATTGGACCTCTGTCCCCACCCTCAATGAGGTAAGCAGCTTTCCTCTACCATGAGCTCCCTTGCCATAATGTTCTGGCTTAGCACAGCCCCAAACTGATGGGCCAAGTGATCATGGACTAAAACCTCTGAAATCGTAAGCCAAAATAAACCTTTTCTTCTATAAACTGATCTATCTCAGGTATTTTTGGAGGGAAATCCAACTAACATAATACTTTTAATAATTTATTAGAGAATACTCAAAAATTTTCCAACAAAATAATTCAGAATTCCATGTATTGAACGCTAAAAAGAATTCACATTGTTGTTAAAAGTTGTAATTTTGAATACATCTTATTTTTAACTTAAAATTTCAAAGTTGACAGCAACCATATTTAAAACAGGAATATTTTTTAAAAAATCATCAAAAAGCAGGGTTATTTACTTAGTGAATTAATGTCTATTAAATGACAAATATGAGGCATCTTTCCATGAGGCTATTTTCAAATTTACAGTATTCATTTCTTCTACCATCTAAATCTTCAGCTGAGTTAATATTATGCAACTGCAAAGGATAGATATAACCTGATCTTCAGTTTAAGAGAATATAACAGATTTAAAAAACATTCTATGCTAAAAAGTCTGATATACAGGATAGAGGGGATTCCAAACCTGGATGGAAACTGACATAAGACTTAGCTTAATGTACATTAATGTGACACAAAAATATTTATTAGCAGTATAAAGCAGGATGCAAAATCTAGGGAGATACATTGGAAATAAATTTAGAATCATGAAATTTCTAAAGGAAATTCCTTTAGAATTTAAATTCTACCTAACTTATTCTCTTGTTATATATGAGAGAAAACAGACTGACAAAGTGAAGAGTTTCTCAAAGTTACACAGTATGGTGCAGAAACAAGAACTAGAACCCAGGTAATCTGACAGATCAATGGATGCTATATTCTCTAGCAGTCTTCACTTCAGGAGACAAAATTTTTCTAATTTCCTTTAAGAGATTAGTTTTTATTCTTGCATTGATGGAATTTCCAAGCCTTGCCTAAATGCCTAGGTTAATTTCAAGTGCTCCTCTTCTAGATTCCTAAACCACCTCATGGCCTACTTCAATTTTAACTCTTAGCACACCTAAATGACATTTTATGTTGCTGTTTCTCCCTACGAAATTGCAAATTTCCTGAAAGCTAAGACTGACTCAATCTTCATTGTACTCTTCATTAACTAGCACAGTGTTTGCCACATATTTTTTTTTAGTGAATAAAAACATACTAGTTGAATTGATCTGACTACTTCAAAGGCTCAACATGATCCTTATCTACTTTTTTTAGCCTCATATTCCCAAAGAATGGCATGCATCAGTGCCCTTGGTTTGCACTCAGGGCAAAGATCAGTTCCCACTGCATAGTTTTTGTTCAAGCAATGCTTTGCCCTTTTTTCCTCCCCACCCCAACCACCACACATCTCACTTCATTAACTCTCTGGAGTCATTTTTCTCCTGGAAGTCTTTCCTGGCTCATGACTTCTCTTCAATCTAAATTGGATCAATGCTTCTCTGAGCTTGAATAGCTCTCAGTACATATCTGTGCACTACATACATCCGATAAGACAATTATGCAAACACTCCACTCCACCCAAGTTCTTTTATTCATGTTGGTTTCCTCCAAGATTACTACACTGCCTTTTCTTAGTAGATGATTTAAACATGTGATTTGAATAAAAAGAACACAGAACAGGGAAATAATCTTGGAACAGGGTCTATTTTAGGGATGCATGCATGTTGAAATGCAAATAATTGGGTAGTATACTTTCTTAGGAGACAGTTGGAACCAAAATAGAAAAGAATCTTTCAATTTTGAGGATATAGTTCAAATCACAAAACAAGCAATAAAAGCCCTTATATAGGATAGTAAAATGATAAAAACCTATAAAAGAAGCAACAAACTAGGAACCTGAAAAGCAAGCCATTTATACAAATGCTAATAGAATAGTTATCATAACGAGGCACTTTGAATCTTGTTAAAAATTCATCCAAAGTGAAGAAAAATCAAGTTTTTTAAATTAAAAAACTTGCTAAGGTGCAAGAGAGTAATGGTGGTTACTTCCAAATAAATGTATAAAGCTTATTCCTTCTAATTCGCTTTCATTGTAGTAAACTATACATAATATTTACCATTTTAACCACACTTAAGTGCACAGTTCAGCGGCATTGTCTATTCGCATTGTTGTACAACCATCACCACTATCCATCTTCCAAACTAATTTTTAACACGCAAGCCATAGCCACAATTTTCCTAACTTTGCTGTAGTCACACGCTGAGCTTTACGCACCAACAAAAGCTTCTGCTGGGCAAAATTCAGAAACAGAAGAACGAAATAAATTAATGGACTATTTCTCAAGGGCTTCGTTTAATAGAATTTGAGAGCCAAGGTTTCACTTCATCAGCTCCCTACCAAACCTTCGGAAGTCATCAACGAATAAAGTACCACATCAGCAACCCACATCTCCCCCAAAACACAAGAGTCCCGAAAGACAGCTGTCCCGATCTAGTACGAATTCCCCGCAGCTTCCTTTCCTATTGCACAAACTGAGTAACGCAGGGACAGGACTGTCTTCCCGACACTGCTAAGAGGAAGTGCAGACAGAAGAGGGAAAAAAATAACATGAGAAAAAGAGCTAAAGTCTTAGCACGCCTCCTTTTTGCCTTCTCCGGTTTCCTCTTCTCACCGGTCCTCAACCTGGTTTTCTTAAACCCAAGACGAACTCGTTTACTTGAGCTCGCGCTTTTTATTGACGCAAACTTCCCATTCTCGCGGGAACTTAAGAGTCGGAGCCGGCAGGGCGAAAAAATCTCTCGAAATCTCAGTTGGCGCCGGTGCTGGAGCGTCGCTGAGGATTCCGAGGGGCGGGGCGCGGAGCTTGGGAGGGGCGGAGTCTAGCTTCAGAGAGGGGAGGGAAGAGGCGGGAGGGGGAGGTGAGAGAGGACGGGGGCGGGACCGCGTGGCCTGAGACCTGTTGATCGCAGGTATAGCCCGCCTGACCGGCTCTCTCGGGAGTGGAACGACTGCGCATGCTCGCTGGCGGCTCTGGGCCAGTAGCCGAGCGGCGGTGACGAACCGGCTCCACGGTTGCGGTTGTTGCGGTTGCTGCGATGGCGATGTGAGTGGGCCCGGGGCGGAATGGTGCTGACCCGGGTAGAGACGTCTTCTTCCAGCTGGACACTGAGCTCCTCCATCCGACAGAAGAGAGAAGAGGCGGAGACCGTTGAAAGGTAAGCCCCTAACTGTCCGCTCCGGCTTCTGTCTCTCCCGACACCCACGACCCCTCCCTCGGTCCCTCTTTCCCAGGGGCCAGGCAGGAAGCGGCCTCCTTCTCCTTGTCCCCCTCTCGCCGCTCTGGCCTCTCTACCGGCTGCTCGCTGTCGGACGAAGCCCCGGGCCGGGTGAAGGTCGGTGAGGACGGCGGTTCAGGGCACTCTCCCGCAAGCGAGGGGACGCGGCGCGTAGCTCTGCGGGCACTCCCTTTCGCCTGCCCCTGCCCTGCGTTCCTTGGCCGGCTCTTCCTGAACCTCGCGCTTCTTGTGCCCCAGCCTTCGCCTGCCCTTCGCCACGCTATCCCGCCTTTAGCCCCCGTTCATGGTTCTGCTTTTTGATCCCGTGCCCACTTGCCTTTTCGCCCGGATGGTCTTTGGTGTGGAGGCAATGTGTCTTTTTTGCTCCCCTGTTTTTTCCCTTTCCCTGTGCATCCTTGGTCTGGTTCTTTCCTACAAGGAGCTTTTCGCCCTAGCCGACCAGATTTCTAGCTCTGTTACCTCCGTAATTTGTATCTTGACTTTGTTTTCCTCTTACTTTCCTTGTTTGGTACTTCATCTTATGGTTTGTTGTTGCTGTTGTGAGTTTTTTGCATCGCTTTGCGCTAGAGTTCATTCCACCCCCCACCCACCTTACCATCTGAGGCCCTCACTTCCTTAGCTCTTTTGGTACCCTACCTCACTGTTTTCTGTCCCTGTCTTTCCATCCTATTCTATCCTGGCCCCATTTCTAGCCTCTAAGCCTGATTTTTTCCCCTCTAAAAGTCTTTAATATTTTCTTACAGGTTGAAACTCTTCAATTCGTTTGTTTTAATTTTTGTCAAATTCCTGAATAGTTCTAACATGCCCTTCTAGTCTCTTCTGCATTTTTCCTAAGCTCAGTAGATACTTAGTGTTCTTAGTTCAGCTTGCAGTTTAATGAAATTTCTTCCTCTTTCTCCACCAGCTGGAGATATCAAAAGAGTAAGTCTTACTGTTAGACTTACTGATTGAAGCTTTAATTTTTAAAAAAATTTTTTTAGCTGTTGATGGACCTTTATTTATTCATTTGTTTATATATGGTGCTGAGGATCGAACCCAGTGCCCCACACATGCAAGGCAAGCGCTCTACCACTGAGCCACAATCCCAGCCCCTGAAGCTTTAATTTTTAAAAATTATTTTTACTTGTCATGCCTGCAGAAGCAATTCCAGCATAGACATTATGAAACTATAAAGAGTTAACATTTGTTAAAGGTTGACCTACAAATACACTCTTGAATTTTTGGACATTTTATTGTCCTCCAGTAAATACAGATATCCAAGAACAAACCTTGAATGGAATTTAACAATTTATTTTGTAATTTATTATTTTGTAATTTATTATTATAAATTTGTAATTTATTATTAATTCTGTTTTATATGTTGCTGTTTCAATAGGTTACATCATTTTCCTGACTGTCACTGTTCTCCTTAATAAATGTGTACAATTTTTGCTAACTTAAAAATAGAATTAGTGTGCTTACTGAAGGAGAAATATTCAAGATCAGAAGTATTAAATTCTTGAGTTGGACAAAAGAACTTCTTAAACAGTTTTGAAAATTTTCCATTTCATTATGATCAAGATTTGATTTAAATAAAACTTCTCTTTCTATAAACAGTGGTGTAGTATCTTGTTTTGAAATTATCTTCTGAAATGATAATTTTCAGTGAAGTTTGCCTTTATTTTAGGGTTGAAGATCAACTGGATTATGTATTTCATTCTGGAAACTCAAAGCAGTCCACAAACAGTAAATTCTTCCTTATGTTATCTATGTCAGGTAGGAATTAAGTTTTCTGTTTCTATTTTCAGAAGGGTAATACTAAGGCAAAAGAGTATATTTCTTGTTCAAAGTGACTTGGAGGTAAAAGTAGGAGGTTTTGATGTTATAAGCTGCACTTTTTTTTCTTTTTTCTTTGGAAGAACCAGCAATTATTGGGTATAAGAGGTAATGAACTCTGATATATCTGATTTTTCAGATACAGATAAAGATTACTGGTCTTTCTGAAGGACGCCTGCTCCCCTTTAAATGCAAGTCTTTTTTATTTTTAGGTAAATGTTTATTTTTTTAAAAAATTAATACCTACAGATTCTTAGTATTGTAATGAGTTGATTCTGTGCTCTTAGAAATTAAAATAAAAATTCGTGGTGTACAGCAGGCATAGGACTAGATGTCAAAAGACTTGAACTTATGATGACTCATGACTTTGGTTTGTCGAAAACACTTAACCTCTATACCTTAATGTCCCCACTTGTAAAAGTTGGATATTAAAGTTGACTATCCAGTAACCTCTCAGTAGCAAAGACCTAATCATTCAAACATGCTTTGGACCATCATAGACAAAAATTGCTGTGTAAATACTTAAGTTTTTGTCTCTGATTTTAGATTACATAGTAGGAATATATTGACTGCTTAAATCCTTTTAAGATCCAGTTGAAGCTTTAGTTTTTTTTTTTAATTACAGATTTCTATAAGAAATGTAGTAGATGGCTAGTGAATTATGGACCAGCTTAGTTTACTCAATTTTTATACACAGTAAGACAGACACTGCAGCGTTCAATATGTAAAACAAACAGATAATGCTCCTTGTTTGCCAGGAGTTGGTACTGAAAGAGCTATAAAAGTTTTACATATATGTTTGGCTATCTTTTTAAGTTTCTGTTGTCTTGTCTGTTTTCTGTAAATATAGACCTTTGAGAGGAGGTGTGTGTGGGTTGGGGGTGCTTAAGGGATAGAAAGGATAAAGACTGCTTTGATTCTGGGTATTGAGGAAAAACTACTTAGGAGTTTTGAGATATGTACATGTATTTATTCAAATAAATGAGTGGAGATAGAGCATATAGATTAGAAGTGAGTTGTTGTTTTGCATAGTCAGGAAAAGGATTCAGAGATGAATAGGAATGAGAAGCAGAGTAATAATATGAGAAGAAAGCATTCTTTATGGAACCAGTGCTTTTTTGGAAAAGCTATAATGCACAAGTTGTTTCCAGCATTTTATTTCTAAGAATTGGCAGATTTTAACAGGTATATGCTTGGTTATCAAAGGTACACTAAATTTAAAATAAAAATTAACATTTTTTCTTAATAAAAATATAACAGTGTTAGACATATCATACCATTAAAAAATATCTACTACTTGAATAACCCCTTACATAGTTCTTACTATCATGAAACAAACTTTATGAACTAATTCTTAATCAAGAAATCAGAGCTGGGTGTGGTGGCACACGCCTGTAATCCCAGCACTTTGGGAGGCTAAGACAGGAGAATCGCGAGTTCAGAGCCAGCCTCAGCAATGGCGAGGTGCCAAGCAACTCATTGAGAACCTGTCTCTACATGAAACACAAAATAGGACTGGAGATGTGGCTCAGTGGTCAAGTACCCCTGAGTTCAATCCCTGGTACCAAAAAAAAAAAAAAAAGAAAAAGATCATTCTGAGAAAATTATAGCATACTTCCTTTTATGGGATTACATCTCTAGATGTAGACCATTCAGAATAGAGTGTTGTTAAATTATGTTTGCCAATATAGCAGTCTACCAATAGCATTCTGGAACATTTCTGTTAAGTTCTGAAATGTCCTTGTACTATAGTTCTTAATTTAATCTAAACTAGAATTAGCATTTTTATATTGAATCCCATTGATGTTTCCTTATAGGATAGAAGTTCATCATTTATGTTTGTTTTTAAAATGGTGGTAACTAATGCCTACTCTTTGGTGTCTTCAAATTGCCAGTAAGTAAGGCTTACTTGGAAATGCTATTGTCTGTAAATGTATAAAGCAATAAAGTCAGGGCTTTATTGACAATCACAATTTAAGACCTTAGAGGCCTGTATACCCTTAGAAGCCTATATATCCTTTACCATTATTTTCATATTTTGGAATTGAGAACCCCAGATGTTGAGACTACCTTTGTTCTTACCCAAGTTTATTATAAGATGTAAAATTGTTTCCCTCCCTCAGGTGGTTTAGTTTAAAATGTAGGCTGCCACTCACCTCTTTATGCAAAATTAATAACTATTTTGTCAACATATAATAGCAACATAAGGGCTGGGATTGTGGCTCAGTGGTAGAGCGCTTGCCTCACATGCATGAGGCACTGAGTTTGATCCTCAGCACCACATAAAAATAAATAAAAATATTGTGTCCTTCTACAACTAAAAAAACAATATTTAAAAAATAATAGCAACATAAAATGAAAAGATGATAGGCCTCATTTTGGTAGAAGAGTTTTGAAATAGTCCTAAGGCAGAGTGAGCTAGGGAAATGTTAGTGGAAATCAGTAGAAAAAATTCTTTGAGTAGATAGTTGAAAATATTCATTGTTGAGCTGGGATTGTTGCTCAAGGGTAAAGCATTTGCCTAGCACGTTTGAGGCACTGGGTTCAATCCTCAGCACAACATAAAAATAAAAAAGTACAATAAAGGTATTGTGTCCATCTACAACTAAAAATATTTTAAAAAGAAAATATTGTCTATTTTTCCCCTAGTTTTCCCCCACACCTAAAAAGATCTTAATTGAAGCCAATCCAAAATATTTATTGTTTTTCCCCTAGTTTTCCCCAGCACCTAAAATGATTGACGCTATCCCTTCTCCTTTTAAGGTCCTCTGGCTTATAAATGAAAGTCTTTTCAAGTCATGCAATTGAAATAATAGCCTGTTTACTTGAGTTGCATTATTTTAAATAGACATTTCCTTGCATGAAACCCTAAAAACAGATAAAAATCACAATGTCACAATATTTATTGAATACCATGAACCAAGGGCAATGATTAATGCTTTGTGTATATTACCTTTTTTAGCTTTACCTTTTGAGTTAAGAAGTATAAATATTACTTCCATTTGAAAAAACTGAGGCTTACTTAGATCGTCTGAATTAGAATCTAGGTCTGTCTGATATCAAACTTACTGGTAGACTTAAGAAAATATGGGAAACATGTCAAGAAAACATTGTTTTTTAGAATATTTTTCATAATGTGGATAACTCTTTTTATTCTGATTCTGAGCTTTGTTTTCTGTTGAGATAACCAGTAAGAGGAAATATTTTGAGCATTGCTGGACAGATCCTAGCACCAAAAGATAGCTTGTGGTTCTAAGTTTCTCTTCTTGTTAAGGGAAATAACTATGTTTTGGTAGCTTTGAGAGGTAGCTTCATTAAATGTCACATAATGAGCAATGAAAGTTTTTCTTTACTTCATTCTCATGTGGTAAGTGAACCATGGAAATACTTTCAGAGATTACTATGTTTCCTTTTCTATTATGTTTAAAAATTGTTTTTTGCTAGAGGTTTTTTATGGTATTAACACAGTTATCCAGTATTGAGAATGCTTCTTAATGTAGATGTCAGTTCTAAAATTAGTAACAATATATTTGCCTTTCAGTAGACAGCTATTTAAACAAAAATTTTAAAGAAATTGGAAGAGACAGTGTCTTTAGAACTATAGTTTTGCATGTGTGGCTATAGGTTGTGAGAAATGAGGATTTTATAATTTAGAAATAATGTTTACTCCATGGCAAATTGAATATAGCTATTAAGTGTAATGTTGCATTCTGATTTTAGGTTTTCTTTTGCTAGCCCCTTTTTTTGTGGCTTGATGGTCATTATATCTACTTCCTAGAGCAGTTCAGGTGTGAATTTTAGAATTTCGCAGGTACAAATATAGACTACTGAGTTTTTTTGTCCTTTTTTATTATTTCCTTACTGTGTGAGCTTGGATGAATTATGTAAACTTTATGCTCCTTAGTTTCCTCTCCTATAAAATGGAATAATATAAGCTCTTTCATTTTTTTAGGAGAATTTAATGAAATAACATAATTAAAGCTATTGGTAAGTAGTTGGTAGGCCAATAAGTTTTAAGTGCCTATGTTTGGTTTTATTCTATAATACTATTTGGTCTATATTTGGTATAACCAACAGAGAAACATGCAGCTTTTTAAAATATAATTTGTCTATCAAGCTGTTCTCATTATCTTTCCTTTAGAAGAGCAACCTTCTGTCCCTAGTCTTAGAAGAGAAGAATTTAATATTCTCTTTTTAAGTATTTCTGTAATTCACGCAGCATAGCCTATGGTTGGTGAAATAAACTATATCCAAAGTTCATTTTGGTAAATAAGAAGCAGCAGCAAGTTTCTAGAGAAGTGATTTTTCTTACTATATGTGTCCCCTTTACTGTATTGATTCTGAAAAGCTTAGCTTTGCTAAGCGTATTACAGCAAAGCGTATTATACACGTGAATGATTGTGAAAAAAACAAGTTAAAAGCCATCTGAGTGGTGGTGATCTTCAGAGTCAGGCAAATGACAGGTGGCTTGACCATTTGCAGCAGCTTATAATCTAGTGACTGAGCATATTTAGCTCTTGCAGGAAGGAGTTTACAAGGATGGGTAGGGTGTCATGGTCTCAGCCAACCAGAAAAGGACCTAAATATAAATCAAAAAATAAAACCGTAGCTAAGATATTCTGACTAGAATAATCAATGCAGACTTAATCAACTTAGGTGGCCAGAATTTACACCAGATAGTAGGATTAGGGGTGCAAGACTAATTCAGATGTCACTGATTGATTGTTTTCAGCATATTGCTGTTTGGTCCTACAGACTCAAGATTAACTCAGAAAAAGTCCATATAGATTGCAGTTTTCCTGTGCCCTAAGTGAGTGGGACTTAGGAAAGGTAGTAGCTGAGTATACCTTTCACCAAGAAACATCTTTCTACTCTCTCTCCTTGGTCTGGCACAGATAAAATTGTTATAAAAATCTATTGTTTTTTTTTCAAGAAAACAGTATTCTAAAAACTTCTAGAGTTAATCCTGTTTTAGAATTCCTGCTTATTTTTTAAAAGAAGACCCAAGAAAATTAATACAAAATTTAAACTTGCTGCTGTTAAATGCATTGAATCAACCTCTTTATAGATCTAGAAAATAACACTCTTCTAGAACTATCATATTCCTATTTAGCATATGTGAATTTAACTATACATGTTAAATGTTCTCTTCATTGTTTCTGGATCCCAAATGTCAGTCTCAGTTCCCATTTAAAAGGGTTTCATCTAGTTGAATGTCATTCTGTTGTTCCTTCATTGAGTATTAGATCCCATTTGTCCATTATAATGCCAGCTTTTTACTATATTGAATATATTGAATGTGAGCATTTAAAGATGTGTGTGTGTATATATGTATATATATATATTTCTTTTTGAACAAAGTGCCCAATATTAGTTAGCAGATGAAAAAAAAAAGAACTTTTTGCTAATGAGAAATGATGTATCAGTTATAACAGGGGGCTTTTCAAAGGGACTTTAAGGGTAAGTTGATCAATATGAGATTTTTTTTTTTTCTTACAAGGTGATATCTTTTTGGACATCATAGCTTGGACCATCAGTTACAAACTCTGAACCTATTTGTCCCACAGTTGCTAATTTACGAATAAAATTCAGAAACTGGAGCTGTTACCTTCATAATTAATGAAAGGTCATCTATTTAGTCCTTAGGCTGGGAAAGGGATCTGGAATTTCCAGTTTGTTCAACTTGTTTACCTTTTGCATCAGAAGAGAGAATATCCTAAGAGTCAGAGCTGTTGTTTGATTCCTGTGAGAGGAACCAGTCATCCCCTATGGTCTCCAGTCTATCTTAAGGGACCACTGAGCTGTTCCTCTTAGGTTTTGTTTTGTTTTGTTTTCTCTTAGTATTAGGTGTTTTCATATCCTTTTTTATTCTGAAGCACTCATAAATTCTGACTGAATTCAAGGTGGTGTTTTAGGATCGTTGTGGATGGTGCAGGAGCATCTCCCACATTTTTCTAGATATATTCATGCCTGGACTTTCCTTTGTGGAAATTGGATATCTCTCAGCTGATCTGATCCTTGCAGTCTTAGAAGCAATGCATGGTTTTATGTACTTAGGACAGTTTCTGGAGCAGTTACTATACACACTAGCAGCTAAAGGGATGCTTTGCTATTTCTAGACTGTGCTATCCAATAGAAATATCTGAGATGTATAACTTAAAATTTTCTGGTAGCCTCATCAAAAAATTAGACTTAACCTAATATATCCAAAATATTATTTCAAAATATGATCAGAATAAAAACAGATTGAGATATTACAATTCTTTTCTTTTGTACTGTGTTTAAAATCCATTGTGTAGTTTGTATTCACAGCATTTCAGTTGGGACACTAAGTTTTTAAAAGTACTTTACTTTTTTTAATGATTAAAATTAATCCTTAAAAAGCAATGTTTTTAATAGGGAAATATTTCACATTGCTTCAGTGTTAGATTTAAATTTAGTTAAATGCAATTTAAAATTCAGTTCCTTAGACACATTCTAATTGCTCAATAATCACATGTTGCTGGTGACTTCCTTGTTGGAGTGAGCAGCTTTAGAGGACCAAGAATGACCTTCAGACTAATTGGTGATTTTTTTTTTTTCTTTGAGAGAAAGCTAACTTTTCCTGAGGTATTTACAAGGTAATTAATTGTCAGTTCTTTTAGCCTTTCTGGTTCTTGTCTCTAGGGTCCCTGCAGCATACGTTTATTAAGTATCACAGCCATTTCCTGTTTGGGGTTCCCATTGGCTTCTTTGGATTGGGGTTTTTAGTTTGCTCAGGTGAATTATCTGTAATGACCTAGGAAATGCCCAGGAAATTCCTTAGGTTGCTTTGCTAGGGCTAGTAGAATGAATGAATGAATGAATGAATGAATGAATGAATGAATGATTGACTGATTCAGTTTGGGATAAATTGGCTGATTCCATTAGTTTCAGAGGCTCAGATTAAAGTAATGAGTTCTGAGTCAGTCAGTGTACTATGCAAGAGGGCCATGATATTCAAGGGTTTTAGTGATTGCAGAAAGATCTTTCAGGAAGGCCATGATATTCATGGGTTTTAGTGATTGCAGAAAGATCTTTGCAATGGAGAGTCTCCCATGCATCATCTGAATGAAAGAAGTCCTTTCTGCATTTTCTTTAGTTCTTGATAAAGGACAGACCAGAGTTTTTCTGGTTCATGAGTAGCATAAAACTGTTTAAGTCACAGATTTCCACTGTTATGCCATAGAAAAAATTTGTTTGTGGTGGTTGAATTTGGTTTGAAATATACAGGTTTTTTTGTTTTGTTTTGTTTTGCTTTTGTTTCTTAGGTAGTTGGCACCATCTAAAATTGAGACAATTTCACCATTAGAGGGAAAAATTGACTTCCAATTTCCTTTTAAAAATGTGTAAGTCCCTGATAGCATTAGGTAGCAAGGATTAGTGGAGTCAAATAGCAATTACTTTGCTTTGTATAGATGGGGAAAAGAGTAGTTTATGACAAGAGGATCAGAAAGATGCTCTTTGACTCTAAAAGTCCTCTGCATTTTTTTCTTTCTGCTTTTGCCTATTCTCTTTTTCTTTTAGTTCCTTTGCGTTTTTTCTTTTACCAATACATAAAAGTATAAACGTTCCTGTTTTGTTTTGTTTTAGTGAGGGATGAGAGTCACATTGATTTATCAGTATCACTGTGTATATCTGCATGTTTCTATTTAGGTAATATTTAGAACAAGGAAAGAATTTAAAGAGAACTAAGCAGCAGCAATAGTACAAAAAAGCAGCAGGATGCAAGAGTAAGGGTGGAGGAAACTGCTAGTAGTTCTTGAACTTATACTAATAAAGGAATTTTAATATCAAAATTTATTCATGTATGTGTGTTTTCAGTATATCAATATAATAATTCCTTTCTTAAAATTAGTTCAGCTTAAAGAGGAGAAAATAGTAATAATATTTTTGGAATCTTTAATGTCAATGTGTTAAATGTTCCTTAAATATTAAATTGAGCACTAATTGTGTGTCTGGCAGTAGGAATTCAGCAGTGAACAGAGTAATCAGAATTTCCTACTTTCATGGAGGTTACATTTTAGCAAAGGAAAGACATAGTAAAGACTAATAAGTAAAATTCTTCAGTATGTTAGATTGCAAAATATAAAGGAAGAAAGAGATACTGTGTGACAGGAGCAGAGTTACTATTTTAGACAGTGTGGCCAAGGAAGGCCTAATTGAGAAGTTGGTATTTGAGTCAAGACCAAAAGGAGGTAAAGGAATAAGTCACGTGAATATTTCAAATGAAGGATGTTCCAAGGAATAATGAGTGGAAAGGCCCTCAGGTGAGAGGTACACATATTTGGTGTGCCTAAGAATAAAAAGGAAATAAATGTGATTGGAGCGGGCAGAATAGTAGGACATGAGTTCAAAGAAATTATGGACGATCCTGCTAATAGATAATACATTAGGTGTGTTTGCTATATCAGAGAGTTTTGAAACATGAGCAGTGTAGGCAGCTAAGACATTCAGGAATCCATAATCCTACCATCTTTTTGCTTTCCTATTCTTAAGGGCTTTTTCCTAATGTGTGTGATCAAAAATTGGTTACTATCAAAAAGATATTCCAGCCTATTAATAAAACAAAGGCAGATGAAGTTCAGGGCAAAGAAATTCCTTTTTTAAAAGGGAGGCAGATATTGCATATATCACTTCAGCTTATATTCCATTAGTTGGATCACTTGGCTACATTCCATGGGTAGAATCACTTGGTATCAAAAGAATTTAGGAAATGTAATCTCAGGCTTGGTGATCATTGGCTAGGAAGAAGAGGAAAATGGAAATGACAAGCAGTCTTCAGACTAGAGTCTGCCACTCCAGCCATCCACTACCCATATGTATTATTCATCCTACCTATTAAAAACACTCCTACTTTCCTGCCCTAAGGAAAACAACCAAGGTGCCATCCTTTAGTTGCATTAAACCATGCTTACTGAGAAGTACAATACTTTCAGTCCAGTGACCTGTAAACAAAACAGCAATCTGTTCCACCTCTATCCCTTACACATACTGAACATTTTATGGTGAATTAGAAACAGGAAGATAGTAATCAAGTCTCCCATTTGGGAAACAAACAAATATTTTCTCATTGAGATGAATGTTGGACAGGAATGATGAAGATTCTAGGCCCTGGCAGTGGAATACCTTTAGTCCTGCTTCCTGGTAAGAATGCCTTTGTTTGCCTATGTTCATTGCATTCTGATCCTTCTTTTTGCTGTTGATAATTTCCTTATGTTAACCTCCATGACCACGTTTGCAATTAGGGTTGAAAGTTTGTCCACTTAGGCTACACAGCTTTTATATCCTCCTTCCTACTACTGCAAGTTTGCCACCTTACAAGTTACACAGTTATAGGCTTTTCAGGTTAGCTTGTAATTTGACAAATACAATTCTGTCAAAAACAAAGCAGGATTTTTTTCGTTTGTCTCCATTCAGTTCTGTGACAGTAACTTGACGTGTTTCATATGCCTGCCTGCCTTTCCTTTTTTTTTTCCTGTGCACACAACACATTTTAATGAGGTACATCCTCATCCCTCATTTTAATGACAACTATCATGAAACTATCTGAAACAGTGGGCATTAGTGAGATGGCAGCATCTTTAACCTACAGCACTGAATACCTTTATTTTATTAAGATATCTTGGAAAAATTCCTTTGGGAAGAGTGCTAATTGGATGTGGGTATTGAAGCACTAGACCGCAAGGTGCACATTTCTGCTATTTTCTTTCTTTCCACATTTGCCTATCTACTAGCTAATTCTTGCCTATGTAAACACAGCAAAGAACCACCAACAAATGCAGTGTTGTGGCATTCTTCATCTACTTTTCTGGTGGGTATGAGCTTTTTGTGGACCCCTATTTCTGCAAGTTATTGTGGACAACAGTTTTGTCAATTGTTTAGCTTCCATACAAGTAGGTCACTAGTATTCCAGTAGTGTGTTTCTCTGTTGCCTGTTATAAAATTACTAAACTGGCGCTACATATTTAAGGATTTTGTTATGCATTACTCTAATTCTGATATTAATTCCTGTGTTAAGGAAAAGGCCAAGTTGTAGTAAATGGGATCCAAAAATGAAAATAGCTTAAATTAGAAAGCTTAAATAGTTAAATGAGAAAAGTTTCTCTTCCATATTATTATATGATTTAGGTGGTAGGGGTGGTAGGATATGAGTATAGCTACCAAAATATTGGATCTGGGACTCAAATCCTAAGTCCATATTTTAACTATTGTCCTATACTTTTATGTATTTATTGCTTCCTGGTGGATAGATAGCTTTTTGAGATCAGGAATTGAGCTATATCTTGTATCTATTATAATTCCTAGCCTATAGTAGGTGTTCTATAAGGGTTTGATTGGATATTTGTTTTATATCTGAGAAGCTAAGTCCTGGAGACTTGACTAAACTTGAATCAGAATCATAACCACAGCATGATCTAAACCCTGCCCACATGAAAATGTGTGTATATGTAAAATGCCTTCTTAGATGTTTTTCCATCAAATGCAGAATGCCTTTTATAAAGATGGCATTGTTTTAATCTACATTGATTATTATTATTAGTGATGCAGTTATTAAAGTTGAAAGTAGCCAGTTTGGAAGTTGGCAAACTCTGCCTTTATGAGGCAAAAAGTTCTGTGTTGAAGAGTGAACGTGATCTTCATTCTAATTTTTTATTACAATATTTATACCAAGAGCAAAACAATATTTTAAAATTAAGTATTGTTTGAAATGTGAAAAAAAATGTAGCACAATGAGGCAACTTTTCTGTCAAAATATTTTAAATAGCCCATTTTATGCACACACACATATATGCATACAAAGACATACATATGAAATTTTACAAATCAGTTATTTAAAAATGACGAGTTCTATATCTTAAGAATTAACAAGTTTGTAATGCTTTGGTATTAATGAGGATTGTTTCTGAATCACTGAACTAAGAAAATAAAGTACCTTATTCTTATATTTGCATTATACATAAGTGAATCCTTAATAAAGTTGATGTTGATATTAGTGAAATTATAATTTGTTCCTAAGCCTTATCGAGGATATAGATATTTTATGTAAATTGAGAATGTTAATTATTGAAGCATATACAGATTTCCTTATGTCTGCTATTTTGTTTAAGATGTTATTGTTTGTCTCTCATAGGGGAAACAATATATTTGTAACAAGAAGCAGTAACTGGAAGTACAAGATTGATTTTTTAATAATGTTAAAATGAAATTTTGATCAGCAGAGGTAAGGATATGACATTTCTTTTGCAATTAATTAATGTAGATTTGAATGTATGCTAAATTTTAAGGAAGAACTATTTCAAGAACTATGAAGGATCTAAGATTTTACCCCACTTGCAAGCTAGCAAGGTAGCCTGCCATGGTACTATGGATTTCAACAGAAGACAAGAGAGTCACGGATCAAAGACAAAGATGGTTTATACTTAAAACAGTAGTAGCTTGTGTACCAGGTAATACCTGCATATGAATAGGTTTTTTCACAGGAGAGGAACCCTGAGCTAAGAGAACCTAATCTGTTATAATGGAAAATAAATTCATCTGGCTTTTGCCTTGGGAGATTTTATTTTCATTATATGGGACAGTAAACAGATCTTCCCTTTGTTTTAGTATATGACACTGTGTCTGAATTTTAAGACTATATACAAACATCTACATAAACTGTATACAAAAAGTAGTCTGGAACAAAGGCTATCAGTGTCTCTATGAGTAAGACATGCAGAAATACAAAAAAATTATACAGAATTGTCTACCAACGTTTTTTACTCTTAATTTGCTATTAAATATGTCTATTGATGGGAATGATTGCTACTTTTTTTTCTGAAATAGTGAAAAGATTGAACTGAAGTACCCAGCAGTGGGTGATTATCTAAATTATAACATGTTCACAGTTATATAATAATTACAATTAAAAATAATATTGTACAACTACATTTATTGACTTATATGTCCACCAGAAAATTTAGATAAGCAGATTATAAAGTGTACATGTGGTTTGATCCCATTTCTATAAATATTGTACTAATTGTACTAATGTGCACACATTAGAATGTATACCAACCATATATAGATATATGTATTAATGGATGGAATTGTTTGGATCCTCTGTTTTCTTTTTTTCTTTTTTAAATTAATTTATTTAAATGCATTTCAAGTCATAGTACATATATAGAGCTCAATGTTTCCATTTCTCTGGTTGCAAATCAGATAGAGTCACACCATTTGTGTCTTCATACATGCACCTAGGGTAGTGATGAC
>CM053406.1:76912670-77178657 GCA_028644305.1 Xerus rutilus | reverse complement strand
GTTGAAGGGCATCTAGGTTGCTTCCACAGTTTTGCAATTGTGAATTGTGCTGCTATAAACATTGAAGTGGCTGTGTCTCTGTAGTATGCTGTTTTTAAATCTTTAGGGTATAGGCCGAAGAGTGGAATAGCGGGATCAAATGGTGGTTCCATTCCAAGTTTTTTAAGGAATCTCCATACTGCTTTCCAGATTGGTTGCATCAGTTTGCAGTCCCACCAGCAATGTTTGAGTGTGCATTTTTCACCACATCCTCGCCAGCACTTATTGTTGCTGATATTTTGGATAGCTGCCATTCTGACTGGGGTGAGATGAAATCTGAGAGTAGTTTTGATTTGCATTTCTTTACTGGCTAGAGGTGTTGAACATTTCTTCATATATTTGTTTACTGATTGTATATCTTCTTCTGAGAGGTTTCTGTTCAGCTCCTTATCCCATTTATTGATTGGGTTGTTTGTTTTTTTGGTGTTAAGTCTTTTGAGTTCTTTGTATATCTTGGAGATCAGTGCTCTATCTGATGTGCGTGTAGCAAAAATTTGCTCCCAGAATGTAGGCTCTCTGTTCACCTCCTTGATAGTTTCTTTTGCTGAGAAGAAGCTTTTTAGTTTAAGTTCATCCCATTTATTGATTCTTGCTTTTATTTCGTATGCTTTTGGAGTCTTGTTAAGGAATTCAGGGCCTATTCCAACGTGATGAAGATTTGGACCTACTTTCTCCTCAATTAGACGCAGGGTCTCTGGTCTAATTCCTAGGTCTCTGTTTTCTTGCTTGTTGGTTTTTTTCTTTTTTAAACCTTCTTTGAAAATGAATATTTTAATTTTTTATAATGAAGGAGAAATTTTTCTCTTTCTTTAATTTAAAAGTAAATAGTCACTGAAGAACTCTTTCTTCACTTAACAGAGGAAAGCCTTGTATGGATTTAAATGGGGATAAAAAAATGTTCTCATTTTGACTGTGAAGCTACCATTATGTGTAAAGTAGACTACAGAATAATAATTAAGTGGCTTAAAGTTTTAAAAAATCATCTTATTTATGAGATAAAATCAAGAATTTGTTTTAGTAACATTATATTTGTTCTCACACAAATGTCATTAAAGGAAACATCTTGGGAAAACATTTTAAGAGGACAAATCTTAAATTATAGAAAGTAGTGCTATTTGATAAGTATAGGTTTTTAGTGCTCTTTAGTTTGATTAGGCTAAGTTAGGCACACTGAAATAGTTTGCTGCTTTTTTTAGGCAGGGCGGGTACTGGGGATTGCACCCAGGGGCACTTAACCGCTGAACCACATCCCGAACCCTTTTTTCTTTTCTTTTCTTTTTTTTTTAATTTTCAGACAGGATCTCAATAAGTTGCTTAGGGCCTCTCTAAGTTGCTGAGGCTAGCTTTGAACTTGGAATCCTCCTGCCTCAGCCTCCCAAGTTGCTGCAATTACAGGTGCAAGCCACCATACCCAGCAGTGTGCTTCATTCTTAATTTCTGCTTATGTATCATATTCTGAAATATGTTTAAATTATTGTGTTTTTTATAAATTGGCAGTTTTGTACTTCTCATGATTTTTTTCTCCTCTTCTTTAAGGTGCTGTTTCCAGATTTATCTTGTGGGTATAAATTAAAAATGACTGAAGTTCAAGCAATGGTAGAATTTTCTGTAGAGCTAAATAAGTTCTACAATGTGGATTTATTCCAGAGAGGGTATGTATTTTAATGTTAAAATTATGTATTTTGCATAAGATAGAAATACAGCTTTAAGTTAAATTTAATTGCATATGTTTGTTCCAGCATTTAAAAGGAAAACAATAAGCTACATTCAAGTAATTATTTTCTGAGAAATGCCTTTTGTTAAATAGATATTTTGGAATTATTCACATGGATTTGGTGATGATGTTGAATATATTCAATATGCTTTTATTAATTTATACTGACCATTAAAAGAACTTTAATGAAAACATGTAAGACTCCCATTTTTGCTCTTCAAAACCTTAGTGTAATGGGAAAAATAAATTATACAGACAAAACAGCTAAGTAGAAAAACAAAGCACATATGATAAAGTTTCAGTAAGCATATAGAGGAAGTGCTTTAGATAGTGGAGCAAATGACATCTTTCTGGATTAGTCTGTTAGGAAACTCATTATGGAGAGAGAAGATCAAAATGTGGATAAGACTTGAACAGGCAATGGATGAAGTGGGATCCTTTTAGCAGGAAAGAACAGTATGAATCAAAATAGTGGAACTAAGCCTTGAAATTAGGAATGAGCATGTTATTTTTTAAAATGCTTAGGAAATTGGATATTTTCTAGGAGAATTACAAAAAAAAGAGTAAGTTTTGTTTTTGAAGGTCTTATAATAGTCTGGAGAAGAGTTGATACTGTGGATTTAGGTAATCATTGGTAGTAAGAATAAAATTATCACTATTAGAACAAGCATTTACACAATGAAGATTGTAATAGATTAGTGGTTAGAGAAGAAATAGAAACAGACAACAGTTCTGAGACATTTGCAATAATTCCAGATATAAATCTGAAGGCCTGTACTGAGAGGTGGTAGTGGTAGGATAAGAGATTTTTTTTTTTTAAATTGGTCTTGACTGTCATCTTATCGAAAAAGTAAAAACAGCTGTGGTATGCTCTGCTCCATGCAGTCTCATTTTTTCAGCAGGCTAACGGGTTGTTTTCATGGCCAAGGTAGGAGTTCAAGAAAGGGAGCAGAAGATGCAAGCCCCTTTGAATTCACACTGTCATTTCTGCTGTAGTCTTTTAGCCAAGCAAGTGGCAAGGGCTGGCCAACAGTCCAGGCTGGTGACTTTATGTGTCCAGGTGCATTGGTGCACATCTGTAATCCCGGCTACTTGGGAGGCTGAAGCAGGAGAATTGCAAGTTCGAGACCAGCCTCAGGAATTTAGCAAGACTGTCAAAATAAAAATTCAAAAGGGCTCTGGGTATAATTGAGTGGTAAAGCACCCCTGAGTTTAATTCCCAGTACGAGAGAGAAATGAAAAACCTTTGTGGAGATTCCATGTACCCAAGTGGTCTATTCTATACTTTAAAAATATTCATATCCAGAATTGTTTTTGAGACTTTCTTGGTTTCTAGATAAAACTTTTATGACTTGGAGATCAGAATTCTGTGGGCTCATACCCATGAACATCGTAAAAATCATTCTGCCCAACTAAGAGCCTGCCTTAATTCTCTTAGTGATCTTAAGGAAGAAACCTACAGCTATATCCTTGATTTGATCTTTGTCCATGAGTTTCATCTTATTTTAAAAGTCTCGTAAGAGAACAGAAACAAAGCAGTTTTATTTTCCAGCCAGCAAGTCCCAGTACCTCTATATTCTCTCTGGATTCTGCTTGTAAAATGGCTCAATTTTTCTTTGCTCATTTCTTTCTTGAGCCTTTCCTAAACCATATACTTAACTAGGAGCAATTAATTGGCATTTTCAGCTTTCTGTGTGGAAATTAGCTTTCTCAGATCCAAAAGTTTCTTAGGTACATTGTCTTAACTTCTTTGTAAATAGAATATTTCAAAACTACATAACATGGGTTGCCATTTTTTCAGTTTCCTAGAATTTTCTCATATTTTCCCACCTTGTGTAACTGAAATGTTATTTTGGCCCCAAAGGCAGTGCCTCTTATTTTAAGTTTTTGCTATATAGTACACATGAATTCTAGATATCTGTTTCTGTATGTTATATATTGCCACAGTAACATAGCTATCAACAGCTAACAGCTAACAACTAACACAAAGCTTCAGTGGCATTACAACAATAATGTTAATTTTTGTTCACAAGTCTGTGGATTTGCTGAATAGTTCTGCTGATCTGGGCTGGCATGACTAATCTTTGTTGGGTTCACTCATGAATCCACAGTCAGCTAGCAGGTTGGCTGGGTGCTAACTGATGCAAAATGGTGTTAGCTGGGCAGACCCAGCTCTTGTTTTATAGTCTCATTCTGTAGCATGTTCTCAGAAAGAAGGCAAGGGTCCAAAGACAAAGAAAGAAACCATGTAAAGAGACTTAATACCTAGGTAATACCTAGGTTTGGAACCTGCACATGATTACAACTCCACTACAGTGTACTAAGACAAGTCATAAGTAAGGGAAGCTCAAATTTAAGAGGTGGAGAAAAACACTCTTGTTCTTTGAAAATGTGATTTCTAAAAGCTAATCCTTATTTTTAAATAAGGATTAGAGTTGGGTCTTAGGATTAATTTAGCTAGAAAACAATTTATTTGAAAACCATTACTGCCATTTAGAAGATACTTTTCATATACATGTGGCTTCCTCTGACCTTTATATTATGAAGTTATTACAAAATATAAAATTATAATCATTAAAGTTATACTATAAAATATTATGAAACTTAAAGTATACATTGTAACTATTACTTAATACAAAAAATAAAATTGCTTTCCAAGTAAAACCATATTATTGTGTAAAAAATGTTCATTCATATATAAAACCACCTTGCTTAATAAAATTATGTTAATGTTTCTCTCATAATTTTTGACACCCTATTATAAATAATTCAGTAAATAAGTTCTAGGAAAAAATGATAGAAATGGAATAACTTAATATTCACTAGCACTTTCTTTTAGTCATTAGCTTCAATTTTCTTACTCTTTCCTCCTCCCTCCACACACAAAATACATTCAGTTTTTCCAACAACAGAAAAACTAGGTATACATTTTATTTTTTCTCTTCCTCTGCCTGTTGCGTCTCTGTATACATTCTAAAAATTAGATCTCATTTTATCATTCCTACAAAATTTAGCAATGCCATAGTCCATTTTAGCTTACCTTTTATATGAAAGACTAGTCTAAACAGAATCAACTGCATTACTGCCCTGAAAGAATAACTCATAGAAGATCAAAATATGTTTTTGTGGCCCTTTGCAGCTTTCTTTCTTTCATACCATTTTTTATAATGGAGCTTAACAAAACATTGTTTATAAATAGCCATTCTTAATTCCTCATATTCCATTGCTTAAGATGATCCTTGAAAATAGAATTTTATTTATCAGGTATGAGAAACAAACAAGGAAGTAAAACAGACAATTTACTCTAGACATTATTTTATTGTGTTGAATTCCTTTTTTTTATATATATTTTATTGGTGCATTATGTTGTACATAATATGTTGGATTCTTTATAGATAAATTGGCTATATCCATTTTTTCTAATTCAAATGTTTTCCTCAATTGTACTTTCTAGTTGGATAATTTTGGCTGTAAAGGAAGATACTGACTTTTTTTCTATATTTGTCTGGCTTCCTTAATAATCTTGTTATAATTAATATACCTTATTTCCCCCTTAATATCCTCTTTAAGATCCTAAAATTAGGAAATGCATATATTACTATATTTAATATTTTAACTTAGTTAACCTAGTAATTAATCTTTCTTTTTAATTTGTCTGAATTGTAGAAACTGCTGATAGAGACAAAGGTACATTACAGAGCATCTAGTTTAAAAACTTACACAGCTTATAAACTGTATAAGAAATTCAAGTTACAAAAAGAAAGTTAAACACAACTTTTATGTTAGGAGGACCATATAATTTATTGAATAAATCAGTACACTTTTTATAGTGAAAGGAGGTACTATTTATAATAGTATGTCCATATAGCAGGTGAAAACCAGAATTGCTATAGGCAAACCAGGATATATGAGTGTCCTTATATTAATCAAAGATGACTCAAACAAGTCTTAACTTTTAAAATAAAGCAACATCCATTCATTGTTTTTCATTAATACACAGGTTGGTTAGAGCTGGCTGGGCCATTGTCAGTAAGTTTGCTCAAGCATCTATTCAGCTGGTAGTTTAGCTGTGGGCTGATTGGTGTAAAGTGGCATTCAAAGAGACTCCTGAGCCCTGTCATCTCATCTTCCAGCAGGCTAGTCTGGGTATAACAATTCTTATCTTTGATTGAATTGCAAAATAATATATTTACTTGAATTTGTTGGGTGCAATAGATAGGTCAGTGTTTTAAAAAATTACTTAAAATCTTTGTCTTCAGAAAAGAATGAACAGATTTCCACGCTAATTAATTTTACTATAATTACATTGTTTTTCCTTAGTGATAAACAAATAGTTCAAGTACTAACAATCTAAAGAAAAATTATTTTATTCTAATGTTTTCCTGTCATTTTTGTTAAATGTAGTAGATGTGTAAACCCTAAAAATTGAAATTCTAAAGCATTGATCATAAATATATTATTAAATGGAATGTAAATATATGTCTTAATTTTTATTATATTAGAAGTATATGATTTCAAGATGGCAAACATCCTAAATAACTATTCAAAATGTATTTGTGAAGAGGACTCCAAAGTTAGAGGAATTATTGCCTTTTATTTTATTTGTTTATTTTGGTACTAGGGATTGAATCCAGGGGCACTTTACTATTGTGCCACATCCCCAGCCCTTTTATTTTTTGAGACATGGTCTCACCAAGTTGCTATGGCTGCCCTTGAACTTGGCATCTTCCTGCCTTAGCCTCCAGGGATTATAGGCATGTCTCACACATCAGCCTGCCTTTTAAATACTAGGGGAAAAATGGCTGTTTGAACACTTGTTTTCATTGGCATGAAAGATAAGATAATGGGATTAAATTGCAGCACAGCAATTTCAGTAAGTTGGTAAACTGAGGGAAATTTTTCCTGTTTGGAGGCCATTGCAAAATTATTAGTCTTTTTTTCTAGAATTCTTTAGGTCAGAGCTATTCAGAGTAGCTGAATAGCAAATAGTTTCTTAGTGCAAATGTTTCTTACTGGTTCATAGAAGAAATAAGGTACTGTTACCAGAATGTAAATTAATACATTGCTGTCTTCATTAAGAAAGTCTTTCTGGGCTGGGGTTATGGCGCAGTGGTAGCGTGCTCGCCTAGCGTGTGTAAGGCACTGGATTCGATCCTCAGCACCACATAAAAATAAAATAAAGATATTCTGTCCACCTACAACTAAAAAATAAGTATTAAAAAAAAAAAAAGAAAGTCTTTCTATGTCAGCTTCTATGTCAGCTGAAATAGTATGCTTTGTGATACAGTTGATGTACTTTATTTAATCACATATTGGTAACAAACATTTCACAGAGATTTAGCAGTCTGTATACCCTGTTTTAAGTAGCACAGGTTTAGATTGTAAACGGCTTCTAGTCTAGAATTGAGTTAAATTCATTTCTGCAAAAAGCAAATGGACTGGGTCAGGTACTTAGAAGTTATGGGAACTTTAACAAAGTGTTGTTTTAATATTTGTTTTTTTTTTAAATTTTTTTAGTTGTGGATTGACCTTTATTTATTCATTTGTTTGTATGTGGTGCTGAGGATCGAACCCAGTGCCTCCCACATGCGAGGCAAGCGCTCTACCACTGAGCCACAATCCCAGCACTAATATTTGTTTTTATTAATATAAAATTTACATTCTATGGGTATTATGAAAATTCAATACATGTATCTTGTGTGGAGTATTAAGAGCGTAATAAGCATTTCCATCTCTCTAACCATTTATCATTTTTTGTGTGTATTGAGAATTCAGTACTCTTCTAGTCATCTTGAAATATAGCATGAATTGTTTTAACCAATAAATTACTGTATTAAAGAACAACAAGAAGTGATTCCTCCACTGTGGCTCTTTTTGGTGCCCCTTATTCAACTTTTTCTGTACCATTGTCTTTCCTGCGCTTCCCAGTCTCCGGTGACCATGGTTCCATTCTTTTGTTCTACATCGTTAACTTAAGGGTTTCCAAAAATGAGTGAGAATATATGGTTTTTGTCTTTCTGTGTATGGCTTGTTTCACTTAACATAGGGATCTCCACTTCCATCCTTGTTGCCACAGATGATGGGATCTCATTGTTTTCCTGGCTAAATAACATTCCATTGTTTTTGTAAATATGCTACCTTTTTAAAATTCATTTATGCCCTGCAGGGTGCCTAGATTCATTCACTGTTGTGAATAGTGCTACAATAAACATGGGAACGCACTTATCTTTGTGGTTAATGATATTATCTCTTTGGGGTATATCCCAAGTAGTGGGATAGATCATGTAGTCTATTTTTAGTCTCTACATAATATAGTCTATTTTTCATGTTTTGAGTAATTTCCATACTGTATTTCATAATGACTCTACTAATTTACATTGTATAAAAATTGCTTTTGTCCACATCCCTATAAGCATACATGTTTTGTCTTTTTGATGATAGCTATTCTAATTGGTGTGAAATAAGTCATTGTAGTTGTGATTTGCAACTCACTGATTAGTGAAATTGATTAGTTCATATATTTGTTGACCACCATTTATAAATCGTCTTTTTGAGACATATCTGTTTAGTTCTTCAGCCCATTTTTTAATTGGATTTTTGTTTTGTTTGTTCGTTTTTGGTGTTCAGCTTTTTGAGTTCTTTATGTATTCTGGATGTCAATTCCTTGTAGGATGAATTTGCAAATATTTTCTCCCAATCTGTAAGTTCTCTCTTAATTCTGTTAATGATTTCTTTTGCTGGGTAGAAGTTTCTTTTTTTGATATAATCCCTTTCGTCAATCTTTACCTTTTTTGCTTTTACCTTTGCAGTCCAATCTTAAAAAAAATTTACCTACGCCATTGTCACAAAGTGTTTTGCCGTGTTTTTTCTTGAAGTAATTTCATAATACCAGGTTTAACACTTAGGTCTTTGATCCATTTTGAGTTGAATTCTTGTGTAGGATGAGGAAGAGATCTAGTTTCATTCTTTTGCATATATATATCCAGTTTTGCTGGCACCATGTATTGAAGAGTGTCTTTCAAAAATCTGTTGAGTGCATGAGCATGGATTAATTTCTGGGTTTTCTGTTCTGTTCCATTGTGCTGTGTGTCGCTTTTTATGCTAGTACCATGCTGCTTGAGTTACTATAGCTTTGTAGTATATTTTGAAGTTAGATATTGTGATGCCTGCAGCTGTGTGTGTGTGTGTGTGTGTGTGTGTGTGTGTGTGTGTGTAATTGCTCAGGATCAGTTTGGCTATTCTGGGTTTTTGTGGTACCAAAAGAATTCTAGGATTGTTTTATCTACGTGAAGAAAGTCATTAGGGGTTGGTAATATGGCTCAGTGGTAGAATGCTTGTGTAGCATGCACAAAGCCCAAGAAAAAAAGGAAGGGAAAGGAAAGAGAGAGTTGTTGGTATTTTGATGGGAATTACATTCAATCTGTGGTTTGCTTCAGGCAACAGTATTGCTTCTTTCATTCCAAGAACGTGGAGTATCTTTTCATTTTTCCTGTGTTGTCTATACTTTCTTTCATCAATATTTTATAATTTTTTGTAGAGATTTTTTACTTCCTTAGTTCAATTTATTCCTAAATATTTGTTTCATTTCTATCATGAGTGGGATTGCTTCCTAATTTTTTTTCAACAAGTTCATTATTGCTGTATAAAAATGCTGCTTTTTTCCTATGTTGATTTTGTATCCTGCCACTGTACTGAATTTAAATTCTAACAATTTTCTGATGCAGTAGATTTAGGTTTTTCTGTGTATAGAATCATGTCATTGGTAAATGTGGATATTTAATTTCTTCCTTACCAGTATGAATCCTCTTTATTTCTTTCACTTGCCTAATTGCTCTTGCTAGGACTTAAATAAGTGTACTGAAAAGTGGATATCCTTGTCTTGTGCTTAATCTTAGAGGAAATGCTTTCAGTTGTTCCCTACTTAGTATATCAGCTATGGGTTTTTCATATATAGTTTGTAGTATTTTGATGCATGTTCCTTCTGTACCTTATTTGTTGAGTTTTATCCTGAAGGGAAGTTGAATCTCGTATATGTTGAAGCAACCATATGGTTTTTGTCCTACATTCTGTTGGTGTTGTATCATACTTATTGAGGAGCATATGTTGAGCCATTCTTGTATCCCAGGGACGAATTCCACTTGATCATAGTGTTTGATCTTTGTGCTGTTGAATTCTATTTGCTTGTATTTTATTGAGATTTTTTGTATCTGCATGCATCAGTGATGTGGATTTGTAGTTTTCTTGTATCTTTTTCTGGTTTTGTTCCGGTCTGGTCTTATTGAAAGAGTTTGGCAGACGTCTTTCCATTTTAGTTTTTTTGGAATAATTTAAGAAGAATTGGAATTAATTCTTTTTTTAGGATTTAATTAATTATTTTTTTAGGATTTAACAATAAACCCATCAGGTCCTAGACTTTTAGATGAGAGATTTTTAATTAATGCTTCAATCTTATTACCCATTATTGATCTGCGTAGATTTTCTGTTTCTTCTTGATTCAATTTAGATAGATTATAAGTGTTTAGGAATTAATCCATTTCTTCTCAATGTTCCAGTTTCTTATGATCTTTCATATTTCTGTGGTATCAGTTGTAATGTCTTCTTTTTTTCCCTCTTACTTGAGTCTTCTTTCTTTTTTCTTGGTTAGTCCAGCTAAAATTCTGTCAATTTTGTTTTATCCTTTAAAAAAAATAAAAAGCAACACTTGAATTTGATCTTTTCTATTGTTTTTTTGGTTTCAGTTTTATTTTTTTATGCTGTGTTCTTAATTTTATTCCTTCTACTAACTTTGGATTTGGTTTGTTGTTCTCCCAAGTCTTTGAAATACACTATTAGGTTATTTAAGAAATCTTTTTGGTTTTGATGTGTACATTACTGCTGTAAACTTCTCTCTCACTTACTTTTTGTGGTAATTCACAGATTTTGGTATATTGTGTTGTCATTTTCATTGATTTCCAGAACATTTTTTTCTGTTTTAATTTCTTCTGTTGTCCATTAGTCATTTAGGAGCATGTTATTCACTTTTCATTTTTCTCATTTTTCTCATTGTTGATTTGTAGTTTTAATCCATTGAGGTCTGAGAATATACATGACATGATTTCCATTTTTTGAAATTTATTGATACTTAGTTTATGACCTAACGTATGATCTGTCCTGTAGAATGTTCTGTGTACCAATGAGGAGAATGTGTATTCTGTTGCTCTTGGATGAAATGTTCTATAAACATCTGTTAGGTCCATTTGCTTTAGAGTATGAGCAACTCAGATGTGTCTTTGCTGATTTTCTGCTTGGACGATCTGTCCATTTGGGAGAGTGGGGTATTAAAGTCCCCAACTATTTATGTATTAGTGTCTTTATCTCCTTTTATGTCAAATATTATTTGTTTTATGTATTTGGGTGGTCCTGTGTTGGGTGCATAGATGTTTACAATTATTATATCTCCTTGCTGGATTGATCTTTTTATCAATACGTAATGACATATTTGTCTCTTTTTGAAGTTTTTAATTTAAAGTCAGCTTTATCTGATATTAGTATAGCTACTCCTCACTTGTTTTTACTTTCTATTTGTGTAATATATCTTTTTCCAACTGGTCACTTAGTCTATATCTTTACCAGTGGAGTTTTTAATAAACAATGTATAGTTGGGTTTTGTTTATTATTGTTGTTGTTTTAAATCTATTTAGCCAGTCTGTATCTTTGGTTGGTCAATTTAATCCATGTTTTAATATTCTTTAGTAATACAAATGAAGTGTTATACCAGTTTGATTTGATTTGAGGTATGTTTAGGATTGCCAATAATCTTGCATACCACTAATAATACTGAGGGAAATATTGTTTGGGAAATAAGTTGAAAGGAATACTTTTTCTTTTATATTATTTTATTTTATTTCTGGGTTTTAAAAGTTTAGTTTTATACTTTGTAGCTACTACTGCTCTTTTTAGTTATGAACTGGCATCATTTCTGTATCAGGAGATATACTACTTTAGAGTAAAGAACATATTATGATTTGGAAATGGAGAACAAGGATATGGATTTAGAAATTATATTCTTAGTTTTAGTAACATCACAAAACCAGGAAACCGAAATCCTTTTAGAAAAGCCTAAATCCTTTTAGAAAAGCCTAGTAGAGCTCAGTAAATCAGGTTACAGTTATAATGTTATAATTTTTATAATTTTTAACAAAATTATCTTAAATCCTTTGTTTTTATGGTTCTGAGGTTATCAAACTCATAGAAATTTATGGTTCGATTAAAGGACTGTAAGCTAAAATTAAATAAAATTTGCTTTTTTGACTTACTGACATCGATTATGGTTTAGTCAGCTTTTTTGCCACTGTGCCTAAACAATCTGACCAGAACAATTTTAGGGGAGGTTTATTTGAGGGCTCACAGTTTCAGAGTCTTAGTCCATAGAATGCTGGCTCCAGGTGAGGCAGAACATCATGGCAGAAGAGTGTGGCAGAGGGGAAACAGCTTACATGTTGCTCAGAAAGCAGAGACTCCACTGGCCAGATATAAAATATATACCCCGTAGCCACTTCATCAAGTCATACCCCACCCTCCTCCAGTTACCACTCAGTTAATCCCATGAGGGATTAAATTCACTGATTAGGTTAAGGCTATAACCCAATCATTTTTTTTCCAAACCTTCTTGCATTGTTTCACAGGTGAGCTTCGGGGAACATCTCACATCCAAACCATAACAGATTACAATCTTAGAAACCATGATCCCTTCTCTATAATGTCATATATATGAATTAATGACTTCTGTTTAAGTAGTGGTGACTGATACAAGAAACTACCCCAAGATTTCTATAGGGCCTTCAAAACTATCTAAAATTGTCTAAATGTGTTCAGATAGGTTGTAAGAACTGAGAAAACCATGTAAGAAGTTAATCTGTTGTTCAGCTTTCAGAATTAGTCATTCTCTATACCCAACAATTCATATTCTCATGACAGTTCACATAAATTATTTCAACATGATTGTTCTAATATTTGGTTCAGTATTCACTGTGGTTCTAAACTAACCTTTAGTTCATTTTGTTGTTGTTGTTGACCTCATTTTTAAATCTGTGCCCTGTGTAAGTCTGCATTCAACCTGAATTAGCATTTTACAGATGAAGTACAGTACAAAGGATATTAGATTTAAGGTCTAGTTGGTTGTGATTCTCTGGAAGCTTTTATAATTTGGTGTTTGGAAGTATGAAAAAAACAGTTGTGAAAATCACAGTTGCCAATGGGTATTTTCCCCTTTTTGTTCTCAAAACTGAGAATTCGTTTTGTTTTTATTTTTGCTGTTCTTTGGAATAAGTGAAAAAATGTGTTTGCATCCTTTGAAAGATCATAATAATAGATTGTAACAGTTGATGATAGAGGCGGTAGTAATTGAACATCCCATCGCTGCCCTTGAACACATCTGATTTCAAAGTAAATAGAGAAGGTTGAATTAAGAGCTGCCAAGAAAACAAAGAGTTTAGAATTACTTAATGTTATCAGTTAACTAAAATAAAACTTGTGCTAAAAGGACAGTGTTGTTTTTATGTGAAAATCAAAACTAAATGACATGACTTAAGTACAGTGAAAACCCCAATGAGCAAAGAAATGTAATACAAATATGTGTTCATTAACAATCCTAGGCAATATTGTGTTTCCATGTTAATGCAAAATTTTCTGTATCTCTTACTGAAATATATATTTATGGAACAGTGCATAAAGGTAAGTTTACTAATGGATGAAGTATTTCTTGAGTAACAAGATATATTCCAAATGGTGAACCAATACATTTTGCTACATAATAATTAAATGAACCCACAAGAAATACAGTTATCTCATACTAGATGAAAGTACCAAAAACATGCAGTGGAGAAAAGATAACCTCTTCAACAGACGGTGCTTGGAAAAATGGAAATCCATATGTAGTAGAATGAAATTTAACCCCTATCCCAACCTACACAAAACTCAAAGTTAGACCAGAAATCCTGTACCTATTAGAAGAAAATGTAGGCTCAACACTCCAACAGATTAGCTCATGAACTGTCTTCCTTATCAAGACTCCTAAAGGGCAAGTCAAATCAAACATCTACAGATGATGTGACATCAAAAAATGCTTCTTCACAGCAAAGGAAACAATCAAGAATGTGAACTGAGAACCTGAAGAATGGGAGAAAATCTTTGCCACCTACACCTCAGATAGGACGTTCATTTCCAGGATATAAGGAATTCGAAAACCATAATACCAAAAAAACAAAACAAAAAAAACCCCAAAGAACCCAATCAGGAATTGGGCAAAGGAACTAAGGAAGTAAACAGACACTTCCCAAAAGAAGAAATATGAATGGTCAACAAATATATAAAAAATATTCAACATACCTAGCAATTAGAGAAATGCAAATCAAAACTATTCTGAGATTTCACCTCACTCCAGTCAGAATGGCAATACAGGTAACAATATATGTTGGCAAGGATGTGAGGGAAAAAGGTACACTCATACATTGCTGGTAGAACTGCCAGTTGGTACAACCACTCCAGAAATTAGTGTGGAGGTTCCTTAAAAAACTAGGAATGGAACCACCACTTGACCCACTTATACTTCTTGGGATATGTCCAAAGGAGTTAAAATCAGCATACTACAGTGATCAGCCTCATCAGTGTTTACTGCAACTCACTTCACAATAGCCAAACTATGGAACCAACCTAGGTGCCCTTCAACAGATGAGTGGATAATGAAAATATGGTATATATACTCAATGAAGTATTACTGAGCCATAAAGATGAATGACTTTGACATTTGCTGGTAAATAGATGGATCTGGAGACTATCATGCTAAGTGAAATAAGCCAATCCCCTAAAACCAAAGGTTGAATGTTTTCTCTCAGATGTGATAGCTAACTTACAATAAGGAAGGGGTAGGTGATAGTAGATGTTCAGTGAAATAGACAAAGTGTAATGCAGGGAATGGGGGAGTAAAAAGGAAAGACAGTGGAATAAATCTGACATAACTTCCCTATTTAAATATATGAATATACTACAGCGATTCTCACCATACTGTACCTGCACAAGAAATTAATTTTTAAAAAAAACTGGTAAATGCAGAAAGATCAATAGAGGGAAAAGAGGAGGGGAGAGGGGAAAGGCGGAGGTATTGAGGTCTGAATTAGAATAAGATACATTCCATGCTTATATAATTATATCAAAATGGATTTTACTGTCACATATAACTAAAAAGAACCAATAAAATAAAAAAGTATCTCTTGATCTTAATAAAGACCATTTGATTTTGTTTGATTTTAACAGAAAGTTGGCTCCTTTTCTTGGAAAATTAAAAGAATGAATTTTAAAAGTTTACACTAGTAAAATGTTTATATATCAACCATTTAAAAGTCTCCAAGTTATAGAGATTTTAAATACAAAGAAATTAATTTATTCTCAAATCTTTCTTAAAATTTATATAAGATTCTATGATAATGGAACATCCTCAGAACTTTGCAAGAGAAATACAGAGTGACCCAGATATTTTGTCTTTTTGTAGTAGTAATAAGACATTCTGAGAAAATATTGTCTCAGAATATATTAGTATTTTGTATTTATTCTCTCTGAATAAATTATTTGTGATATGTCCCAAAACAGGAAAGAGAAACTAAAATTTAAACTTAAAATTAAGTAAGTTGAAACAAGTTTGAAACTTGTTAAAATTAGAGAAATAAATCAAAATAATAAATATACTAGCAAAATTAAATGTTAGATTTTTTAAAAACAATTTATAAAATTACATTTTGGACATGTTAGTGAATTTGTTTATTGGTGCAGATTTATTAATATAACAACAAGAGAATGAGGCAGGGAGAATTAATCTTGTATTAACAAGAAAAAATTTTAATATTTGTATGAATACTTTATATACTAATATTTTTTAAAAAACTTTTACTTAACCTTTAATAAAATGAGAAATTAGATGTGGTTATTGCAAAAAATATTCTTAAAATAGAAGCAAGTTAAAGTCAACATATCAAAGGGAGAAATGGAAATACTAAGGAGTATTAAAAATAGAAAATAGAGCTCTCTGCTATCCAGCGGCTGTGGCGCCCAGACCCCAACCCTCCAGCCCTAGAGTCGACCTGCATTGCAGACCCTCAGCCTTGTACCAGTGTCAGATCCCAGAGCCTGTGATTAAGTAAAAAATCAGGCCTCACTGGAGACAGACGTTCAAGCAAAGGCTGGACAACCACTTTTCCAGAACAGAAAGGAAACTCATGCATCAGAAAAGATGACTAATAAACATACCAAAAGAATATGGCTGCACAAATACCAGAATCTGATCAGATAAAACAGTTTAGGGAATTCCTTTGAACCTACAATAAGCTTACAGAAACCTGCTTTATGGACTGTGTAAAAGACTTTACGAGAGAAGTAAAACCTAAAGAGATCACCTGTTCAGAACATTGCTTACAGAAATATTTAAAAATGACACAAAGAATATCCATGAGATTTCAGGAATATCATATTCAGCAGAATGAAGCTCTGGCAGCCAAAGCAGGACTCCTTGGTCAACCATGATAGAGAAATCTTGATGGATGGACTTTGAATGAAAGATTGCCAACAGCTGTTGCACTGGAAATGAGGATTCATATGATGGAATCCCCTGAAAACAGTAGGCACCATGTTAAATAATCTGTCATGACTCTTTGGCAGTGGAATCCAATGAAGAAACAACATCGCTATTCACCAAGAATAATCAAAATAGAAGATCTTTTTTTTTTTTTTTTTTTTTTGATACTGGGGATTGAACTCAGGAGTACTCGACCACTGAGCCACATCCCTGGCCCTATTTTGTGTTTTATGTGGAGACAGGGTCTCACTGAGTTGCTTAGCACCTCGCCATTGCTGATGCTGGCTTGCGATTCTCCTGTCTCAGCCTCCCTAAGTGCTGGGATTGAGCCACCACGCCCGGCTAAAATAGAAGATCTTATTGTTCGAAGAAAATAATAAGATACATATGTTGAGGCCTCACCATCTTGGTCACTTGATTAGAAAAATAAACCATTGTTTCTTCCATTGTGACTGTTCATTTTAAAGTAAAATATGTGTCCAATCATGTATGAGATAGAAAAAAAAATGTACTTCTAAAAGTGAAATAAATGGAAATATCACTGAAAAAAATAAAGAATAAAATGACAAATACAAACAATTCAAAATTTTCATGACCATGTAACTCAAGTTGTTTTGAGTTTTCCTGTTTAAAGACAGCCTTTAAGACTTTAAATCCAGCGGGTGCGGTGGCACAAGCCTGTAATCCCAGCACTTAGGGAGGCTGAGACAGGAGAATCGCAAGTTCAAAGCCAGCCTCAGCAACGGCAAGGCACTAAGCAACTCAGTGAGACCCTGTCTCTACATAAGACACAAAATAGGTCTGGGGATGTGGCTCAGTGGTCAAGTGCCCCTGGGTTCAATCTCCAGTACCAAAAAAAAAAAACAAGACTTTAAATCCAATATTTTTCTTTTTATAATATTTGTAACCCATATTTTGTGAATGGATACCTGCAAATTTAAGACACATATTTAGAGCCAGGTGCAGTGGCACATGTCTGTAGTCCTTGCATCTTTGGATGCTCAGAAACGAGGATTGCAGGTTCAAGGCTAGCCTCAGCAATTTAGCATGACCTTGTCTTCAAAATAAAAAGGACTCAGGATATAAGCACCCTGGTTTCAATTCCCTGCAGTCAATCAACCAATCAATCAATCAATAAGATTTTAAAAGGAAAGAAGAGAAGAAAAAGTTTATTTGGTGAGTTGAACCCGTTTTCATTACAAAGGTACCCTGTTTTATAGCCTAGTAAGGCTGTTTGCTTTAAACTTTGTTTTTTCTGATATAACAACTTTTTTTGTTAACACTTGCAACATATACCTTTTCCCATATACCTTTTCCCTTTTTTTCTTTTTATGTTTTCCTTTTCCTTGTATTTTTATATTTTTCTGTTGTAAACAACAATAATAGAATTCATCTTTTTACATCTTCCAGAGTACTGTCTTTTAACTGGAGTCTTTAGCCTTTATATTTAGTGTAGTTATGTGTGTTTACATCCATTATTTTATATTTTGTACTTTGTATGTACTCCTTTTTATCTCCTGTCATTTCTTTTTGTGTTCTGATCTCTGCCAGTGTTTTCAAGGTTATATTTCCTAGGGGATTTTATGTTAGCTTCTGACAGATCCTTAGGGCAATACCAGTCTAAGGTCACTTTTTATTCTTTAATGAGAAGTTTCAGACAAACATACTTATCTCCTAACCTTACCAAAAATTTTTTTTGTTTTTCACTTATTAGTGCCCCTCAACTTTTTTTCAGTATGTATCTCTAACAGATGGAATTTTGTTTTTATCCTATTAGCAAAGTCATTATTTTACCTGAAGAAATTTTCTAAACAATTCCTTAATATGAAATAATCCAATTTGTGTTCACATTCCCTCAGTCATCTTGTAAATGTGTTTTCAAATTTCATTTATTTAAATCAATGTTGACAAGAAATTCATAGGTTGCATTTGCTTATACATCTTTTAGACTTTTTAAAACTTTACGATTGGTAATTTAATCTAGAATCTTAATTAAATCCCAGCAGACATTTTGAGAAGAATTCTCAAGTGATCCTGTGTACTATTTTATTACATCGGAGGACTTTTAACACCTGGCTCTCTTTTGTGACAAGATCATTTCAGATGTTATCAACCTGATGGACATATTATGAAATTCCCTATCATATAATAGATGACATTCATTGAAAATCTTTGCCCAGGGCTGGGATTGTAGCTCAGTAGTAGAGCGCTCGCCTCGCATGCATGAGGCCCTGGGTTCGATCCTCAGCACCACATACAAAGCAATAAAGACATTGTGTCCATGTACAACTAAAAGAATATTAAAAAAAAAAGAAAGAAAAGAAAATCTTTGCCCATAGTCATTTTATTAAGGGTTACAAATGGTGATGTTCTAATTCTGTGTTTCCTTATTGCATTATTAACAGATTCTGTGAAGAATTTTGGCTCATTAACTGTATGATTACCCCAAAATGCAGTTTGCCCAGAAAGGGCATAATAAATTTTTTTCAGATTTTTGCATTATGTTCTAACATCTTTCAAATATGTTTTTATTTGATGTCATGAACTCATGAATTTTTAACATTGTGATGATAATATTGCATCATTATTCTTTTTGATGCTTAAAGGAATCCCTTTTCAGTTTGGTTTCTATGAACTTCCCACTGAACAATTCCAGTAGTATTTGATAGCTTTCTTGCTTTCTTCTCTGACTATTCCAGACTGTTGTACATTCCCTGCTCCAGACCCAGAATGAACCAAGGAGTCCTGGTTCCTTTTATTGGGAAATAGTATGAAATCATCTGTGCTAAATGAATACATTTTTGTTGGATCATTACTCCTAGGCCTCTTTAAAGGCAGACTTAGCAGATATGTTTTTTATGAGAAAATACATCATGAGTTTATACTGATTTCCAAATTCTAATTTAAGGTTAAATTTAAAGATTTTCTTTTTTTATTTCATATTTGTATTTCTTTTCACTTATAGTGAAAATCTTGATTCCCAGCAACATAGATTGTTCTTTACTTGCTTTATTTATATATGTGTACAGATGTATCTATGGAAGAACAGCAACATTACTACCAAGACAGTAAATGTTTGAAATTTCTTTATGGTTCTCTTTTATTGCTGAGATATGTCCCATAAGGAAAAAGCAGTCAAAATTATATTTTAGAAATCACTAGAAATACTTCTCTAAAATTGCAAGCAAGTAGATAATATTAAGTTAATTTGTTTTAGGGTTGTTTAGGGATTGCTGTTTTCCTTTTTATTTAATTTTATTTTATAATTTATATGAAAAATTGATGTGGTTCCAACTCAAAACTTTTAAGTCTGGTATATTGAGATAGATCTTGTTTTCATCCCTGTCCTTCCTATTCCTCCCATAGGTAACCATTTCATTTTTATTATTGTTTGGTATATCCTTCCATTTTTTTTTTGTTTGTTTTAGAAATATAGGCAAGTAATAGTCATACCCAGTACATAGTATATATATTTATTATACTTTGCTTTTCTTGGTTAAAATTGTCATAAAAGTCATTCCTTTGGGTAACTGATATGTCCAGTCCTTATTATGGTTGCATGGTTGCATTGTTGTAGAGTTGTACCCTCGTTTATTCAGAATTCTTGGATTGGTGAATGTTTTGTTTTCTTCATTTTGCTGTTGCAGTTAATGCTACAATGAATAGCCTTCTGCATACATCATGAAGTATTTTTGCCAGAGTATTTTTGGGATACAGTCTTAAAAGTGGTATGCTAAATTAAAGGCTAAAAGTCTATGTGTTTTTGCTCCTCTTGTCAAATACTGCACTTATGGGATTGCACCATTTTGCATTCCTACCAGGAAGGTAGGAGAATTCCCTATTTGCCAATAGCTTTGCCAACAGAATATTTTGCCAACTATTGGATTACAGTCAGTCTGATAGGTGAGGAAGAATATCCTGTGATAGTTTTCATTTTTTAAATTATAAAAACATTAATAAATTGTAAGTTGAACATCCACATATTTAAGAATCTTTTGCATTTCTTTTTCTGTAAGCTGTTTATTCATACTATCCTTTTTTTTTCCTTTTCTTTTTCTTTTTTTTTTGGTACTGGAGATTCAACCCAGAGGTGCTTAACCACTGCGCCACATCCCCAACCCTTGTTTTTTATATATTTTATTTAGAGACAGGGTCTTGCTGAGTTGCTAAGGGCCTCGCTGAACTCACTATCCTCCTGCCTCAGCCTCCTGAGCTGCTGGGATTACAGGCATGCACCACCACGCTCGGCCTTCCTTTTCTCTTTTTTGCTGTTTTTTGTTTTGTTTTGTTTTCTATTTTTAAATTGTTTATATTTGGAGAATATTAGCTAGGTTTTAGGAATCAAGATTAAGATTGTTGGAATGTATCAACAAATGCTCTGAGAACAAAAACAGCTTCATTGCTTTGCCCACCTCATTGTTATTTTTCTTTCCTGTAAATATGGATTGGTAATGTTCATACTATCTTGTCAGTTCTTCAGTAATTTTCTAAAGATATATTCTTATAACTTACCTTATGGTTTTGTCTTTTAGTAAGAGGTCGTTCTGAATAACATAGCCTAACATAGCCCTTAAAATAGAAGTATTTTATCCTTTCATTTTTAAATTTGATTTTTCTACTTGATATGTTTGTTCTAAAAACACATTAACATGCACATTTTAACATTATGTTCATTTTAAATTTTTATACCTTTAAAGTATCCCTGCCTTTCATATAACATGTATTTACAATAATAGATTGTGTTCATAAATGTTAAGTGAAGGGCTAGGGTTGTAGCTCGGTGGTAGAATGCTTGCATTGCACGTGTGAAGTACTGGGTTCAATCCTCAGCACTACATAAAAATAAAGAAGCTGGGCACGGTGGCTCACACTTGTAATCCCAGCACTTTGAGAGGCTGAGACAGGAGAATCGTGAGTTCAAAGCCAGCCTCAGCAATGGCGAGGCACTAAGCAACTCAGTGAGACCCTGTCTGTACGTAAAACACAAAAGAGGTCTGAGGATGTGGCTCAGTGGTTGAGTACCCCTGAGTTCAATCCCTGGTACCAAAAAAATAAATAAATAAATATAAATATAAATAAATATATATATATACATATGTATGTATGTATGTATTGTGTCCATCTACAACTAAAAAAATATTTAAAAAAATATTAAGTGAAAACTAAACTTCATTTAAAATAATGTATTTGCTTTTAGAGTTCTGCTTTTTTGTTTGTTTTTTCCTGTATTTTTAGTACCTAACCCACTGGCTATCACATAGGTAGGCCTTCAGTAATTAGTCATTTGTGTGTGTGTGTGTGTGTGTGTGTGTGTGTGTACTCCAGAGATGGTTTGGCATATATGTGAAGATGCATATCAGTTATATGCAAATACTGCACCATTTTATATAAGGGATTTGAGTATCTACAGTTATCTAATGTAATTTTTCACAGAAATAGAAAACATAATTTAAAATTCATATGGAACCGCACACACACACAAATCACCATGACCTACAACAGAATGGCTATTATCAAAATGAGAACAATAACAACAAAATACCAGGTGCTGATGAGGATATGGAATAGAAGGACCTTTGTACACCGTTGGTGGGAATGTACATTAGTAAACCATTATGGAAAACCACATGGAGGTTCCTCAAAATGGAACTACATATGATCTAGCAATGCCACTACTGGGTATGTATCCAAAGGAATTTAAATTCATACCAATTTACATTCTCTTAAATATATATATAAATAAATATATATTTATTTATTTTTCATACAATTTACATACAAAGGTCACTTTGCTTAACATGAATGTTGCAAATTCCTAGAAATTTTTACTTTCCTCTGGTTCCAGGGTTCTAGCTCATTTGATTTTTGTTTTCAATTATCTCACATTTTCAGGTAAACCTCATCTTTGTGTGTTTGTGTGTGTACCAGGGATTGAGCTCAGGGGTACTCACTGAACCACATCCCCAGCCCTACTTACATTTTTGTATTTAGATACAGGGGTTCACTGAGTTGGTTAGCGCCTTGCAGTTGCTGAGGCTAGCTTTGAACTCACAAGACCCCTGCCTCAGCCTCCCGAGCAGCCGGATTATAGGCCTATGCCACCATGCCCATCATGAACTTCATCTCAATCTTAACTAATCCTCTCTCTCTCTGGAGTTTTGCCATGCCCCTTTAAGTCCCCTTTACCCTTTCATTCACACTCTATAATTCTGCCTCTGTGACCTGACCATATATACTCTCTAATCTTTATATTGTATGAACTACTGTACAAATTTATTAAAGAAAACTGAATGTTAAATTCAGCTCCTCAGTATATACCTAAACTTATCCTTGACATTGGATATTTATTTTGCTTTTAGAAATTGTATATGTGTATGTAGATGTGTAGATAGTCTTATACATACATATTTGCAGTATAATTATATTAAAGTACAACCATATTATAATGTTCTCTTTTTTAAAATATATATATTTTTAGTTGTAAATGAACACAATACCTTTATTTATTCATTTTATGTGGTGCTGAGGATCGAACCCAGTGCCTCACAGATGCGAGGCAAACACTCTGCCACTGAGCCACAACCCTAGCCCCTACTATAATGTTCTTACTTCCTTCTTCCTAATAAAGTTATTACCAATAATTGATAGGCTTTAAAATAAATATATAATATTTCAAAATCCTTTAGAACCAATGAGCAAGGAAGAATAATAAATATCTCATACTTTGAAAAAAGCTTTATTTTATCATTTATAGCCTAAAGCCACTTTTAAAAAACATTTTTAATTAATCAAATATTTTCTCAAATTTATGTTTGTAAGTAATTTTGTTATCTTTAAAAAAATATAAGGACCGAGGATGTAGCTCAGTGGTAGTATATGTGAAGCCATGGGTTTGATCCCTAGCACTGCAAATAAAAAAAAATTTAACTAATAAAACTCTTACATGCCTTTCTTTTCGAAAAAAAAAAAATGCTTTGTTTTGTTTATTTTTATGTGGCGCTGAGGATCGAACTCAGTGCCTCACATATGCAAGACAAGCACTCTGCCACTGAGCCACAACTCCAGCCTCTTTTACTAATTCCACAGGTTATAATCACATTCTGTCATATAAAATAAGAAATACCTTGTACATTGTTTGTTTCTTTCATTTATCTTTTTTAAAAATATTTTTTAGTTACACATGAACACAGTGTCTTTATTTTGTTTATTTATTTTTCTGTGGTGCTGAGGATCGAACCCAATGTCTCACACATGCAAGGCAAGTGCTCTGCCACTGAGCCACAACCTCAGCCCTCTTTCATTTATCTTTATAGTTGCTGGACTTTCCTTTTGGTTTATGCCATGCTAATATTAGCTACGTGAGTCTGATATTGAGAGTATTTGTTATAGAAAACTTATATAATTAGATTAACTTTGTTATTTTAACACACATTATATGTAGACGTTGAAGCACAGCATATTTTAAAATGTGTTTTAAAACGACTTCCTCCTTTTTTTTTAGTCTTTACCAGATTCGTGCATATATGAAAATTCCACCAAGAATTCCCCACAGAGTAGAAGCCAGTTTATTGCAAGCAACAGGTAAGCCAAAGAATATTTTCAAGTTAAAAAACAATTCTGGAGTAATAATATAATGGTCAATAACTTTTCTTAAATTTTCTTATTTTTTTCATTATAAAAATATCATATGATCATTATTATATTCCTTGTAAGAAATATATTTAGGACCTCAGTAAAACAGATTTGATACCATGTGTTTTGGATTTCTTACCATGAACACATGGAAGAATGTATATGAAAACATAGATCATAGTAGTAGTATCAATATATCATGTGAGATGGAATCTAAAAGATAAGTGAATATGCACATGTAATTTGATCTAAAATTATAAATGTATTTTATGATTAAATTTGATAATATGCATTTTGAGAGCATTGTGTTAAACAAATTTTTCCCTAGGCTAGCAAATCTAATTAGAAAACAGAGCTACAAGGCACTGTAGGAAGATAGAGAATAAGCATGATAATACAGTTCTTTTTTTTTTTTTTTTAATTTTTTTTAGTTGTTGATGAACCTTTATTTTTTATTTATTTATATGTGGTGCTGAGGATCGAACCCAGTGACTCACGCATGCTAGGCAAGCACTCTACCACTGAGCCACCACTCCAGCCCCTGATATTACAGTTTTTATTTATTTACTTCTTTGGAGAGCCATCAGTCTTTAAGTGTTTAAGCTAACACTAGTGACCCTCACATAATCTTTAGCTATTTTTAAATTCTCCAATACAGCATACAAGTTGAGCTTCCCTAATCCAAAAAACAAAATCAAAAGTGCTTGAAAATATGAAACATTTTGAGCACCAGTATGACACCACAAGCAGATATTTCCACACTTGACCTCAAGTGACAGGTTGGAGTGAAAATGGAGGTACACTAAATATATTGTGTAAGATTATCTTCTGGCCACATGTATAAGGTATATATGAAGTATAAGTGAATTTTGTGTTTTTATTTGGGTGTTAACCCCAAGGTATCTCATTATGTATATGCAGATATTCTACAATCTGAAAAAGTTGGAACTCCAAAACATTTCTTGGTACCAAGCATTTTAGATAAGGGACACTAAAGCTGCGTGTTGTTTTATTCCATATATTTAGGAACTAAAATGGTTGAAGAAACATTGTGAAGAGTTGCTGTGTAAACCTGATAGTACTAGTTTTCAAAGCATTATAAAAATAATACACACCTAACATTAAATCTAGGCTGAGATGATTCAGTCAGTCTTTGAAATTTAATGTTTGCTGGGAATATTTTACCATTCTATGAATATTAAAATGCTAGGAAATGTTAAATTTTGGTGAAATAGACATAGTGGAGAGTTCTGTCTGCAGACTATCAGAATGCTCAGGGAAGTCTGTTACTTACAATCAAAAAAATATAAGAAAGATAAATTGTTCTCTTAGAAAAGGGGAAAAAAGTTTTCTTTTTGCCTTGGTATATATCTTTTTTTGCGCGAGGGGGCGGGGGGTAGGTGCAGAATGTGTACCAGGGGTTGAACTTGGCTACTCAACCACTGAGCCACATCCCCAACCCTATTTTGTATTTTATTTAAAGACAGGGTCTCACTAAGTTGCTTAGCCTCTCACCATTACTGAGGCTGGCTTTGAACTTACGATCCTCCTCTCTCAGTCTCCCGAGCTGCTGGGATTACAGGCATGCACCACCACCGCATCCAGTTTGGCATATATCTTAATGTTGTATCTTATTGTCATGATAGGCATTCTTTTGTAAGTCTACTTTCAAGAAACACAAAGGTAGGGGCTGGGATTGTGGCTCAGTGGTAGAGCGCTTGCCTTGCATGCGTGAGGCACTGGGTTCGATCCTCAGCACCACATAAAAATAAATAAATAAAGATACTGTGTCCATCTACAACTAAAAAAAAAAATTAAAAAAAAAAAAAAAAGAAACACAAAGGTAATAACTGGTGTTTACAAGATAGAGATTTGGCGTTCCATTGTGAACTTTAAATCTAGTAGATGGAATTTTTTGCTCCATTTTTATCTCCTGAAGTTGTCCTTTGGAAAAAAAAATCTCTGACTTAGTTTTTGAGATATTTTTCAAGATGGCAAGATAAATGACATAAATTCAACAAGGTTAAGTAGGCTAACTACTTTTTTTGTGCAGGGATTGAACCCAGGGCCTCGTGCATATCAGGCAAGCATCCTGGCACTGAGCTACGTCCCTCACTGAGGTTAATTACTCTTAATTAAGTAATGAATTTCCTAACTAGAATCATTATTATCATGAAGTTTCAAGAGAAAGTCAAACCTATGGATATTAACTCTGGACAACTGGAGGTTTTCTCACTTGAGGACTTACGAGATTTTTTGAGATTGAACTAATAACCTGTACTAAAGTTAATATTACTGTATTTTGGTTCATTTTCATTTAGAATGAAAAAAAAGTACTGCTTTTTGTGAATGTTTGGTGTGCAGTTATTTAGTAAATTGAGAAAAAAGTCTAAGGGAAAAAAGAGATAAGAATTCTAGAGAGAGAAATGAGGAAATAACATGGATAAAAACCTAATAAATTATAAATATTTAGCAAATGACTGATTAAAAGACAAAAGGAAATATACCAGAAAGTGCGTGGGGAGCTTACTTTCTAATTTGTTACTATGTAATTTTATATTTCACAAACCCAAATACCTCCTTGTTAACGTTAGGTATGATTTCTTCATTCTTTCATTACTTTTTTGTACAGATATGTTTCATGTTTATAAGATTAAGAAATTATCTGTTACAACTTGTGTTAGCTTTTTGTCACTGTGACCAAAATATCTGATAAGAACAATTTAGTGGAGGATTTATTTTGGCTCATAGTTTCAAAGGATTCAGTTGCTAGTAGATTAGCTCCAAGGAAGAAATATCATGGTGAAAGAGCATGGCAGAGGAAAGCTGTTTAGTTCATGGCAGTTGTGCAGCAAGATGGAGATGATGCTTGAAAGAAAATTAATTATTCTAGTGCCTGCCATGGAAATCCACTTCCAACTAGGACCTACCTCCCAGTAGTCCATTCAGCTATCACTGGATTAATCCATTTGATCCATTTGATGGATTAATCCACTGATGAGTTTAGAGCCTTCATGATCCAATCATTACCTAAAAGCCCACCTCTGAACCTTGATGCTTTGGGGACTATGCTTTCCACATGAGATTTTGGGAAACATTCCATATATGAACTGGAGCATTATACAACTGAAACATTTAATTGTTAATTTTATCATTTAATGCCTGTTTTATTCATAGAATTATTTCTGCCTTATTTTTCTCAGATTCTAAGTGACTAACTCAAAGGACTGGAAATTTTAGCCAGGCTTGGTATTATACAATAATTTCAGGAAAACTTTTGGATGTCAAAATTAATAACTATATCATTAATGACATAGGGAAAATTCTAACATTTGAAAGTTGAATCTGTCAGATATTTAGATTGGTGTAGAAGAGAGAATTAAAATTGTCACAATATTCAGTTTGGTTGAATATGAGAAGCAAATATGAAATAATGAAGAATATGAAGTAAATACTTACACATTTACTTTATGGTAATGTCATAACTTCTCTTTTCTGGACAAGTTATCCTGACCTAAACTTTATGGAAACATTTTTTTCTAGCTCTGCTTCTTGATTGGTAATTTGAGAGTAAGGAAGTGCATCATAAACAAATTAACAAATGACTTAACAGCAACCATGACTGTGAAATATGGATGACCTGTTAGTTTATTACTATGTGGAAAGAAAATATTTTTTAAAAAATAGTTTATGGAAAACACATCTATAAAAGAAGACTGGTTTTAGAAAATAACTTTAGTAATATATAATTTTAGCTTATATGTAGAAACATTAACTGTATATATGTTTTTATAGCATTATACCAGAAATATTTTAAGGATGGTATGCTTTTTATTTAAATTATAACAGCCAAAATAATAACACAATAACTAGATTATGGACAAGAGAAAAAATATATACATAAAATCTCTTTTTGAACATTTTCTGCATTATTTGTCAAAATAAAATTTTGTCTGTCATGTCTGAAATATAAGACCAAATGTGACTTTTTAAGATCTTTTTATTCCAAATATGTTGATAATGTTTTACTTTTAAATCTCTAACTTAGAATATCTTGTTGATCCTGTTAGCAAGAGATAATAAAATAGAATATCATCTGTAGAGCTGTACAAATAGTGACCCTGAACAAATTGTGGGACATACTATTTTTCGCCAGCCAAGACCATTTCCAACATGATTGCTTTATCTTTTTATGTGTATGTAGATTCCACAGATTTTCAGATGCCTGAATGGTAAGGTAATGGATGCCTCTATGGTAAGGTAATCTGAAAAGATACTAGGTATTCCCTGCCAGTGTACTCAGAAGATCCCTTATCATAAGATCCCTTATCAAGTGTTAAATTAATATGAAAATCATAGAGGATAGTAGTTCATGGAGTGTGGCATCATAATAAGAGGCTCATGACTGTGAGTTAGATCCAAAATAATGTTGATATGTCTTAATGAGTTTCTTCACCAGTGCCCTAAATAATAAGAATGAAGACACTGTTTATTAATCTTTAAGATATTGTTTCTTTCCCAGTGTCCTTCCACCCTTAAGATTTGTTTTTAAAAAGTATTAAGTAGTTGCTAGGCCCTTGTATCTTTTTAATATTAGTAAATTTCTTAAGAAAAGTTATCTTTTTAAAAGTATTTTGTCTCCAGAAATTTTCTGTACATAGCTTTCTTTTATTAAATACATTGATTTCTGGCCTCATCTTTGGTAACAAAAATACCTTTATGGCTGGGCGCGGTGGCACAAGCCTGTAATCCCAGCACTTTGGGAAGCTGAGACAGGAGAATCCTGAGTTCAGACCTCAGCAATGGTGAGACACTAAGCAACTCAGTGAGACCCTGTTTCTAAATAAAACACAAAAAAATAGGGCTGGGGATATGGCTCAGTAGTCGAGTACCCCTGAGTTCAGTCCTCAGTACAAAAAAAAAAACCCCTTTATGTAGGATAGTTTCTCTTTACCCTTTGTGTTAATTTTCTTTTACTTGTTTTTTAAAAATACCTTTTTTCTTCTGACTGCTTGGATTTTCTCTCTGCTTTTTATTACCAATCTTCTCTTTCTTCTAACTTTAATTTGTACTTTCATCTCAATATATTTTCCATATAGTACTGTATTTTATCATAATTCCTACACCTTCTAAATAATTCTGGAAATCTTTTAGGAAAAAAACATAATATTATTTTCTGTCTGAGTTGCAGGACATGTTGGATGACATGGGAATTACATGGTATTTTGCAGCTTTTACTATATGTTTAAATTATTTCCAACACAAGATTTTGCAAACAGTGCTCTCACTGTTTGAATCAGGAAATAACTGTCATCTGCAGTGATATCAGTTATGAAACAATGAGAATTTATAGGGCTTTTGAAATTGATTAAGAAAGCTTTCATGGACTTTGACAAGAGAGGAGTCATTGCTGGTTCTAAGAAGCGCTTTCAGTTTGAAATGTTATGTACAGTTTCCATAAAACATTCAAATAATAACTTCCCATTTCTGTATATTTCTGATAATATTTTAAAATTAAATGTATTTTGTTTTGTCTGCTTTTCAATCTTGCCATCTTTTTTCTGAAAAAATTCTTTTTTTTTTTTTTTTTTAAATGTTTATTTTTTAGTTGTAGGTGACAGAATATCTTTATTTTATTTTTATGTGGTGCTGAGGATCGAACCCAGTGCCTTATGCGTGCTAGGCGAGCACGCTACCACTGCGCCATAATCCCAGCCCCTGAAAAAATTCTTTTATCTAAATATAGGCAAATGGTTGAAAGATCAGTTAATCTAGAAAGTTATAGAAAACCATAATTTATTCTCTAAATGCAATCATTTTTAACTGTTTCTCTAGTTCTGATGGTCACTTCTATATAGACATCGTTAATAGGCTTCGTTGAGAAAAAAAGTCAATTTATACTACTTCCTTTCTTCTTCACCCTCTACCTTTTAAGAGCTAATATTACTCCCTTTCTCTGACCATCTCTGTAATTTCAAATAATATATTTTAAACTCTATGTCCTATTTTAGCAATGATGACAGACCTTTCATTCTGTAATCAATCTATAAGAACTCTTCTTTCTTCACATTTTCTCTCTCCCCACCTTCCAGCCTCTTTCTAGTTCATGTCCTGCTTTGTAACTCTTCATTAAGATTCTAAAGGTTTGTGGGCGTGGTGGCATACACCTGTAATCCCAGCGACTCAGTAGGCTGAGGCAGGAGGATCTTGAGTTCAAAGCCACCCTCAGCAACTTAGTGAGTCCCTAAGCAACTCAGTGAGACCCTGTCTCTAAGTAAAATATAAAAACAGACTGAGGATGTGGCTCATTGGTTGAGTGCCCCTGGGTTCAATCCCCAGTACCAAAAAAAAAAAAAGATTCCAAAGGTTGAAAACAAATAAACACCTCTTGGATTTTTGTGGGAGCATAGAGCGAAAGGGTTTATTAAATCACAATGAATATCCAACATGAAGAAAGATGATCTTAAGTTTCTAGAAAGACATGGAAAGTCTAGTTATTTTGTTATTGTTCTTAAGTCACTGTTTTATATACATTTGTGTATGTGTGTGTGTAAAGCAAACTGTTGATACAGACTTGCAATTCTGATGTAGTTAACGAAGTAATGACTTGAAATCGGGAAACCAATCAGCTTCCTTTTCTGCTCCCTGGAAAAGAATTAACTTAACCTCTTTGAGCTTCAGTTTCTCATTGGGAAAATGTATCATTTTGCTTCACAGAGTTGTCATGCATTAAATAAGTGAAAGTATTTATCAAATTCTTTAGAGGCTATACACATGCAAAGTATTATTGGACTTCTTAGAACTTTAAGAAAGAATGGAGTTTGACTCATTTATCATTATTTGTATCATTTCATGTTGGAAAGAACTGAAACTTAGAATGTTAATTTCTATTATGCCACATAGTAATTAATAGTACACAGGTTGTTAATGATTAAATTTAATATTTTTTAAGTCAGTAAAGCCATTTCTGAGATAAAAAGCTTGTACTTGGATAACCAAGACTATGAAGGAAGCATTGAAGAGATGAAGAAATCTCACAATTGACCTTGTAATTTATAAAATATCAAGGAAATCTGGGCTTGCATTTCTATTCTTACAAAACTAGCTTACTCTATAGAAAATGTTTGAATTTGTACAAAACCAGTTTCAAGTCTTGAACTTGAAACCACAGTCATAACCACATAGCTGCCATTCATATAAGCTGTAACATTGTTCAGTTTCTCTAGCCTTTTTCCCTAGTAAGTAAAATTGAAATAATTCCTTTCTCACCATGTGTTTTTGAAATTTAAATTAGAAATTGTGCAGAGAGACTTAGTACAGTGCTTAATAAATATTGGTTTCCTTTGTCTTACCTTTTCTTTCTGACCTAAATTTGCCCATATGTTAAAAAGCTGAAGTAAGGTAGACTCTAGGATCTCAGAATAGCTTGATTTAAGGAAAAACAGACTATGAAGGAGGAGCCTTCTTGGTTTGTTAGATTTAGCCTTTTTTGGAAGCAGGATAGCTAATTAATATGGTTTAATATTTATATAACTTCCTTTGGGCCTTTTCTTCCCCATGAGACAGTTATTCCCTATTAGTTTAGCAGTTCTGTGATATAAATAAGAGAACCCATATGTTTGAACTAGTTTTATCATTGTGGCATAGAGATCCAAGCACAGGTTTTGGAGCAAACAGCTGTAGCATTTACTTCCTGGATAGATTAAGTTCTCAGGACTTTCAAGTCTGTAAAATAGATCTATTAATCCCTGCAGGAAAGGGTTGCCAAAAGGATTTATAGTGATGTCTGTAAAGCACAGTGCCCAGTATATGGGAAGTATTGTGTGTTTGGTATCTTGTAATAGTAAAATTGCCACTTATGGGAGAAATAAGGGAAAACTGTACAAAATTCCAAATAAAAAGTGCAGGGAAGGTCTTTCTACTAAAAATCTATATTCTTTGTTTTGCAAGAAGCTCGACAACTGGGTAAGTGTTTATATTAATAAGAAATTTATTCAAATTGATCAAAAAAGAAATTTCCAATTATTTGTATTTTACCATGGTTTTTCTTAAATACCTAACCCAGCTTTTATACAGGTGATAGCAGTTCAAAAAAAGTTTTTTAATATCAAGGGAAAAACGAAGGCAGGGAATAAGTTCTGTCCGCATCCTGCATGGGGAGGGAATGGGTAACCATCAGAGGTGTGGGCTAGCTGGAAGTAAAAGCTAGAAAGGTAATATTAAGAAATGAACATAAAAAACACAGGAGATTAATTGAAGTAGGGGTGGAAGAGACCTGATGGGTCTGATCATAACAAAGAGAAAAGCTTGAATGCTTTATTTATAGTGGAACACACCAAAGGGATTCAGTAAGGAACTTCTTCAGAAAAACAGGATAAAAGTGGGGAAAACAAATTGTTTGGAGCATGGCATATTACACTCATCTCCAGGAGGCTGCATGTGAACCTAGGGCTGTGTGCTAAGACAGGGTGCCAGCATAATCTAGGCTTTCTGAAACTGAGGAATTTTACCCAGGAGTTCCCAGAAAAACAGCTTTCCTACCTTAATGGCTAAAACAAAATCCATAGTTCATATACACCTTCCAACAAATAAGGTTGTCCAGTTGCTTTCTCTTAGCAATGGTTATTTGGCCACTTGTAATAAAGCTTTAAGTATTTTGAACTGCTGCAGACAGAACCATATCTTTCTCCTCTGTTTTCTTTGTGAACTTTGCCCAGGGACCAACTTTTTTTATTTTTAAACAAAAGAATGCATTTCAAGTCATAGTGCACATATTGAGCACAATTTTCCATTTCTTTGGTTGTAAACAAGATCACATCATTCATGTCTTTATATATGTACCTACAGTAGTGACGTCCATCTCATTCCACCATCTCTCCTACCCTCATGCCCTACCTTCCCCTACCTCCCCCTACCTCCCCTTTGCCCTACTCAGAGCTCCTCTATTTCTCCCATGCTCTCCACCCCTACCCCCATTATGTATCTGCATCCGCTAATCAGAAAAAACATTCAGCCTTTGGTTGTTGGAATTGCCTTACTTCGCTTAGCATGATGTTCTCCAACTGCATCCATTTACCTGCAAATACCAAATTTTATTCTCTTTTATTGCTGAGTAATATTCCATTGTGTATATATACCACAGTTTCTTTATCCGTTCATCTATTGAATGGCATCTAGGTTGCTTCCACAGTTTAGCAGTTGTGAATTATGCTACTATAAACACTGAAATGGCTGCGTTACTGTAGTATGATGTTTTTAAGTCTTTAGGGTATAGACAGAGGAGTAGGATAGCTGAGTCAAATGGTGGTTCCATTCCAAGTTTCCTAAGGAATCTCCATACTACATTCCAGATTGGTTGCACCAATTTGCAGTCTCACCAGCAATGTTTGAGTGTGCCTCTTTCCCCACATCTTTGCCACCACTCATTGTTGCTTGTATTCTTGATAACTGCCACTGAGTGAGATGAAATCTTAGAGTAGTTTTGATTTGCATTTCTCTAATTGCTAGAGACGTTGAACATTTCTTCATGTATTTGTTGATCGATTGTATATCTTCTTTTGAGAAGTTTCTCTTCAGCTCCTTAGCCCATTTATTGATTGGGTTGTTTGTTTTTCTGGTGTTAAGTTTTTTGAGTTGTTTATATATCCTGGAGATCAGTGCTCTATCTGATGTGTGTGTGGCAAAAATTTGCTCCAAGAACATGGCTCTCTGTTCACTTCATTGATTGCCTCTTTTGCTAAGAAGAAGCTTTTTAGTTTGAATCCATCTCATTTATTGATTTTTGATTTTACTTCTTGCACTTTAGGAGTCTTGTTAAGGAGGTCGGGGCCTAATCCAACATGATGAAGGTTTGGGCCTACTTTTTCCTCTATTAGGTGCAATGTCTCTGGTCTAATTCCTAGGTCCTTGATGCACTTTGAGGTGAGTTTTGTGCATGGTAAGAGAAAGGGGTTTAGTTTCATTTTGGTGCATATGAATTTCCAGTTTTTCCAGCACCATTTGTTGAAGAGGTTATCTTTTCTCCAGTGTATGTTTTTGGCACCTTTGTCTAGTATGAAATAACTGAATATATGTGGGTTTGTCTCTGTGTCTTCTATTCTGTTCCATTGGTCTACGTGTCTATTTAGGTGACAATATCATGCCGTTTTTGTTACTCTAGCTTTGTAGAATAGTTTAAGGTCTGGCATTGTAATGCCTCCTGCTTTACTCTTCTTACTAAGGATTGCTGTGACTATTCTGTGTCTCTTATTTTTCCAAATGAATTTCATGATTGTTTTTTCTATTTGCATAAGGGTTGACATTGGGACTTTTTTGGGGAGGGGGTACTGAGGATTAAACTCGGGTACTCACCACTGAGCCACATCCCCAGCTCTATATTTTGTATTTTGTGTAGAGACAGGATCTCACTGAGTTGCTTAGTGCCTCGCCTTTGCTGAGGGTGGCTTTTTTTTTCTTTCTTTATTTATTCTATTTAGGTTTACATGATAGCAGAGTGCATTTTGATTCATTGTACACAGATGGAGCACAATTTTTCATTTCTCTGGTTGTATGTGATGTAGAATTACAACATACATGCGGTCATACATAAAGCTAGGGCTATGATGTCCATCATATTCCACCATCTTTACTGTCCCCCTGCCCCCTCCCCCCTCCCACCCCTGTGACCAAAGTTTCTCCATTCTTCTGGTGTCCTCCCCCACATTATGGATCAGCATCCACTTATCAAAGAGAACATTCGGCATTTGGTTTTCTGAGATTGGCTTACTTCACTTAGCATGATATTCTCCAACTCCATCCATTTACCTGCAAATGTGAGGCTGGCTTTGAACTCGGGATTCTCCTGTCTCAGCCTCCCAAAGTGCTGGGATTACAAGTGTGTGCCACCATTCCCAGCTGACATTGGGACTTTAATTGGAATTACATTGAATCTATATAGTGCCTTTGGTAGTATGGCCATTTTGACAATATTCATTCTGCCTATCCAAGAGCATGGGAGATCTTTCCATCTTCGAAGATCTTCTTCAGTTTCTTTAGTGTCCTGTAGTTTTCATTGTAGCGGTCTTTCACATCTCTTGTTAGATTGGTTCCCAAGTTTTTTATTTTCATTTTTTTAATTTATTGAGGCTACTGTGAATGGGGTAGTTTTTCCAATTCCTCTTTCAGAAGATTCATCACTGATGTATAGAAATGCATTTGATTTATGGGTATTGATTTTATATCCTGCAACTTTGCTGAATTCATTTATTAATTCTAGAAGTTTTTGGTGGAATTTTTTGGATCTTCTAAGTATAGAATCATGTTGTGGGCAAATAATGATAGTTTGAGTTCTCCTTTTCCTATTAATTTCCCTTTAATTTCTTTTGTCTAATTGCTCTGGCTAGTATTTCAAGGACTATGTTGAATAGAAGTGATGAAAGAGGGCATCCCTGTCTTGTTTCCATTTTTAGAGGGAATGCTTCCAATTTTTCTCCATTTAGGATGATGTTGGCCTTGGGCTTAGCTTTTACAATGTTAAGGTATGTTCCTACTATCCGTAGTTTTTCTAGTGTTTTAAACATGAAAGGGTATTTTTTCAAATGCTTTTTCTGCATCAATTGATAAAATCATACGATTCTTGTTTTTAAGTCTATTGATTGTGATATATTACGTTTATTGATTTCCACAGATTGAACCAACCGTGCATCCCTGAAATGAACCCCACTTGATCATGGTGCACTATTTTTTAAAGATGTTTTTGTGTGTGATTTTCCAATATTTTATTGAGATTTTTTGCATCTCTATTTATCAGGTATATTGGTGTGAATTTTTCTTCTTTAATGTGTCTCTGTCTGGTTTTGGTATCAGGATGATATTAGCCTTGTAGAATGAATTTGGAAGGGTTCCCTCCATTTCTATTTCATGGAATAATTTGAGGAGTATTGGAGTTAGTTCTTTATAGGTCTTGTAGGACTAAACTGAGAATCTGTCTGGTCCTGGGCTTTTCTTGGTTGGTAGGCTTTTGATGCTGTCTTCTATTTCCTTGCTTGTAAATGATCTGTTTAAGTCATGAATGTCCTCCTGGTTCAGTTTGGGTAGATCATATGCCTCTAGAAATTACTTGGTGTCTTCAGGGTTTTCTATTTTACTGGAGTATAAATTTTCAAAATAGTTTCTAATTATCCTTTATATTTCAGTAGAGTCTGTTGTGACATTTTCTTTTTCATCATAAATTTTAGAAATTTGGGTTTTTCTCTCTCCTTTTCATGAGAGTGGCTAAAGGTTTGTCAATTTTATTTATTTTTTCAAAGAACTAGCCTTTTGTCTATTTTTTGAATTTTTTCCTTTATTTCAATTTCATTGATTTCAGCCCTGATTTTAACTATTTCCTGTCTTCTACTTCTTTTGGTGTTGGTTTGTTCCTCTTTTTCTAGGGCTTTGAGATGTAGTATCAAATTATTTATTTGTTGACTTTTTCTTCTTTTAATGAATGAGCTTAATGCAATTAACTTTCCTCTTAGTACTGCCTTTATAGTGTCCCAGAGATTTTGATATATTGTATTGGAGTTCTCATTTACCTCTAAGAATTTTTTTATCTCCTCCCTGATGTCTTCTGTCATCCATGCATCATTTAATAGCATATAATTGAGTCTCCATGTGTTGGAGTAGCTTCTAGTTTTTAATCTGTCATTAATTTCAAATCTCATTCCATTATGGTCAAATAGAATGCAAGGTAGTATCTCTGTTTTTTTGTATTTGCTAAAACTAGCTTTGTGGCATAGCATATGATCTATTTTGGAGAAGGATCCGTGTGCTGCCAAGAAAAAAGTGTATACACTTGTTGAAGGATGGAATATTCTATATATGTCTGTTAAGTCTAGATTATTGATTATTTTATTGAGTTCTGTAGTTTCTTTGTTTAGTTTTTGTTTGGAAGATCTATCCAGTGGTGAGAAGGGTGAGTTAAAGTCATCGAGTACTATTGTGTTGTGGTCTATTTGATTCATGAAGTTGAGAAGGGTTTCTTTGACATACATAGATGCCCCATTATTTGGGGCATAGATATTTAAGATTGTTATGTCTTGCTGATCTGTGATTCCCTTAAGCAATATGAAATGACCTCCTTTATCCCTTTTCACTAACTTTGGTTTGAAGTCCATTTTATCTGATATGAGGATGGAAACCCTTGCTTATTTATGCAGTCCATGTGAGTAATACATTTTTTTTCCATCCTTTAGCACTTTCAGTCTGTGGGTGTCTTTTCCTATGAGATGAGTCTCTTGAAGGCAGCATGTTGTTGAGTCTTTTTATTAAATCCAATCTACTAGTCTATGCCTTTTAATTGATGAATTTATGCCATTTATATTCAGGGTTATTATTGAGACATGGTTTGTATTCCCAGACATTTTGGCTTATATTTAGTTTTTAACTTGACTGAGTTTCTCCTTTGGCCTTTCCTTTAGTGTAGTTTCTCCCTTTGCAGGTTTTCATTGTTTTTCACTTCTTCCTCACAGAATATTTTGCCAAGAATGTTCTCTAGTACAGGCTTTCTTACTGTAAATTCTTTTAATTTTTGTTTATCTTAGAAGATTTTTATTTTATCATCAAATCCAAAACTTAATTTTGCTGGATATAAGATTTCTTGGTTGGCATCCATTGTCTTTCAGAGCTTGGAATATGTTCCAAGCTCTTCTAGCTTTAAGGGTCTGGGTTGAGAAGTCTGCAGAGATCCTAATTGGTTTTCCCCTATATGTAATCTGATTCCTTTCTCTTGTGGCTTTTAAGGTTCTCTCTTTATTCTGTATACTAGGCATTTTCATTATGGTGTGCTTCAGTGTAGATCTGTTGTGATTTTGTACATTTGGTGTCCTGTAAACCTCTTGTATTTGATTATCCAATTTGTTCTTCATGTTCGTAAAATTTTCTATGCCTTTCTCTATCCCAATGATTTTTACGTTTTAGTCCTTTCATGTTATCCCATAATTCTTGGATATTCTGCTCATGGTTTTATACCATCTTCACTATGTGGTCAACTCTATTTTCAAGAATAAATATTCGTCTTTATTGTCTGAAGTTCTGTCTTCCAAGTGATCCAATCTGTTGATGATGCTTTCTATTAAGTTTTTAATTTGGTTTATTATTTTTTTCATTTTGAGGATGAGGATTTCTGTTTGATTCTTTTTCAGAATCTCTATCTCCTTATTGCAGTAATCTTTTGCTGCTTGTATTTGCCTATGTAGCTCTTTATCAAAATGATCTTTTGCTGCCTATGTTTGCTTTCTTATATTATCCTTTAATTCACAGAACATTTTAATTATGTATATCTTGAACTCCTCTGGTATTTCTTTTGGTGTGCTGACAATGAATTCTAATAATATAGTATCTTGGTTTGTTTGTGGCTCTTTCTTCCCTTGTTTTTTCATGCTGTTCATGTGTCTTCCCTTCTAGCACTGTGGATCCAAGTGTTACAATCTTTATCCTATAGGCTTATAGATTCCGTGCAGGGTTCCAATACCTCTCCTTTAAGGGGTAGACCAATATTAATAGATCCCAATACAAACAATATATAGCTTTATACCAAGTAATTCCTAATAGGACATTTATGGCTTTGTCACAATATTCAAAACTGAGGAGTTCACTTAGTATCTACTATATAAACAATAGATTTGCAAAAGGGTTTACAGTTTCTGCTGGTGGACTAGAGAGAACCGGGGGTGGGGTGTTGGATGAGATGTTAGGGAGGTAGGAAGTGAGGATATAGAGTTATTAGATCTTAGAAAGCCTGAAAGAGGAATCCAAAAGAAGTTGGCTTAGTAGTAGAAAAGAGAGAAAGAGATTTGAGAAAGACAAGTAAGTAGAAAGAAAATTGAGTACAACAAACATGGAAACATAAAAATTAAGAAAAATAACAAAAAACTGGAAGTTATGAGACTATATAATACAATTGTAATGTACTAATCAGATATCCCAGTCCTCAGTAGCCTAATGCATGAAAAATACTTGGTTTCACAAACATTGGAGACCTTCGGATGAGAAAAGAGTATGAGAGAGAAAAGAAGAAGGAAGGGGTAAAAAGATAGTAGAAAAAAAAATCTCAAGGTAAATAAAAAGAATTGCTTCCTTTCTCATCCAGTAGGTGAGGTTGTCTGTTGTTTACTCATACCTCCTCCCTCAGGTCCAAGATGGCAACAAAGGTGTCCCACATGCAGGCATCTGCTTTCAGAGATAGGATGTAGGACCTAGCTAGAGGTGGCATTAGGCAACGTGTTCAGAGATGCAGCTCTGTGGCGTGCTGTGTTGAAGTAGGAGGCTGTCTCCAGATTCTGTCCACTGTCCCCAGGTGCAGGCCAATGGGGGAGCTCCATGCTGATAGATGGAGATCCACACGAGAGCAGCAGCCAGAGGTCCTGGGTGGAAGCTGGGGTCCCGTGTGGGTGGATGACCAAAGGTCCTGCTCAGTGTGTGGGTGCTAGAGATGGGGGTCCTGTGTAAATGCTGGGGCCTGGAGATCCGCGCTGGCACGTGGCTGGAATTCCTGCATGGATGCAGCTGTTGGGGGTCCTCTAATAACAGAGAAACAGTGTTCCCACTGCTTTAATTCCAGGTTATGGAGAGACTAGGAATGCAGTGTCCATTTAGGCCACCATATTGGAATCCCCCCTTCCCGCCACCGACCAACTTTTGAGGGTGTTCTTTTTCTTTTTTATTTTGAAACAGGGTCTCACTGAGTTGCTGAGGCTTACAATCTTTCTACATCAGCCTTCTGAGCTCCTGGGATTATAGGCATATGCCACTGCTCCCAGCTTCAGAGCCCTCTCTTCAGAGCCACTAACATGTCGGGATAGTTCTGCTGAATTGTTAAGGTTTTTCATGATTAACTCTTGGGCTACCTGTGTAATTTTATTTCCCAACTTTCTTCCTGTAGATCCTATGGAACCACTTGTACTTTTTCAAATTTGATGAGTTCTAACTTAATTTATATAGTTTGCATGCTCTTCCTTCCTTATTACTTCCTTTCTTTTAAGCCACGGACAACTCTCCTATGCAGCTAAGTTTCTTCTGCCCTGTGGTTATAACACTTTCTGTATACTTCTTTTTGCTCTTACCATGTTATAAAATTTTTCTCAGAAATATAATTTTACAGCAATCAAATATCAAGCACAATATAGAACAATATGGAAATAAAGTGCAAAAAAATAGTTAACTGGATATAATTCATATTATGTCACTAATTACCATTACAGGTAACCAAATAAACAGCCATTAGTTTTGTCTTAAGTTATAAAGTTTAATCTTTCAGTAAACTTTGCATGGATTATGAAACTTTAATTTCTTTGTCATTTCAAGTCTCTATTTTGCTTTCCCTAGATTCAACAGCTTCATTCTCTCTGTCATTATCTTTTTACCTGGCTTAAAGAGATGGAGATAATTACATTGCCATTTGCTTTGGCTTTCTGAAATAGGGAGTTAAGAGATTATCACATTGTACTGAAATTATTTGCTTGACTGTTTCTATCCAAACCAGACTGGGAACTCTGAAAACAGGCATTGTTCTTATTTATGTTCATATCTCCTAGTTACTAATACTTTAGACTTAATTATGTTTGAATGAATGCTCACTTGTTCACAAAATAAATAAGAAATACCAATGCTAGCTATTTTACCAAAGAAAATGGAAATGCAGAAATATAGTGGTAGATATAAGATATAAATAAATGTATTTATAGACTTCCAGTGATGCTGTCTTTAAAATTGTAGCTCTGAATGTTTGGGTTAGCAGATAAGTGATAGGCAAAATAAAAGTAGTCATTTGAACAAGGAAATAGGGCACTAAATTAAGAAGTTAGATGAAAGTTATTCAGTAAATACATGAGTACCTCTTATATGTGACACATAGCACTTATTCCTAATTAAAGCAATAAAAAGACAAAATGGTTCCTAACTTCATGTAAGATTATCATCAAATATTAAAAACAGGGTTTCAGATTCAAGACAATAAATTGAGTACACACAGATTTGGGTGTTATTTCTAAGATCCTTTCATAATAACAATGTAGAAATACAACAGAAGTAGAGAATCATGATTACCAATACTAATTATTCTGATTTGATTATTGTACATTGTAAACATCCATTGAATTATCACACTACCCCATAAATGTGTACAGTTAAAATAATAATTTAAAAATTATTTTTTAAAACTGTGACACCCATTCATAATTTTAAAAAATAAATAAAATAACTAATTAAAGGGACCTTCTGAGACCTGCTAAAAGATGTATGAAAAACAAAATTAATGTTCTAACTTATTGATGAAAAGACTGTGCTTTACCTGTAAATTTGGGAACAAGACAAGAAATTCTCATTTTAACACTCTATTCAGCATTGTATTAGAAGTACTAGTCAGGGAAATTATACAATAAAAATGAAATGAAACCGTCTAGCGTAGAAAAAACAAAGAAGTAGTGATTGCCACAGGCTAGAGAGGGGAATGAGGAGAGATTAGTTAATAGGTATAAGGTACAAATAGGTAAGAATGATAAGTTCTGGTGTTCTGTTGCACAGTAGGGTGACTGTAGTCAATAATAATGTATATTTCAAAATAACTACAAAAGATGATTTTGAGTACTTCACTAAAAGAAACCATAAATGTTTTAGATGGCAGAAATGCTGAATACCCAGATTTGATCATATATAATGTATACATGTATTAAAATACCCGATTTTACTCTATCAATGTACAATTACTATGCACCAATTAAAAATAAAACTTTTTTAAAAAAGGAATAGCAAAAATGCTTCAATAAGGTTTTGAAATATAGAAAACAAGTGGAAGCTAAACTACCTTTTAGGATACGTCTTCCTCTCCCCTCAATTCTGAGATGTGTCAGATTTAAAGTCAGGCAGATGTAACAGATTATGGGAAATGAGAGGTGGCCCTGAAAATGAGGGTAAGTTAAATGCCTACGATCGAGTCAGCTGTGCTAGCTGGCCATCACTTCCCTGAGTACACAGTATCAGGAAGATTGCTATTTTTCGTAGGCTTAAAACCTCAGAGCTTTTCTCTAGATAAATTCCCATGAGGCATTAGCATTATAGAGTCAGGCACACATTCTTTATTATTGTTATTATTATGGTAAAAAAACACATAAAATCTGTCCTCTTAAAATTTAAGTATATAGCTTATTATTGTTAATTATATGTACATTATTATATAGCAGGCTCTAGAATTGTTTTGTCTTGCATAACTGAAACTCTATACCACTGAACAGCAACTCGATTTCCCCCTCCCCCAGTCCCTTGCAGCCATCATTCTGCTTCTATTAATCTTTCTCCTTGACTGCTTTAGATACCTCATAAGTGGAATCATGCAATATTTGTCTCTCTTTAATTGGCTTATTTCCCTTAGCATAATGTTTTTTAGGTTTATCCATGTCATAGGGTTTCCTTTTTTAATGCTGAATAATATCTGTGTGTGTGTGTGTGTATCATGTTTTCTTTATCCATTCATCTGTAGGTAGGCATTTAGATTGCTTATACCTCTTGACTGTTGTACAGAATGCTTGAATGAACATGGAAGTACAAATACCTCTTTGAGATACTGTTTTTAATTCTTTGGGATAAATACTCAGAAGTAGAATTGCTGGGTCTTGTGGTGGTTCTATTTTAATTTTTTGAGGAACCTCATAATATTTTCCACTATTGGATTCTAGTTTCTCTTTAAACGTGCTAACCATGTTCATAATACTATATGAAGTAAGAAATATGTGAGACATGGACCTTGCCTTCAAGAAATGTCTATTCTTTTCAGATATGGTGGCTCATACTTATAATTCTAACTACTGGTGAGACTGAAGCAGGATGTTGGCAAGTGCAAGCCCCACCTGGGCAACTTAGGGACACCCCATCTCAAAAATAAAATAAAAGGGTTGATGATATAGCTCAGAGGTAGAACATTCCTGGGGTCAGTCGCCAGTACTAGGGGGAGAAAACTTTTCTTCCGTCTTCCTGAAATGTTCCTCTTTTTTATTTTTATTTTACTAACTCTTTTTCATGGTATTTCAACTCAAATACTATATTGTCAACAACCTTTTCTGGCTCCACAAAGTTCATTCTGGTATTATAAAAAATTGTGTTGCATTCTTCTTCTCTAACACTTGATATAGGTATAATTTGTAGAATTAGGTGAGATCAGGTAAAGTAGTTTGTTTGGTTTAGCTGGATTCACTCCACTTAACTTAGAATAATGCATGATACAGAGTAGTTTTTATTATGAACTGTGTTACACATCTTGAGATTATGTAACACTATTTTATTAAATAATGAATACCTAGGGATTCGCCCTTTAAGAAATATACTACCAGTACCTTCAAATCCTCCTGACTTTTATGTTAATAATTCTTTTGCTTTCTCTATAGTTTTACCACCTATGAAACACCTGGTTGAGTGTGGCAAAACTGAATATGAAGCACACACTCAGTTCTATAAGAAAGCTGAAATACTACTGCTGTTTTTAAAAAGGCTCTATTTTAGTCAGCTTCTTAACTGCTATGACTAAAAGACCGGATGAGAACAATTTTAGAGGAGGAAAAGATTTTTGGAGGGTTCATGGTTTCAGAGATCTCAGTCCATAGACAGCTAGCTCCATCCCTCAGGACTCAAGGTGAGGCAGAAGAACATCATGGAAGTGGCTCGCAAGATGATCAGACAGCAAAGAGGGCGCTTCATTCACCAGATATAAAATATATACCCCAAAGGCATGCCCCCAGGGACCTACTCCCTCCAGCCAACACCCTACTTGTCTTCAGTCACCACCCAGTTAATCCCATCAGGGTGATGGTTTGCTGATTGGATCAGGATTGTTGTTGGGCATTTCTCCTCTAAACCTTGAATTTTCTCACACATGAGCTTTTGCAGGATACTTCACATGGAAACCATAACAGGTTCGCAGAATAAAAAAGCTGAACAGTTTCTGGATTATAGTATGCTTCTGTATATATCAAAAAGGTTTTAAGATTCCCTTTGAGGAAGTTAGTAGGTAATGCAAAAAATGAATTGTATAAAATGTAGAGCTTGCCACATTAGGGGCTTCCGGCAAGGCTATAATGTGATGAAGTATTGGATATCCAAGATACTGCATCTAAATTTAACACAGACTTTCTCCAGCTCTCAGGAGCATAACAAAGCAGAAAGCTTCTGCAAGGTGAAAAGAGTACCCTAAGATGAAGTAAGGCAATAGAACAGAAATCTTATTAGTATACCCTCCAACAGTCCAAGTACTAAAAAGAATCTGTTCAAGGTTTTAATTTATCCTTAGGTTAAAAGATGGCAGTGTGGCAGCAGAGATCAATCAGATGACAGACTTCAACATATCTATATTTTGAGGCACACCTAATCCAATCTTTCTTCAGATGTCTGATAGGCCTCAATTGTCTAAACATGACTGAAACAAGGACTGATTGGTGATTTTGAGAATATACCTGGGACTTGTCTCTTTGATCTTCACTTTAGAGAGATAAGTCATTTGATAAGTTATCTTTGAAGTTAGTGTCTGTATTTTTCATTGTTGGTCAAAGTCCCCATGTCAAGAACTATTAAAAAGGTCTGGGATTGTGGCTCAGTGGTAGAGCATTTGCCTAGCATGCATGAGGCGCTGGGTTTGATCCTTAGCACCATATAAAAATAAATAAATAAAATAAAGGTATTGTGTCCATTTAAAACTAAAAACAAAATTAAAAACCATAATGTAAAATACAATTGTGTTAAGACATATGTTTTGCTCAATATTTTTATGCAGAAAAAAGGCATAAGAAAATATATAAAAATACTAATTGTTCTAAGTTGACTGATAGATGTACATACAGATGTGTTTGATCATCTTTATTTTTGAGATTTTTCAAACCAGAAACAAAATTATGATAAAAAAGAGTAAAAACAGAATGATATAGAGAAACAATGTTTTGTATCTTTACTAATTCCAAATAAAGTATATTCATTATGTGTTTAAAAAAAATTAAAAATAAAAGATTATTAAGCTAAGATTTTACCCTATACATTGTTGAAAATTTTCCAGACTTTCCCATGTTTCTTACATTTTTTGAGCAGAGGCATTTGATAGACTATGTTATAGAGTAACAAAAGTAAGCTTGCACAGTACACAACTTTGGAAATTACAGTATCTTAGTCTATAGCATAGGGTAAACTTTTCCACTGTCCAGTAAAAATAATGATATTGTTGCCCTGTGGCGCAAAGTTTAGACAGGTTTTCTTATAGCTACTCATAAAAGATTGAAGTTTCCTAAAAGTAGAGTTCCTTAGTTGTGACCAGAAACCCATTGCATGCATAATATCCACCTTGGTCTGTCTGCATGTCACTCACATAGGTCTTGGGGGAGTGAGCATAAGGTGAACTGATAGGTACAAGAAGTTCATGTTGCTTGCTTCACTGTGAATAGTAAAATATTTTTGTCTTTGACCCAAGAGTCTTATGTCTCTGTCATCATCTATGAAACTGTGGCAGGCTAGCTTGCTAGTTTGGTTTCTCATAGGATAAAATTCTTGACAGTTCTTAAATTGTCAGAGAAGGCTCTTGTCTATCTCCTTTCTGGAGAGGAAGAATCTAGCTGCCAGCTTTCTAGGAGAACAGTAGAGGAAGAAATCTGGGAATCTTTGCATTTAGTTTATAATATGCCTATACTCATATAATTGTGCTGTCAGGTTTGCCAGGTGACTTTGAGTTTGGAGGGTCTATGTAGTATCCTCTCCAGAGAATAAATATCTAGACTTTAGCAGGGTTGAAGGAGAACCAGCAACATAATAGCATGCAGTAGGGAAAAGAATCTATTTCTGTTCTTTGCTCAAGAAAACATTGCCTGACTTTTCTGTTCAACATGGCTATCTTGCTCATCCTTCTTTCTTCGCTTTATTTTTTCTACATGCTAATTATTATGTTCATATTGTATCATTTACTCATTTTTTAAAAATTCCTTATTCCCTTTCCCCATTAGAATGTCAGCTTTACAAGGTCAGAGATTTTTACTTCTTTTTTCTTTTTATTTCCTTTCTTTCTTTCTTTTTTTTTCTTTTTTCTTTTTTGGTACCAGAGATTGAACTCAGGGGCACTTGGCCACTGACTGAGCCACATCCCCTGTCCTATTTTGAATTGTATTTAGAGATAGGATCTCACTGAGTTGCTTAGCACCTTGCTTTTGCTGAGACTGGCTTTGAAGTCGAGATCCTCTTGCCTCAGCCTCCCAAGCCACAGGGATTACAGGCATGTACCACAGTGCCCAGTGAGATTATTTCTTTCATCTTATTATGTATCCCTAACACCTAGAAAGTACCTGGCACATATAGTTATTCCAGAAATATTTGCTAATTAGATAAGTGAATAAATGACTAAAAGGAACTTGCATGTCTATAGCCCTTGCTTTGGTTTGAGAATAAATTAAAACATTTACTATCTATAAGTCAGTGATAGGTCTTTTTTAAAGCTTTATTGCTATTAATTATGTATATAGGCAGATTTCACTGAAGAGTATTGTCATTCCAAAAGAATTTAGAATCATTTCTTACCTGATGTTACAATTCCATTAAGGACATTCCCAAAGGTAGTTGTTTTTATGTTTGAGTATTTCTAGCATTCTTACTCAACAAATACCGGATGTTTTATTGGTAGAACCAGAGGATTTTGCAGAAGAATTTAATCTGAGGCATGGAGAAAAGAGCATAATTAATGAAGATCACAGATCTGATAGGGGCAGAGCCAGATTTTACATCTAAAGTCTGTGTTCATAATCACTACTATGCTGCTTCTTGGTGAAAGGGGGTGAGGTAGAGCTAGCAAAAAAGACTAAAAAGGGTTAGCCTATGAAGTAGTTGTCCAGAAGGCCAAATCAAAGAAGTACTCCAAGAATGAGAGAATATGTAACTGTTAACATGCTGATTTTAAGTCAAGTAAATGAGGGCTGTGAATTTTCCATTGCATTTAGCAAAACAAAAGTCATTAATGCTTCTGATATGTTTTTTCCCACCCTTTCACTTTCAGTTTGTGGATGTCTTTTCCTGTAAGATGAGTCTCTTGAAGACAACATATTGTTGGGTCTTTTTTTTTTATCCAGTCTGTCATTCTATGTCTTTTAATTGGTGCATTTAGGCCATTTACATTCAGGATTATTATTGAGATATGATTTGTAATTCCAGTCATTTTGGTTTGTTTTTGGTTTTTACCTTGAGTTGTTTTCTCTTTTGAATGGTCTTTCCTCTAGTGTAGTTTCTCTCTTTGTAAATTTTCATTGTTGGTTATCATTTCCTCCTCTTGGAATATTTTGCCAAGAATGCTGTGTAGTGCAGGCTTTCTTGCTGTAAATTCTTTTAACTTTTGTTTATCATGGAAGGTTTTTATTTCGTCATCAAATATGAAGGTCAGTTTTGCTGGATATAGCATTCTTGGTTGGCATCCATTGTCTTTCAGGGTTTGGAATATGTTATTCCATGATCTCCTGGCTTTTAGCATCTGGGTTGAAAAATCTGCTGAGATATGAATTGGTCTCCCCTTGTATGTAATCTGGTTCCTCTCTCTTGCGGCCTTTAAAATTCTATCCTTATTCTGTATGTTGGGCATTTTCATTATAATGTGCCTTGGTGTAGATCTAAAGCAGTTAAATGGGTCAAAGTCTAGTTGAAGTGTGAATTATTGCTTCATTTACCTTTCACAGTTTTATAATGGTTATAATGTATTTATTCATTTTTATCACAGAAATTAGTAAACTTTAAGAAATGCTCTAGTACTTCTATGTAAAGTAGTGATAATGGAGTAATCAAGCTTATAGTAATTTAAAAGTATTTATGCTATTGTATTTTGTCTTTTACCTATGAATTATGTATCTTATCTATTTTAGGTATGACTTTAGCCTTTCCAGCTTCAGTTCATGATTCTCTAATTTGCAGTAAAACATTTCAAATTCTGTACAAAAATGAAGAGGTCATTTTAAATGATGTTATGCTCTTCAAAGTTAAAATGTTGTTGGATGAAAAAAAGGTAAGCATCTCTTCAAACATATTTAGATACATATTTTTGAAAAACCTCAAAGCATATTTCTTTCTTTTGTAATGTCTACATTAAGGTATATTTCTAACTTTCTAAATATTCATAAAGCATCTCATAATATCTCTTTAGATTGAAGAAACCCTTGAGGAAATGAATTTTCTATTGTGCTTGGATCTACACTTCACAGATGGAGATTATTTGTAAGTACTCTAGTCAGTTAAAAATTTTGTAGATACTCATGCTGTTATTTTTTAGATTCCCCATTTTCATTTCAGAATTCAGTCTATCCTTTCTTGTTTATTTTGAAATACTTCTATTTTCTGAGAGAGTCTCATGAAAGTGATTAGAATTGTTCTTTTGTGCTCAGGCTGATTCCTTCAACTCCAGGTAGCAAAATCAGGTAAGATAAAGAAATATAAGAATCTAGAAATTATACAGTTGATATAATACCAGTATCATGAGGCATTTAAATATAACTCAATTATTATCCAATCTATCATTGGCAAATCTTTCTTGGTTGTATGAGTTATACCTTCTTTAGGTGGGACTTTGTTGATACTCTGAAAATTATCAAGACTAATGACTCTTAGGTTTGACCATTGTTTCTGTCCTTGAGGAAGTTTTAGGGCTGGATACCTACTTTGCCAGCATTTAATATAGTAAAAATAATTTGAAATATCTTTTGGGATTTTTATACTATATTTTAACTATGTTATACTGTAGTCTTATAATAAACAGTATTTACTAAGGAGTAAAAGTTACTTTAAGATGAGATTAATTCCTGAAGTATAAAAAGGACTCATTTTATAGGGATAATTGTAGCCCATATCATGGATTGATAGAGAACTGCAAGTAGAATCTGGCTACTTTCTTGATATGTTTCATATTGTTGTCTAATGCAAATTTGATGCTTCTAACATTCCTCTCATTATAAATTTTTTAAAAATAAGCAGGGGCTGGGATGTGGCTCAGTGGAAGAGCACTTGCCTGGCATATGTGAGGCCCTGGGTTTGACCACCAGCACTGTGAAAGAAAAAAAAAGTAATTTAGCAAATGTTTTTGGTAGTTTAAGCTATGCTACAAAATAGTAGCCTTTACTAAACATTCCTTTCCTAAATATTTATATGCAAATGTGTTGCTTTTTATAGGGCAGGTGATCTGAACGCCTTGCAACTAATAAGTAGCCGAACATTGAAGCTGCACTTTAGCCTCTACAGAGGACTTCATCATCATATTAATGTTATGTTTGATTATTTCCACCTTTCTGTTGTGTCTGTTACAGTCCATGCATCATTGGTTGCACTACACCAGCCACTAATAAGGTAAATTTAACCAATACCCTATCCTTAGTAATATAATGTCTTTCATTTTTATAATGAAAACATATACTTTGATAAAGATAATGAAATGATCATTTTTACATTCATAACTAGTAAGAAATACTTTGAGCACAGTGAAACATGTAATCTCAGTGGCTCAGGAGGCTGAGGCAGGAATATCCCAAGTTCAAAGCCAGCTTCAGCAACTTAGCAAGGCCCTAGTGAGACCCTGTCTCAAAATAAAAAATAAAAAGGGCTAGGGATGTGATGCAGTGGTAAGTGCCTCTGAGTTCAATCCCTGGTACCAAAAAAGAAAAAAAAAACTTTCTTTTATACAAATGTAATAAGATGATGAAATTTAAGAGTATGGGACCATTAGGTTGATAACATTTTTCTTACAGAAATATAGAACAATCTTTGTCAATCTCAAATGAGTTGACTAAGGGAAGGAATGCAATCCAGAAATAACCATACAACATTGTTTAGTCTATACCTGTTTTTTTATCTAATACTGCACTGTTATTACTCTTTTTCTGGGAAAATGTATAATTTTTTCTTAGTTTTCTTTGTTTCTTCTCTGCATGGGCTGATTTTATCTAAGAAGATAAAATGCTATACTGTACAGTAATTGTTGCCTTTTAAGTTATTAACCAATTTTATGGATTTTTACCTAGACTTTTTAAACTACATCATATAGTTTAGTGTGAAAATATATAATTTTTCTGAATCATAATACATGTGTTGCAATAATTTTTATATGAACACTTATGTGGGAAGACAAATTATCTTTTGCTATGTATAAGAATACAATTCAGGCCCTTCAGTTCATACAGTTAAACAGCATCCTTGTAGTATGGGCAATTGATGGATACTTCAAGTCAGTAGCTTCTATGAAAATACCTCAAATAGGTTTGATTTCTGAACTGTCTACCCTCTCTGACACAAATATGGTTCTGACAGCCATATTAGGAATGCCTAAGGAATACCATGCATGATAAGCTCATTTATCAGAAAGCTAAGTGGGTCAATTTGTAGAATTAGCCTCAGAATTTATAGAATCCCAACATAATTTAACATATTAACCACAAATAACATCTTCTTGTGGAATATCTTTACATTGTTTTAAAAACCATAATTGAGAATGTTTTCCATTGAATTGCTACCTCTTCTCTTACATGAAGATCATTTTCAGCTATCTCTTTGGGGGTATAGAGCCAAGAATAAGTCTATTGTGACTTGCTTTGCCTTTATATTCTATAAGAAGATCTGTAATATAAGATCTGTAACTGGTGGTTTTGCTATCTTTGTCTTACCTTTTAGGCTTTTGAGAGGCTGTGCTCAATTGCTACAGCTTTTTTAAGCAGGGAAGTGTTTGTTATATTTAACTTTATTATAAACTTCAAAAACTTTTGGCAGTTGTTCCAGAATAGATTAATGTGTAATAACATTTTAACTGAAACTTCTTTGACAAGAAAGTGGTATTTGTAAACTATAAGTCAAATAATACAAAATATTACTTTTATAGGAATTACATACCAGGTTTTAGTGCCAAAAGTTTGCTTATAAAATATATTGCTATAGTTTTCTGAATATCGGTTTTGTAGTTTCAGTATAAATCCCTCATTAAACAGTTGTAACTGTTCTTAAAAAAAAAAAAAGTTCTTATAAAACTGTTCTTACACTTTTCTTTAGGAAAAAAAAAAAAGAAACTTCCAAGATTATCTTTATAAAGCTAGCTTAGTTTTTCCCCTGAAATATACAAATAATTCAAAATTTAGCTCATGTTCTTATATGTTTCTTTTTAAGGTCTTAATTAAATAGAGTTAGTGATACACTACTAACCCTAGTGGTTAAAAGTGTGCTTTCCCTGGTAATGCAGCAGTTTTGCGCAGACTAGTAGGAGAAGGGGGTAGCTCATTTCCTAGCGACTGTCTCCTGGAAGAAAACATTTTTGGCTCAGAATTAGAAGCCTAGAGGCTTAACTGTTTTCTCTGGTTAATAACTGGGAAAGAAAAATAAGATGCCTATAACAGTTTAGGATGCTTTTCTTCACCTACCTGCCATGGACCCTTAGGTCTACTCCCTTGCTGCTACAATTTTGCCTTGAAAGCAGCAGCATTTTTCCCTGCCTGTCTTTGCCTGTAAATGAGAAGATGGAAAAGGGACACAAGGAAAGAGTAAGAAAAAGCTTTTGTTGGTGGTGTCTGGTAGGGGTCATGTGTAGAGGTAACATTTTTTGCTATTGATACTTCAACAAGTTTTCCCTGAAGTTTACTATGCATGTTTTTTTTTAATCCACTAAACAGAAAAAATATTAATTTGTAAATTATCTTCTTAAAATGTTATTTTTACTTAAAATAATTTCTATGGTCAATGAACTATAAACCTTACATTAATTATTTAAAGTAGAAGAGTTTAAAATTTCTTTCTTTTTTAACATAACCTCTGTCTTATATTTGAATATTTTAAAGTACTACCTTTATGACTCTTCTGAAGAACACATTGTAGCAAGTAGAGTTTACTACTGATTTACAACTCCCTTTTGGCAGGATATATTTTTGCAAAGTAAATTGATTTTGCAGACAAAGGCTACTCTTTACTTACGGCAAAACTGATTTATTTTTCTGTCTTTTTTTCTTTTGCCAAACTACCAAACAGTTCGAATGCTTTTGGCCTACTTTTTCTCAAATATAATTGTGTATGATATTTAAACATTCAAACAAATTTGTTTCTTATTCTATGGAATTTATGGAATACTAATTGTAATGTTAGTACTAACAAGTAGTTTATATACTATGTGATTGAAGTGCTGCTTTGAAGCACTTATGAAAATTATCTTAATAAAGTTCAAAGCATTTTAGTAATAAGAATTAAAGGAAAAGCTGGGTGCAGTGACAAACGCTTGTAATCCCAACACTTTGGGAGGCTGAGACAGGAGAATCATGAGTTCAAAGCCAGCCTCACAATGGCAAGGTGCTAAGTAACTCAGTGAGACCCTGTCTCCACTTAAAACACAAAATAGGGCTGGGGATGTGGCTCAGTGGTTGAATACCCCTGAGTTCCATCCCCGGTGCCAAAAAAAAAAAAAAAGAATTAAAGGCAAGAACCATCTTTTTTTTGTTTCCCCTGAAACAGAGATATCAGGTAGCTTTAATAATTTTTCTTTTCCTACATTTAAGTGGTAACTCTTTATTTTTGTAAATAGCATCCATATTTTATTGTTAACTTTTAAAACTGCATAACTAGTTCTGATAGATCAATATTTCCAAATTAAAATTTGACTCTCATTTGCCATTTAGCTACTCTAAGATCCTACCGTTTCATCTTTTGTATCTTTTGAGACTTCCTGAAGCCAAAAGATAGACAGTTATCAAATATCTAGCCTTAGCTTTTTAAATATTCATTGTATTTTTTCATAATTCTTCAGATTTTTAAAGGAAAATTAATTTTTAAATACTTTAGAACTTATAATCTCTTTTTTAAAAAAACTTTTGCTTTTCTATTCCTCTAATATTTTCTTTTGTAACTAACTAAATTATACTAAAGTAGACTGTTAAGACAATAATAATGTAATGCTTATTTTCAGCTTTCCTCGCCCTGTGAAGACTACTTGGTTAAATAGAAATGCACCAGCACAAAACAAAGATTCTGTGATTCCTACTCTTGAAAGTGTGGTCTTTGGTATTAACTACACAAAACAGTTATCACCAGATGTAAGAAGTGAATATGTTTATAAATCTGTTTCCTCTTATTTTATTTTTCCCTTACCTTTAAAGAAATGTCTTTAACTATTTTATCTGTGAATATGGTATTTTTTTGGTTAAATATTTGGGCTCAGCAACTTAGATATCTAATTAAATATAATTGTAACAAATTAGTTAGTTCCAGTTATCTAGTATGAAAACTAACCTAATCTTTCAAAATTTTACCAAATTTAGTGAAAACCAATTAAACTTTTTTAAGTTTGTGACTGTCAATTCCTTAACAGCCGTGGTTGATGCTTTCCAAAGGAATCTTGAAAGAACAGTGTCTAGAGTTGAGACCCAACTTACAGTAGTACAAGTATAGCCATTACTATAAAAGGAAGAAGGGATTTTACTATAAATACACAGTGTCTGTCCCTCAGTCCTACCATAATATGAATTTCCCATTACCAAAAATGGTAATTTAATCTGCTGGTTTCTAAAAATTCACTATAACCATGTGTGGTGGGTATATGCTTATAATTCCGGACACTCAGGATGCTGAGGCAAGAAGTTCACTGTCAGCCTTGGCAACTTAATGAGGCCCTATCTCAAAATAAAAGTTGTTTTAAAAAAGAGGTTGCAGCTGGGTGCTGTAATCCCAGCACTTAGGGAGGCTGAGACAGGAGAATCTCGAGTTCAAAGCCACCCTCAGCAACAGCGAGACGCTACGCAACTCAGTGAGACCCTGTCTCTACATAAAACACAAAATAGGGCTGGGATGTGGCTCAGTGGTCAAGTGACCCTGAGTTCAATCTCCAGTACCAAAAAAACAAAAAACAAATAAAAAAGGGGTTGGGATATAGCTTAGTGGTAGAGTCCTCCTGAGTTCAGTCCCCAGTATTGTTTAAAAAAAAAAAAAAAATTCATTCTAACTGAAATTACTGTGGTCACATTTTATGTGTTTATTTTTATGAACAACTCTCTAAAATGTTGTTGAATTTCTTATGTGTTTTATAGTAACTGTAGTTGGCAAATGCTTAGTATATCTTTTCCAAGTTTCAACTGGGATATTTTTAGATTCTTGGTTACTAATACTTTGTTTTCCAAATTTGTTCTTTGTTTAGGGTTGTAGCTTCATCATTGCAGAGTCCTTCCTACATCATGCCTATCATTTTCATTATACACTTTGCGCCACTTTGCTGCTAGCCTTCAAGGGATTGCACAGCTACTTCATTACGGTAACAGAAGAGATTCCCTCTTGTCAGAAACTAGAACTGGGTATGTTAAAAGTAGCTAGACCTGTCCTATAGTTCAAATCATACTTTTACTGTTCTTTTGCTGGTTAAGAGCTTTGCCTTAGTTTTTCTATACTAAAACTATACTATTCATGTGCTTCATTTTTACTTCTCTCTCAATTCAATCTTTCAACCCTTGTTAATCACTTTGTACAATTTAAAATTTTTTGTTATAATATTAAGAAATAACTTCTCAATTTGTTTGAAATGAGTCTTTTCAATAGATTTCTTAAAATCATATATCAGCCTGGTGCAGTGGTGCATGCCTATAATCCCAGCACTTCAGGAGGCTGAGACATGAGAATTGCAAGTTCAAAGCCAGCCTCAGCAACAGTGAGGCGCTAAGCAACTCAGTGAGACCCTATCTCTAATAAAAACATAAAATAGAGCTGCGGATGTGGCTCAGTGGTCGAGTAGCCCTGAATTCAATCCCCAGTACCAAAAAGAAAAAAAAAAAAAACACATGCCAATGTAATCAGAAATCATATTAGAAAGTAAAATAATTATCTATAAAATCATAGAAAGGTAAATTTCAAATATATAACAGTCTAAGCAGATTGTGGGTACTTAGAATATTTTCAAACGCCAGCTCATAAAAAAGCACAATTATCTCTTCAGAATAAATTATTTTTTATGATTATATATTTGAAATTGCTTTTAAAATTTCACTTAATCTATATTATTTATATATTTCTTTGTTCATCTGTGATCTCAATTTTTTAACAATATTGATGCATTCTCTAAAATAGTCATTATTACTAAAACTAGTTCATGAGTTTGAGACTAATTAGACTATTTTTTTTAATTGTTTGGGGTTACAAAACAATTACAATTCAGCCCTTAGAAAATGCTGGATATTGTACCATTGACTATCAAGGGATTACTCTAGTAACTTAATTCCATTTTTTAGTCAGTTCACACTTTTTTCACTTGATAAGTATTAACTGTTTGGAATACTTGATTCAGTAATCCCAGTGTATATACATATACACAAGCAAAAGGAAAATGTGTTTATTCTTTTTTGACCATGTGTTCTTCCTTAAAACAAAAATGACAGTGTGGAAAAGATAACCTTTAAAATAAAGACATTGTGTCCATCTACAACTAAAAAAATATTTAAAAAAAAAAAACAAAACCTTTTTGATCTTATTCTCTGAAATACTCTGTTTTCCCTTGCTGTTTCATATACTTTGACTTTCCTATTTCTCTTAGGAAAATCTCTTAGAAGACTCTTGCCTCAAATATAAATTGTTTTAAATGTTTTCTTTTGAGAATGAAGGAATCATTCATAGAATAGAGCTAATTTAGGCTTTTCCTTATCTTCAGTTAATGGGAAAATTATGTTCAAATGTTTTTTTTTTTAATTTTGTGGCTTGAAACTCAAAAACATTTTCCTAGAAGAATATAGTGTCAAATACTATAAAAGAATACTGTAATCTAGTTCAAGGAGGCATTATCATTGTGCTTAAGAGAGCACATTTGGAACTATTTGTGTCACTTTCTCACTTTGCCTCTATAAATATGAAGTGGTTTTCATTTGTAAGGTAAGCAGATTGAATAAAATCAGATGTGGTGTATGAGTCAGAAAGGAAAAGGTAAAGACACCCAAAAGGCAGAGAGTGTGAAGTTGCTCTAGGAATAATACTTCCTAACAGTGTAATTCCTTTGAGCTTTTTATTAGCACCTACTATGTCAATCACTGTGCTAGGTGCTGAGGAAAGAATAGTTTCTGTCTTCAAAACACTTTGACTTCTATTCCCTCTACTTTCATAGCAACTATAATAAGAAATCACGTCAGCGTTGGGATGGGCAGGAAAAACTTACCCGACAAAGCAAGGCTTCTTGTGGTTTTAATATGAGATAGGCCTATAAATGCCTTTGTAAAGATGTCTGTCTGCATATAGTATTCAACAGATGTCTATTAAATGTCTAATATACAATAGATGTCTGTCTATTCTGCATATAGATGTAACAAGTAATATTTACAAATGAAAAAATGCATGAATCACATTTTTAACCTAGGGAAAAATATTTCTCAAAAATTAGAAAATGCACCAAAAAAAAAAATTAGAAAATGTATTTTATTGGTAAAATGTATAATTAGTAATTAAACAAAAACATTTTAAAGTCAAACCCTTTTGTCAAATAGCCTAGACAATGTTAGCACTTTATCAGTATTCTGTTAATATAACTTCAGCACGATAATTCATTAAGTATTAATATTTTTAATTTTCCTTCAGGTAAGGATGGCTTTTGTTATATAATTTTGGGCTTATTTGTGTAATATAGAAAATCATAATTTTAAAAGCCCTTAAATTTAATTTCAGGAGCCAGTAACTAAATGAATATAAACTTAATTCCAAATAACTTACTTAATTATTTTATCAGATAATAAAATTCTAAAGTAAACCCAGACTTTGATTTTAGATAACTTAATAGTAGAAATAGAATAATTAAGACACTAATTATTAGTGTCTTACACATATAGTTACCCAAAATACATTTGTTGAATGAATGGATGGATGGATGAAGTAATACAATACAGTTTCATTGTTACTTGAAAAAATATAGGCATCAACACATAGCTTGTGACAGTTTCCTAGGGATTTTTTAAATTAAGACTCATCTTTAGTAAATACTTATTGATAATACTTTTTGTTCTTAAACTTTTCTTTACTATTTGTTTTCTTCTTTTCATTGTATATTTTAGTTTACTATTGAATATATCCAGAAAACATCTAAAAGTGCTTCTAACTATTCAAAGTAAAAGTATTTGTTACATATTCTGAACTTATTGACACTGTTTATTTTTGTTCTAGCAAAATAATATTTTAGACACTAACAAATTTCTATAATATACTGTCAGCTAAGCATCACTGTATTTACTAGTTTTAGTAAATGGATATAAAATAATTCTTGGTCAGAGATAATATATATTTCCTTCTTTTTTTCTTGAATTTTCAAATAAACATATACTTAAAATTCTTAAACTCCACCATGCTTGAAAATCTTATCTAAGCTTTCTTCCCAAATCTTTTTTAAAATAATACCAAGTTCCTTTCTGCTCTTTGCCTTTTTCTTTTCTCCTAGATGAATGATGTACATTTTTTGATGATATTAGTTAAATATTGGTTTGATACAAGGAGCTCTACTGAAAATTAGAGTCAAGACTTCTGGAATCTAGGTTTTGGCAAGTCACATAACCTGTGAGTGCTAGTACCTATACTTACGAAAGCAGGGAGTTGACCTGCTGATCTTTGAGATCCCTGCTAACACTAAAATTCTAAGTCAGAGACATTAAAACATAAAAATAACACCAGAATATGGAATGTTGAGTGACACAAATATCTAAATTTTAAAAAGTAATATAAAGTTGAATGTACATCATTTGTAATTCTGATAAGCTAATTAACTAATTGCACTTTCAGATCAATACTAAATCTATTTAACAAGTTGGAAAATTCTAGTAAATTTTGTTGTAAAAGGAGTATAGTAACTAGTGCTGTGTACAATCCTTATAACTAGCCAAGGCCAACATGCAGGTCCTTTATCAACGCCTTCTCAGAAGAAAACAGCCAAGAACCCAGAAAGACACCTGTGTAGGTATGTTCACAAATAGGTTAATTAAATAATCCCTTTTAATTAGTATGGAATTTTGCTTTAGTGTCAAATTCATTAATTTATGAATATAGTGTATTACCACCACTTTAAAGAACTTAACTAGTAGGATCAATTTTGTTTGTAGATAAATTTGGGTTAATTTCTTAATTTGTAGTACTGATGTAAAACTAGAAATGGTAATTGCAAAGATCTCTTTACTTTTTTAGTATTCTTTTGAGTTTCTACAAATACCACTTTTTCAAAACTGTATATTACCAGAAATTGCTTAAATTTGCTTATCTTTAGATAGGCCTAATGATAGTGAAATATGATTTAAAAACTAAAGCTAGTTTCATGCATCGCAGGAAAAAAGGAGGGAAACATCCTCAATATTTGGTTTTGTGTTTTTAGTTAATTTGCTTTTAATTTTATTAGTCTAAGTTTAAAAAAAATAACATCCAGTCACTAATATCCTGATATTACATATATTAAAGGAAATTTAGAAAGTAAATGTAAGATACATTTACCTTTTGACCTAGCAACCCCACTTCTGATAAACTTGTATCATAAACATATATATACACACACACACACATAGACAAGTAGGTTTATTACAGTATTGTTTTGAGTGACAAAACACTGAAAAGATAATGACCATCATTTGGGCAAAGAGTGGAACATGGAAGAAATTATAATGCACCCACAGCAAGGAAAGTAGTCATGTAAGAAAATGCTTTAGAGCTAGGGTAACAAATTTCTGTGTAGGACTACTGTGAGAAAAAAGCAAGATGAAAAAACAATGTATACAACACAACCCCATTTTTTTTTAAATTTTCACACACACACATGTATATTTGAAAAATATGTGAATATTTTGAAAATACATAAATATTTTGAAAAATATGTAAGGGTATGTTCTAGATTGTAACTCTAAACTGGCAAGAGGAGCCAGTCCCCCAAAAAACAATTTAAATCACATGTATTTCTATAAAATTGTCATGTTACATCATATGTCTCGTTAGAAGAAAGTATAATTAAAATAGGGTTTTAAACTCACTGAATGATTTTAAAATATTTCAATTCTGATTTTGAAGTTAACTTTTGCTTTTAAAAAAATTCCTTAAGATGATATTTGCATTGAAGCAACTCTCACTAGCTATAATTGAAATGTACCATTTTATGCCTTAGGCTTTTGTATGTAGATGATAGAAAAATGTATCAAACTTAAAAAGTTTACTTTTTTAATTCAGAGGTAGAATATATAACCTACAGAACTAATTTTAATGATTTTCTTTTATCATAGGAAAAGATCATGAGTACTGTGAAATCAGATGTTAGCATTAGGAAGTTGTGGTTTTAATGCAGATTTTGCCACTGATTAACTTTAGTTTTGGAAAACTTAACTAGGTCAGGTATAAGGTTTCACTATTAAGTAAATCAGTTTTACCTAACTTACCTAATAGTGAAGTGATTTGTGAAGTCAGTGAGCTAATGAGTGAATTTCAGGATATCATAGAATGTATTCTTGGCTTTGTATGAGAATAATCAAACTTGCTTTCACAAGATGATGAAATTTTCAGTGATTATGACTCTACTGTTATAGTATTTAGAACTATAGTTTATTTTGTTTCTAGTTAAAAATTAAGTATATCTAAAGATGGTATTTTAGGGCTCAGTGTAGTTCCTTTCTTTATGAAAAATAACATCTTATGTTGTATTAGTTTTTAAATTCTTTCGTAAATATTACCATTTTTAATTGTAAATTCTGCATTTCTTATAGTTCATTGTAGTATACATTAAATAAATCAGGATTGTATGACAAAAAATCGCCTCACTTAAAAAATTTCTTATAGAATGGGCTGGGAATGTCACTCAGTGGTAGAGTGCTTGCCTGTGCAAGGCCATGGGTTCAATCCTCAGTACCGAGACTGGGGCGAGGGGAGCTTGCAGGGAACTAAGTTCATTAAACTAAGTTAGTAGCCAAATTTTATTGAAAAGAATTCTGTCATCCATTTTCATTAAATAGCCCACAACCTAGGTATGTTTTAAATATGTTCTAGTTAAAAAATCATTTTTACTTTAACTTTTATGAATAGCATATAATTAGCAAAGCATAATCATATATAACAAAATATTAAACTTTATTGTAAATTACAAAATATGAAATGCAGTAAAGCTTAATTATATGTTTCTCTTTTCTGTGACACTGCTGTATAAGTTACCTTACATATATAGTCAATATTTTCTTGACAGTGTTGGCCTCTTGTGAGAACTGAAACACACTAATGATCAGAACATTGAATTAATTTAATAACCATATTACCTAAGTAATTAATTAATGTGTTTATACAAATATATTACAATGAAAATTCATTGAATGTAGCCCATATATTTCTCAAACTTTTGATGGTTTAAAGGGAACTTGTTTATATAATTTCAAAGGTAGTTTTCAAGTCTAACATTAAAATATTTCCTCTAATTACTCTTTACTCCTTTCAGAGGAAATGGATGTAGAAGCTCGACTTACTGAACTATGTGAAGAAGTTAAGGTACTTGGATTTTTAAAATTCACATTATCAAGTTATTTGAGTGATTTCTGTTTCCTATTCTAAATATTTTGTTTAAGAAAACTTAATTATTTATCTTACATAAAATCCAAAGATAATTCAGTTGATCATGGTAGAACCACAACTTAGCTGATCAAAATAATTTGACTTCAACAAAAATTAATTTATCATTTAAAAAGTATATTATTTTGCATATAAATGAAGTACAAAGCACATTACTAATCAAAAATATGTGTTCTTCTATTCATTCAAAACTTTTTTGGACATATTTTCAAAGCATCACTTAAACTTGTGTATCATGTTTTGTTATTTTAAAAAATGACAAATTGTTTTTAATTCCCAGTACAAAAAGGAAAAGAAAGGGGCCAGTTTGTTCTAGTTCAACAGATCAATTTTTGTCATTTTTGCAGTTAAATGGAATAGATTTTTGTTTTTCTTCATTTTTATTTATTTTTAATTGTTTGTTTATCTTTCTCCAGGAGACTAAATAAGTTCAGTGTCAGCTACTTTGGTCAGCTACATTAAAGATAAAATCAGAGGCTTGAATACTTAGGTTATTTTATGTGAAGTATATTTTTGTGCATAAACTTTAATAAGGACTAGATTCTTCTGAAAAAAGTATTTACCTTCTCCTTAAAAATTGTACATGTACATGTAATTTTTTATAGTAAGAAAATTTCCTCACAATTCAAATAAGTATTTTTTTTAGAACAAATGGTCTTATAATCATTGCCCAAAAGAACAGCAAATACTTTAATCTTAAGATGTATGCAGTTAGTGTGAAAACTTCTGGAGTGTTTTATTGAGAGATTGAAAATTTTGAACAAATTAACATATTATACTATCACAAGAAAAATAATCACTGAAAGATATTAGATTTTCTCGTTAATCATTTTAATGAATCCAAATCAAATTCCCTCTGGGAATTTAAACTTATATTTAAAAAATCATTTGAAGAAACAAAAAAGACTAAGAAAAGCTTTAAAAATAATATAAATGTAGAAGTACTTGTCCAACCAGATATTTAAATATATATAAAACTACGATAAGAGAAATAAGGAAAATCCTTTTTCTTCTCTTAAAATGATAGGCAAATCAGTTGAATTAAGTAGCACTGAAATAGATATCAATGTGTAATAACTAAGTATATGATAAAATCTGAAGAACATTGGGATTATAAGTGATGTGGTAAGCTTAGTCGTTTGTGCCATACTACAGAAGCAGTTCTAAATGGACTAAATAGTTAAATTTTCAAAAAAAAATAAATAGAAATATAAGTAGTCTGATTTTGGAATATAGAATGACACCTTCAGACTAATAGTAAAGGACAAAATAAAATAAGCTAATGATGATTAAAGAAAACTGCTTTATAACAAAATACACTATAAAGTTGAAAGCAAGCCATATATTAGAGGGCAATGTTTGTAATATTTAAAATAGACAAATGATTACTGCTCACAGTATATAAGGAGCAACTGTATATCAATTTCAAAATAACACCCTTTTGAATAAAGGATACACAGAGGCAGTGTACAAATTGGCAACTCTTAGAACAAGTTAAGCTACTTAATTTGATGCTTACTATTACTGTAAAACAAGGAAATACAGATTCAAATGAAGAATTTTTCTAGTTTGGTTTAGTTAGGTTGGATTGGGTTTGACCCAGGAAAAATGAATGACTGGTAATCTTCATTGTATGTAAGGATAGAGAGAAACTAGTACCTGCATATATTGTTAATAATGGTTTAAATTGGTTTGTATTTGTGTTAGGGCAATTCATCACTGTGTTTTGAAAACATATATTTAGTGCACATTACCTCCTATACAAGTTATTTAATACTCTATTTTATAAAAATACTCACATGTGTGCACAAATATGATGATAAAAAATATCATAGATTATTATAGACTCTTATATAGTCATTTGAAAGAATTAAATAAATCTCTATGCATTGATATGAATTACTTAAGTAATATTTATTCAGTGAAACTCTACATCATATACAACTATATGACTAGGATCCTAATTAGAATAAGTTATACTCCACATATGTATAATGTTAAAATACACTCTACTGTATATTTGATGATTTATGATGCCAGATAGTATTTTCATGTTGAAAAGTTCTTTGTGTTAAAAGTAAATTGATGATAAATATGATTATATATATGTAAAAAAACTTAAAAGCTATGTATTTGATCATGTTCATGTTCATGATTACATAGAAAATAATTTTTTAAGTTCTTAACATCAATACAGAAAAGAGTAGCATAAGAATTGTAAAGGGAAATTACATTAAAGTAATACATATGTATACTTACATTGCTAAAAAGTTTTTTGAGGTACACATATTTAAGTTCTAATATGTAAATGGACATCATAAAATCTTACAACAGCTTAAGGTAAAATTTTAACAAAGAGCAAACAAGCTATAATGATAATAGTAAAGAGTTTTTAAAAATCAGTAATAAAACATGTAATCAGTCTTTCATATTAGCACAAAATAGATACCTGATTACAAAAAAGGCAAATAAATATATGAAAACTATTCAGTCTCAGAAGCTATTGCAGAAATAAAAATTTACTCTGATACCATTTGTAATCTATCATATTGGCTACATTTTTTCTAACAACATTGTTTCTTGAGATTTGATGAGGTACAGACTTTTATACACCTTGTAGATCTTTTTCAGAGATTAGTTGGGTGATATGTATCCAAAAAAAATAAAACTATCCTTCCTCAGTCTATACCAAAGAAATAGTCAGAGATTTATATGACTATTTATAATGTTGTGAAAATGTTAACTGAACAAATAGCTAACAGGAGGATGGTTAAATGTATTATGAGATACTAGTTATCTAAAAAATTTTTGCAGCCTTTAACAAATGTTTGATGATGGAGGAAAACACTCATATTGTGTTGTCTGGAGAAAATGTCCTAAAACTATATGGAATTTTAGATTTTGTTCCATGTATATAACAAAAAAAATTGAAGTGATTGTTATAAAAAATGTATATGTTTAAAACAAGATAATATTTCAAAAATATACAAAAGTAAAGTTTTTGTCTTATATTTATGCATATAAAAGATCTCTTCAAACTTAGTTCTGATTTCTATTTTTAAATAAAAATAATTTGATCATTATTTATTTTGAGATTTATTATTAAATATTTGTGCAAACCAGAGGAAGGATTTATATATACTTGAAGGGATGCTCTCTTGGAACCTTGGTGCTATGATCCCTAGAAAATGAAATAATTTTAAGACATCTAGATAGCCTTGTTCTCAGGAAAAAGTAGAGAGAGTAATATATATCTATTTATATGTAGACTATACTAAGTACAGTGTTTCTTGCATTAATTACACAGTGCTATCTAATTACTCTCTCTTTTTCTTCTGAACTCCATTAAAATAATCCTTGGGACAGTAATATTGGTTTCAGTTTATATTAGTTTGTTATATTTTAATCTCTATATTCAAATCATTTCCTAGAGCAGAACACATCTATAGTTTACTAATGTTAACAAATCCCTATTCATCTGTGTTATCTCTGCTTCCATTCCAGAATTCTGAGTTTGTCAGAAATCTTTGGGAGCTTTTTTCTAACTAAAGCCTGTTAATTCTTCGTTCATTCATTTATTCATTTAGTAAATATTTATCGAATTACTACTATGTACCAGTAGCTAAAGTTATAAGGGCAGATAATACGTAATCATAATGCCTTCACTTCTTAATTTTGCTTAATTTTTGTTTTATGTCATGAATAGACTAAATAAATGGAAGCTTTATTTGGATAATAAATAAATGGAAGCTTTATTTAGATGAAGAAAGAAAAGTCTGCTAAACTATAGACTTCAAAAAGAAGTAAAAATAAGCATAGTAGTAGAATCATATGTAATATGTAGCATTTGGGGATATACAGATGGTAATTAAAACTTTGGGAGTAAATTTTAGTGTTCCTGTATAGACTTGACTACTCTTACCTTTTTTAGGCTAGGGAAATGAAGTCATCATCCATCTGTGTAGTTAAGATATATTTGTTAGTGTTACCAGTAATTGAAATACAAATTTTTACACCGAGACAATCTGCCTGAAAAGTAACTGCGGCCTCAATGAATTAAAGAATATCCAGTCCTCATAACAAAAATACCTGCCCACAACAGAAACAATCATTCAGATTTAGTCGTTTATTGGTCTTTATTTTTTTAAGAAAATCAGTTGCATTTTAGAAGAGCCTTCATGTCACATTACAGTTTAGTGCTCAACTTTCATGATCAGTTCATATGAATAAAAAAATGCAATAATATCACTTTTAGAACATTCCTAATAGTATTTTATAATGGCCTGTCTACCTGTTTTTCTCTCTTTAATATTTGTATCTCAGGAATATGCACCCTAGCATTTAAAATTTGCTCAAAACAGTGGATGAATTAAATGTTAGAAAAAAGAAAGCAAATGATTAACAAGGATTACCCACAAACAGAGTAGAACCTGACAATATGGAAGTGAGGGAAAAACAATATTTCCAAAAGTATCTGAGTCCATTTTGAAGAGTTTTGGATATTTTTAAATGCTTCACTTAGGTGATTGGGGAAGCAAATTTAAAGATCATATTCTCTTTCAAAAATATTTGTAACTTTCATTGGGATTTATGCATTGAGTTTAAAATTCCCAGTATTTTGGTGTTAGAAGTTGATCATTCTGTGTAGAATTCTGATGGATAATTTTAGAGTATAGTTGACATTTTTTTCAATAATAAGATATCTCAGATATTAAAATATTGGTTAAATTATTAAAAATTGCTTTAGTAACTATCAGTTAAGTAGAAAATCCTTGGTCAGTTAGTCTTTCTCTCTCTAAACCTGTGTATATGCACACACATATTTCTTCTGTAAACCAAAAATTTGCCTTTGTATTAATATTCTGAACAACATAATTAGATGTGTTGCAAGTCTCAGGAAGTAGTAGAGTGTTTTTCTTATCATTTCAGAAAATAGAAAATCCTGATGAACTGGCAGAACTTATAAATATGAATCTTGCTCAACTTTGCTCACTTCTGATGGCTTTATGGGGACAGTTTCTGGAAGTTATAACACTACATGAAGAATTAAGAATATTATTAGCACAGGAGCATCATACTTTGAGGGTAAGTTAAAGAAAAGTAATATTCAAAGATTTTAATGAGAATTATTTATTTTTAGAAATTTCTTACAAATAAGTCTGATGGATAAATTGGAAAAGAGACATTTATTATCATTGTTTTATTGTTTTATTTGTAAAGTTAATACAGTTAAGTATATGAGGTCTTAGTCACAACCCCTGCTGGTTAAAAAAAGAAAAAACTAAACGTGAATGAAATATGAAAATATATGATACCAGATAACCCCTGGAATCCAAAAGCAGAAATTGTAGCCAAGCCTTATTAGAGATAGAAATTAGTAATTAGAGAGACATCTCAGTAGTCTGATATAGGATGTTTCTGTCCTTTTTTTTTCCCTTCCCCTCTTTTCTCTCCTCCTTCACCCCAATTGGAATGTGTTATTACCAACTTGGTGGAGTGGGGAGAGCAGTCCAATAGGCCTAATATGGACATACTATTTTAGTCAGGTTTTGCACTGCTATGACTAAAAGATTTGACCAGAACGATTGTAGAGGAGCAAAAGTTTATTTGAGGTCTCATGTTTCAGAGGTTTTAGTCCATATACAGGTAGCTCCATTCCTCAGGGCCCAAGGTGAGACTGAACATCATGTGGCAGAGGGAAGTGACTCACATTATGATCAGAAAACAGTGAGTGAGACTCCACTCACAAGATTTAAATACGTACCCCAATGACCCACCTCCTTCAGCCACATCCTATTAGCCTTCAGTTACCACTCAGTTAATCCCATCGGGATTCATTTACTGATTGCCTTAAGGGACTCATAATGTGGTTGTTTCTCCTCTAAACCTTCTTGCATTATCTCTCACATGAGGTTTTGAGGGACACCTCACATCCAAACCATAACACATATGCAGAAATTTTTACACTATTCTATAATATCTCAGGAGACTGACAGTTAAAAATAATCACTATCCTTTTTGTGATGATGAGTTCCTTTTAGTTTTACCACCAGTGCATGCACACTAAATAATAGAGGTTGTGTTTCTGCGTATTGTTGCATTCTGTATAAATGAAATTATATAGTGTGTGTGTGTTATTTTTTATATTGCTTTTTTTACTGAAGACTTTGTGAAATTAGTCCAAATTTTTGTTGGTGGCTACAAATTGCTGATTTTCATTGCTGTGATATACTCCATATGAAATATACCCACAATTCTACTGTTAATGGATATTCGGATTACTTCTAATTTGTAGCTGTCATAAACCAAGCTACTATGAGTATTCTTATACACATTTCCTAGTGTACCTGTTTCTCTGAAATATTTCTTCAAGGGAAATTGCTGGATCATAGGGTATGCATAACTTCAATTTTATTAGTTAATGCCACATTTTTTCGAAGTAGTACAAATTTTCACTACTACTAGTACTGTATAAAAGTTCTTATTACTCCATATACTCTTTAGTTCTTGGTATTGGTGCATTGTTTAATCTTTGTCAGTCTAATGGATGTGAAATGTTACATCATTGTGGGGTTTTTTTTACAATTTTTTTAAAAACCTTTATTTTATTTATTTATGTATTTTATATGTGGTGCTGAGGATTAAACCCAGTTTTTTACTCAAGACTTTGTGAAATTAGTCCAAATTTTTGGACGCATGCGAGGCAAGCGCCCTACCACTGAACCACAACCCCATCCCCTCATTGTAGTTTTTTTAATTTATATTTTCTGGATGACCTATGAACCTATAGTTCATCACTATTTTATATGATTATCAACTGTGTAGATTTCCTGTTTGTGAAGTGCATGTGTCAGTCTTTTATCCATTTTTCTGTAGGATTACCTGTTGCTTTTTTTTTCTGAATTGATTATTTTTTATATATTCTAAATTCTGGATTTTTTTCTATTACATGTTTTTATAAACAGATTTTCTTTCACTTTGTAGTTTCCCTCCCCACACACTGTCTATATGCTATCTTCTGATGAACTGAATGTCTTAATTTTAGTGTAGATATAGAGGAGAAAAAGGCCAGATATAGACCTATCCTTTTGACATATGCTAATCAGCATGATAAAGGTGAGATTTTTCAATAAATGATGTGGTAACAATTGGGTGTCCATGTGGAAAAAATTACATAAAATTCAATTTTGAGTGAATTGAAGGCTTAAATGTTAATAGTAAAGTATAATGCTTCCAAAATATAGTTAAAACTCCCAGAAGAATTTAGTATAAAGTACTCCCATACTCTTATCAGAATCACAAATTATCATTTTGGCACATTTTTATTTTCATTCTCTCTTTTAGGCTAGAGATGTACACATAAATATATTCATATATATGGTTTTCTCCTGAGCCATTTGATAATTATAGACATATTCTTTAGTTCGGCATATATTTCCTAAAACCAAAGATGTTCTTTCACTTAACTGTTAACAGTGACCAACTTTAGAATATTTCATTTTGATACAATCAGAAACCTAGTATATGGTCCATATTTAAATGTTACCATTTGCCTTAATCATGTCCTGTATGACAACTCAAATTCCAGATCCTACATAGCATTCAGTTTTAATGTCCCTTTAGGTTCATTTAATCTGGAATAATTTCTCATCTTTTCTTTGTCTTAAATGACTCTGACTCTTTTGGAGAGGACCAATGTAGTTGGGTAGATTATTTCTCAATTTGAGTTTGTATTATAGTTCCTAGAGATTAGGTTAAGATTAAGATGATGCAGTGATAATTTGGATACATTTTATTTCTTTTTCAGTTTTAGTAAGTTATAGTTTTCTTGGAATTTGCCCATTCTGTCTCAATTTTTAATCTATTATTACCAAATAGTTCATAGTATCCTTCAGTCATCTTTTTAATATCTACAAGATCCATAGCGTTGTCCAGTGTTTTATTAGTTATTTATACCATCACTCTTTTCTTGATGAGTGTTCCTGAAGTTTGCCATTTTATTAATCTTTTTAGAGAATCACCTTTTAATGTTAATTCTGTCTCTTGGACATTTTGTTTTCTGTTTGATATTTTGTTTATTGTAGTAAACAGGATTGTCATATTGAATTTTGGAAATGCTAGTATATTATGCTTTCTGACTCCTATTTATGCATTCAACAGGAATTTTGTTCATAAAATGTCTTGATACTCTTAAAATACAGTGCTAAACCTACAGTAATCAGAGCAGTCCAGAGGTCATTCAGTGTTTGTACAAGAACAGACTTAGCCATAATAAAGTGTATAGGTTGTCTAATGTATTCAGAAGCAGTGCAGTCGGGCTAAGTCACAGAAATGAACCTCCGATAATGAAATCTTTCTTTTTGTGTGAAAGCAAGTAGTGAAACAAAGAATGGAATTAAAAACAGGAAATATAAATTCATACTTCAAAAAAAATTAGTAAATTAGTTTAATATTGCTTCAACATATTATGTATCAAGATTCAGAAAGTGCACATTTTCATATTCTTGGCAGATTAAATCACACTAGAGCATAGAGACTATTTGTACATGAATGGTCCACAGTGGCCATATTAATGAAAAAGATTAAAGGTCTCCATGATCAAGCAAAAGATGTTATCATTTGAAAACTGAGAATGGAATGATACAACTTATAAAAGCAAATTAATAATAATAACTTTAATACTGAATTTTATATGTGTCAAGAACTGTAAAATCTGAGGTTTCACCCTGCTTGTAGCATACTTAAGCCTACCATAGACTAATTCAGATGTCTCTGGGTCAGAGATAAACGATCTCATAGTAATAACAATAGCCAGAGTATTATCATTTGTGTTAGTTCCTCAAGCCTCAGTTTCTACAATCTAGTGGAAAGAAGGACAAGTTCAAACCAGTGGATTACAGGAGAAAAACTTTGCTAATGGACCCCAAATATTTTATTTTATGTACGTATATATCATGCATTGTGGTACTAGGGATTAAACCCAGAGGTGCTCTATCACTGAGCCACATCCTTAGTGCTTTTTTTTTGAGACAACGTCTTACTAATTTGCCTAGGCTGGCTTCAAACTTGTAATCCTCCTGCCTCAGCCTCCCAAGTAGCCAGAATGACAGGCATATGATGCCATGCTCAGCTTTCCCAAATTTTTATAATAGACAGTAAATATTTTTACTCTTCTAACCAAAGGCAGCCTTTATCTACCAAGATTGTAAGCCAACCTACCCCTTTCTTCAAAAAGAGATACATCTCTATCTTCTCAGTCTTTTCTCAATATAAGTATTCTTGAAAAGATGGTCTTTTACAAAGAAAGTCAGTGCTTCTGTTCCTGAGACTTGAAGAAATGCAACAGACCCATGAAGAATTATCAATTTTGTTGTATTGTAATGTTTTACTCTATAGCATTAGAAGTGTCGGATTTAATGTTGATAATAACTTGTGCCTGGAATAATGTGATAACATTATAACTGTTATAATCCAGTACTTAAGGAGATCAGCATATTCACTTTGTAGGACTTGGAGAGCCATATCTTATGCTTTGTGCTACCATTACAGATTTGTATTTTGCCCTGCCCAGGCTCTTGTTAGGGCTGGTGGAGTTGGATAAAATAACCGTTAATTTGGCATTCTTTTAGAGATGTTTTATTCACCAACTTGTATAAATCTTTAGTTCTGTCATGACAGATGTTCATAAATAATGTTGCTCAGACCAAATACATAGGGTTGCTAGAATGCCCAGTTAAATTGAATTTCAGATAAGTAGCAAATATTTCAATATAAATACATCCAGTGCAACCCTATCAAATAGCATACTAAAACTTCAAAGACTCTACCTATTTTTTATGTATTTTTATATAAATGAATTATGCCTGATATAGAAAACAGAATTTCTTGGTCATAAAACTAATTTTGAGCTTGTATTTCTTGTGTAGAAACAGCCTATGGTAAACAAAAAGTCTTAATCAATATGTGGCTTTGTTGTTCTAACCTAGAGCAATGAAGCCTAAGTTGATATGATGATTCTGCTGTTCAGTTGCTTAATATTCTGTGATGCTGTTCATTTAAACAATTCAGATTAATGTACCTTTCCTTAGATTATAAAATGAAAATCTTTTATAGGTCTTCCTAAAATAATAGTTTAAACTGTAAAATCATCCAAATGAGAGAAGTTTGAAAAAACATTATAAACAAAACATTATGCAAATTTCTGTGCCAGATTTTACCATCTGTTTCATTCATAGTTGTGCCTCTTTGCTTCCCTAAGTTTATCATCTTTTTTTCTTTGACTACAACCTTCTCTTTAAACTTGTAGTTGCCTATTTATTTTTTATTTTAGTCCATAGCAACAGGTTTGTTATTAACCCTTTTTTGAAATTGTGATTTCAAAATCTGACCATAAGCCCAAGAATTCATCTAAAAACAGGAAGAGGGAAAGCTGTTTTTTTTTGTAGTCAGATAGAATGTATTGTTATGCTCTATTTTTCTTCATGTTTTAGTAAAAGCTTATTTGTGGACATTGAAATGGGAATTTCATGTAATTTTCAAATGTCACCAGATAGTATTCCATTTTTGAAAAACATTCACTCTTTTAAAATGTAAAGAGCATTCTAAGAGGAGAAAAGCATCTCAAAATGCTTTTATAATTTTATAATTATTTATAATTTATTTATATATTTTACTTAACAAACATACATATAGCCATTATCTGCCAGATACTATGTAATTGATTTATAAATGTTAACTGATTTAAATCATCGATCAATCTCATGGCTGGATGCAGTGATACACACCTGTAATCCGAGCGGCTCAGGAGGCTGAGGCAGGAGGGTCGCGAGTTCCAAAGCCAGCCTTAGCAACTGCAAGGTGCTAAGCAACTCAGTGAGACTCTGTCTCTAAATAAAATACAAAATAAGGCTGAGGATGTGGCTCAGTGGTCATGCCCCTGAGTTCAATCCTCAGCACCCCCAAAAAATAAAAAAGACATGCTGTCCATCTACAACTACAAAAAATTTGTAAAAGTAGAAAAATACAGTTTCAAACATAATTTTTAGTAGTTTCCTTGGTGATATAAAATATAGTTTGGCACTTAGGGAGGCTGAGACAGGAGAATCATGAGTTCAAATCCAGCCTCAGAAACGGCGAGGCACTAAGCAACTTAGTGAGACCCTGTCTCTACATAAAACACAAAATAGGGCTGGAGATGTGCCTCAGTGGTCGAGTGCCCCTGAGTTCAATCTCCAGTACCAAAAAATATATATATAGTTTGGGATTTTTTCTAGTTGCATTTAAAGGGAATGTTTGATTTAACTTTAGTCACTGGAATTAATAATAAAAAATGCTTTAGAACACTAAACATGCCACTGATTATCTAATAGCTTGAAAATCGAAACAACCAGAGTAGTAGATGCAAAAGGATAGGTTATATGTAAGATAATGTCTATAGGTAACCATTTCCTAATCTTGAATTTTTTGGTGAGTTGAGAGGGGGATTTTTGACAACTTTAGATGACATATTACATCAGTCATTGTAGCATATACAGTTCAGTGTCATTTAGTATTTCACAGGGTTATACAGTCATCAGACCATCACCGAGACATTTCATCACCCTAAAAGAAAACCCTATGCCCATTAAGCCGTCACTTATTTTTTCTTCTCTCCATTCTGTTATAGCCACTAGTCTCATTTACTTTTTCTGGATATTTCATATAAATGTATTCAAATAATATGTGACCTTTGTTTTTGATTTCTTTCACTTAGCATAATGTTTCAAGATTCGTCCATGTTATTGCATATATCAATACTTCATTTCTTATTATAGTGAAATTCCATTGTATGGATATACCGTATTATTTTATCTCTTTGCCCATTGATAGACATTTGAGTTATTTCTGCCTTTTGACTAATATGAATAGTGGTGCTACAAAAATTTGTCAAGAAACATTTGTTTGCATACCTGTTTACAGTTTTCTGGGCTATATACCTAGGGGTGGAATACTAGGTTATATAGTAATTCTCTATTTAACTTTTTGAGGAACTCCAAACTGTTTTTCATAATATTTACACTATTTTTTCATTCCCACCAGCAATGTAGGCTTCTGATTTTGCTACATCATTGCCAGCACTTATTATTTTCTGTAGTTTGTTTTTGTTTTGTTTTGTTGCCAAACTAATATGTGGTTTTGGTTTGCATTTCACTAATAACTAATAAATGGCCTTGAACACCTTTTCACATTTTTGTTTTGTTTTTGTTTTTGGTTTGGGTTTTTTGGCTATTTGTGTATCTTTTTGGAGAAATGTACATTGAAGTCCTTCACCTATTTTTTTTTTTTTAATTGTCCTGGGCATTGAACCCAGGGGCACTCAACCACTGAGCCACACCCCAGCCCCCCGCCCCCTTTATTTTATGTAGAGACAGGATATCGCTAAGTTGCTAAGGCTGGCTTTGAACTCGCGCTCCTCCTCTCTCCGCCTCCTGAGCTGCTGGGATTACAGGAGTGCGCCACTGCACCTGTCCTTCACCCATATTTAATTGTTCATCTTAGTTGTTAAGTTTCAGGAGTTCTTTATAAATATTCTAAAAACTAGACCCTTACCAGATATACGGCTTGAAAATGTTTTCTTCTGTACGTTTTCTTTTTTTTTAAAGATTTTTTTAAAGATGAACATAATATCTATATTTTATTTTATCTTTATGTGGTGCTAAGGATCAAACCCATTGCCTCACATGTGTAAGGTAAGCACTCTACCACTGAGCCAAATCCCAGCTCTCTCTTGATAGTGTCCTTTGATGCACAGGACATAAAGAGAATAACTTTTAGATTAATTATTTTTCCCTAATAAAAGGTATCCTATGAAGTAAGACAAATACTCAACAGTTATTTTCATGGTTAAATTTTTAAAGCTCTAACTTAACATTTAATTGAGCAAAGTATTTTGCTTATAACTGCTACTAACAGTTTTCTTGGAATCATTAATTGCAAGGGGAAGAAAAAAGCCTTTTATAAATCTAAATCTAATTAGCATATATATCTATCACAATAGACTCATGCTTGATGTCAGTATATATTTAATTTTTTTAAAAATTAATAGTCCTCAGACTTAGCCCAGAAACTTTGTAAATTTGAAAGATCTGAATTTTATCATAAAATCTATTTTTGTGTGTGTGTGTGTGTGTGTGTGTGTGTGTGTGTGTGTGTGTGAGTGTTATGCTAGGGATCAAAACCATGGCCTTGCACATGCCAAGCAAGTGCTCTTCCACTGAGTTATATTCTCAGCCTTTTGATAAACTCTGATCTTAATTATCATTGATTGGCAACATATTCTGAAAACCAGCCAATATATAGGACATTTCCTTTACTTTAGAAAATGACCTTGTACCATTTTTTAGTTAATTTCCATACCCCCATAAACAACCACTGCCCTGATTTCTGTCACCATAGTTTAATTTTGTCATTTTTCAGAATATTTATGAACAGAATTTGTGTTTTTCACTTCACACAATTTGTTTAGATTAGTCCATGTTGCATTACTTTTCGTTGTGGAGTACTATTCCACTGTGTATGCCAGAGTTTATTTATCTTGTCTCCTATTATTTGTTTTTATTATTCTCAGTGAAGATGCTATAAACATTCTACAGTAAATCTTTTTGTAAGTATATGTTTTAATGTATATTGCATAAGTACCTAAGAGTGGAATTGCTTGGTCATTAGTTAGATTTATTAAAAAAAACTCTGCTGATTTTTTGCAAAATGGTCATATGGCTTTAAGCTGTTACCATTAGTATGCATCTTTTTTTTAAGTTTTTCTTTCATGTTTAGTGCATTTGTGGGTCTTTTCTTACCCACAGATAGGACTTACCTATCCCAAATCATGAAAATATTCTGTTTTCTTCTGGAAACATAGGAGTTAGAGCTTACATTTAACATCTTGAATAAATTTTTGACTGTGGTAGTCAGGGTACATTTTTTCCCATTTAGTCGTACCAGCATTATTTATTGAAAAGACTTTTCTTTATATATTGAATTGTCTTAATATCTTTGTTGAAAATCAGTTAACTAATAAGTAAGGACAATTTCTTGGCTTTATTTTCTGTTTTCTGTTCCATTGGCCTGTTAACATATCTTTATGTTAGATAAAGATAATGTTCACTAACTTGAAGAAGAAAAAGAAAAATGTACTAAGTCTCTAAAGAAAGGAACCTAAAAACAATTGGAATGCAGAAAAATACGTGTGACGTCCAGGAACTTTTGGAATACAAAATAAGCAACTCATGAGCAACACAATGTGCATTCTTTCCCACAAAAATATAACATGATAGGGGGTCAACATGCAAGTGCTAGGAGAACTGGCACAAAATTCCACAACTTCACCCTGACTTTACTTCTGTTCCATCCCCTAACTACTATCCCTCTATAAATATTAATACCAAGACCAAAGGATTGTTTTCTCATTCTTGAAGATGACCCATATTCTCCCATGAATGTGTAACTGCTTTCCTAAATAAGTCTCTGTGTCTGTGACAGGCATGTACTAAAATTCTTTTAAATGACATAAGTCAAAGACCCTACTTATCCTCACTCAGTAGAGGAACTGCAGGAACTCCTCAGACCTCTTGGTGACAATGCTGCTGTACATCTATAAGAATTTCTAAAATCCAGAACACTGATGAAACAACAGTAGCACTCATTTATTGCCGGTAGGAACGTAATATGAGTTAATCACTTTGGGATACATTTGAGCAATTTAATACAAAACTAAATGTGCTCTTACCATAAAACACAGCTATCGTAACCCTTGGTATTTACTCAGATGGTTTGGAAATTTATACAATTTATACATAAACCTGCACATGCATGTTTATAACCATTTTTTCATAACTGTCAAAACTTGGAAGCAATGAAGGTATCCTTCAGTAGATGATTGGTTAACCAACTATTGTACATCCATGCAATAGAATGTTATTTAATGATAAGAGGTAGTTATCAAGCCATGAAAAGATATGGAGGTACCTTGAAATCATTGCTAAGTGGAAGAAACTAATATGAAAGGTAATATATGCTATATAATTCCAACTTTATGACATTCTAGAAAAGGAAAAACTAAGAAGACAGTAAATCAGTGGTTGCTGCAGGCTCACAGGGATGGAGGAAGGGACAAATAGGTGGAGCACAAGGGATTTTCAATGGAATGAAATTATTCTTTGTAATATGATGATGATTGTGATGTCATATTATAATGGTAATACATTTGTTAAAGGTCAGAGAATGAATACTGATAATGAACTTTAATGTAAACTATGGACTTTTGCTAACAAAATGTCAGTATTGGTTCATCAGTTGTAACAAATGTAGCACCAGTAATATGAGATAAAATAATAGAGGAAGATGGAGAGGTAGGAGGGCAGGAGAGGCTGTAAGAACTGCTTGTTACTTTTTTTTTTTTTAAATATTTTTTTAGTTGTAGATGGACACAATGTTTTTATTTTATTGCTTTGTATGTGGTGCGGAGGATTGAACCCAGGGCCTCACGCATGCGAGGCAAGCGCTCCACCACTGAGCTACAATCCCAGCCCGAACTGCTTGTTACTTTGATCATTTTTTGTGTAAACCTAAATCTGCTCTTAAGGAAGGAAAAAAACTAGAAAATGAAATTGCCTATTATTCTAACATCTGGATTATTTTGGGAGTCATTTCTACTGACTGCATTATTTTCTTGATTGTGAGTTACATTTACCCGCTGCTTTGCGTATCTAGTGCATGTTTGTCAATGTTAGAAATAGTTGCTTCATGTATTTTATCAGTTATATAGTTGTGTTCAGGGCAAGTTCTATACCAGTCTCTCTGTTATGGTCTAAGTAGAAATTTAAATTAGATGTTATCAAACCTGGCTAATCATTAGAATCACCTGAGGAAGTTTTTAAAACACCAGTGTTGATTAAGGTTGAGGTTGGAGTAACTGTTTTAAGTTCTCCAACTGATTAACGGAGTTAGACTGTTCCCTAAATAAAACCATTGTGCTAGCAAGTGGGAACTGAAATTTGACTCATCCTCATTGGAGTCCAGTTGCATCTGCCAGTAGAATGAGCACCTTTCTTAAATACTCACTTAAAATCTGCCATTAAATTAGCAAGACACTAGATTCTAAAGTATAGCCATTACTTTCCATTAAGGAGACCAGTGGGTCATTGGATTTTTACTGTCTTTAACTGAGATTTTTAAGATTATGAAATATTATTTTCGACAGTACTGATGCAATTTATGTTCTAGAAGAAGGACGGAGAGTTTGTGCTATTTTTCCCACTTAAAGAAACTTTTTATAATGATACGATATCTATTCAAAACAAAAAGTTGACATTTTTTAAGAAGAGATACTTATGTCAAAAACTACTTGATCTCATGAGTGCAGCAAAGATAGGAAAGACTTCTGATAACATAGACTTTAATGTAAAAGGGAAAAGATAAGTGGTTTGGTGCATAAGATTTGAAGTTTCTCAAATCTTTATTTGAATCAAAATAATTAACTGTTAGTTTAATAAACTATATTAGTCATCCTTTCAGTATAACTATTTATGTGATCTTATTATGAAGCCATTCCTTTATTTTGTTTGTTTATTTTTCTGTGCTAAGGATCAAACTCAGTGCTTCTCACATACTAGGCAAGCACTATACTACTGAGCTACAACTCCAGTCCCATATTTTGTAATTCTTTCTGGGAATATATTGCTTATTTATAGTTCTTTTTATCTTGTATTTTGCAAAGTTTTGGAAGATTTCTAATTTTACTATAATTATAAACAAAAATATAGCTTTTTGTGCAAATATACATATCCAGCTTTTTTAGTAAATAACTCTATCCAAAGTATTATTTTCTGATAATTTGATTTTTTTTCCTGATACTGGGAATTGAACCCAGAGGTGCCCTACCACTGAGCTACATCCAAAGCCCTTTTTGTTTTTATTGTGAGACAGGGTTTCCTGAAGTTGCTCAGGGCCTCACTAAGTCGCTCAGGCTGGGCTCAAGCCTGCCATCTGCTGCTTTGGCCTGGTGAGTCACTGGGATGACAGGCATGCACACCACTGCACTGGGGTAGGATATGCTTTTTGAAGGGTTAAGTTTTTTCTTAAGTTATTTTAACTAATTTAAATGGAAACTTTCCAGTATGATTCATGATCCCCTATTTTCTTAAGTAGAGTGTACTGAACATGAATTAACCCTTTCATAACGATGTAGTTCTCATTGCAAAGCTTATATCATGTGCTCAACTTTAATACTATTAATTAAAATTTTACTAATATTAATTTAAATATTTAATACTGTGCCATTAAAATGTGGTGATATTGGATCCTACTTTAAAAGGTCTGAAATTATATTAATTTTTAATTTCTTTGATGTACTTTTTATACTAGTCTCTTTTTTGAGAGCTTTTCTTTTTCAACATCAAGTTCTCATATAATTTCTTATAACTGCATTTGTGTAATTACTGCTGCAGTTGTTCATTTTCCTTTGTTTAATTTGCTCTTAAAACAGCTGTGGATTGAGAATCAATTAATTTAAACTAGTTAGAATTCTATTTAATAGTAAGCATAAATCAGCTTTGTGTAATAAAAAGACTGTAGTATCCTACTATGAATGTAACACAAGGACTTAAAGAGCATTTGTTCAGTAAACATTTGTAATATGCGTACTTTTGTCAAGGAAATTTAAATATTATGATCTATCAGATATAGACCCTGCACTCAAAATTGAACTGTAACCTGGACTGGGTTGTGGCTCAGTGGCAGAGCACTTGCCTTGCACATGTGAGGCACTGGGTTCGATCCTCAGCATAAAAATAAATAAATAAACAAAATAAAGATACTGTGTCCATCTATAACTAAAAATTAAGAAAAATATATTAAAAAATTGAACTCTAACTTATATGAGCACATACCAAGTTGTACTATAACAAAAAAGTTAGTAATAATTGTACTGTAATACTATGTTAGTAATTTGAACAATGTATTAGGAAGAACATAGATAAAGGAACATTTAACTCTATAAAGCATTAGTAATAAATTCCATTCTGTATCCTCATGGTTTTTTTCCTTCTAACTCTTGGCTAAATTTTGAATATTGATGCTGCCAAATAAGTGAATTTTTTTAAAATTAGGATATATAAGAAAACTCATTTTTATAAACATATGCCAAAGCAGTAATATATATTCTTCATATCCTAAGTTTAACTTTGTAAATTTAACTTATTTTTTTAATATATGTCTTTTGCCTAAAATAAACTATATTGCCATCAGGTGGCAGTCATACCTTAGTTATGGCCACACAGCACAGTTGGTAACCTTATTCATTACATATCACCCCAGAGTGGTAATCATTGTGAGAGAATTGAGTAACTTAGGAGTGCATAGAGGATAGGAAAGATTTCCGATAAGAAGAAGTGTAATGTAGAAGGGAAAAGATAATTGGTTTGAAACGCAAGATTTGGAGTTTCTCAAATCTTTGAATCATAAGTTTATCACTTATTAATATTATCTTGACCAAGTGATTAACCTCTTTGGGCCTCAGTTTCCTCACTTATTAAATGAAGATAATACCTCTTCCACTGGATTTTTTATGGTTTACAACAAAGAATGAAAATAAAGTTCTTAGCATAGTCTTGTGGATAGGATACTATCAAGAATTGATAGTTATTATAGGAATTATGGAAAGTAGAGAGAAAAGGAAAAGCAGCCCACCAATTTTGCAAGTCCAGCTGCAAATCTGGGAGTCCTGATAACTTAAAGATATATTCCTTCACACTTTATAGTCCCCAGGGAAAACATCTCCAACAGTTAGACAGACAGACAGGCAGATGGTTTTGGTTTTGGTTTTTCTCATCTTCACCTTAGGAGATGGAAAGAAAGAAGAGGCATTTGGAATGCATTTGAAAGTAAAGACAAGGATGGCATCCTCCTCTTCAGTGTCTAATACCTGCCTCTCCCCACCTCCCTTGTTGACTTGTCCTTTTGAAGAGTCAGGCTCATCTGCTTAGGAACAGAGGTTTAGTAAATCATGTTTGGCCTGATCTTTGATGGCAAGTAAAATAGATCTCTCATTCATTGTACATATAAAACCAAAGAATCCTAAATCTTATTTCCCTTTAGAAAAGAATCTTCAATGTGATATAATTTCAAGTTGTAACACAATTATCCTCTCCTCTATACCCCAAACAAGATATCTTTTCCATCTCCTGTTGCTTAACATTGTTCCAGTAGTTGACAAAGCCTTTCCTTTCATTATTAAAAATGAAAGGATCAAAATATAAATGTAATGGAAGAAATATTCAGCTAGATTTAATATGTATTTACCAAGTACTTCTTTAACATGCAAAGACATGTTTTAGAGGCTACAAAGGTCATCAAAACATTGTTCCTTTTCTAAGTAACTAACATTACAATTTAGGAGGTGGTATGATTTGCATATAAAGTTATGCTAAGGCAAATTGTAGTAGTAAATGCTGTAATTGGAAATTATAATAGATTATATGCACTTACCAGATTATAGAATGCTATCACATATTCTTGTTTGTTATTTATAGTAGCCCCGTATATAGGACAAGTGTTAAGTATAATTTGAAAATGAGTCATCTAAAGCTCATAGATTAAATGCCCAAAGTCACAATACTTCTAAGTCAGTCAGTACAGTTAGCATATATTTGAAAGCCTGGCATATAGCATGGAGAAAGCCACCTGATAGCTAGCTGATTTTTCATTGTTTTTCCCATGTACTGGGCACTATTCTAGATGCTAAAGGTGTAGTGACAAATAAGACAAATAGAATTCCTGCCTTTAAGGAAGAGAAATGAGATTCAAAACATAAACCTAAGTTTCTTGCTATAGATTCTGCTGTTCATTTCATATAGCACAAAAATACTGTGCTTTGGCAACACTGAAGAGGAAGAGAATTCTCACAGGGGTGGTTATGCACGAACAAATGCAGGCAATTGCTCTCCCTGTCATTTTATTCCAGGTTGACTTTTTAAATGTGCCATGTTGTTAATAATCCCTTTTGGAATTCTGTAGGTTCGCAGATTTTCTGAGGCATTCTTTTGTTTTGAACATCCAAGGGAAGCTGCCATTGCCTACCAGGAACTTCAGTGAGTAGCATAAATCCAAACTTAAAATGATTTTGTGTCCTTTTACATGGATATCTATCTCAGAATTTATAGAAAAAAACTAGAGGAATTTAAAGTTCAGAAATCTACTCTTTATTAAATCTTATGAATTACTTTATAAAGGCCCCTTACTTTACAGAAAAAAGCATAATGCACTTGCCTTGCCCCTCTTTTCCCTTATATCAGATTTACTACAATTTGCAAATATAGCCATACAGCTCTGGCTTCAGCCTTCCATTTGGCCATCTTATTCTATGTTTATTTTCACAGGTTAAAATCTCTTATATTTATCATTTTCTGTTGTGGATTTTCACAGGTATTCTGGCACTGCCTTTTGTTATGTAAATGACTTACAGTTAAATTATCCAGAATAAATACCTTCCATCTTTCCTACTGAATATATTTAGGTCTGGTGTTCTTTGGCTTCAAAGAATATTTTGAGAACATTGTGCTGAACAAAAGAAGGCAGACATAAAAGAATGAATAATGTATGATTTTAGTTTTGGAACAGCCAAAACTAAGATGAAAATAGAATAGTGGTCATCTTGGGGTTTATCTGGACTGGAAAATTGGGAAGACGTGAGGAAACTCTGAATAGATTGAAATGTTGTTTTTTTTGTTTGTTTGTTTGTGGGTTTTTTTGGTACTGGAGATTGAACTCAGGGGCACTCGACCACTGAGCCACATCCCCAGCCCTATTTTGTGTTTTATGTAGAGACGGGGTCTCACTGAGTTGCTTAGCACCTCACCATTGCTGAGGTTGGCTTTGAACTCATGATTCTCCTGTCTCAGCCTCCCTAAGTGCTGGGATTACAGGCTTGCACTACCGCACCTGGCTTATATCATATATTCATTTGTCAAAATCATACAGCTAAGATGTATATATTTCAGTGCATGTATATTTTATACCTCAGAAAAACTAAACAATAATATAGTATAGGGATAGGTAGTGAATGTTGAGGTATAGATAGAACAAGAAGGGCAAATGTTAATTGTTGATACTGGGTAATAGGTATATGAAGTTTTTCATACTCTTCTGTTTACTTGGATTTGTTTTAAATTTTATATTACAAAGGGTTTTCGAACTGTTGTGTATTATTAGAAAGTTACATACTGCCAGGCACAGTTGCACGTGCCTATAATCCCAGCAACTCAGGAGTCTTAGACAGAAGAATCACAAATTTGAGTCCAACTGCAGCAATTTAGCAAGGCCCTAAGCAACCTAGGGCCTTGCTAAATTAGCAAGAATTATTTGATTCTTTATTTTTTCCAATGCAAGACTCTGTCTCAAAATAAAAAATAAAAAGGGCTGAGGATGTTGCTTAGTGGTAAAGTGCCCCTGGGTTCTGTCCCCAGTGCCAAAAAAGAAAGAAAAGAAAAACAAGTTAAAGACCTTGCCTTAAATAGCTATTAATTTTGTCAATATGTGTTAAGTAAAGGAGCTACAATGGAGCTTTTTTTCTCAGTGTTATCATCAAATAATTGGTAAGGATTTGGTCTTTTGGTATTTTTCTTACATGATGTTCACAGCATATTTGGAAGTTTATTCTGTAAGCATAGATACTCATTTTGAAGTAACTTAAAGTGTCCAATATAATAGAAATTAACATCAATAAACTATAATTTTTTGTCAATAATTTATTGTCAGCAAACCAGAATTTTTATTTTACCAGTTCTTATCTCTGTCCAAGAAACTCTTTCATAAGAAGAGTATGTCTTGAGGAAAGGGGATAGGAATGATAGGAGAAGAAAATAGGGTAGACTGTAAAGTGGAGTTGGGTATAATTTTTTTTATTACAATCTGACTTAAGAAATATTTTTCAGTGCTCAGAGTCACCTACAGATGTGCACCGCTATCAAAAATACTTCCTTCTGCAGTTCTCTTCCACCCCTACCTATTGAATGTAGTGAATTAGATGGAGATCTCAATTCATTACCTATAATCTTTGAAGATAGGTATTTAGATTCAGTTATTGAAGGTAAGTATCATCTAAACTATATAAGCTATGTGTATAATTTTTAGTATATTCTTCCTGATATAAATAAAACCATTCCCTAATGTGAAGCAGCTTTTCCCTTTCAATTTTATTTGTTTGAGGATATTAGAAAGTTATAGTTAGAAATAAAATAGTCTTAATCATATGAGTTCTCACACTTGTTTTAAATCTAAATCTTTTTTTCTTTGGATAAAAGACTTAGATGCACCCTGGATGGGAATTCAGAATCTTCAGAGATCAGAGTCCAGTAGAATGGATAAATATGAGACTGAAGAAAGCTCTGTAGCAGGACTTTCTAGCCCAGAGTTGAAGGTCAGACCTGCTGGTTCCTCCAATATTTGGTATACAGAAGGTGAAAAGCAGCTAACAAAATCTCTAAAAGGAAAAAATGAAGAATCAAATAAATCCAAGGTTAAGGTTGCTAAGCTCATGAAAACAATGAAACCAGAAAACACAAAAAAATTAATAAAACAGAACTCTAAGGATTCTGTGGTTTTGGTAGGCTACAGATGTTTGAAAAGTACAGCATCAAATGATCACAGTAAATGCTTTGAAGGCAATCCTTCACATAGTCAGAAGGAAGGTCTGGATCCCACAATATGTGGATATAATTTTGGCCCAAAGACTTACATCAGACAGACAAGTCAAAAGGAAGCTAGCTATTTGCCAACTAATACAGAGAGAACTGAACAAAAGTCTCCAGATATTGAAAATATTCAACCAGACCAGTTTGATCCTTTGAACATTGGCAGCCTAAATCTTTGTGCAAATTTGTCCATTTCAGGTAAACTTGATATCTCCCAGGACGGTAGTGAAATTACACACTTGGAACACAATCTGACATCCAGAAGTTCATCAGACGATTGCCATGATCATCAAACAACCCCATCTTCAGGAGTTAGAACAATTGAAGTAAAACCCAGTGATAAAGATCCTTTCAGTGGAGAAAAAATAACTGTTAAAATAGGACCTTGGACTGAGCTTCAACATGATGAAATCTTTGAGGATAATTTACTACCGGGCTTTGAGTCCTTAGAATCTAATGGTAAATCTAAATCTCTAGAAATAACGCTTGAAAAGGAAGCTTTGCAAGAAGCAAAGTGTTGTTCTATTGGCGAATCATTAGCTAAATTAAGAAATAATCTGCCTGCTCCTTCTACAAAAGAATATCATGTTGTAGTAAGTGGAGATACAATTAAGTTACCAGATACTAATGCCACATATGCCTCATCTAGATTTTCAGATTCAGGTGTTGAAAGTGAACCAAGTTCTTTTGCAACACATCCAAACCCTGATATAGTCTTTGAAACTGTGCAAGGGCAAGGTCTTTACAATAATGAAAGATTATTTCCTCAGCTTTTCATGAAAACTGATAGTAACGTAAAATTTTCATTAGGAAGCCATTGCACTGAAAGTACAAGTGCTTTAAGTGAAATACAGTCATCTTTGACATCTATAAACTCTCTACCTTCTGATGATGAACTGTTGTCACCTGATGAAAATTCTAAGAAATCTGTTGTGCCTGAATGCCATCTAAGTGATAGCAAAACTGTATTAAATCTAGGAACAATTGATTTGCCAAAATGTGATGATACTAAAAAGTCAAGTATTATTTTGCAACAGCAGAGCGTTATATTTTCAGGGCATTTGGATAATGAAACTATAGCAATACATTCCTTAAATTCAAGCACTAAAGACGCTTTGCAACTTGTTTTTTCAGATAAAGATACTTCCAGTGATGCGAAAGGTAGTTGCAGCTCCAAACCTAACTTAGACACTATGGGTAAAAGTTCCCAGAGTCCTGATAAATCTAATAACTCAGCAGGAACAGCATTTATGTTAAATTCAAAACTTATTTGTTTAGGCACTCCTTGTGTTGTTTCAGGTTCCATTTCTACTAATGCAGAAGTTAGTGAAGATAGAACTGTGGAAAGAAAAAATAGTGATACATTAAATATCAAACAAATATATTCAGAAGCTCCTACAGTTGAAGGTGAAACTGATCTGGGTACAAGTGACCCTTTTTCAGCTGGTACTGATATGGTAAAGCAAGGGCTTGTGGAAAATTATTTTGGTTCTCAGAGCAATACGGATATTTCTAACACATGTGCTAATAGCTACAGCAAGTCAGTTAGCCCTCAGAAGGAAACTTGTGAAAAAGGAATTAGTGATCTTCAACAGGAACAGGGTAAAGAGGAGGAGGAAGAGGAGGAGCAGGATCAACAAATGGTTCAAAATGGTTATTATGAAGAAAAAGATTATTCAGCTTTGGATGGAACAATAAATGCTCACTATATAAGCAGAGATGCACTAGCAGAAGAAAGACTTATAAAATCTGAAAAATTAAACAGTGAATATCAGAGGGATGGTATGAATATGCCTACCGTTTGTACTTCTGGTTGTTTGTCCTTCCCATCTGCACCACGAGAGTCTCCTTGTAGTGTTAAATTTTCTTCTAAAAGTAAATTTGATGCCATTACAAAGCAGCCAAGCAGCATTTCTTACAACTTGACTTCTTCAGTTTCGTGGTATGAAAATTCACCAAAACATCAAATACAAGCGTAAGTAATGGAGCTTAACAGTATGTGCTACTAAATATACATAGATCATAAATATATATGTATATAAGCAAAATCCTAAATATATATAGATTTATTTACATAGTAAATATTAGATTATCATTTTTCTAGTACCTTCCCCAACTTTTCTGTATTAAATTTTGCAGATAGTATATAACTGCTTATAGTATTTTCTTAGATGATACTTATAAAATGTCACATATTATATCTATATATATGATATATATATATCATAATATATATACTTATGATATATATATATATATATATATATATATATATATCTATCATAAGTAGTGCTAAAGGGCTGAATGTCCATTTTGGTCTCCAGTTTCTATAGTACAAAGAATGTTCTTTGATTAGCTGCCTGAAAGAGAGAAATGAACTCATTATATCCTTTGACAGAAAGGTAGTTTCTAAGTGATTGTCCTGTTTCTTGGCTAAATATTCCTGATATAAATTTTCCACTGGCAATTTTATGTTAGAAGTTAAAATCTTTTTATCACTTTTACTGCATTAACTCCCAGACAAAATCTAGGTTTCATGAGCATATCTAGGAAATAAGGACAAAATAAGAGCTATAGTCTAAAACCCACTGAGGTGAATATGGGCAATTTAAAAATTGTAGCACATAAGCTAAGAGGCCAAAGATTATATACCTGCTTGGGTAACTCTCTTTGTCAGAGTCATCATGAAGAGATGGTGTTTCTGTTTTTACTCAATGTATCCTACTCAGTTTAGTGTTCATTAGCTTTTTGTTTTTTTCTTAATAGGACATAACTTTCTCTCTTTTTTTTAATATGTTCTTTTTAGTTATAGATGACAATAGAATGTATTTTGACATATCATACATACATGGAATGTAACTTCCCATTCTGGTGGTTTTACATGATGTGGAGTTACAATGGTAGTGTATTCATATATGACCATAGAAAAGTTAATGTCTGATTCATTCTACTGTCTTTCCCATTCTGATCCTCCTTCCCTTCCCTCTTCATTAGCTTCTTTTTTTTTTTATTTTTTTTTTTTTTTAGTTGTAGATGGACACAATGTCTTTATTTTATTGCTTCGTATGTGGTGCTGAGGATCGAACTCAGGGCCTCACGCATGCGATGCAAGCGCTCTACCACTGAGCTACAATCCCAGCCCCTTCATTAGCTTCTTTAAGTTATACTTCTATCAGTCCAAATGAAATAATGTTTTTTGTTTTGTCTTGTTTTTAATTTTTTGTAGTTATAGATAGCATGCCTTTTTTTCTTATATGTTTATTTTTATGAGGTGCTAAGGATCAAACCCTGTGCCTCACACATTCTAGGCAAGCTCTCTGCCACTGAGCTACAGCCTCAGCCCTGATATAATGTTAAGTAGTAATAATTTTGTTTGCAGTCCCCAAGTTGGTTAGATATATCAGTCATTCCAAATGAGTATGTACCTCCAGTTATATTTAGTCACATGACCCTTTTAATTCTACTCCTTCTCTTTGGTGATTTTTAGAGAAAAATGCAAATAACCTAATCTACTAAATACTCTACCTAATATTCTCACTGTTACATTATATAGAATAGCTTCTTCCCTTTCAATGATATAAGATTAAAATGGGATAAAGAAGTTAAGCTTTGTTTACATGATAAACATTAGATTATCATTTTTCCAGTACCTCTTCTAGCTTTATTAAATTTTTCAGGCAGCATAACTACTTCTAATATCTTCTTAGTTAACATTAAAAGAATATTGTCTTTGATCAGAATTTGTTCTAAAAGTAGCAACAAAAACCAAACCAAAAACAAGAAAAAAGAATACCTGTGCTTTTTAAATTATTTAAGTGATCTCACATATTTTTCATGATTATAAAATATTGCTGGGTTTCCTTCTCTGAAATTCTAGATTACCTTTTTGGTTCTAAAAACTGAGTATGATCCTTAGTAAAGAGTATCTTTACTTCAGCTTCCTTCAGGCAAAAGAAGAATTAAAACAACTTAAACTTCCTGGATTCATGTACAGTGATGTTCCTCTGCTGGCATCCTCAGTACCATATTTCAGCATGGAAGAAGAGGATGGTTCTGAAGATGGAGTACATCTCATTGTCTGTGTACATGGTTTAGATGGTATGTTACATCTGTTGATGTAACTCGTTGCAACTCAATGTTTTCTTTTCCTAAATAGATCTCATTTAGTTTTCTTTAGCCTTTGAACTTAAAAAAAATTAATGGCTTAATTGAATATTAAATATATACTAAAACACAAATCTGCTCAATTTTTACTAAGTGTAATATTAAATTTTCTTTTTAAGTAATTTTTCCATGGAACAATATTTTGATTTTTCTTTTTTTCTTTCTTCTGTCTTGGTTTTGTCAGCTGTTACCTCTATAGGCTAGAAAAATCAATCTTCCTATGAATTAAGGTTGATATTTAAGGCATATATTAAATTCTAAATCCCAGGCTTTTATACTGTGACTTTCTAAAAGCTGCTTTGTTTACTCAGCAAGTTTTTTTTATAGATGTAGAAACTGTTAGAAAAGGCCAAATGTTTCTGGACTAAAAGGGTATTACTGTATTATAATGTCATTCTTTAATAACAAACTAGATTTTTTAAAATTGTTCCTTTTAGTTGTACATGACAGTAGAGTCAGTTTTGACATATTTATACAAACATGGAGTAAATCTTACTCTATTTAGAATCTTAGTATTGTGGATACATGATGTGAAGTTTCACTGAGGTATATTCAGATATGTACATAGGAAAGTTATATCTGATTCATTCCACTGTCTTACCTATTTGTATCCCCCTCCCTTCCCTTATTCCCCTTTGTCTAATCCACTGAACATCTATTCTCTCTGCCCTCTACTTTTTGTGTGTTAGCATCCACAGGTCAGAGAACATTCAACCTTTGATTTGGGGGGATTGGCTTATTTCACTTAGTATGAGTCTCCAGATCCATCCATTTACTGGCAAATGCCATGAAATCCTTCTGTATGGCTCAGTAATACTCCATTGTGTATACATACCACATTTTCTTTATCCATTCATCTGTTGTATGGCACCTAGGTTGGTTCCATAGCTTAGCTATTGTGAATTGAGCTGCTATAAACATTGATGTAGGTGCATCACTGTAGTATACTGTTTTAAATCCTTTGTATATATCCCAAGAAGATGTATAACCAGGTCAAGCAGTGGTTCCATTCCTAGTTTTTTGAGGAATTTCCATACTGTTTTCCAGGGTGGTTACGCTAATTTCAAGTACCACTAGCAATGTATGCATGTACCCTTTTCCCCACGTCCTCACCAACATTTATCTTTACTTGTATTCTTGATAATTGCCATTCTGACTGGAGTGAAGGGAAATCCCATATAGTTTTAATTTGCATTTCTCTAATTGCTAGGGATGTTGAACATTTTTTCATATATTTGTTGACCATTTATATTTCTTCTTTTGAGAAGTGTCTGTTAAGTTCCTTCGCCCATTTATTGGGCTATTTGGTTTTTTTTGTTTAGAGTTATTTGGTGTTTAGGTTTTAGAGTTCCTTATATATTCTGGAAGTGAACACCCTATCTGAAGTGCAGGTGACAGATTTTCTCCCATTCTGCATGCTCTATTTTCATGTTTTGATTATTTTCTTTGTTGTGAAGAAGATTTTTTGTTTGATACTGTCCCATTTATTGATTTTTGATTTTAGTTCCTATGCTTTAATTTAATAGTCTTATTGAAGAAGTTGGTTCCTAAGCCAACATGTTGGAGTATCGGGCCTACGTGTTTTTCTAGTCAGTACAGGATTTCTGGTCTAATTCCTAGATCTCTGATCCACTTTGAGTTGAGTTTTGTGCAGAGTGAGAGATAGGAGTTCAATTTCATTCTGCTACATATGGATTTCCAATTTTCCCAACACCATTTGTTGAAGAGGATATCTTTCTCCAGTGTACTTTTTGGCGCCTTTGTCTAGTATGAAAAAACTATTAAGTGGGTTTGTCTCTGTGTCTTCTACTCTGTGTCATTGGTCTTTGTGTCTGCTTTTGTCCCAATACCATGCTGTTTTTGTTGCTATAGCTCTGTAGTATAATTTAAGGTCTGGTATTGTGATGCCTCCTGCTTCACTTTTCTTGCTGAGGATTGCCTTAGCTATTCTGGGCCTCTTATTTTTCCAAATGAATTTTGTGACTACTTTTTCTATTTTTATGAAGAACATCATTGGAATTTTAATAGGAACACATTGAATATGTATAGCACTTTTGCTAGGGTGGTCATTTTGACAGTTAATTCTACCTATCCAAGACATGAGAGATCTTTCCATCTTTTGAGGTCTTCTTCAATTTCTTTCTCTAGTGTTCTGTAGTTTTCATTGTAGAGATCTTTCACCTCTTTTGTTAGATTGATTTTTAAGTTTTTTTTTTTTTCAGGCTTTGTGAATGGGATAGTTTTCCTAATTTCTCTTTAAGCCAATTCATCATTGGTGTATAGAAATGCAACTGATTTATGTGTGTTAATTTTATATCTTGCTACTTTGCCAAATTTGTTTATGAGTTCTCGAAGTTTTCTGGTAGTTTTTTAGGTCTTCTAAATGTAGAATCATGTCATTAGCAAATAAGGGTAGACAAACTAGGTTTTATGGAATATAAAAATACTTAAAAGTCTTTGCTAATAAATTCTAAAATAAAACTGGAGATTTTTCCTTTAAAAAAATAGACTCAGGGCTGGGATTATGGCGCAGTGGTAGCGTGCTCACCTAGCACGCATGAGGCACTGGGTTCGATCCTCAGCACCACATAAAAATAAAATAAAGATATTCTGTCTGCCTACAACTAAAAAATAAATATTTTAAAAAAATAGACTCAGAAGAAATAAAATGCCTTCAATACTAAGCTCTCCTCCCCCTCCCCAAATAATAAAATGTTCATAGAATTATTCCTCATGAAAGACTTTTTGAGCCAGCAGAATCTGTAGCGAATTCTTTGAAATTTTCATGAAAGTGATTATTATCCACATGTTACATATATCATTCCAGAATAATAGAAAATGAGATTCCTTAAAGTTACCTAACCTTTTCCCTAGATCTGATAACAGTATTACACCAATAACCCCCCAAAAGAAAGGAACAATCTGACATAAATATACTTTAAGAAACTCTAGTAAATAGAATCACTATATTACAGTAAATTGCCATAATAATTTAATTCCCAGAATGCAAAGATAAGTAAATATAAAGAAACTTATTAATTAGATGTACATAACAAATCAAGTAAGGTACCATTGATTAGATTCAATATCCATTCCCAATTATGACACTATGCACCAAACTTTAAATCTTAACTAGAACTAGTCCAGTTCATTAATATCATTAAGCATATATATTTCTAGGCTATGTACAAGTCATACTTCATAGTTAAACACTAGAGGTGCTCCTTTTAAAATCAGGAATAAAAGGGTTGCAATTGTGGCACAGTGGTAGAGCGCTTGCCTAGCATGTGTGAGGCACTGGGTTCAATCCTTAGCACCGTATAAACATAAATAAAATAAAGGTATTTTAAAAAATCAGGAATCAAGCAGTTATCTCTGTCAATACATTAATTATGAAATTTCTAAAAGATAAATATTAGAAGGGTAAAATAAAAATTCAATAATTGACAATGATGTGTTTATATTAATAATAAACTAAAGAAATTAAATCCACTCATTTTTAAAGATAATTTTTTATTTATTATCATATCTCTATTGTAAAATGTTTATAGATCTTTTGAGTTGATAATTAATTAAACTATCCTAGGTATTTAAGTATGTTTTATTTCTCTCAGTCTGTACTAGTACCACTAAAGGAAGTCAGTAGATTAAATCTAAGGCTAAAATGCATTAAACATTTGTTAAATGATGACCTTGGGTGGTGACGGTAAGAAGTCATTTACAGCCACTATAGCCAGCAGTCACCAAAGTGATGTGCTAACAGTTTGGTTAACAACCACACCATTAAAATTGAGATCTCCATTTCAGAGCATATTGTGTCTTCACAAATGGCATAGTCTATAAATTTGACTTGAGAAACTATAAAAATATATGATGTTATACTATACACCTTTTACTTTATCTCATCCTTGAAATATTTTTTTATTTTCTAGGTAACAGTGCAGATCTTCGATTGGTTAAAACTTATATTGAACTTGGACTACCTGGGGGAAGAATTGATTTTCTTATGTCAGAGAGAAACCAGGTACAACATGACAGTGTTTTCAATGGAAGCATACATTCTTGAACCAGTTTTTTCATAAACATTTGCCTGCTACAATGTACTTATAGTAGAAATATTTTTTCTGATTTCTATGGAATTTAACATAGATGCATATCCAAAGGAAATATATGGTTTTCATTTTGATTTATGAGTTCTGTTCATCTCTGAAGCATTTCCAGAATTTCATATTTATATACAAATATTTCATTATTTAAACTATTATATAAAATAGCCTTATATTTAATACTAGTAGTGGGCTAAACAATCAACCAAATGCAACAAGAGTTAGTAAGAGCACTGAACTTTTTTCCCCTAGAAACTTAATCTTTTGCTCATTTTAATATAATGAATAATAACATTCACTAATTTTGTTAAAAACAAAATTAGACTTAACTATATTTTCAGTACTTAAAATATAAATACTATTTATATTTGGGTAGTTTTTATGTGATGATACATATTTTAATATGAAATGTATCTGTTTTATTTAGAATGATACCTTTGCTGATTTTGATAGCATGACTGATCGTCTTTTGGATGAAATAATACAATATATTCAGATATATAGTTTAACTGTCTCAAAAATAAGGTAACTTCTATATTATACCATTTTTTTTATATTTCTATGAATTACAGGACAGTTTTTGGTAGTAGTATCCTAATCTAAAATGTAGGAAACCACAACTCAATGTAATTAAAGAGAAAAGAAAAAAAAGATTTTAATGGAAGTCCATATTATGTGATTTTGTTCACATGTAATATGCACAAGCAAGTCTATAGAGTCAGAAAGTAGATTAGTGGTTGCACATATTTTACCTGTGCCCTGAAAATGCCACTGTTAATAAAACTGTCCAATTTATCATATCAAATAGCTAGGAGAGTCTAAAGGTTCCCAGCACAGAGAAATAAATGTTTGAGAAGATAGAAATGCTAATTACCCTGATTTGATCATTACAACATGTATACATTTTTGAATGATCACATGGTAGTCCATAAATGTATAAAAATAAATGTTGTTAAATTTTTTTTTAATTTTTTTTCTTTAAATGTCTAACTCCAAAGTGTAGACCAGAGGGTACGACAAACCAGTCTGTCCTAAGGTGTCCTTTATAAGTAAATTTCATTATTTTGTTTGTACTTATGACACGTAAATAATTTGTGTTTGCCTCGAGGCAAATTTATTATCTAATCATTATTCTTAAATGTATTTCTACAATCACAAACTATGATAAGTAAAAATTTCCTGATACATAATCTTATTTCTATAAACATTGAAGTTATATAACAATAGGAATCTTCTACATTCTTTTTTTCTTCAAAAACATGTTATTTAAAGTATTAAGCCATAATTTTAAAACATACTAGAAATTTTTAAATTCTTTATAATCTATGTATAGCATATCAGCTTTAATTTTTGTTTCTAAAACTAATACTATGGAAGAAATGTCTTTTTTTCTCTTAAAGCTTTATTGGACATTCATTGGGCAATTTAATAATCCGTTCAGTGCTTACAAGGCCAAGATTTAAATATTACCTCAACAAACTTCATACCTTTCTATCTCTTTCTGGACCTCACCTTGGAACTCTGTATAATAGCAGTGCTCTTGTTAATACAGGTAAAAAGTTTTATTGTACTGTACGATAAATATGTCATAGGCAGAAAACTTAAGTACAAATTTAGTATTTTCTGTTATTTTCCAGTCAACTTGTCACATACTTGGAATTTTAGGAAACAAAAGATGTAGCTAATATCCTGTTTTGTTATATACATAAAATATGTTAATGAAAGTAATTTCAGAAAATAAATATAATATATTGAAATGGCATTTCTCAACAATCACAAGAGTATTTTTTCTGTTTGCATTAAATTCTAAGTATTTCAGAAAATGTCTTATAAATAAGCTATTCTGTCATTAGTTGAACAGGTAACAAATATATTTAATATGACATAAAATTTATAGAAAATGTTAACTTTTTTATTTTGGTTTGGTAAAAATTAAGAATTAAGAAAATAAACTGTGTCGGGAGCAGTGGTGCACAACTGTAATCCCCGCCACTTGGAATGTACGCAGGAGGACCACAAGTTTGTGGCTACCCTCCACAATTTAGGGAGACCCTGTCTCAAAATAAAAAATAAAAAGGTCTAGAATGTAGCTCCATGGCAGAGCACCCCTGAGATCAATACTCTTACTGGGGGGAAAAAAAAGTAAATTATAAAAAGTTAATTAAAATTCCTAAAGAAATTAAAATGAAAGTTAAGACCCTAATTTTTAACTAGTATATTCTCATTGAGAACTACCTCGTGCATAATTTGCCTGTTGATTTTTTTTTTTAAATGGTTCATAGTTGTTTAGTAAATTGATTTCTTTTGTGAGAACAGCTTGGAATTCATTGCCTGTTTTCATTAATTCCTGAAACCCTTATTTCTATTTTCTTTTCCACCTTTTATTGACAGATTACACCAGCTTCCTTTGTATCCCATTTCAACTTGGCAATTTAAAAGCACAGCCAATTCTATTTTTGTAATTTCAAAAACAGGGTGTGAGAAAAATGAAATCCTTAAATAACACAAAATAGAATCTGACATGAATAGGATGTGGTGCTTTGAATTTCTTTCTTCAATAAACTTTCCTGGACATACTTACAACTATCAGATTTAAACAGTTAAAGAGTTATCTCCCTTTTTCTTCCTTCATTCCCCTGTGAGAAGCAATGAACATGGAAGTAAATATTTCATAATCTATAATATTAGTTCTGGAATTATTAAGATTTCATTTAATTTCTATAAAGGGAAGATGCATTTAAATATGTTATTGATAATAAGGAAGTACAATTAAATATGAAACTATTTGTATGCAGCTGTCATTAGAAAACATGAACCACTTGCTCACTTTAAAAGTTGGTCCTGCTGGACATGGTAGCACATTCCTGTAATCTCAGCTGCTCAGGAGGCTGAGACAGGAGAACCACGAGTTCAAAACTGGCCTCAGCAATGGCAAGGCGCTAAGCAACTCAGTGAGACCCTGTCTCTAAATAAAATAAAAAATAGGGCTGGGGATGTGGTTCAGTGGTTAAGTACCTCTGAGTTCAATCCCTAGTACCAAAAAAATAAAAAATAAAAACAAAAGTTGGTTCTTTTGTAATTTACTGTAACTTAACTATAATTATCAGTAGACATGCTATTATCTGTTTCATTACTGAATGGGATAGAAACCCTCCTTCAACCACCATTAACCCATAGTTAGCCTATGCATGTATATGTTTATATTTGTTATCAGAAAGTGGAAATATTTGCCAGTATATTTTTATTAAGCAACAAAATGTTAATTTGAGGGATATTATTTCTGAAGTGAATACATATTCAAAATAATAACACTGACATATGTTACTGTGTATTTCTCTTTATACTCACATATCTTATATACTTCTTTAGGTCTCTGGTTTATGCAGAAATGGAAAAAATCAGGTTCTCTTTTGCAACTGACATGTCGAGATCATGCAGATCCTCGCCAAACTTTTTTATATAAGCTTAGTAATAAAGCGGGTAAGTATGTAGTAAGTTTGGAAAACATGCACATAAAATTTTTTCTAAATAAACCTTTGCAAATAAATTATCAACATGTCTTCTTGGTAATTAAAAAATAGCATTCTACTATAATTTCATAATAATGATAGCAAACTCAAAACTGAAACTAAGCAGTTGGTAAGAGTACTTTTTCTATTTTTCACATAATTATATTTATCTTTTATGAGCTCTACTGTATAGTGAATTTTAAATTATCCTAAAAATTTTAGCATTGTTAATTCAGTGCCAGTTTGGTTAATCTATATTTTTTCAACAAAATCTTTCTTGTCCTAGTCCTTCTGTCCTTCTAGCTGTTTGCCACCCCAATCCTCAATCCTTTTTATAAACTTCCACATATTTTTTATCTTCTTCCTTCAGGATATCAAGTATTTCTAACAAATGTCAGAAACAAAACTATTAATAGTTATTCCTTCTTAAGTTACTCCAACTTTGAATTTGTCTTTAGACTTTTCTTTCTCACTCATCTCCTCACATCTGTTGTGTTGCCAAGTCCTAAAACATTCAGCTTTCTTAGTAGCTGACAGATATTTCTCTTCCTCTTCTTTGCTTCTGCCTTAGTTCAACCATCATCACTTTTACTGAAATTATTGCTTTAGCCTCCAAACTACCTCCTATATGTCCCCTTTTATTTAATCTCATTTCCTCACTAGATAAAATGAACTCTAAAAATTAAATCATAATACTGGTTCTGTTTGAAGATCCTTCTTGGTGCTTTGTAACATTCAGGATTTCATGGATAAAAGCATCACACCTTTGTATCTTATTCTTCCCCTATACATTCTTTGTTCTTTTCATGTCATGCATGTTCTGAACTATATCCCATTGTATCCACTCATGTATTTTCCACCTCTTTTCCCACTCATGTGTTTGCCCATTTTTAACTAATCCTTATCATCTTACAAAATTAAACTCAAATACCACCTGCTGTCAAAAGCTTTTCTTGATGCCCTTTCTCACTTAATGTTCCCTGCATTCTCAGAGTTCTCCATTATACTTTTATATCCCAAATTTTATGTCTCCGGAACTGACCTCATTAATGAATTCCATTTGCCTTCTGGGCATGTTCTCTTATATATCAAACTGTGTCTAAAACTTCAACATATTGTCTTCTTTTGCTACCTATTCTTTTTCTTTTTTGGGGGGGGGGGGCAAGAGGGGTGCTACTAGAGCCTCACACACGCTAAGCAAATACTCTACTACTGAGTTAGACTTCTAGCCAGTCCCCCACCGCACAGTTTATTTTTTTGTTTTATTTTGAGACACATTCTTACTAAGCTTGCCGTCCTCCTGCCTCAGCCTCCCAGTAGCCTGCACCACTTTGCCCAGCTCTTTTGTCCTTCTCAAAATGATGTTCTATCCTCTAAATTGGTTTGGAACACCTTAAGGCCATCTTTGATGTATTTGCCTCTAACATTCCAAGATTGTTCATATTATCTCTGAACTTTCATAGTATTACATACAAATCCTTTTTATCATACTTTTTATAGTTTATCTTATGTCAATAATTTGTATATCTTAATCCTTTCTTTAAGCAGGATATTTTGTGACAATTCTCTCTCCTTTCACACATATATATTCAGTAATTACTATAGTTCTTTCTAGGAGACATTAAGTACATACTTATTGAATCAATGAATGTCTTTTCAATATTATTTTTAGTATCCAAAGGTAGTTCATTCATTATATATAGTAAGATATAATCTAACCCATATATTCAGTGACTGAGATTTCCAAGTCTGAACTTACTTGAATTTATAGACTTAAGCCCTTTCCTTTTAAATGTTTTTATCCTCATTCCTACCACTCATGTCGTGCATTGTGCTCTTGACCACTGGATATATTTGTTATGGACACTGGCTAGTCTTAGTTGTTGAAAACTAGTTTACCTTTTTCAAGATTCTTTCTTAAAATGTTGTTCTTAATATGGCAAAGAGATTTGGGAATGATTTGTACATATATTATCTATTATTAAAATTAGTGAAAGAAGTCTTCTTTTATAGGTCAAGTTTTATGATTTTGTTGGTAAGAATATAAAATACAATAAGTTACATATAGGACACAGATATATACTTGATTGATAAAATTACAAGATGTTCCTACAAAATCAAATGCAGCATATAGTTCTCATGTGAGAAAAATTACTGACAAAAGGTAGAACCATTATGTGTAGCTTTAAGTTTATACCATTTTTTTGCTGACAGGTCCCTGAGGTACCATTTTATACATAAATGGCCCTGAGGTCTTTGTATTTATGCCATATTATACAAAGTAAAAATTAATTAACAGTGATAATAATAGCAACATAAGAGTATCAAAACACTTCTAAAAACTGTAAAAGTTTTCTGTGCAGATACTCTGTCATGGGCCTTTCTCATCTGAACAGATAATTATATTACTGTTTATAAAATTAATAGGAGCTGGCTGTGGTGGTGTATGCATATTATCCCAGCACTTTGGGAAGCTGAGACAGGAAAATTGTGAGTTCAGAGCCAGCCTCAGCTATGGTGAGGTGAGGCACTAAGCAACTCAGTGGGACCCTCTCTCTAAATAAAACATAAAATAGGACTGGGGATGTGGCTCAGTGGTTGAGTACCTCTGAGTTCAATACCCAGTACCAAAAAATAATAATAATAATAAAAGGAGTGAGCAGATCTTTTGTACTTGAATAATTTTTTTAAATTTTTTTATTCTTTTTAGATATACATGACAGTAGAGTATATTTTGACATTGTACATTCATAGAGTATAACTTATTCTAATTAGGATTGCATTCTTATGGTTGTACATGATGTAGAGTTAGACTGGTTGTGTATTCATACATAAGGGTAGGAACTTACGTCTGATTTATTCTACCATCTTTCCCATTCCCATGTTCCCTCCCTTCCCTTCATTCCCTTTTGTCTAATTTAATAAACTTCTACTCTACCCCTCCCTACCTTCTTTTGTGGGTTAACTTCCACATCTAAGAGAGAACATCCGGCCTTTGGTTTTGGGGAGACTGGCTTATTTCACTTAGTATAATATTCTCCAGTTTTATCCATTTACCAGCAAATGTCATAAAGTCATTCTTCCTTATGGCTGAGTAATAGTCCATTGTGTATATATACCACATTTTCTTTATCCATTCATCTGTTGTAGGGCACCTAGTTGGTTCCATAGTTTGGCTATTGTGAATTGAGCTGCTGTAAACATTGATGTGGCTACATCACTGTAGTATGTTGATTTTAAGTCCTTGAGGTATAAACTGAGGAGTGGGATAGCTGGGTTAAATGGTCGTTCCATTCCAAGTTTTCTGAGGAATCTCCATACTGCTTTCCAGAGTGGTTGCACCAATTTCCCATCCTACCACCAATGTGTAAGTGAACTTTTTCCCCATATCCTTATCAACATTTATCATTACCTATATTTTTTTTTAAAGATTTTCTTTTTTTTTTTTATAGATGGACACAATGTCTTTATTTTATTGCCTTGTATGTGGTGCTGAGGATTGAACCCAGGCCTCACGCATGTGAGGCAAGCGCTCTACCGCTGAGCTACAATCCCAGCCCTCATTACCTATATTCTTGATAATTGCCTTCTGACTGGGGTGAGATGGAATCTCAGTGTAGTTTTAATTTGCATTCTCTAATTTCTAGAGATAATAAACATTTTTTGCATGTATTTTTTACCATATTTTCTGTGAAGAGCCTATTCAGTTCCTTTGCCCACTTATTGATTGGATTATTTGGGGGTTTTTTGGTGTTAAGTTTTTTTGAGTTCTTTATACATCCTGGAGATTAATGCTCTTTCTTAGGTGCAGGTGGTAAAGAGTCTCCTATTCTATAGGCTCTCTGTTCACGTTCTTGATTGTTTACTTTCTCTGTGAAGAAGCTTTTTAGTTTGACACCATCCCATTTGTTGATTCTTTATTTTACTACTTGTGCTTTTGGAGTCTTATTGATGAAGTTGTTTTCTAAGCCTACATGGTGGAGAGTTGGGCCTACTTTTTCTTCTACTAGGCACTGGGTCTCTGGTCTAATGCCTAGCTCCTTTATCCACTTTGAGTTGAGTTTTGTGCAGGGTGAGAGATTTGGTTCAATTTTTTTCTACAACGTATGGATTTCCAGTTTTCCCAGCACCATTTATTGAAGAGGCTGTCTTTTCTCCATTGTATGTTTATGGTGCCTTTTTCTAGTATACGTTAACTGTATTGTGTGGGTCTGTCTCTTTGTCTTCTATTCTGTTCTATTGGTCTTCATGTCTGTTTTTGTGCCAATACCATGCCGTTTTTGTTATTACAGTAACAACATCTGGTATTGTGATGCCTCCTGCTTCACTTTTCTCACTAAGGATTGCTTTGGCTATTCTAGACATTGAAGAACAAAGGTTTAATGACTTACCTGAGGTCATAAAGCTAGTAAACTGTCTTGTCTGATAAGCTAGTGATGTGTACCTTCAAGAACTTTATATGCTGCTTCTAATTGCAATTTTAAATATCAACAACTATTAATTGATAAATTACCATATTGTTAAAGGGGTTGAAGCAAATCTTCCGAACTTTCTTTTCTTTTAGCTGTTGTTTTACGTAATGATTAGTTAATTTCTAGGAAGTTGTTATATCTGAAGAGCAACGACAAAATAGAAATATATAAATTGACATCAAAAACATAAATAAAGAAAACAGCAAAGAGAACACTTAATTTACTAATAGTGTTTTTTCACATTATCTTAAAACAATGATCATTTCTCTTTCATATTTTATTCTGTTAAAGTTACAAAGTGTCAGATTCCCTAATCTGATTATTGCTTCAATTTCTTCTTAACAACCAATTCCTCTGCTCTTGGAAAAGCTTACAATTCCCTGTCTAAATAAAAAATTTAGGCTTCTATCTTTTTTTCTTTTTCATTTAAAGATAGTCTTTCCTGTGGGTCTTCCTTTTGAAATAGTCTTTTCCTCTGTAGCATATCAGTAGTTAATACCTTTTCTTTATTGAAAGATATCCATTATTTTTAAATGAAGAAAGCAATTTAAAAGCCTAAAAATGTATGATTTCTAAAAAACAATTGAAAAATACTCTTTTTTATAAAATCATATATTACATATAATATTAACATTTTTCATAGATCTGTACAGGTTACAGAAAAGACACTCTTAAAAGGAGATTATCTTTTTTGATTAAAGCAGTGTAATTATATATAAGCATTAATTAAATTTTTTTAAAATTTTTTTTTAGTTGTAGATGGACACAATGTCTTTATTTTATTGCTTTGTATGTGGTGCTAAGGATCGAACCCAGGGCCTCACGCATGCAAGGCAAGCGCTCTACCACTAAGCTACAATCCCAGCCCCATTAATTAAATTTTTATAGCAAAATTTGACAAAAAAAAAGCCCCATGACATTCTACAAATTGCTGATAAAATATGTACATGATTTGCACAATATAACTATGGCATGCTAGCATCTCAGCATTGAATACTAAGGGAAAGAAGAAGATAAAGGATCTAGCATGATGATGAAGGTAAAATATATAGATTAGGTGGCACCGGTGTTGAAGTAGGCAAGATTATCTTATTAGAGCAGAGAGGGGTCATGGACACTCTAAATATTCCATAATTAGGGCCCAAAAATAGCTAAATAAGAATATATTCAATGTTAAAATTTCAAAAGCAAAATACACTTATTTTAAGATCTTCCTAAAGGCTTCTACTCAGAATCTCCTTACCAGCTGTTGAATTCTGACAAAGTATAGTAATTAAGGAATTCTCCTGCTGTGCTACTATGGCACAATATAATTTTTTCCAGAATATTACAGAGTTACTTTAATAATAGGTATCTTTTTTTAATTTATAAAAAACATTTTTTTGAAAGTGCATGAAAGAATCAGCAACAGCTAACATTGTTTTAGAAAACAAATTTTTAGAAGTATATTTAAATAAATGAGTAAAAATAAGATTTATTTAATATTGTTTAGAATATATCCATTTAAAAAACTGGTTTACTGAGCCTCATCACCATTGCCATTCTGGGCTGGGTAATTCTTTTGTTATCTTACAAAGATAACAAAGTTCTTAAGTGCATTATAAGGATGTTAGGATCTTGTACTCTCTATATGTCAATAGTACACACACCCTTCCTCCCTCAGTTGTGACAACCAAAATGGTCTTTGACACTACTGAATGTCCCTTGGGGTGCAAAAGCACAAGTTTAGAACCACTTCTTTAATCAGTTCTAGAGAGTAAACATAAAACAACTCCATATGAATTGCTTTAAAACTTATTAGATGAGTGGCCAAAGGTATCAGGCAGGAAAAATGAGGGGTTGGGGCAGAGCACTTGCCTAGTATGTGTGAGGCACTGGGTTCAATCCTTAGCACTGCATACTGTCCATCTACAAAATAAAGCATACTGTCCATCTACAACTACAAAAAAAAATTTTTTTTAAAAGAATGAAGATGAAAGTTGCCATTAAGGTGTTCATACATGAATTGTGTTATTATATAGTCTAGGGAAATATTAAAGATTTACTTAAATCTCTCTCTTGGAATTCTGAAAAGTAACAAAATACTTAGAAAGTTTTCTAGTTAAATTATCTCATTCTATAGTTCGGGAAATCTTGTCACAATCTTCTAAGTTAAAGGTGACTTTTCAAAAAAGAACCAGCCACGTCAGGGCCTAAGTGAAGTACTAATCCACAGGTCAGTTGACCAGGAATCAAGGTAGAGGCAGAGAAGAGAACCTAGAATATATGATTTCTATATTTACTAGCTGAATTTTTTATTTTATGTATATTTATCATTGTGGAATCTGAGAGTGAAAAGGTATCTGTTCTCTGATCTCACTGTTGATTTTGTATCCTTCCACTGAGCCACCTGGGCCTGAAGAAACACAGACTTTGCCCTTTAGCTCTCAGTCTTCAGCATTAATTCCCAGACTGTGTTCTTTCTCTAAAGAAGCATATCATAATCCTGCAAAGAGCTATTCTTTTGAAAATTATATTTAATATAATTTATTTGGAAAAATATTATGCCTGTTATTCCTATGGAATAAGCTAAAGAAATAAAAAAAATTTTGATCAGTGGGGAATTTATGAAGAAGTTACAATGATCAGGTAGTCTGGCAAATATATAATTAATTCATACAGTATATATTTGAGAGTGACGTGATACGGTTTGTGCCTAAATGCATACCATTGTTCCTACTACATATCATAATAACCCAACAGAAAAAAATGGGTAAAAGATAAGAAGCAGATACTAAAATTAAAAAAAGGATCAATAAACAAGTTTTTTCAACTTTAAAATAATCAGGAAAATGTATGTTTAAATTTAATCATCTTGCCTGTTGAAGATTTGAAAGATGAAATTTAGTACTTATGAGTATGTAGAGAATAGGCACCTTTATATGCTGATACTGGAAGGGAAAATTATATGGCTTTTTGGGGGAGTACATTTATCAGAATTTTAAGTATGGACTCAGCTGTTCCCCTTTAGGAATTTTTTCTACAAAAGTCCCATACAGGGGCTGGGATTGTGGCGCAGTGGTAGCATGCTCGCCTAGTACAAGTGAGGCACTGGGTTCGATCCTCAGCACCACATAAAAACAAAGATATTCTGTCCGCCTACAACTAAAAAAATAAATAAATATTTAAAAAAAAAAAAAAAAAGTCCCATACAAGTAGGTAAAGGCTTTGCTATATGTGTGTGAGTGATGTTCCCTCACCCTGAAATGGAACAAACTGAAATGCCCATTTCTGTTGGTAGATCAATAAGAGAAATACTAAAATTTAATCATGGTGATACCATAATAATCATTAAAAAAGAGAGAGAGGTTCCTATGTTTGTATGAATATGATAAACTGTTCTTAAAAATTAAGTAAAAAAATCAAGACACAAAATAGTGTATGTATAAAGACTATAAACTCGCTTATACCTTAAATATTAAAAATAAACTTGGTTGAGGGTGTAGCTCAGAGTGCATGCATAGCATACATGAGACCCTGAATTTGATCCCCAACCCTACAATCAAATAAAAAATCTTGTGTGCATGTAGAAAGGAGTTTAGAATTATATACACAACTGTGTTCTAACTGGGACAGTTCAAGAGGAGATAGCAAAGTGGGATACTTAAAAGACTTTCTTTAAAGTAGGGAAAACTACCCAGTGAAATGATGAATTCTAAAATTCTAAAAATAAAAAGGGGGACAGGAGAGGACCAATTACGTGTCATCTATTCAGGACACTTTAGAAACTGACACTTCAGAACCACTTAAATAACATTGAAAGTCTAACCCATCAAGTGGTTAGACACTATGTACTTGAGAGCCTACTGAGTGTCAAACACCAAGCCAAATATATATTTTTTTAAATTTTTTTTAGTTGTTGATAGATCTTTATTTTATTAATTTATTATTTATATGTGGTGCTGAGGATCAAACCCAGTGCCTCACGCATGCTAGGCAAGCGCTCTACCACTGAGCTACAGCCCCAGCCCCCAAATATATTTTTGTTTTTAATTATTTGGAGAGAAATTGGTAACATTTTATATAACTTTTTTAAATACAGAACACTATAGTTTAACCTAATCCCTTTTCTTTTTTTTTTTTTTTTTTTTTAGTACTGGGGATTGAACTCAGGGCTACTCGACTGAGTACTGAGCCACATCCCCAGCCCTGTTTTGTGCCTTATGTAGAGACAAGGTCTCACCGAGTTGCTTAGCGCCTCAACGTTGCTGAGGCTGGCTTAGAACTCGCTATTCTCCTGTCTCAGCTACCTACAATGCTGGGATTACAGAGTGTACCACCACGCCCGGCTAGTTTAACCTATCTTAACCATATTTTTCTTCACGTTAGGGCATTCATAGCAAATTATTATATTCTTAATGTACAATGGGGAAAATCATTGTGAGGTAAGCCAGTACACCAACCAAGGATTATAAGTTGCTCCCAACAGAGGGGTCTCATCTGGGGTCTGAATTAGCCCTGTCCAGTTATATGAGAATGTTAGGGGTTTCAATTTCTGGATCAACCCACCATTACTGCATAACAGAGAGAGTTCTCCTTGAACCTGCTAATATATTGTTTATATTCAGTAACATTAGCTTCCATACTGAGCTGAAAAAAAAATAGTATTCTCAAATATAGAACATTGTAAGCCTAAACTAATAGATTTCCTGATTCCCTGTCTTTCCCCTGAATTAGAACCATCTCTTGCGTAAGCTACTAATTACCACTAAAATTTAAAGCCAGATTTTGAAGTTAGAGACTACCTAGGTGAATTGAATAGACTTTATCCTGTAAATATTGGGGCAACTGATCACTTTTGAAGAAAGATATATTCTTTTTTTTTTTTTTTAAATATTTATTTTTTAGTTGTAGGTGGACACAATAGCTTTATTTTATTTTTATGTGGTGCTGAGGATCGAACCCAGTGCCTCCCGTGTGCTAGGCGAGCACGCTACCACTGCGCCATAACCCCAGCCCCAAGGTATATTCTTTGTAGTTTAAAAACTTAAATCTAATACTTTTAACTGACAAATATGTGGTCACTTTTTTAAATTTGTAGCTTAAATTTTATCATGGATGTGGAATTTTCTAAAAGTTTATATTGAAATCTATTGTTAAATTCCACATCCAAAAATTAAAATTTAATCTGAAAGTAGTATATAAAGTAAAATAAAAGAGAAATTAGAAGTAGTGCGAATGACAGTAATTTTGGTATGAGGAGAAAGCAATCTTGTTTACCAGCAGCCAAGCCCACATTAAAAATAAGCAAAGGGTTTAAAAAAAACTTAATTTTATGCAATTTGATCAAACTTGGAAGAAACAGCTAGATTGTTTCTCTGCTAGACCTACGGAAATGATTACAATTTATAGAAACAAATCCAGGGCTGGGGATACTTTGGCACAAGCCTATAATCCCAGATGCTCAGGAAGCTGAGTTTAGAAGGTTTGCAAGTTCAAATAAGCCTCAACAACTTGGTGATATCCTGTTTCAAAATAAAAAATAAAAAGGGCCAAGGATGTGTCTCAGTGGTTAAGTGGCCCTGGGTTAAATCCCTAATACCAAAAAAAAAAAAAAAAAAGCCAAGTGATATCATGTACGTAGATTTAGCTAAGCTGTTCTAGTCAGGGAAAGGTCCTTCAGCTTTCTTGGTCATGCAAGTAAGTGGGTGATTTATTTCTCAGCATAAAGAAGTTCAGGAACTCTGTTTCAACCTGGCAGTGAAAGTGGGAAGAAAAAGACATCATACAAATGGAGCAAGCAAAATTGATGACTTACTAGATGCAGAGGAATTAAAAATCAAAGATGATCAATATTATGTATTTTACTAGAATGATGATAGATATAAAAATGAAGAAGTAGAAAACAAGCAAAAGTTTAGAAATAGAATTTGGTGTTAAGAATAGTGAATATGGGGGCTGGGGCTGTGGCTCAGCGGTAGAGCGCTTGCCTCACGTGTGTGAAGCACTGGGTTCGATCCTCAGCACCACATGCAAATAAATGAATAAAACAAAGGTCCATCAATAACTTAAAAAATTTAAAAAAAAAATAGTGAATATGGGGCTGGGGTTATAGCTCAGTTATAGAGCACTTGCCTCACACATATAAGGCACTGAGTTCAATCCTCAGCACCACATAAAAATAAATAAAATAATAAAGGTATTGTGTCAATCTACAACTAAAAATATTTTTTTAAAAAGAGCAGTGAGGGGCTGGGATTGTAGCTCAGTGGTAGAGCGCTTGCCTCGCATGTGTGAGGCCCTGGGTTCGCTCCTCAGCACCACATACAAAGCAATAGAATAAAGACATTGTGTCTGTCTACAACTAATAAAATATTTTTTAAAAAAAGCAGTGAATGTTAAAGTGACACAAAGTTTCATGACAAGTTATTTGGCAAGAGATGGAGACCTGAAATTCAGATTTGGGAATCAGATATAAAAATGATAATTAAAAATAGAAAGGTGGATGAGTTCTGTAAAGGAGAAAGTGTCATATAAGCCTAAAAGCAAGGTAAGGGCTTTTTTCCCCACTTTCTCCCCCAAAATTATCCCTAAGGAAAAGGGAATTATGTTATATTTAAGTTGCTTTAAAAATCCCTGATACAAAGTGATCTCTCACTTACTCTCACTTTGACTTGAGACAGACATAGTGACCTGAAATAACCAGTTTTTTGAATGCAGATTTAAGCTACTAACAATTAAAATTTGGTCAAATAAGATGAGACTTGATAATTAAGTTTTAGATTTTTCGCCATGTCTAGGTAATTGACGAGCTTGAAAGAGCAATTTCTACACAATGTAAGAAAGAATTCTTTGAGTAGATTCAGTAGAGAAAAAGAAGGAAAGGCAGACAGAGAACTCTTGAAGAATCTTACTATAGAGCAGTGCTAGGTATTGGATTAATAATTGCAGAGGAGTACAAGATCCAAGGACAGATTCATCAATTGATACTTTTTTTAAAAGATGGGAGATATTTTATATATTGATATGATGTTCCATAAAAAAGAGAAAATGATGCAAAAGAAAAAAGGGAGAGCTGCTAGAGTCATGTCTTTAGTCAAGAGAGATTGAGATCAAGTATATACATTAAAGGGCTAGCTTTAGATGGAAGAATAGACAGTTTCTTGGTTGTAACAAGAGGAAAGGTGGAACATGAAGATACAGGTATGGCAGGTTATTACGTGTTATGGAGGGAGTGTATGGAAGTTCTCTTGTGGTTCTAATATATTCTCACTGAAATAGTACACAAGACCATAAACTAGGAGTAAAGAAGGAATAGAAGATGCCAACAGTTGTGATAGGTAGTAATTTAGAAAAGTGCAAAATGCTCATTGGTGAGCAGTGCTGCTACAGAGTATGTGGTATACTGTTCCAAGTAGTGTTGTCCCTGTGGATTAGGATGTGACCGGCACCCCGACATTGTGGCATAGCCTTTTGTGGAGAATGGATGAAAAAAGTCAATGGTGCTATAATGGTATGTGACTGCTTTCACATACTGGAATAAAATTTCAGTAATGGTATTATTCTCACATTCAGAAAGTACAGTGCCTAAAACAGCTTGGATATAAGTGGAAATGATGAACTATTGACAGTGGTTTTCACATTTTTTGGCATATTTACCACCTTAAACTTTTCAGGTGATAAATTTTTCCTACACATTTCAGTACTTGCAAAGGATATATTTTCTAGCACATAGAAATAGATACATAAAGGATATATTTTTAGCGTGTGTGTGTGTGTGTGTGTGTGTGTGTGTATACTTTATTAGCATAGAAATGTAAAGTCACAGCTCATTAGAGTTACAGATTTAACTCAATTTATGGCAAATATGTGCATTAAGTTCCAATTGGCAAAGTCATTTTTCATTGTAAGTCAGTCAAATCAAACTTAATTTTGATCAGAAAAAGTTAAGACTTCACAATTTGCTTGGCTCCCCAGATACTTTTATTCCTTGGGATCATATACCTTAATAAAATCTGAAGTTGGCTGAAGAAATACCTTTTGAAAGTAGGCAAAGGACAAAGCATTTTTACATAAAAGCTCATATAGAGGTTGAGATCTGGAAATTATCTTTTTTGAAGCCACACAAGCCCATCTACAACATAGAGAGACTTGGATTATCTATGGTGGAATATCTACCAGTTGGAAGACCTATGTACCAAGACAGGTGGATGCCACTAAGACAAGTGGCACCAGTGCTGATGAAGGCATGGGTATCTAAACATTGCCAAAAGTAGAGTAGATTTGTTTCATGAAATGTGACAATGAAAAGAAAAAATATCATTTTCTATTAAATACATGTAATTAATTCCTTTACAAGCAGTTGATGATTTTACAGATATTTTCTTTAAATTTTATTTATATTATTTTTATTTATATTATATTTACATATATATTATATTTATATTATTTATATTTATTTTATTTATATTTATATTTTATTTAAATATCTGTTAAATATATTTTTTTCAAATTATCAGACATACACACAAAAAGTAGGGGCTGAGATTGTGGCTCAGTGGTAGAGCACTTGCCTGGCATGTGTGAGGCACTGGGTTTGATTCTCAGCACCACAAATGAATAAATAAATGTCCATTGACAACTAAAAAAATAAAAACAATTTTTTTTAAAAAAAGCAGTATCATCTCATTAAGAAAAAGGAAGGATGGCCTTATTTGGGGTACAGATAGATAGTTTCATACAGTCTCACTTGGCTCACTTGCCTCTGTGTTGCCTTTGTGTGGATCCACAGTCTTATCACAGTTAGGATCCTTGAGTTCCAGGGGAGAAGGAGAGCACTCCTTACAAAGGCCTCTTATATTCAAAATCTACAGTAGTTCCCACAATGGGCCTGTCTTTAAGAATCTAAATTTCAGTGGGCCTAAAGTACCAAAGTTTTACTCTAGAACAATCCAGAATAAAATTTCATACACAGCCCAATTCTAATGTATTATCATTATTGATTTGTATCTTATTTAACAGTCACATAAAATTTTATTTATCAATTCACACTAAGTAGCAAAATGAGAATATTCCTGGTACTAAAGAGATCAAGAATATGGTTTTAGTATCTAATGAATTGACCAGCAAAGTAACCCAAGGTCCTAAGCTCTAAATTCACCTAGTTTGCTTTAAAGAAAAAAGAAAAAAAAAGAGGGACCTGACAAAAGTCTGTGGATGAATCATGAAACCCATTATTGTTATCAGTGAAAAATCAAAGCATATGCTCTCCTGGGGCTGGGATTGTAGCTCAGCAGTAGAGCGCTTGCCTCGCATGCATGAGGCCCTGGGTTCGATCCTCAGCACCACATACAAAGCAATAAAATAAAGACATTATGTCCATCTACAGCTAAAATAAATTTTTTAAAAAAAGCATATGCTCTCCTGATATAGTCAAATAACAGAAAATATGGATAATAATAGACATATCATAAATAAAAATGGGAAGAAATAGTCTGCTTTGCATGATCTTAAATAGGGTGTTTAATTTGTTTTTATGGAAGAAGGTAATTTTGTTTCTTTGGAAATATCCCTAAATATTAAAGAATACCCTCTGGAAGGTAAGAATGTCATAATATACTTCCTATAGAATTTAGTTCTCATGCTTAATTTCTTCCCTGCCACCTCATCACAGTCCTTGTTCTCGGTGCAAACACACACTTCCATCACACAAAGACTATATACAATGAAGCTTGCTTTCTGTAGAGAAAATATGGAAATCTGAAGAAAATATCCATAAGGTATTTAAAAAGTTACAAACATAGTTTTACTGAGGAAATTAATTTATTTTTGGTTACTTAATATGATACTAAAAAGTTCTTTTAAATCTAGTTAATTATTGCATTGTAATTCATTGTTTTCTATTCCTAGGGCTTCATTATTTCAAAAATGTTGTGTTGGTGGGATCTTTACAAGACCGCTATGTTCCTTATCATTCTGCCCGCATTGAAATGTGTAAAACAGCTTTAAAGGACAAGCAGTCAGGTAATTAAGTTAATTTAAAGTATTTCTCAAGAAGTTTTATCTATGAATGAACTTTTCTCCCACATTTTTCAGATAATCACTCTCTTACCCTTCTCTTTCCTTTTGCTTCATTTTCCATCTATTGCTATTAATAGGTATTCTTCCTTCATTTTTCTTCATTTCCTTCTCTTCTTGCATGTGAGCCATCTTTACCAATGATAGAGTTTTTTCATGTAATTTATAAATACTGCTCCATTTCACTAAAAAATAATCCATTTATTATTGGTTTCCTCTTCATTATTAGGATTGATGATGGTGGTAATGGTTAAGCTGCATGTTTTTCTGTATCTCATTGTTACTGATGGGGTGTATGTGTGTGTGGGGGGGGGGGGGGTGTGCGCTTTGGCTGTTTGCAAATAACAAAAGAAATTTAAATCATAGCTATTTGGAACTAAAAGAAAACTAGATCCTGTTTGCTTGTTTTATAACTGTGAGGCATAGAGATACCAAGTGGCTTATCTAAACTCACTGTTAGTTTAGAGCAACAGTCTACCTCTCTACCTATGGGGTCTCAGCCACCTGTCAGCATTCTCAGTTTCTTTTTTGTAACGAGGCTGGCTGCAAACTCTTGATCCTTTGCCATTTCCACATTGTAATAGTTAACAACTCCTGCAGGCAGGGACTCTTCATGTGCATTTATGATGAGGCAGTGCCCAGCAAGATTCCTGGCACATAGTAGGTACTCCATTCATTTCACAGATATTGTATACTTGCAACATAGAATAAGTTTTTTTAACTTCCTTTTCTAGCAAAGGTTAGAATCCACTTAAAGAAAAATTCAGAAGAGATTTAACCTTTAGATGGGTAGATGAAACTAGATAAATGTCCTTTGTTTTAACAGTGAGATTCTGTTGCACTGGGGAAGAACCTATTGAAGACATGTTTGGAATTCTTCCTATGTAAATACTTTTAAAATGGCATGGAACCACAATTCCAACTCGACTCAGTGAAAACTAAGAGAAGTGGAAGGAAAAAGTCTCTTTATGAATTTGTGTGATATTAATCTTTCTCTTAAACACCTCTCCCCTCGTTCTCTGACTATACTTCTATATACTCTTCCTTGTCATTCCTCAGGATGTGTATCCTACCTTTCTTCTGAAATGTAGTATCTACTTCTCTAAAATTCAGAAGTTCTAAGGAAATGTTAGTGTTCACCTATTAATGATATGTAGTGCATAAGCATGATAAAGTGATTTGCTCTTTATGAGGCAATTTGTACATTTATGTATTTGTGTATCTAATCTTTTTCTTGCTTAGCATGACCTTAGTAAATCCATTTTAAGAATTAGCCACAAAGAATGAAAGAGGAACACAGCTTTGATTCTTTTGTTGCTCCCCTTTTTGGTACCAAGGATTGAACCCAGGGGTGCATAACACTGAGCCACGTCCCCAGCCCACTTTGAGACAGGGTTTGGTGAATTATTAGTGCCTCACTAAGTTGATGAGGCTGTCCTTGAATTTGTATTCTCCTGACTCAGCCTCCCGTGCTGCTGGGATTGCATTTATGCACTACCACACCCAGCTGGAGCAAAGTTGGAGAACAGCTGGAGCCCAGCTCATATTATCTTGACTGTAAAAAATTGCTGTCTTTCTCAAAATAATTTAGAATGTTAAATGCCATAGAAACATTTTAAAAATACTTGCTATAAAGTTTTTTTATTTTGCCTTATAAAAACATTTTACCATGGCTAGCTTAATTTCATAATGGTTTAATGAGTTATAGGTGACTTAATGTTGAAGAAACTATTTGCTTTGTTATATTCATTGCTTTGAGTTAAAAATATCAAATTGGCAAACATAATGTACAATAAATTTGTTATTTTTACATAGCTGGATAAAAAAATGGGATTACTTATATTTTCTGTAAAATAGTCTCAAATGATGGCTAAAGAAAATAAAACCTTTTAAAAGACATTTTTCTGCTTTCTGTGAAAATGTAACTAAATTTTACAAATTCTATACAGGTTTGTCATAGAATTGTTTTTCAATTACTCATGTGACATTTTTCTTTTTTCTATTTGTTCCATAGGACAGATCTATTCAGAAATGATCCACAACTTGCTTCGCCCAGTTCTACAAAGCAAAGACTGTAATTTGGTTCGATATAATGTCATCAATGCATTGCCCAATACAGCTGATTCACTTATTGGGAGAGCTGCACATATAGCTGTTCTTGATTCAGAAATATTTTTAGAGAAATTCTTTCTTGTTGCTGCCCTAAAATATTTCCAGTAGGATAAAAACATTGTTATAGACTTTACGGTTACCTCATTCAACAATGATTCAAATAATGTATTATAGTTAAATGTAGATGCTGATAAGCTCTAAGAAATATTTATACCTTTTTATATGGAAGATGATTTATATCATCCATGTGTAGAGCTTTTTAAACATCAACTTTACTTTCTAGGTAATGTGGCTGTGCAATATTTTTTAATTTTATCTTTTTACTTTTCTATTACTTTTTCATATATTTTGCTACCTGAGTATTTCAGTGAAATTTTAAGCCCATATGTATGTCTGATTGTTTATTATTGGCTTTTCACAGTTCTTACATCAGACTGCATCATATTAGAGTCCATTGTTGCTAGAATAGCATGGGATTTTAAATTTTCTAGTTTGGGGGTGGTATTTAGTTAACAATAAATTTTACTTTTAACATTTTACTGTATTTAAACTGGAAATAAAATTATGGCTGCTAAAATATATTTTTCAAAATCAACTTCTTTAGTCCTGAAATATACTATACCTTTATCATATGGTCAAACCAGGTAGTTCATACATGACAATATTATAAAAGTTTTCTATAAAGTCATTACTGTTGCTATTAAACATGTCATGGCTATTACAATATATTTTCTACTGGTAATTTTAACATTATTTCTCATATTGACTTTTATTACTGGAACTTTTCATGTTCATGTTAGCAGTATATAAAGATTTTGAATGTTGAATGCCCTCTGCCTTGATTTGGTTGGAATTTTGCTAAATTTGGTAACGTTGCTTGAACTTTCTGATTACATTTCTTTACCTTTTTTCATGGACTTCCTCATGTGTACATAATAATAATTAAATGTGGAAATTTATGAAATACTTTTATGACTTTAGATAATTTTTAAATATTGTTAAAATTTATTGATCTAAAAAGTAATGTAAATAAAATAATTCATGTTAAAATGGGAAAAATAATTAACTTTACATGTTTGGTGATACAGATGCAAATGTTTTTTGATATATGGAGATGCTGAGTCTTTTGACTTTACTAAAGGTGCTGAATAGCATTAAATTCACTATTTTCCTTTCCTGTTTTACTTGTGAAAATAATAATGCACTAAGGGTGGATGGATGATCTATTTGCATTCACCAATTATAATGGACAGAAGGTTTTTGTAAGTATGTATTGTATAATTGATGCATGTTTATTTTTAGCATTGTGTTATTGCCTCTGGTGTTATTAAATAAATGACTATCTGGAGGAAGAGCTCAAATACTTGTAATTCTTTGCTTATTCTTAGAATATTAGAGCTACAATCATGAAGTACATAACATTTCAGTCAACAATGGCATATACCATATAGGTTAGGTGGTAGTAGTCTATACCACCTATAATAAGTACTCTGTTATTCATACAACGAGATCACCTTTCTCAGAATGTATCCACATCATGAAGCAATACATGGCTGTGCACATCTTTATTTATAATTACATACACTAAATTTATTCTGTTGACCAACCTTTTGTATATATCAAGTAGGAGAATTCTGATTGCTTTTAATAATTATTTACTTTTTTAAAAGTAATCAAAATTTTCATAAATTGGCTAAGTAATAATATACCAAGGGCATTATAACTGAAAAACATAAATATATGCATTTTCTACCACATTTTTTTAAAATATTTTTTTAGTTGTAGATGAACACAGTATCTTTATTTATTTTTATGTGGTGCTGAGGCTCAAACCCAGCACCTCATGCATGCAAGCGCTTGTACCACTGAGCTACAATCCCAGCCCCTTTTTACCACATTTTTGTTGCCACATATCATCTTCATATACCTTGACCCTCAGTTGAAAACATCGTGCATATTTTAAGTTTAAATAACTTACATGCCTTTCAAAAGACTCATTCTTAATTATACAAATAGTTTTTAGGGGTAAATTATTCTTAGGATCATTATTGGTTGATGGGTTGTGGTTATGTAATACAGTTTTTAAAATATCAGTGATCATCATTTAAAAACATAACATTTAGTTTTTCATTTATCAGGAAAAGTCATGCTAGCTTCCAAATTCAGATTGTAGGACAGGAGGTGAGGTTCTGAAAGAAGGAAAAATGATTACCTGATTACCTGACATGGGTGATTGTCTCTTAGAGAATAGATTTCATCAAAGTATACCAATAATACTTCTCAGTTGCAAACAACAAAAAAACAATTGCAATTAATTCAGCAGGGAAAAAAAGAATTTATTGGAAGAATAGCAAGTAACTCACAGAATTGATGGAAAGTCTGGAGAACCAGGTTTTGAAAACAGAAGTCAAAGGAAGCTAGATGGCCAAAATCATAGCCAAGTTCTAACTTTAAGAAGAACTAGGATACTATGTGTACTTTTGGCAGCAATGCCCCCAAAGACTGGATTTTAAATACCTGATTTGAATCACTCATTCTAGTTTCAAGCCCTTAGTGGGACTCTCCAGCTAATCAAGTTGAAGTTTTGTGCCAGTAGCTTTGATGCCAGGCATCAAAGATAGCAAATGTATCTGACCTTCTCAACTTCAAGTAGAAAATGGGACCACTTCTAACAGGATTCACCAAACACAAAAAAAAATTGGTTTGGTAAGAGCACCAAATATAAAAGCATACCAGAGGTCTACGATAGTTAATCTCTTTTGTCTTATCAACATCTATGCATTATTCTTCCCACATTTATACATTTAAAATGCTTCTCCTGAAATACTACTATTGTCCCTCATATCCAGGATCCCAGTGTTATCCCTTCTGGTTCTCTGATTCTGTAATGATCTTAATAGTTTACAACTCAAGACAGAATTGTGACTTAGCCATCACCTTTATATGCAATAGTACAAAATGGGGAACAAGGAAATTAGTTGCATATACATACATAAGTCACTGAGAAAAAAAAGTTAGATCAGGGCTTTGTAAGTTTTTTGGTGACTCACCCAAGACATTTGTAAAAATAGAAATTGTGGGGCCCCATTACAGACCAACTGAATCAGAATTTTCAGAGTAGTATATGAGTAGTAGCATGTTTTATGTCCCAAACTTCTCTAATGAGAAATACCTATGGTAAACAGTTCTCTCTGGTCATGAGTCTAGGTGGGTATGACTTCTCACCACTGCCACCTATTTCCTCTCCCTTTGTTCAACCAGCACCTCAGTTGATCAGTTTTCTTTATGTAGTGAATGACCCAAGGATCTGTGATATGGGTGGTCTTGCCTACATGTAGTTATAATAGTCTGCTTAAATTTTGCAATTCAACAAGATGCTTCAAGATATGATATTATGAGAAGGTATTCTAGGAGATCCCTTCTGTTCTAGTCATAGTCCTCCCTATTCCCTTTCCCCCATGGTTAGCCAGTCACTACAGCTAGCACCAAAACCACATTTTCTCTCCTCCTTACCTAGAGAAATAAGCTAAAAGTAGCTAGATGACAATGCCAACTTCCAGCTTACAGAAATGTTATTGTATCCCCTGTGGGAGCATAACTTTAGGTACAAAAACTGCTAAACCAACAGAACCTGGAAGCGTGGAAATGGATGAGAAGAGCAGTAAAAGTTCTGAGATTTTACCATGCTTGCAAGCTAACAAGTTAGCTTGCTATGGTGTCTTGGATGCTAACAGGAGGCTGCTGGGTAAAACATAAAACAACTTTATTAGAGCAAAGTAATAGCCAGATGTCGGCATATTTGCATCAGTTCCTAAAGCCACAGTTCCCACAGAGTTGTTTAGAGAGCCACGTTCACCTGTACACATGGCAGTTGCATTACAGGAGAAGAATATAGTACCAAGGATCTAGCAGATTTTGAGAAAGCAGCTAGCAAGCCAGTTGCTCATCCTCAGGGAGAGTGGCAGTTAAGTGGTAGTAATGCTACGATTTCCTTGGCCTACTTAGGTGACTAATTAAAGAAATTACTCAATATTAGGAGACAAATAAGTTTTGCATTGGCACATTTGGTAATAATATGCTGGGGCACTCAGGGTCCATGGCAAGTTATCTCCTCTTCCTACAATGGAAAGCAAAATATATGGTCAGTAATTCAGATATAACAGTGAGGTTGATCCCACTTTGTTTTTTGGACTCATTCTGTCAACAGAAGAGATTATCATCATGAACTAAACTTATTTGGAGCATATGATAACTCCTTTAGGACAGAAAAATTAGTATTCTCATATAATTCCAAAACTAAACCTTCAATAGGGATGTCCATCATTCTATAAGACCAGCTTCTGGAGGATGGAATATTTGTTACAACTGGTGAGTCCTGCAGACATCAGTCCCTGCCTTACATCTTTAACAGGAAAATTAGTTTTTTGGTAAAAGACAATGTTGTATGAGATGTTGTATTCATTATAAAGTACAGGTATTCAGTAATTCCACAGATGGAATGGCTTGTATCAAAGGTGAACACATCAGAGAAAGAAGCCCAAACCCAGCAGTTTTCTATTCCTATAAGTATAGATGGCTACCTTATTCATGATAGTAGAATTCCATTGTAATCAGACCTGTCACCCAAATTACCTACCTTACACTTGATCAGGGGTCAAGTTGTCCACTTCAGTTGGTAAGTAGTGGTGCTAACTAATCAGTTCTGTCATAGGAAAGAATGATAAAAGTACATGTCTCTACATTAGCCACCATGGCCACATTGTTAATGGGTCCACTGAGAAAACAGCTGTCGGGGAGGAAGGAAGTTAAGGAATGTCCACAGAGTAGGTCATTGTGGTAGACAGCTCTTTTGTAATTACTTCCCTTTGCAAATGAGAAAATACAGCAAAAGTGGTAGAATGTCTCAGAAGACTATCACTTCCATCTTGAGGGAATTTTCTTGCTTTTCAGACCATTCATTCTTTGGAAAATTAGCTGCCATGTTGTGAGATGACATTTGGAGAAGCCCATGTCGTGAGGAACCAAGAGTAAGTCTCCAGTCCTATAAGAAACTATACCACACTGATAATCACATGAATGAGCTTGGAAGATGATCCTCCTGTAGTTGTGCTTTCATATTAGAACCCCAACCAACAGCTTGCCTGCAACCTCATGTAAGACCTAGAGCCAGAGGCTCTGGATTTTTGTGTAATTTGTTAGAAATCAATACATAAAATAATCATTTGTTCTAATTAAATGCTCTTCTGCAATGGGAGTCTTTTTTTGAGCCTTCAATGGGACCCAAATGTTCTCATGCTCTGGAGACACTTTGAGGAGTCCTATTCCAAAAAATTATCTGACACATACTTACACACTCACTTCTTGACCATTTGACTAAACCAGTCACTGCCCATGAAATGATGAAGATCTTTATCTCAAGACACATCTCCTTCCAGATAAAGTATACAAGAGCCAGGCATTGTAGCACATGCCTGTAATCCCAGCAATTTGGGAATCTGAAACAGGTAGATGTCAAGTTTGAGGCTAGCCTCAGCAACTTAGTAAGACCCTAAGCAACTTAGTAAGACCCAGTCACAAAATAAAAAATGAAAAGGGCTGGGATGGGCTGGGATTGTGGCTCAGTGGTACAGCGCCTACCTCGCATGCATGAGGCACTGGGTTCGATAAAAATAAATAAAGATAACGTGTCCATCTACAACTAAAAAAATATATTTTAAAAAAAGGGCTGGGGATGTGGCTCAATGGTTGCTGAACCCTGGGTTCAATCCCCTAGTACCAAAAAAAGAAGTGTACAAGATAAACTAAATTTTGCTCTCTGGGAGGACGTTTTTCTCCCTCTTGCTGTCCCTTGAGGACCTCTGTTAATGGGCTCTCAATACTAAAAGCAACCCATTGATAGGTTCATTTATTGAGCAAAGCTGTTTTATAATGCAACTCTGAAATTTTTTTCCTCAGTCAGCTGGTTATAAGAAACTCATCATTAAGCACTAAAGATAAACTGATCATCAAAAATGTTATTTCAGAAGTGTGAGCTACCTACTAATGCAAATTGCTTGAGTTCTGGCTCTGACTCTCTTCTGTATGTACCACTTCCTCTTAGTGAAAGAGCTTATTATCTAGGAGGACCAGATAACTCAGTTCATAAAAATCATCAGATTGTGCAGCCACCTGATATCACGTGGTCAGACACTATCAAGACCCAAGAGCAGACCAGGAATTTTTTTAGAAAAATGACAATATTCCAGAATTCTAGGGGTTTTCTACTGTATGTGATTCTGTAAAGACTTCCCACAATCTTACAGATAGCATAAAGCATCTTACCTGCCATAAAATGCTCTGAACACCATTGCTGTTGCTGTCAATTGGCAGATCCTGCACTGTCGGCTGGACCATATGCAGAGCCTTCTCTTGCTCTGCACCTCACTCAAAAATGTCACCTTTCAGGTCATGTGGTCAATGGATCAGAAGAAATGAGCTAGGAGCTCATTAAACAGAAGAGGTTTAAAATAAGAGAGAGAATGAGGTAAAAGAAGGAAAGAGTACTATAAAAGGTATTCAATCTCTGTATACTATAAAAGGATCTTCTGAGAGAACTTTTGCCTCAGACTAATGAATTAATGGAATTAGTCCCTCACCTAACTTCAGCTACAATTTTTTTTTCCTTTTGGGGGGGCGGCGGTTGGGGAGTATTGGGGATGTAGCACAGGGATGCCACATCCTGAGTCACATCCTAAGCCCTTTTTATTTTTTATTATGAGACAGGGTCTGGCTAAATAGATTAGGGCCTTGCTAAATTGCTGAGACTGGTGCAGAACTTGCAATCCTCCTGCCTCAGCCTCCTGAGTCACTGAGATTACAAGCATGTGCCACCATGCCTAGCTATATTTTTTTAAAAAATGATAAAAGAGTTTTAAATTTTTTTCCACATATAAAATTTTAATCTCAGAATTTTTGAATAATAAAAAACTGAAATTCCAGCCATGGAATAGAGTTTAAGTGGTAAATTCACATGAATGAATATTTTCAACTCCTTAAAAATTTATTTTCAAAAACATTTAATAATGTGGGCAAATTCAGTATGTTTTTATTTTATTATTATTTTAATTGCACAAATTTATGGAGTACAGTGTGACAGCTGAACTCATATATGCATAATGTCCAAATCAGGGTAGTTAACAATTTCATCTCAAACTTTAAAAATAAATTTTAGTAACATGTAATGATTACATCCATGCAATATGGTGTGATATTTCAAAACAGGTATACAATATATACTAAATCAAATATATACTATACTAAATCAAATCAGGGTAATAAACGTTTCAGTCTCCTTGGTGTTTGGAATTTTTCTCTTTTCTAGTTCACAAAACACAATACAATATTGTGAATTACAGTCATCTCAGTGTAGTATACAACACTAAAAACTACTAAAACTTGTTTTGCTTCAAAATAAAAAGTCTACCATAATGTGTAATAGTTTTTACCAGAGGCTGGAAATGTTGTGGGAAGGGGTTAGAAGGTTGGATAACAGGCACCAAATAGTTTGATTTGAGGTTTCAATCAAGACAGAGTTCTGGGTAGTTCAGGGTCATCCTTGGTGAGAAAGACAGGCAACTCAGGTTCCTTTTACTGCTAGAGCCTAGCAGTCAGCATGGTTCCCAGAGCAGGCTGCGAAAGCCGCCTCCGCCCTCTCGCCGTGTAAGCCCCGCCCCTTCGGTGGGGCGGTCTCTTCCCTCGGTTGCGCCTGCGCAGACGCTGCGGGAGTCGGCGCCATGACCGCTTCAGGGTTCCTGGGCTTGTTTGGCCGTATCACTGCTACCCCATGGAGAGCCGCAAGTAAGGCGCCGGCCCCTGGGCTTAGATCGCGGGCCCCGAATCGCGAAGACTCAGGCACTACCTTAGAGGAAACTGCGTGCGAAAGCTCAGGAGACTACCGAGCTTCTCTTTTCGACTCGGCCACCCCTCTGTGGCTCTTGGCCGGTCCTTGCACTGCTCAGTGTGTAGGTGGAGATTAAAGCTGGAGCCCCGGTGGTCCTGGGCGGGTCCCTGCACTACCCAGTGTCTTGGGTGAGCTGGCAGATCGCCAGGGGCTCTTTCTCAATATATTACTGAGCAAACCTCAAGCTGGCTAAACGTAATTTTCATTTATGACATCCCTGATAAATTATGTATGTAAATTGGAAAGAGAATGCCTACATAGTAAAATAGCCTGATTTCTGTGCAGTTTGTTTTACTTTTCTGTAATCATCATCCACAAATGTATTACTTGTTAGCTGTAAAAATCTTAAATGGTTCAGAAATGAATATCATACAAAGTCTCACATTCAGACCCCAAGGTGATAACTAAAATTTTTTGTTTATCATCTCGCTAGTTTTTAAATTTTAATTACAAAATATTTGGTACCACAAATATATACATATCACATTTATAATTTATGAAACAAAAGTAACATCTGTAAGGACATTCTCCAATATAAGAAATCCATTGCCAAGGAGCTTCCTGTGTTATGCTTTGTGATATAATTGTGTAACTTGTTTTATATCTTTATGAAAATGATCTCATATAGTTTTTTTTTTTTCAGCCAACACTATGTTTAAGATTGGTCTATATATACGATATGAGAGGTTATAGTTATCCCTTCAACTCTTTGAACATACTATACATGAGTATCACCTGAGAGCTTATTAAAAACGCAGAATGTTGCTGGGTGCAGTGGCACTCACCTATAATCCCAGCACTCAGGAGGCCGAGGCAAGAAGATTGCAAATTTAAGGCCAGTCTGAGCAATTTAGCAAGACTCTCTCAAAATTGGAAAATAAAAAAAGGATGAGGATAGCTTAGTGGTAGAGCACCCTGGGTTCAATCCCCAATGATGCAGGCGGGGAGGCATCAGTACCCTTCCAGAACTACTCAGAATCTGATTTTTCTTTTTTCTTTATTAGTAGCAGGGACTGAACTCAGGGGTACTTGACCACTGAGCCACATCCCCAGACATATTTTGTGTTTTATTTAGATATGGTCTCACTGAGTTGCTTAGCGCCTTGCCGTTGCTGAGGCTGGCTTTGAACTCGCGATTCTCCTGTCTCAGCCTCTCAAAGTGCTAGGATTACAGGCGTGCACTACTGTGCCCAGCTCAGAATCTGATTTTAAAAAGATCCCCCAGGTGGTTATGTGCACATTTTAAATCTTCCAGGTTTTTTTTTTCCCCTCAGTGTGTGTGTTTAAACAAGAGGTAGGGTTATATAATGATGGCTAGATAGTATTCACAATGGAAGAAGCAGAAAGTGTAATTTAACTAGGGTCAGACAGTTAGTTTATGAATTTCCTGTTGCTGAAATCAAAGTTAAGTTAGGGCCATGTTCTTTCTGTAGGCTTCAGGGGAAATCCACTTACTTCCCTTTTCCATTTTCTAGAGGCTGCCCACATTCCCTGACTCACTCCCTTTCTGCATCTTGAAAGCCATCAACATCAGGTCAAGTCTGTTATCTCTCTGTTTATAACTTCCAGTTCTCTCTTCTTTTTCTTAAGCACCTTTGTAATTACATGGACCCACCCAGATAATAAACCAGTATAATCTTCCTAGTGTCAGGTCATGTGATTAGCAACCTTAATTTTATTTGCCACCAGAATTTTCCTTCTCCATAGTACCTATTTAAAGGTTCTGGGTATTGGGTTCTGATAATCTTTGGGCATTATTATATTGCTTGCCACAGTGCTATAACTGGAACTGGTACCCAAATCCATTTCACTCTAAAGCTGTTCTTTTAAGAAGTTGAAAACTTCCCACCTGGATCATTTTTTTTCCAGAGTGGTTTTGGCTTTATAGAACATTATCTCAACAAGGCGTTGGATAACTCAATAGTGCTGAAAGTTTAACTTTCCCATTGAAACCTAAAGAGAAAATGATCTCATTTACACATCACAGATACTCAATACATTTTAAAATTTTTAGTTAACAAGGAAGGAGTACCCTGATATATATTGAAATGTAAGGATACTAAATGCAGTCCCTTGTGACTTCTAGTGATTTAAATACTAAATATTGTCTTTGAAAAATTCATACTACTTTTTTGCCTTTAAATATTATATATATATGTGTGTATATATATGTATTTTTCTTTAATTAGATCCTTATAGTTATACATAGTACTTGGGTTCATCCTGACAATCTCCATACATGCATGGAATTCAATTTCAGTTCATGATCCTCATTTTTACCCTCCCCCATTCCCCTTTCGTCCTCCCTCCCCTCTCTTATTCTCCTTCCTTTAGTGGACTTCTTTCCTCTCATCTGTTTATTTATATTTGATTGATTCTTTCTACCTATGCATATAGGTGAAGTTCCCTGCGGTATATTTATATATGCATATAACAAGATGTTTTAAGAATTCATTCTGCATTACCTCCCCTTAACCCTTCTCTCCACTCTGCCTCTTCATCTCCTCCTTTTACATTATTTTCCCCTCCCCTTTTCCTTTATTTTACTTTAGTTTCCACATATGAGAGAAGACATTTGACCCTTGAGTTTCTGAGTTTGGCTTATTTCACTTAGTCTGATATTCTCCATTTCCATCCGTTTACCAGGAAATGCCATAATTTCATTCTTTTTTTTTTTTGGTACTGGAGATTGAACTCAGGGGCACTCAACCACTGAGCCACATCCCCAGCCCTATTTTGTATTTCATTTACAGACAGGGTCTCACTGAGTTGCTTAGCGCCTTTCTTTGGCTGAAGCTGGCTTTGAATTCACAATCCTCCTGTCTTAGCCTCCTGAGCTGCTTAGATTACAGGCATGCGCCACCATGTCCAGCTCATTTTATGACTGTGTAGAACTCCATTGTATAAATATACCAGTTTCTTAATCCATTCAACTATTGATGGATACCTGGATTGATTCCATAATTCAGCTGTTGTGAATTGTGCTGCGTTTATAACCTTGAGGTGGCTGTATTGCTATAAGTATGCCAATTTTAGATATTTGGGGAAAATACCAAGGAATGGGATAGCTGGATCATATGGTGGTTCCATCTCTAGTTTTTTAAGGAATCTCCATGCTGCTTTCCAGAATGATTGTACTAGTCTGCAGTCCCATCAACAATGTATAAGTGAACCTTTTCTCCCATTGCTTCACCAGCATTTATTATTGTTTGTATTATTGATCATTACCATTCTGACTGGAGTGAGATTAAAGCTTAGTGTAGTTTTGATTTTCTTTTTCCTGATTGCTGGAGATGTTGAACTTTTTTTTATATATTTGTTGGCCATTTGTGTTTCTTCTGAGAAGTTTGTTTACTTCTCTTTTTTTTGTAATTTTTTTTAGTTGTAGATGGACATAATATCTTTATTTATTCATTTTTATGTGGTGCTGAGGATCGAACCGAGTGCCTTACATATATGAGGCGAGCGCTCCACCACTGAGCCACTAGCCCAGCCTGTTTGTTTAGTTCTTTTGCCCATTTATTGATTGGATTGTTTGTTTCTTTTTTTAGTTTTTTGTATATCCTGGATATTAATCCCCTATCAGAGGAATAGCTGGCCAAGATATTCTCTCATTCTGTAGGCTTTCTCTTCATACTCTTAATCATTTCCTTTGTTGTACAGAAGCTTTTTAATTTGATGGCATCCCACTTACTGATTCTTGGTTTTATTTCTTGCACTTTGGGGGGTCTTGTGAAGGAAGTTGGTGCCTATATGATGAGAGTGTTGACCCTATGTTTTTTTTCTATCAGTTGTAAAGTTTCTGGTCTAATTCATAAGTCTTTGATCTGTTTCAGTTTGAGTTTTGTGCAGGGTGAGATATAGGAGTCTAGTTTCATTTTTCTACATATAGCTGTTCAGTTTTCCCAGTATCATTTCTTTGAAGGGCTGTCTTTTCTCCAAAATATCTTTGTGGCACCTTCATCAAAATTAGATGGCTGTAGGTATGTGGATTTGTCTGTGTCTTCTATTCCATTGGTCTTTACACCTCTTTTGGTGCCATTAACATGCTATTTTTGTTACTATGGCCCTGTAGTATAATTTCAGGTCAGGTATTGTGATGCCTCCTTCACTTTTCTTGCTTAGTACTGCTTTGGCTATTCTGCTTCTCTTATTCTTCCAAACGAATATTAGAATTGTTTTTTCTAATTATCTGAAGAATGCATTGGTATTTTGATGGTTATTGCATTGAATCTGTATATTGCTTTTGGTAGTGTGACCATTTTGACAATATTGATTCTGCCTATCCAAGAACATGGGATGTCTTTCAGTGTTTTAAGGTCTATTTCTTTAGTGCTCTATAATTTACATTGTAGAGCTTTTTTTGCCTCCTTGGTTAGATTAATTCCCAAGTATATTTATTTTTTTGAGGGTATTTCGAATGGCATGGTTTTCCTGATTTCTTCCTCAGTTGAATCACTGTCGGAGTATAGGAAAGCTGTTGATTTATGGGTATTGATCTTGTATCCTGCTACTTTTCTGAACTCATTTATAAACTCCAGAAGCGTTTTTGTGAAGTTTCTCGGGTCTTTTAGATATAGCATCATGTCACTGGCAAACAGAGATAGGTTGAGGACTTCTTTTTCTGTTTGTAACCCTTTAATTTTCTTTTCTTGCCTGATTGCTCTGGCTAATGTTTTGAGGGCTATATTGAATAGTAATGATGAGAATGGACAACCTTATCTTGTTCTTGACTTTAGAGGAAATGCTTTTAGTTTTTCTCCATTCATTGTGATGTTGGCTTTGGGTTTGTTGTAAATGGACTTTAAGGTGTTGAGGTAAGTTCATACTATTTACTCTTAATGGTCTGATTCCTGGTATGTTGACATTGCTTCAGACAGGAATCTGTGTTACTTAAGTTTCTACAGTTTTGATAATGGTTAATAAATGTATTTTATAGCTCTTCTTTTAAAACTAGTAATACTGTTTGTCTCCAAGATAAGGAAACGACTGTCCAGAACCTAGAGCTTCTGAAGGCAAGGATTTTCACTCTATGTATTCTTGTGCCTTTTGAACTTGGACTAATATGAATGTATAAACTAGAATACATATATGTAAAATTATTCAATTTCTTAAAAGTAGAATATATGAATAGCTCCTGTTTTTCTACTTTCTCCACTCTGCTAGAATCACCTATTCTGTGTCAGTCTTTGAGAAAAATGAATTATTCTGAAGATGGGAAGTCTGAATCTGTCAAACAACCCCTTAGGAAGCCAAAGTTACCAGTAGGTCGTTTTGACGCACCGGAGGATTCCCATTTAGAGAAAGAACCACTGAAAAGTGAGTATGGTAAAGCTTCTCTCTTAAAATAAACATGATGTGGGGCTGGGGTTGTGGCTCAGTAGTAGAGTGCTTTCCTTGCATGCATGGAGCACTTGGTTCAATCCTCAGCACCATATAAATAAATGAAGTAAAGGCGTTGTGTCCATCTATAACTAAAAAAATAAATAAATAACATGATGTGGCTATTGAGAAAATAGATGAAATAAATATGTTATTGCTCATAATTTTTAACAATAGTAAAGTATATTTCAGCAATGAGCAAAATCACCATATTGACCATCAGCGTATCTATTTTTAAAAAAAGGATCATGTCTCTGTTTAAGCCCCTGACAATTTGATTGTTTCACGATTTGTTTGTTTTATTATACCTCATTATTCACATGACAAAATATATCAGTTGAGATCTTCTTTGATATATGTAACAAACCTACTTGAGCAAAAGTTTAAGAAATTTTTCTTGCTGTTAAAATTTGAAGCAGCAGAAGGTGCAGGAGATTGTCAGAGTACTGGATAAGGGTGAGGCGTTCAAGAACAGTGATGCTACTGGGCCTTAGAAAGAGACTGTAGACTTGATACTTTAAATACTATATGAAAACCAGGGTATTTTCTTTGTCTCTTTGTCTCATCACTGTTTTCTGTCTCTAAACTAGCTTTTTAGTCCACTGGGCAGAAAGTAACTGCTCCTACTTAACTACTCAGTTCAGGAGAGCAGCAAGACTGAGATTAGAATTTCTTGCTCCTAATTGCAAATTCCCTGAAAAGAAAGCTTACTTGCTTGAATCAGGTGTCTATAGTTGAATCACTCAGAACGGCCAGTAAGATGGGTCACACGTTTAGGTGGTGGTTCTCACTGTAACAACATGGCTGGAGAGAAGGGTAGTTTTAAGAAGAAAGAGAATTGGGGTGGGGTGTAATTTGATTATTTTGTTTTTTAGGGGATTGAACCTAGGGTATTCTACCACCAAGTGACATCCTTAGTCTCTACTTTGTATTTAGTATATATAAAATTTGGCTAATGCCATAAAAATGTTTTATTTGCTTATTTATTGGTACTAGGGATCCAACCCAGGGGCTCTTTACCAGTGAGGTACCCCCTCCCCAGCCCTTATTATTTTTTATTTTGAGACAGGGTCTCACTAAGTTGCTGAAGCTGGCCTTAAACTTATGATATTACTGTTTTAGCCTCCCAAGTCACTGGGGTTACAAGTGTGTACCATCGTGCCTGGCCATGAAGCTCTGTTTTTACAGTAATGTTGTATTTTCATTCTTTGCTTGTTTATACCTTTGAATTGTGGAACATATTAATTTGTTCTATTTTTAAAAACAATTTTAAACAGCATAAATATAAATCTGCCACTTTGAGTCCTTGACAATGCTGTCCTGCTTGTTTAACTTTTCAAGTGAAATGGGTTAACTCATACATGCTCAGCATCCTAGGCAAGAAGATATTCATAGGTGTGTCTGGATCCTAGGCAAGAAGATATTCATAGCTGTGTCTGGATCTTTTTCTAGAGTATAAAAGCTTTTCTTATTGCTAATTCAGTGAAATACTTCAATTTACAGCATTCTACCAAGCCCAATCTGAATAACCAGACCAATCAACTAAGATGATGGAGACTTTTTATATGGGCTTTTATAATCTAAAATTAAGTTATTTTCAGTGGTTTTAACTAAGCAGAAAAATCTGAGGGGAAGTATTTCCTTAAAACATCACTTAAGATTAAATTAAGGATCTTCAGATAGGGCCCCGTGTAATAATAAGAGTTAACATAAAAAGGATTCAAAGGAGTCACTTTCTTAGTCTGTTTTGTGTTGCCATAACAGAATAACTGAGTCTGGATAATTTATAAAGGAAAGTAGTTTATTTTGGCTTATAGTTCTAAGGAGGCTGGATAGTCCAAGAGCATGGCATCAGCCTCTAGCAAGGGCCTCATGCTAAGATGCAATGAGGCATAGATTCTTTGTCTTGCATATAGGAAGAATGAAACCCAAGGGTGAGTCAGAACTTATTTTTGAAACAGAGAGGAAGCAGAGCTCCCAAAAGGAGTGGGCTCAAGAGGGTTGCCACCTGAGTTTCTACTGTCTAGGTATATATGTGGTATTGCTAAACGTGACCTTTAAAGCTATTGGCTGATGATTTTTAGGGAGGGGAATTTCTATATCCAATCAAAGTGAGACACTCAGTGATTATGTACCCTCTGTCCAATCAGGATGTTGATCAGGTGCTGATCACATGATTGATCACATGCTGTCTGGCTTAGTAGCTTTGTACATGAATTTGGGCATGATGGGATAAGAAACACAGAATTATTACACTTGAAGCCCCTGCTCTATTGGGTTCCTGCTTTCAATCCCATTTCATCTCATAGTAGAAGAGTACCTCTGAAAAAGAATAAGAGAGGCAGCTTCACTTTATAACAATCTGCTCTTATAGTAATGAATCTAGTCCCAGGAGAACTAAATTACTCCCATGAGTGGACTTTAATCCTCTTAACAACCTAATCACCTTTTAAAGGCCCCACCATCTCTTGACGCTGTTACATAGGGGAATAAATTTCAACATTCATTTTGCGGGGGACAAACCATACCTGAAACATTATAATCAGAGATTGGAAGATGCTACAGAGCTGCCTTTGAAGATGGAGGAAGGGTGCTAAGGGATATAGCTTAGTGGTAGAGCACTTCCGTAGCCTCAGCAAGTCCTTGAGTTCAGTCCCCAGCACAGGAAGGAAAGAAGGGAGGGAGGGAGGGAAGAAGGAAGGAAGGGGGAAAAAAGATGAGCTAAGGAATGTGGGTAGCCTTTAGAAGCTAAAAAAGACAGTTTTCCCTCCAGCATTTAGACAAAGCACAGCTCTGCTAATATCTTGATTTTAACTATTGAGATTATGTCAGGTTTCTGACCTCCACAACTGTAAAATAATAAATTTATGTCCTTTTAAAAAAAAGTAAATAAAAGAACAAATTTACATAAGAATAAAGAAGCAAACCCAGAAATAAATTCTCACATATGTGATCAGTCAATTTTTGACAAGGATGCCAAAAATCTTTTCAATGGGGAAAGGCAGTCTTTTCAATAAATGCTATGAAAAGTGAATATCCATATATAAATGAATGAAGTTGAATCTTAGTTTACCATATAAAAAAATTAACTCAAAATATATCAGACTTAAGAGCTAAAACTATAAAACTCTTGGAAAAGAATATTGGAGGAACTTCATAACATTGGGTTTGGCAATCATATCATGAATATGACACCAAAAATATAGGTAGCAAAATGAATTGGAATTTTCTCAAAATTAAGAACTTTTTTTTTTTTTTTGGCATCAAAGGACATTGTCAAGAAAGCAAAAAGAAAAACTGCACATCATGGCACACACCTATAATCCCAACTACTGAGGAGACTGAGGCAGAAGGATCACAAGTTCAAGGCCAGCCTGGGCAACTTACCAAAACTCTGTCTCAAAATAAACATAAAAGGGTGTGGAGATGTAGCTCATTGGTAGAGCCATTGCCTAGCATACATAAGGCTCTGGGTTCCCCCCAGAACTACAAGGGAAAGATGGGGGAATTCCTTCAAAGTAATTTTATTCCAGAATCTTCCAAGTCCAATGAATTTGCACTCTATTCTTTGTACCTCTTTTGTTTAGGTCTAGCAGCACATACAAAGCCACTTTGTGGATTAAGGATTGAAAGTATTCCAAGAATTCTAAGTCACCAATGGTGGTAAAGTTGATTGAATACAAGAATTGCACACTGAAGTAATTTCTCAAACTCAGGGGGAAAAACCACATTTACAGTTCATTTAAAGATTGTGTAGTAACCTGATCAGTAGGTCTATCCTAGTCAACTCTCTCTTCAAAACTGACCATATTGTTTTTCCAATCTCTATTGACTGCTTTGTTTATGTCTTCTTTCTTTTCATAGAATTTCCAGATGATGTTAATCCAGTTACTAAAGAAAAAGGTGGACCTAGGGGCCCAGAACCTACCCGATATGGAGATTGGGAACGAAAAGGACGTTGTATTGATTTTTAAGTCACATATTTAACCTCAAAAGGACACTGTATTGATTTTTTTTTAAGTCACATATTCTTTAACCTCAGTATCATTTTCTGAATATGTACATCTGAATTACTTATTTCACATTATTTTCTTTCTTTAAATCCTTTAAATCATCTAATTTCTTTTTTTTCTTTTTGGTGGAACTGGAGATCACACCCAGGGCCTCGCACTTACTAGGCAGGCACTCTACCACTTAGCTAACATCCCAGACCTAAATCATCTTAATTTTGTACTGTACTTAAACATACACATATATGTGCTTTAGATGAAAATATGCTGCTATAAATTAGGAAAGGGAAGATATTTTTACATTGGCACATAATTAAATTATTGGGGTATATAAAAACAATTATAGCTATAAATCTTTACTTCATTTTTTCAATTTAAATTAATCAGTTGCTTGTAAAATGTATGTGTAAATAAAATAATTTTTAAAATGATTGTGCTGCCATGGATTCTGCAATAGTGGCTTTTTAAATGTGAATTAAATAATGTATTATAGTTGGAGAAACCCACAGTAATTACAGAAAAATCTTTATCTTGGAGCCACATTTCTTAGATTCAAATCCTGAGGCCACTACTTACCAGCTGTATAACCTTGAGTAAGTTATTAAACTTCTTTGTACTTCAGTATTCTTATGTGCAAATTGGAGGTAATAATATTTCCACCTCAGAAGTAATTTGGGAAGATTAAATAAATGAATCCATTTGTATTAGGGTTTTTCAGAGAAAAAAAACCAATAGGAGATACATATTGTAAAATTCACACGACCAGGAGAAGATAAATTAAGCCACTCAGCAAGGCTTTATTGGAAGGCGAGCCCTCGGACCACTTCCCCGTCCATCAGAGCGGGTCGGGAGAAATGGTGTCGGAGATTCTGTGCATAGAGAATTTCAAGAAAACCCTGTCAGGAAGGGGAGGGGTTGGGTACAGGAAGAGAAGGCCATAGTCCTTCCTGATGGGTCAGGACAACTCGCTGATTGACAGGAGGCGTGTCCACTAGTGACGTCACATCTGGCTTGCAGCTCTGCTGACCAGCTTCCTTATTTGGGCATCTTGGACCCTGACCAAACCTGACACATATGTAGAGAGAGAGAGAAGCAGATCAACTTTTTAGGAGGGACTGGCTAATGCACTTCTAGAGGCTAAGAAATTCCATGATGTACCACCTGCAAGTTGGAAATCTAAGAAAGCCAGTAGTGCATTTTAGTCCAAATCCAGAGGCCCGAGAACAGAGAACCTGTTGATGTAAATCCAATCTGAGGGCAAGGGAAGATGAGATAAGATGTACCAGCTTACACAGTGAGGCAGGAAAAAAAGGGTGAATTCCTCCTTCCTCTGCATTTTGTCCTATTCAGAACCTCAGCAAATTGGATGATGCCCAAGCACATTGGGAAGGAGTTTACTGAGTCAACTAGTTCAAATGTTAACCTCAAATTGGGTGTGATGGCAAACACCTGTAGTTCTAGCTATTTTAGGAGACTGAAATGGTAGAATCAGCTGAGCCCATATGTCAAGACCAGCCTAGGCAACAAGACCTCTCAAAAAACAAGTAAAAGACAGCAACAAATGTTACTCTCATTCAAAAACACCCAGAAACAATACTTAAGTTAGGCACCTAAAATTGACACAAAATTAACTATGTACTGTGATCTACTTAAATGGACACAAAATTAACCGTCATGGTGTGGAACAATTCGTAGTACATATCTCTTAAGTGTTAGCTGTCATTAAATGATGAATATTTTTCCAAGTTCCTGGGTTTCCTAGGGGAAATATTTGAAATTTTGAAATATTTGGGTTAAAATTGTTTTATTATATCATTAAAAATCATTAGCTAAAAAATACTGATTATTTGCATGGTGAACTGAACTGAAATATACATTGTTTTGTGAAACAAAATTCAGATACAGAAGGCAAATGTGAGAAAATCAGGGGCTGGAATGGGCCAGTTTGGTCTGTTTTGGTGATTGAAAAGCTTCTACCCTGTGGCCTTCTGATAACTGGGTCAGGAAAAGTCAAATGCAGTTGACAGATACGAAATGAAGGAAGGACAGAAATTGCTGGACTCCCCTAAGGCATCCTTTGTTTTGTGTCCTCTGGCCTCACTCAGTTGCAGAGGTTGGACCTTCAGCCCCTAGGCTACACATGAATTATTTTGGAAAAAACTTTGTACATCCTGTAGAAGATAGAATGCAGTAAGCAGATCATTGTGTCATTTATATTATTTAAGTGTGGTATTACTTGGGAGGATTATAGTGAGACTTTAAGAGTGTGTGTGTGTGTGTGTGTGTGTGTGTGTGAGAGAGAGAGAGAGAGAGAGAGAGAGAAAGGCAGGCAGAAACTGTGATTGAACCCAGGGACACACTACCATTGAACGAGTATGTGTGTGATCCTGAGGAGTAAAATTGGAAGTGCTCTACCACTGAGCTACATCCCCAGTCCTTTTTTTGGTGGGGGGAAGGGTGGGGGACAGGGTTGCACTGAATTGCCCAGGCTAGCTTTGAACTTGCTATCCTCTTGCTTCAGCCTCCTGAGTAGCTGGGATTACAGGTGTGTACCACCACACTCAGCTAATGAACTTTACAACATATTTTCTCCACAAACTAGTCTGCTAATTAGGACTAGTCATTTGTCTTTATATCATTTGTCATCTCTGAGTCAACATTTGTTCTACTTGGAATTACTGTGTGTGGTACCAAATAATAACCACATTTCTTTTAAAATACCATTTATTCAACCTCTAATTAGTCCAAGTTAGTGAGGGTTTACTAAGTTAACATTTCAAAATGGTATGTTAAATGATTTTGTATTGTATAGTATAAAACAGTAAAATATTAACAAAATATTGCTTGTGTTCTATACTATTCATGGTATGTGATAAAGACAATTCAAATACTTTTTAAAGCAAATACACATAAACAGTCAAGGTCTTATATTATTAAGATAATAGAACCTTTAGCCTCTCTTAATAATGTGTTTCATAATGGTTATCAAATAGTACAGGTAAAATTGGTGGCATGAAGGTATTTATGGTTTTTGTATCTACTGAACATTAATGAAAAAACTTGAAGAATGTCTGTTTGGTACTAAAAGATACGACAGCTGCGGAAATGTATTACTCAAATATCTTCCTGTGGGAAGCAGAGTGGACTGAGACCTCAGCTGCTACCCCCATGGAATCAGCAACTGTGTTCTTACTTTTCCAGTCATTGAATGAATATGGCAGAGTTATTAATGCTGCCCCCCCATCCCCCACCAATGGGCAGCGTTGGCTGAAGGACTCCCCGTTAACCTACTCAGAATTTTCTTTAGACTGCTACTGTCTCTACCCAATCCTCCTTTCCTTCACTCTTCCTTCCAATGGTGTCAGACCATGCCTATTCTTCCTCTTTATAGTTCACAGATGTCTCCTTCAATAAAACTTTCAGATGAAATCCCATCTTGCCATCTGTTTCTTAGAGAACCCAAATTAACATAGGTAATTTTAAAAGAATAACTTATAGACAGGTTTTCAGAGAATGTCACACAAAGCTTGTAGCTTTTTCTAGTGTAATAATAGTTTAAACATTTTCACTTTATATTGCTTATGGGATTTCTGGAAAATTATAGGTTGATATTTATGTACAATGCTTACACCATGGAGCTATGTTCATATTTGGTGTTTTGGTTGAACTGAATTATTATGTTCAGTATTTTTTTCTTTCATGTCAGTTGCTGGGACTTACTGTGTATCAGAATATAATATCTATTATTAAACTTAGAGGATCAGTCCTAAAGCCATATTCTACTAGTAAATAACAAATGAGAAGTCTTTGTAATAGTAATTATTAATGATGAGTGATAATTTCCTAACAGGACAGGAATTTTTCCAAATACAAGAGATGAAAGGCAGTGAGCTCGTAGTTAACTGATACTGATTAATCAATTAGAAGTAAAATTGTTTGATGAGTTCATTCATTTAATCAGCATTGATTACTATGAGCTAGTTATTCTGCTAGGCTCTGTATATTGGACAATAAATGAAATATCCATCCTGATATAAAGTCTGGTGTGTTTGATTTGCACACGAGAAAAGTTTGGAAAGAAAACTGACTGAAGACTAAGTGCATTGTAGGTGACTGTACTTCACTCATGAGGCTATCACTTTCAGGGTTTTTGGTATGACTTAAGAGACCTGGATTTTCACCATTTAAAATCTGACTCCATGGGACATTTGTTAATTAAATTAAATATTCATTTTCTGATCAAATGTGTTTAGACCTTGACATATATAGGCCTTCCATGGACATTAATCAAGAAGATAAAGAGCAAGCAGATTGATAAAAAGAAGATTCCTAGATATATAAAAATTCCTAAGCCATTCCTGGCCCAAGAAGAACATTTTGAGTGGGCATCCTCTGCATAACCACTTTAACTAAGCTATCCCACTCTTTTAGACTTCTATAAGCTAGGACTGGCTGCAATGAATGAATTATAAATATTTTTTTAAAATATTTATTTTTTAGTTGTAGGTGGACAGAATATCTTTATTTTATTTTTATGTGGTGCTGAGGATCGAACCCAGTGCCTCACGCATGCTAGGTGAGCACACTACCACTGCGCCATAACCCCAGCCCCTGAATTATAAATATTATTTAATTGTACATGAATATGAACCTGTATTCGTTTTCCATTGCTATAAAGAAATACCTCAGTTTGGATAATTTGTGAAGAAAAGAGTTTCATTTAACTCAAAGTTTTGGAGGCTGAAACTCCAAACAGCATGGAACTGGCTCTTGTGAGGGACCCCTGTCGGTACCGTCACCCCGTGGCAGATGGCATCATGGAGGGAACACGTGCATATGTGGAAGGGAAAGGTTACATGGCAAAATAGGAAGCCAGAGTGACTGGGGTCTCACAAGCAGTATGTTAGTCCCATCTGTGGGCACACCCAAAATGACCGTAGGATCTCCTGGGTCCCACCACCTTGACATTACCACACTGGGGACCAAGATTCCAACACATGGAACCTTGAGGGACACAAACCATATCTAAACAACAGTGGAGGGTATATAGGAAATTTAGAAATATTGATTTAGAAAGCATTCAGTCTTTGTTTTGTATTCTGTGGACATTTTATTCTAAGTCTTCTTCCTTAAGATCTTTTGTAGAAATAGATCTTTATGACATTCCTTCATGACACTTGGTCTTCTAACATATGCTATTTTTTGCATCTCTCAAGTGGGGAGAATATAATAAATATAAGAATCATCCAAATATATACGCAAATTAAAGAAAAAATAGGTTTGTTGTTATTAATAGTATTAATATTTTGTCATAAGCAATAGGCCTCCCTGAGTATTTTGATAATCTTCAGAAGGGATAAAATTAGCCAGGCACTGTGGTACACTTGGGAGGCTGAGACAGGAGGATCACAAGTTCAAGGCCAGCCTCAGCAATTTAGTGAGACCCTATCTCAAATAAAAAAATAAAAATAGCAAAGGATAGAGCTCAGAGGTAAAGCACTGGGGTTAAATCCTCAGTAGAAAAGAAAAGTAAAACCCTTCGCTATGTACAGTTCATCAAAATGTAACATTAAATACATTTTAATGGAATTATCATGTATTGATATGATTTTCAAAAAGATTTTGGGCATACATACATAATGTTACTTGTCCACTACTATGATCTAAGAAAACTAGTTCAGAATCAGTTTGATTGGGGCATACAATATAGAAGTGTAAAATATATAAAATATAATATGGAAAGGAATGCTTCCATAATGATTGGGCATTTGAACCTATAATTTATTCTTGTGTCTTTTACATAGCATTGATTAACATGAGAGTATTTAATTACTTATTGAAGTTACTTAAAACTATGAACATCTTATATATATTCTTTCTCTCTCTCTCTTTTTTTTTTTTTTTTTTTTTTTTGGTACCAGGGACTGAACCCAGGTGTGCTAAAGCCACACCCCCTAGGGGTTTTTTTATATTTTATTTAGAGACAAGGTCTCCCTGAGCATCCTATATTCTTTTAAAATAAGATTTAGATGTTTAGGCCCTATACTTCTAAGCTTTAGCAAGCAGAAGCTTGTCTGAAGACTTGAAACCTCAAGTACTCTTAATCAACTATTGCTAGTAAAAAGGAGTCATGTATTAAAAAGAGAATTTGTTGATGCAGGTGTGAGAAGGAGATGAAAATCAAGAGTGCTTTTAAAAGCAACTTACAATATTAGAAGTGGACAACATGTACAAAGAATAAACTAGGCACGTTTGTTACAGAACTTGTCCCCTTTGAGGGTAAAAATCGAGATTTATACACTGAGATATTATGGACTGTGGACTGTAGCCATTATTTTAAAGCACTATATATTCTTTAGCAAAGTAGGTCACACTACTCAAATTGGAATCTACAACTGTAAAGGTATATAAAATGTGGATTCTTTGTTTGCCAGAAGAGTTTCACATTTTGTCTCATCCCAAGTCAATGACTCAGCTGGATTCCTTATTTTCTAAAATGCTCATATAAGATTTTGTTTTGATAGTTATTCTCTCATTTTTATTCTACTGCTCAAAAATGTCAGGACTTCTGAGTGGGTGTCTCACATCAAATCTAAACCCTTCATTATATGAGTCACAACCCTCTATCATCATCTATACCTATATACCAAATGTTCAACCAGGCAAAACAATCCATATCTTTTTATTTCACAGTATAGTTTGATTCTGACTATAATACCTCTTGCCTTTTCTATCATCATTTTATCTCTTTTCTTTTCTTCCAATTCTTTGTGAAATAAGCTAGGTATAAATTAGGTAAGTGAAATGCTTCTCGTCTTCAAAAAAAAATCAATCATGTCATATATTCAATGCTTTTCCAGTTAATTAATTCTATGATATTTAGTTTTAGATGTCAACTTGACTGGGATCCTCAGGTAGCTGGTAAAGAATTATTTCTGAGCTGGGAACAGTGGCACACACCTGTAATCCCAGCACTTTGGGAGGCTGAGACAGGAGAATTGTGAGTTCAAAGCCAGCCTCAGTAAGGGCGAGGCACTAAGCAATTCAGTGAGACCCTGTCTCTATATAAAACACAAAAACAGGGCTGGAGACATGGCTCAGTGGTCAAGTACCCCCGAGTTCAATCCCTGGTACCAAAAAAAAAAAAAAAAAAGAAGAAGAAGAAGAAGAAGAATCATTTCTGGGTATTTCTAGAAGTTAACATTTGAATCAGTAGAATCAAACGCAGGCTGGCATCATCTAATTTGTTGAGGAACTAGACAGAACAAAAAGGCAGAGGAAGGGTGAACTGGCTCTTCTGGAACTGAGACATCTATCATCTTCTGCCCAGAGAACAATCAGAATTACAGATTCTTTAGACTTCAGACTCTGGGACTTATCCCAGTGCCCCACAAACCCAAGTTCTTAGGTCTTCAGACTCAGAATACTACCAATTTCCCTAGTTCTTCAGCTTGCAGGTGACATTACATGGGACTTCTCTGCCTCCACAATCACTGGAAGCAATTTCTGTAACAAATACCCTCTTATGTCTCTGTATTTGATCTACTGACTGTATTTCTCTGGAGAACCATGATACACTGACCATCCCAGGTCACTATAGCTACTCTTCATCGCTCTTATGGATGTTATGCTGAACACTGTCCTTTTGTACATTGTAGGAGCATCTCCAGACCTTCCAACCCCTCCCTTCCATGCTTCCCCATTCTATGCTAATTGACTGTGCTCTTGCCAGAGAGCACCCTTTGGATCTGATTGGTCCAAGAGTGTATTTAAGCTTCTATACTTTCTGGAATAAACAGTGTTTTCTGCATCTTGCTCCAGCATTTCCGCGTCTCACTGGGGCAGAGCAGATTCTTTACCTAAACCCCGGGGCCTGGGGAATTTGGCTCTGTGGACCACCACTGTCCAGAAAGACCTCATATCATCTTTCTCCCTGAAGACCCCTCCGTCGTCTTTTCTGGATCCCCAACTCGTGGAGCAGGACCCACGTGGCACTCCCCCCACCAACCCTCCCCCTTAGAACATCTGTACTGTAGTGACTGTGTGGCTTGGCCTTTGTCCTCTATTCTACCTATCTGAGGAACCTTTCCATTTTGTAGGAATTAGAATGCCAGAAACTACATTTCTAGTGAAAGTACTGTGTGCAAAAGTTCTGTCAATTAGATGCACTTGTTGCGGTTTGAAAGGGGATGTGAAGCATGGCCATTTTCCTGCTGCTAGTTTTTATGGCTGGCTGGTACAATGGTGAGGACTTTGGATTTGTCTACAGCAGTACTCTAGTATCTAGTCACTAGCTCTGTGGAGTCAAGGGACAATGACAGCAGTGACATCTATGACTTCCTGATTCCTGGATTGCAGCTGTGGTAGGGTTTTCTTGCATTCAACGGTTCCAGATAGAGGCTTCTAATTGCCCACTTTTCTCATTATGGCAGACCTGTGATGAATAGAAAGAGGAAGTAGGCCAAGGATGGTAGAGCTGAATCTGTAAATCATTAATAGGACATCAATAGATAATTGCTAAAATTAATATATCCAGAGTAACATATGTATAGTATTTAGAAATATGGAACTAAATACCAGAAGAATCAACTAGAAGTAAATGGTTGCTTCTGGGAGTGAATTGCCTGGACAGGGATTGTTGTTTTCCTTTAGAATCCTTATTTCTTAAAACAAATGAATATATTTCTTCTAAAAAGAAAGTTATTAAGAAGTAATATAAGCTGACGAGGAAAATTTAGAAAAAAGGAAGTATAAAGAATAAAACAAAAATTATCTATATTTATTATCCTCTAGTATTAGCTGTTATACTAATACTTTCATAGCCAAAAATGGTATTTTACAATTTTAATCTTCACTTACACAAGTGCTGTTTAACACAAGTCACAAGTGATGTTGAATTTTTTTCCTGTTTATTAGCCTTTTGAAAACATCTTCTGTTTATTTATTTTTCTTGTATTTTGCTGTTTTTATTGGATATTGGCCTTTTGGTTATCAATTTGCATGAGAGTTTTTTTCAGTTGTTTAAGCAGAAGTCTTATTTTTATAGGGTCCAATATTTTTTTCTTTATATAACTTGGTGTCTGTGACCTTAATTTATTAATGTCCCTTCACAAATTCCCTGTGGTTCCTGTCTATGATGAAGTGTACGTTCTGTGTCCTTCTTAGTCTGTCCTTAACATCTGTTCAAGTCTCTCCTCTATAGTTCCCCTCCATTCTAGTCAAATCCCACTACTTGCAGCCTCTCAAAATAGTTTTCCAGTACCTTTATATCTTGATAGATAAGCATGCACTTTTACCTTAAATGCCCTCCTCTTCCCTATACTTCATCTCCTTGACTATCTTTTTTCTGTGTCATTCACACATTCAACTTAAAGACATAACAATTTACTTTATAATTAATTTTCAAGTCTGTCTCCTCCATTAGGCTGTGAGCTTCCTTATCTATCTTTGTATTTCTAATTCATTTTATTCAGTTTTATTCCCCTAGTTTTATCAGAGTACTGGGTATTTAGTATGCACTTAATAGATGTTTTCTCAGTGTAGAATAATTCAGTATTTGTGGTAGGCAAAATCCTACAATAGCACCTAAAATTTCTTCCCCTGGTGACTACAAACTATGTAATCCCCTTCCCCTTCAGCGAGGGTAGGACCTGTGAATGTGATGGGATAGTCATTTTCATGATTAGACAGCATTATATGGCAAAAGTGATAAGATAGTCAGTCTGGTGATCATTCTACCTTTCATATGACTCCTCTGTCACCACTCATAGCCAACCAGAGGAAGATTCTCCTGGCTTTGAACAAGTAACTGTGTGCTTTGAGTGTTATTTTTGACTAGGACCTGAAGATGGTCTGTAGGAACTGAGAGTGATCCCCATCTAACAGCCAGCAAGAAAACAAGGATATAAGTCCTGCAAAATGCAAGGCCCTGAATTTTGCCAACCACTTGAATGAGGTTAGAAAAGGACTTCAGGTCTCAGATGAGGTCTTAGCTCAGCCAACGCCTTAATTTCAGCCTAATGAATCCCTAAGCAGAAAATACAGCTAAATGGTACCCAGTTTCCTGACCCAAGGAAATTGTGAAATAATAAATTTGTGTGGGTCTAAGCTGTTAAATTTGTGGTAATCTTTTAGGCAGCAATGGAAAATTGATATAGTATTCAAATTCCTATTACTAAAGAACTTGACTTTGAATTTCTAGAGCAATAATTACACTGATTTTAAGAACTTGTCCCCATCTTTTCTTGTAATCCGAGTGAAAATGGGTCTTCATTTTTATTATTTGTATGCAAAATACCTTGGAAATACACTCTGCCAAACTCTTTGTCATCGTCTCTCGTAAGAGAAACTGAGTCCTATTACTTACAGCCATTTTTCCCTGTTGATCATCAAGGGTTAAGTAGTTAGTGTTCTTGGATTCCTTCTTGCCATGTTCTGTCTGCATATAGTATTGTTCCTGTTACTTAATAGTGAATCTCCTTTCCCTGTGGAGTCACAAATGTGTAAGCTAATACCTACTACTTATTGTTATAATTTTGAATACCATGTTAAGCCTGTTGAACTGATCTTCCTTCTAATTCCCACAGCCTGAGCCTTGATTACCCTTCAGAAAGATTTGTTTCCTTCTCTGACAGTATGCTCTAATAACAGTTATATAAGTATTGAGCTAAATATTCTAGAACCGAGCCAGCTGGGTAGGTCCCTCAAGTGATATGGAATAAATAATTCAAAATAGAAGAACATTTTTACATAATATATATATAATGCTACTTGTCTTAATTTAGAAAATATTAGAAGTAGTTTTTAAACTTTAAATTATAAAAATGTGTTGTTCCAAAACTGGTAGGAATTTATTTAATAAAAATGCATTATTTTTCAAAGTCACTCAAATTAATGAAAGTTTTGGAATCTTCTAAGATTTTTAATGTCAATATGAGAAAGCTAGCAAAAAGTTCCACTTGGAGTTGCAGGGGAAATTGATTACCAGTCAGGTATAATGGTGTGCACCGATAGTCCCAGCTACTTAGGAGGCTGAGGAGTTCGAGACCAGCCTGGCCAACATAGTGAGATCTTGTCTTAACCAAAACAAAACAAATGGCAGAAGATGGTGGAGAAGGATGAGGCTAGTGCAGGTCAACCTAATGTGCTGCATGAAAGAAGTAGAAAGGGCTGGAGAGAACTGGAAGTGTCAAGTTAGGAGGAATTTTAACTAGTAACAAACATAAAATGCCTGAGAATAGCCCTGGCTTTAATATCATTTTGTAAGCATGTAAGTTGAGCCACAAGGCAGACTATGTAAACCTGACCCCATTTACTTTTCAAAACCAATCAATTCATTTAGAATAAACCAAATTATTTGTGTTTAACTTTTATTGAGAAATAAAAATGTAATTAATTAGAAATGGGAAATAATTTGTAAGTACATCAAGTGCCAAAATAACAGAATTAAGGAAAAAAAAAAACTGGACTCATTCCCACATTCACATACTTTCCAAAATTCAGAATAATGAAAATGTAAAGGGTAAAAATAATTGCAGACAAGGAATAAGACTGACATTTTCAGATATTCTGCCAAAGCAAAACTGCCTCTTTTAGCATGTTGCAGCTCAACTGAGATGATCACCAGTAGGTAAATGAGCTGCTGTTAATTTCCTGCCAAACTTCCCACCTCCACTTCCCCACTGGAGGCAATCAAGTGAGCCAGGTCACCATTCCAGGGTCAGGTCACAGGAAAGATGCTGAGGTATGAAATGTCATAACTATTTTAGTAATTAAAGTATAAGACATTTTCTATTTTTCCCTTCAAAATATGAGTACAAAATACAATTTTTAAGACGTGCTCAGAATCTGTTCAAGACCTATATATCATGATTTAATCTAAACCCTTCCCAAAACTTTTTTTCCCCACACTTTTGCCCCTAACCTTTGTAATATTCATCACATTAGAGTCAAGCCCAGTTGGCCTTGTAGATGCAGTTTAAGATATTAAGGAGCGGGGCTGGGGTTATGGTGCAGTGGTAGCGTGCTTGCCTAGCATGTGTGAGGCACTGGGTTCGATCCTCAGCACCACATAAAAATAAAATAAAGATATTCTGTCCACCTACAACTAAAAAAATAAATAAATATTTTTTAAAAAAGGAGTGAAAATTCTATTGTTTAAAAAAAAAGATATTAAGGAGCAAGTTAACATGTGTAACTCATTAGAATGTGCTAATTATATTTGATATATTCATTACCACTTGGCATTAAGGAATTGTCTATGGAACTAGACCAGATGTGTCATATTTGTATTATTGATTAAGCTTTTATTATGGAAATTTTTAAATATACCAAAGTAGAAAGAACAGTAGAATGTGTCTTCCACATACTCATCACCAAAGTTTGAGTTATCAATTTTTATCAAGTTATTTAATTTTGTTTATCTTCTTACACACACTTTTTCTTCCCTCTGAGATATTTTAAAGTAGTCTCAAACTATATGTATGTGTGCATGTATGTAGTACTGGGCATTACATATCTATATCTACACTTACATTTAATACTGAGGATTGAACCCAAGTGCTCCTTACCACAAGCTATATCCCGAATCCTTTTTCTTTTTATTTTGAGACAGAGTTTCACTAAGTTGCCCAGGCTGGCCTCAAACTTGCAATCCTCCTGGCTCAGCCTCCCAAGTAGCTGGGTTTACAAGTGTGCACCATCACACCCATATCTAGCCCAGATATATAAGTTTTGATGTAAAGGAGTTAAAGCAAATTTCAGAGAATGTGTCCTTACCTGGGCAGCCTGACTGGGTTGGGTGGTAGGAGGAGGGGCTGTCAGCATGAAGAAAGCACTGGCCAGGGATACTGAATATTCAATTAATTTTTTAAAAATCATGTTGTTTTCGAAAGAACCAATGAATCTGATTGCAAGCCAAAAGAAAAAAAGGTGGAAGGATCTTATTTTCTTAAGGCTTTGTTTCATCTGAAGTGAGGAAGATTATGCCTGTAGTTGTTTATTTCAATGTATTTATTTTAGACATAAAATTACATAGAATTTAAGCATTTTATAAGTAGGTTGGTAACCCCTTGGTTCACACTTTCCCAGTTTTAAAGCCTACTCTTGAAGACCAAAGGCAATGATTTCATGAATTTTAGGAAATATTGAAAAGTTTCATCATCTTTTGCTTTCAGGTAGATTATTATTATCATCAGTTCAATTCTCTTTGATTATTCATTATATTTCCAATTCTTTTCCTCTGGAAAAGTGGAGATAAGATTCTTCGGGAGTGTCTTGTTTCTCATATAAATCTCTCATAGTTTCCCAATATTGAGGTATAGTCTTTCAAATAGTCACATGCCAACTTTAGAATGTAACTGTAACCCAAATGAATACTCTTTCATCCTGCTGAGGGGTCACCTTGCACCAGCATATCTGAAAGGGGTTTTGTCACAGGACATAGTGTGAGTTAGTTCTCAGGGAAGATGTAGCCTCCTTTCTCATCTGTAGCTCTCAGCCCTGCCCACGTTTCCACCACCCATTTCCCCTGGGTGGGATGCTGATGTTGATATGGTGGCCAGGGCATCACGGATGTTTATAGAAGGTCATACTTTCCTATACCTCTGTGTCTCTTATACCCCTTGTTGCTCATGCAAGCTTCCCAGTGAAGTTTTGGGACAACTGAGATTGTGCATGGGACAAGCACAGAGCAGTGAACATTTGCATAATAACATGACAGGGTAATTTATTAAGAAGTTTTAGTAGTCCAAAATCAAGATGTTGGCAAAGCAGCTGTAATCCCAGTGACTTGGGAGGCTGAGACCAGAGGATCACAAGTTCAGGGCCAGCGAGGCAACTTAATGAGACCCTCTCTCAAAATAAAAAATGGAAAAAGGATGGGGGATGTAGCTCGGTGATGAAGTGCCTCTGGTTTCAACCCCAGTACCAAAAAAAAAAAAAAAAAAGTGTTAGCAGAACTATTCTCCCTCCGAAACCCAGAAGGGATTTCTTTCTTGCCTCTTGCTATGTCTGATGACATGCCAGCAATTCTTGGCATTCCTTGGTTTGCACATGCACAACTCTAATTTCTGTCTTCATAGTCACATGGCATTCTTCCTATCTCTGTCTCCACATGGACATCTTCTAATAAGGACACCTGTCATAGATTAGGGACTTATCCTATTCCAGTTTGACCTTCCCTATCTTAATAAATTATATGTGCAAAGACTCTTTTTCCAAACAAAGTCACATTTGGAGGTACCAGAGGTTAGGGCCTCAACACATCTTTTTGGGAGAGGTCTGCAGCTCAACCCATGATAAGAATCGTGGCCCAAGATCCCTGTACCAAGCCTGGTATGGATGAGTCAGCCACTAGCCTTTGAATGGTTCAGGCAGGCTTGATAATAACCATTATCTATTCTCAGTAGCAAGCAATTGAAGAAAAGAGGCCCTCCCCCAAATTTCCAGATTGTGCAAGCATTTAGAAACTCTCACACTCCACTCCCACCTCCCCAAATAGTATAATTCTGGGGGATTGATTTGGCAGTTCTGCACCTGAGTGCATGGGAGCACATTCAGACAATTATACTCAGCATCCCTGTGAGCCATCCCTATCTCCAGCCACTTCTCACTGACTAGTTTCTCTCAGCAAGTGTCTCATTGTTTTATTTACTTTCCACAGTTAGTAGCATTCTACACTCAATTTCCTCTCTTCTTTATTCTGCCAGTTGAAACACTTATGAAATACATATCCATAGGCAAAAATCCTAAGGTCTCCCTAATTAAAAGTTCCATGTACTCTCAGTCATCAGGCTTAATAATTTAAAAAGTTGCAGTTATAATTCTTTTACATTTTATATAAAAATTGCAGGAAGAAATTATTTCCCTACCCGTTCTTTATAAGCAGTGAGGAAGGATAGAAAATGTGCTTCTCTTCTCTAGAGTAAGTCCCCAGGGGTTGAGAATATGGGAGGCTGGATTTTTTTCTTCTTCTGGTTACACAAGAATCAAAGAAGTGCTCCATTTCTGCTTGAATTCATTTGACATATCACCACTCTGATTTTTTCCTTAGTTTAAACACTAAAATCTGTCTACAATTTTTTAAATCACATAAATAGCAACCTCCTACTCAGAGCCAAAATGGAAACCTCTGTATACTGTTCTTGTTCTGTAATCAAAGCATCTTCTCAGTTGCACAGAAGGAAAAAAATCCAAGAAATAAGGCAATAATAGGCACACTATATTTATAAAATCATACAAATATTAAGTACTTTGATGATATAATTAATTTTCAATAAGATACTGCCAAGTCACTTTGTTTATTAGAATGCTTTTACATTTTTTTCCTTTAAAGCAATGAGAATATTGGGCTGTAGAAAACTGCCTTTCACTCCCATCTTAATAGAAAGTCATTAAAATTCTGCTTGAGAGTCTGTCAGGAGGATCACAAGTTCAAGACCAGCCTGGGCACTTTGGCAAGACCCTGTTTCAAAATAGAAAATAAAAAGGGCTGGGATATAATTCAGTGGTAAAGTGCTCCTGCGTTCAATGGCCAGTACAAAAAATAAAATTAAAAAGAAAGAAAGTCATTAAAGCAGTTTTAGGAATCTGAATGGAAGATCATTTTACAAGAAGTCAATTTGAAATATGTATGTGTGTGTATCTGTGCATGGTAGTGTGCAGCTATAGTCCCAGCTACTCAGGAGGCTGAGGCAGGAAGATTTCTTAAGCCCAGGGGTTAGAAGGCAAATGAGACAACATAGCAAGATCTTTTCTCAAAAAAAAAAAGTGTGTGTATATATGTATGTGCATGTGTGTGTAAATTTTTTAATTAATTAAAAATGAATAAATGTGTATGAATACTTCTCCCCCAAGGCTTTGCATGATCCAATGTCTAAAAATATCCATAGCCAGCCCAGGGAAAATTATTGTGCTTCACTGACTCATTCACCTACAGCTTTATATCCACAACCTAATAAAATGCGTCAAGTAGATAAACTTAGGGACATTAAAATTTTAAAGAGATAATTTGAGCAGACAACAATTCATGAATCAGGAAACACCAAACCACAGGCAGTTCAGGGCTCTATAGAGAAGGTACAGGGGAAAACTTTTATTCTAAATGTGTGTATGCATGTTTTTATTTACTTATTTATTTGGTACTGGGGATTGAATTCAGAGCCTTGTGCATAATTAAGCATGCACTCCACCACTGAGCTATCCCTACCCCTGAAAACATTTTTAACGGTGTTGAGGAAAGAAAGAAAAGATGTAGCTGATTGGTTTAAGGGCACAGTTTCTAATTAGAGGCTAGTTGGTGCTTTCAGATTGGTTAAACTTAAGTTTTGTTTTCTTAGGCTATGACCATTCACTTTGAGTTGGGTTTTAGTTTGCCTACTAAGAACCCAAGGCACTGGAGCTGTATCACTCTAACAGAATCCCAATGAATTATGTTAACGAATATAAAAGAAGAAAGGGAGTAGGGTTGCAACGATGCCTGGATTCTGTTAAGAACTGAGAACAGTGCCTGAAGTCTACTGTTGCAGGGTAGAACCAGAGTCAAGCAGATATATTTCTTGAGCAATGTGACTATATATTCAAGGAAGGATGCAGAATGAGGGTAATATATTTATTTTAGAATTATAGCTATGAGATCCTAACCATAGGCTGTAGATCTTGAAAGTGATGTTCAGCCCAGTAAACAGAGGTGCAGAGACATGTGAACCACCTCGATGAGGTTGTGCAACTGCTTATCAGCTACAAGGTCAGAACTTAGGTATCTTGACCTCTAGTTCAGTGCTCTTTGCCCTTCACATCTACCATTGCTTCTCTTGCCACTAAATTTACAATTTCACTAACTTAAAAAAGAAAGTGAGTTTCTGGCTTGAATTTGTTCTATTTGAGAAATACATATTAGATCACTAATGGAACATTTTCCTCTGTATATAGCCATTTCAAACTACAACACAAAATATGGGTGAAAAGGATAGTCAAGCAAATATTTTAACTTTGAAGTGAGTTGCTAGCTCCCATTCCAAAGATTCTCAGCATGCATATTTGTTTTGTTAACACCATATTGAATTTAAAGCAGAGCAGTCAATGATGGCACCTATATCTACTTGCATGAATATGCTATCCTGGCCTTTAGCATCTGGCTTAACACTATTAACAATATTGCAAGAAGCTATCAACTAAAATTCATTTCTGTATGCAATCCATTACCCTCTGAAAGGCATTGAGCAGTATATTAGAATCTAACACCAAAAATATAAACATTGGGCTGGAGTGGTGGCTCAGTGGTAGAGCGCTTGCCCCGCATGCGTCAGTCCCTGGGTTCGATCCTCAGCACCACATAAAAATAAATAAATAAAAAATAAAGATATCATGTCCATCTACAACTAAAAAAAAACATTTTAAAAAGATCTTATTAAAAAAAATAAATATAAACACTGACAGTTTAATTGCCTAGTACAAATCATTTCCATAAAGTTTTTCAATTATTTCCTAGTTTGAAAAATATTAATAAAAACTAAATCACATATCGGGAGGAAGATGTTTAAATCTTAATTACTGGAGGAATTGTTTACATGGAAGGTATAATACTCAGACTATCTTTTATCTAATTTTATTCTTACACTATTTAAAAATATTTATTATAAGAAAGTGAAGTGGGATAAGTTTAAAAGACTGCAATGTATATAAAGGTCATCTCTGCCTCCAAATCATTTTGGTTGTTAGTTAGTTATTTAGGACTTGGAATTAATTTTGGCACTGAAACAGCATTAAGGGTAAGTAGCCAGTCAAAATTAGACTTTAATTTGTAAAGTGGCTTTAATATGTAGAACCTATTTATCCATCTATAATGCTGTCTTTCCTATAGGAGAATTGGTTTCCAGTTCCAGCTGAGGGATACAAACGTATCTATAGTGGTAGTAATCTGCTGGTTTTTTTGGAGTAACTTATCTACTGAAAGCAATAAAAAATAACTCCAGATAAAATTAAAATTTAAACAGCACACACACACACACACATCTTAAAGGACTCAAAGTGCTATTAAATCAATGGAGAGTGACAGAGCAATAAGTGGAATGCGAAAGCAGTGAAGCTATTTTGCCCTGAAGCATTTATCGAGGCCCAGGATCTGTCCAGGATGGGGAATCTTTAAGGGAGATGAAATGAGTGACTGTACAAATCAGGACATCTGGGGAATGAGTGAAGGGGATTAATTTTATTTGCCAATTTGACTGGGCCATGAGTTTCCCAGACATGTTTTGGTATCCCAGACATATTTTGGGTATGTCTATGAAGGTGTTTCTGGATGAGGTTAACATTTGAATCTGTAGACTGAGTAAACAGAGGGTCTTCACAGTGTGGGTAGGCCTCATCTAATCCATCAAAGGCCTGAACAGAACAAAAGAGTGATTTACAAAGAAGAATTTGCTTTTTCTGCCAGTCTTTGAACTAGGGCCTCAGTCTTATCCTCCCTTTAGACAGACAAGAACCACAGCATCAGCTCTTTTGGTTCCCAGTTTGTTGACTGCGTATCTTGGGATTTCCTAGCCTCCATAATAGTATGAGATAAGTCTTTGTAATAAATTTATTTATTTATACCAAGGATTGAACCTAGAGGTGCTTAACCACTTAGCTACATCCCAAACCCTTTTTTAAATTAATTAATTTATTAATCAATTTTGAGATAGAGTTGTGCTAAGTTACTCAGGGCCTCACAAAGTTGTTGAAGCCCCAGCAACTTGAGGCAACCTCCAACTTGGAATCCTCTTGCCTCAGCCTCTTGGATTGCTGGGATTATAAGCATGTGCCTCTGTGCCTAGCCTAAATCTCTTTATTTGTAAACACACACACATACATACTCATATGAGTATTAGTTTATGGAGCAGCAGGCATACTCTAGGACCATGCTGAGTAAACCAGGTTGTATGTTCATACAATTTGTAGAAGACCTAACCTGTATTTTACTGGGACTTCAAAGGCTATACCATTAGGGTTAAGTTGAACTGAAATTGAAAACACTGTAGAGATTGGGAATGCAGAGTAAGCCAAGGTACTCCGAGTCATAAACCTGGCATGATATTGTTTCCCAACTGTTACTTCCTCCATATGTGTGCAGAAGCAAGCAAAAAATCTCACTAAGGTGATACATTTAGACTCAATCCCAACAACCTCACAAATAATATTTCAAAGACAGTGATTAAGAACTAATTAAAGATAACAAGGTATGGAGTTGTGGCTCAGTAGTAGAGCGCTTGCCTAGCATGTGTGAGGCACTATGTTCGATTCTCAGCACCACGTATAAATACATAAAATAAAGCTCCATTGACAACTAAAAATGTATTTTAAAAAAGATAACCAGATCTATAAGAAAACAAGGCAACTTGAATAAAAACTAGTAGAAATAATAACAGCATAACTTGACTACACATACTTCAGCCTATAGAAAGATCAGACATAGGTTATAATATAATGTTATACTTAATGTTATTTAAATAAATAAAAAATTGAACATATCAACAGAGGACACAAAACTATAAACACTGCTTTAATACACATGAAAAGCAATGAGGATACAGAATCTAGAAATGAGTAATACAACTGAAATTAAATTCACCTGCTTCAGTTTCAAAGATAATCTTGTGGACTATTCTAGTTGGGAGAAATTGTGGGTGAGAATACTAATGGAGAGTTAATACTTTGGGGGAACCGTTGGAGTTTTGGGTGATGTTGGAAGGAGGTATACAAAGGTTCTAGTAACCAGAACTTCCAGAGCTACAGGGATCTCAGAGCCACTGACCCCCTCTGACAGATGGTAGCATCATCATCAGTTCCAGATTCTTACTCAGCAGAAGCCAGGCTTCTCAGGGAAAGAAGGAAAAACAGTACCTGGGAAAAAGGTACTGCCTGCTCTTGTCAAGTTGTTCAGAAGTCAGAACTAGCCCATGCATTTTAAATTCCAAGTATGACCCACAGCAGAGAAGAGTAACTAGTATATTAATTAATTATATGCATTCTTATGTTCGTGAAAGAAATTGCTTCAGAGGCTCTTGAGTGTAAAGACTAGACGACCAGGAGGAGATGAACTAAGCCGCTCTGCAAGACTTTATTGGGATACACGCTCTCTGCTGAATCCTCTCGTCCATCAGAGTGTGTCCAAGAGGAGTGGCACTGGGGCTTCCGTTCACAGAGAATTTCAAAAAAGCCCAGTCAGGAAGGGGAGGGCTTGAGGGCAGGAAGAGAAGGCCAGAGTCCTTCCTGGATAGGTCAGGAAAACCCACTGATTGACAGGAGGTGTGTCTACTGGTGCCCTCAGTGTCTGGCTAGCAGTTCCACTCTGCAGCTGCTGACCGGTCCCCCTAATAGGACATTTTGGACCCTGACCCGACCTAACATTGAGAATCAGCTTTAACTAAATAAAAACATGCACTACATGTGAATTCTCCATTTGATTCCTACAAGCCAAGAAATTCAGGTTCATCAAACCATTTCAGTAGGAAAGACTTCTGATTTAACTGGAGGATCTACTTTAAGGAAATAAATAATCCTAATGGTAGAAGAATCATGGAAATTTGCACACAGAATAAATCTTGAGAATTAATATTTCTCATCCCGTTATTTCACAGATGAAGAAACTAAGGCTCAGAGGGTGAGTGTGGGGAACACAAGACTACTCAGTGTTCCAGCCTCAAGGATGGGACTAGAGTGACACAACTAATGAGGGCAGTCTCCCTTGATTCAGTTTCCTTCATAAGAATGTCCAATACCAGGGTGAGAAAGCTGGGAGATGGTGAATAATTAGCTATCAAGAAAGCAACTGGTCCACATCCCAGAGAGTTTTCAAAAGCTGGACTGGGTTCTGATTTTTTCTTGTAATTATTAAATAATACTTTTCAACTGAAAGATTGACATATTTATTTGTTTGATGAAGTGATGAGTAGAATGACTGTTTCTGCAGAGTTTGGAAACTATGCTTTCACTGGCATTTATTGCTCTTATGTGTTTGGTGTGATCATTTCAAATATGAACAGCAAATCCTCAATTCAGATGAACATGTTCATCAGCTCCAAGTATATCTAAATCTCAATTTGTCAGAGTGTTGAAATTAACGTGAAATGTTACACTAAAATTATTTTTAAATATATAAGCTAGACTATTATTTTTACATGGTTTTTGTACTTAGAATTGTAAAATGGAATGCATTTAGTAAGTATCCTCATTAATAATAATGTATCTTTCAACATATATAATACATATACTCAAACCATCTTGGACAGATACACACACAAAATAAAAAATTTATATTCTTAAAACTGAGCAGGAAATTACTCTTGAGGAATAATTTGCCCCCACCTTGCCTTTGTCACCACGTGCAGATTGTTGTATCAATCAGGCTAGAGTAGCATCTGCTGAGGTAATCAACAGCCCTTGGGGTGGGGGCCCAAGGGCTTGTTAAGGTGCCAATAATCACAAATACTTTTAGCCCAGGTATATTATTATTATTTTTAATAGTATCAAGTATCACTGTGTCACAAACTTACTTGGGGGCTGGTGTTATGGCGCAGTGGTAGCGTGCTCGCCTAGCACGCGTGAGGCACCGGGTTCGATCCTCAGCACCACATAAAAATAAAATAAAGATATTCTTTCCACCTACAACTAAAAAAATAAATATTAAAAAAAAGAACTTTAAAAAAAAAAACTTACTTGGTTTTTTCCTCTTCCCTTTGATTAGGCCTATGCACATAGCTGATATGGCTCAAGTAGGTGGAATCAAGCTGGAGCGAGCTTGATTGATCTGATCTGTGCATCCAGAAGAGCTGGGGCCAAGGAGACAGCCTGAATATCTGCAAGACTGATTCTAAATGTAAGGATTGAGCAGATAAGTAAATGAGCCAGGATTCTTATTATAAGAGAAAATAGGGTTTACAGCAGCTCAATTCACAATAGCTAAACTATGGAACCAACCTAGATGCCCTTCAACAGATGAATGAGTAAAGAAAATGTGGTACATATACACAATGGAATATTACCTAGCCTTAAAGAAGAATGAAATTATTGCATTTTCAGGTAAATGGATGGAACTAGAGAATATCATGCTAAGTGAAATAAGCCAATCCCAAAAAACTAAAAGCCAATTGTTTTCTCTGTTAAGTGGATGTTGATCCATAATGATGCAGGGGGATAGGGAAGAAAGAAGGATCTTGAGTTTGTGTAGACAAGAGTGAGGGGAGGGGTGGAGTTGTGAGAATGGGAAGGATGGTAGAAAGAGACAGACATTATTAACCTATATACATGTATGATTACACTACTGGAGTAACTCTGAACCATGTACAGTGAGAGAAATGAGAAATTGTGCTCCATTTGTGTACTATGTCAAAATGTATTCTATTGTGAAATTAATTAATTAATTAATTTTATAAAGAGAGAGAAAATAGGTACAAATATGGAAAGGGGGAAGGTTAGAATACCTACTGGAGTACTGAATTTGAATGGGAGTTATCTTCGTGAATATCTGTTTTTTGAGATAGTTGGCTAACTGTCTAGATAGATGGCTGTGTGTATTTGCATATACATTTCTGCTAAAAGACTAGAAACAGTGCATACTTGTAGTAGTGAGCACATGAAACTACCAGATCTTAGTTTTTAAATATTATTCTCTTTACTCAAGGAACCAGGGATTTTTTTTTTTTTTTTGTTACCAGGGATAGATTAAATTGGTCATATATAGGAGTTGGCTAGAAACAAAGTGGAAAGAAAGAAGGTAACAATACTTCTCTGAAAATATCATATATATTATATTTTGGAAATAAAAATGTTTTAAATATTCAAAGATTAAATACTTAAGTTGAATATAAGTAGTGAGAATGGTGGGTTAAAATCACCCAGTATTATTGTTCTGTGGTCTACTTGCTTTTTGAAATTGAGAAGGGTTTCTTTGATGTACAAAGGTGCTGCATTGTTTGGGGCATAAATATTTACAATTGTTATGTTTTATTGATTTATATAATTCCCTTAAGCAGTAAGAAATATCTTTCTTTGTCCCTTCTGATTAACTTTGGCTTGAAGTCCACTTTATCTGATATGAGGATAGGAACTCCTGTTTGTTTACAAGATCCATGTGAATGATATGTTTTTCCTTGATGTGTCTTTGTCTGGTTTTGGTATCAGGGTGATATTAGCTTCATGAATGAGTTTGGAAGGGTTTTCTCCTCTTCTGTTTCATGAACTTGTGCTTACACTTGTACCATACACAAAAAAAACCTCAAAATTGATCATAGACCTGAGTGTAAGAACTAAGCCAATAAGAAAGAATAAAAGTACATCTTCAGATCCTTTGGGTTAAGAAATAAATGTGGGTTGGGTTTTTTTTTGTTTGTTTGTTTTTGTTTTTTGGTACTGGGGATTGAACCAGAGGACACTTAATCACTGAGCCATATCCCCAGCCCTTTTTAAAATTAATTTATTTTTTACTTTTTTATTTGTCCTTTTAGTTATACATGCAAGTATAATGTATTTTGACATATCATACATATATGGAGTATGTACTTATACATGATGTGGAGTTACATTGGTGGTGTATTCATATGTGAATATAGGAAAGTTATGTCAGACTCATTCTTATGTCTTTCCCATTCCCTTACCCTGTATCTTCCCCCCATTCTCCCCTGTTCAATCCAGTAAAACTCCACTCCTCCCTCCCCCACCCTCCTCTAGTGTGAGTCAGCATTCACATATCAGAGAGAACATTCAGCCTTTAGTTTTGGGGGGATTGGCTTATTTCACTTAGTATAATAGCCTTTAGTTCTATGCATTTACTGGCAAATGTCATAATTTCATTCTTCTTTAAGACTGAGTAATACTCATTGTGTTGAAGGGCACCTAGGTTGGTTCCATAGCTTAGCTATTGTGAATTGAGCTGCTATAAACATTGATGTGGCCTCATCACTATAGTAGGCTGATTTTAAGTCCTTTGGGTATATGCTGAGGAGTGGAACTGGTCAAATGATGGTTCCAAGTTTTCTGAGGAATCTCTATACTGCTTTCCAGAGTGGTTGCACCAATTTGCAGTCCCAACAGCAATGTATGAGTGTACCTTTTTCCCACATCCTTGCCAACATTTATTGTTGCTTGTATTCTTGGTGTTTGCTATTCTGACTAGAGTGAGATGAAATCTCAGTGTAGTTTGAATTTGCATTTCTCTAATTGCTAATTATGTTGAATATTTTTTCATATATTTGTTGACCAATTGTATTTCTTCTATGAAGCATCTGTTCATATCCTTAGCCCATTTAGTGATTGGGTTATTTGTTTTTTGGTGTTAAATTTTTTTAGTTCTTTATATATCCTGGAGATTAATGCTTTATGTGAGGTGCAGGTGGCAAAGATTTTCTCTCATTCTGTAGGCTCTCTCTTTCATATTCTTAATGGTTTCCTTTATTTAGAAGAAGCCTTTTAGTTTAATACCATACCATTTGCTGATTCTTGATTTTACTTCTTGTGCTTTCGGAATCTTGTTAAGGAATTTGGTTTCTAAACTGACATAATGGATATTTGGGCCTACGTTTTCTTCTAGTAGGTACAGGGTCTCTGGTCTAATGCCTAGTCCTTGAGTTTTTTGCAGGGTGAGAGATAAGAGTCTAATTTCATTTTATTATATATGGATTTCCAGTTTTCTCAGCACCATTTTTTGAAGAGTCTATCTTTTCTCCAATGTATGTTTATGGTTCCTTTGTCTAGTATGAGTAACTGTAATTATGTGAGTTTGTCTCTATGCCTTCTATTCTGTACCATTGGTCTTCAGGTCTGTTTTTGTGCCAGTACCATGCTATTTTTGTTACTGTAGTTCTGTAATATAATTTAAGGTCTGGTATTGTGATGCATCCTGCTTCACTTTTCTTGCTAAGAACTGCTTCAGCTATCCTCAGCCTCTTATTTTTTCAAATGAATTTCATTACTGCTTTTTCTATTTCTGTGAAGGATGTCATCAGAACCTTAGTATAAATTGCATTAAATTTGTATAGTGCTTTTGGTAGGATGACCATTTTGACAATATTGATTCTGCCTATCCAAGAACATGGAGAAATTTCCATCTTCTAGGTCTTCTTCAATTTCTTTCTTTAGTGTTCTGTAGTTTTCACTGTAGAAGTCTTTTTTCACCTCTTTTGTTAGATTGATTCCCAAATATTTTATTTTCTTTGAGGCTATGGGGAATGGGATAGTTTTCCTAATTTCTCTTTCAGTTGATTCATCACAAATGTATGGGAATGCAATTGATTTATGGATGTTAATTTTATATACTGCTACTTTGCTGAATTCATTTATGAGGTCTAGAAATTTTCTGGTGGAGTTTTTTGGGTCTTCTAAATTTGGAATCATGTCATCAGCAAATAGTGATAGTTTGAGTTCTTCCCTTCCTATTTCTATCCCTTTAATTTCATTCTTCTGTCTAATTGCTCTGGCTGGAGTTTCCAGGATTATGTTGAATGGAAGGGGTAAAAGAAGGCATTCCTGTCTTGTTTTTAGAGGTAATGCTTTCAATTTTTCTCCATTTAGAATTATGTTTGCCTTGGGTTTAGCATATACAGCTTTTACAATGTTGAGGTATGTTCCTACTATCCCTAGTTTTTCTAGGATTTTGAATATTAATGGATGCTGTATTTTGTCAAATGCTTCTCTGCATCTATTGAGATAATCCTGTTATTCTTATACTTAGGTCTATTGATGCAATGAATTACATTTTATTGATTTCTGCCGAGATGAACCCCACTTGATGGTGCACTACCTTTTGAATATGTTTTTGTATGCCATTTGTCAGTATTTTATTGAGAATTTTTGCATCTATGTTCACCAGGGATATTGGTTTGAAATTTTCTTTCCTTGATGTATCTTTGTCTGGTTTTGATATCAGAGTGATACTCGCTTCATGAATGAGTTTGGAAGGGTTTTCTCCTTTTCTATTTCATGGAATAATTTGAGGATTGGTGTTAGTTCTTCATCAGTTTCTTATTATCTTTCCTGTTTCTTTTTAGGAAAAGATTTTTGAGAAGTAACCATGTAAAAAAGGAAGCTGAAGCTTAGAGAAGAGAGCTAATACAAAACAGGTAAACTTACTTATTAAAAATCTTGTTTTGACTTATAAAGCACAACCTAAATGTAAGCACCAAATAGAAGGCACATATAAAACTAAATGAGTGGGCTGAGGTTGTGGCTCAGTAGTAGAGCACTTGCCTCACATGTGTGAGGCACTAGGTTCAATTCTTAGCACTGCATCTAAACAAATGAATAAAATAAAGTCCATGAACAACTAAAAAAAATTTTAAAAACTAAGTGACTCAGAGTCTAAAAGTAAAAGAATGGTCAAAGGTATATCGAACGAAATAACAGAGAAAGAAAAGAGACCCAATACCAATGTCAAGGTCAAATTGACAAGCAAAAGTATTAAACTAAACAAAGAAGGTAATATTCCTGTGATAAAGAGTTTAACAAAATTTCATACACATTGGCTTGACAATTTAAATTGATTTTAGCCAAGATGTATGTAAAAGTTCTGATTAAAGTGCTGTTTATTTTTTATTTTATTTTACTTATTTTATTTTATTTTTTGTACTGGGGATTGAACTCAGGGGCTCTCTACCACTGAGCCACATCCCCAGCCCTATTTTGTATTTTATTTAAAGACAGGGTCTCACTGAGTTGCTTAGTGCCTTGCCATTGCTGAGGCTGGCTTTGAACTCGTGATTCTCCTGTCTCAGCCTCTCTAAGAGCTGGGATTACAGGCTTGCGCCAAGGCGCCCGGCTTAAAGTGCTGTTTATAATAGCAAAAGACTGAACATAGAAAAAAACAGATTTTCATTAGGAGACTTATTGAATAAATTATAGTAGAGAATACTATGTAGCCAAGGAAAATAATGCACTACTAAAGGACAGTTTCCAAAATATATTTTTTTAAACAATAACTAAAACAAAATACAGAACAGAATGTACGGCATATATCCATTTGTCGTTATGTTCTGTGTGTGCTTAGTCAACTTTGGGAGGATCTATAAATTGACAAGAGAGATTGAGGAACTGGGTTGGGGAGTTACATGCATAAAATTTTTAATTAAAAATAGCTAATTTCAAAAGTTTTAAAAGATGAAATTTCCTTACAGTCCTCAATTCTATTATTTCATCAAACTATATAACACTTTTCAAAAGAGAATATAGAGGAATTTTCATTGTAAATTGAGATATGAACATTAGAAAATGGTGGCTTATGTATTTTGAAACCTGAGTGCTTTTGAATATTTTATAAAAACCATGTATTTTATTTCATTACTGTATGATTGGAAACCATAGAATATTCTATAGAATTTAGTCTTGTTATTTCTTTCAAAATGAAATTGACAGTCCACAAAACCTGGTTTCTAGAAATAAGTTGGAAAATTGCAACCATTTTAGTGAGTAGAATGCACTTTGCTGTTTTGTTTCAGGCTCAGTTTTTTGTTTTTTTTTAACTTTTTTTAGTTGTAGATGGACACAATGTCTTTCTTTTATTGCTTTGTATGTGGTGCTGAGGATCGAACCCAGGGCCTCACGCATGCGAGGCAAGTGTTCTACCACTGAGCTACAATCCCAGTCTCATCAGGCTCAGTTTTGAATACTGACTTATCATTTACTTTCTGTGTGAACTTGGATAAATAACTTTATTTCATTGAATGTAACATATATAAAAAGAGAAATATTTCTGCCCTACTGGCCTCATGAGAGGCCAGGAGTTGAGTGAGATAAAAATGCAAAGAGGCGAGAAGATCAAAGATGGTGGCCTAGACAAACACTGTTCCGAGTCTTTCTGTGACCGGGGATTAAAGCAGTGGAAATACTGTTTCTCTGTGAGTTATTAGAGGACCCCTAGCAACTATCCCCATGCAGGAATTCCAGCCGTGTGCCCATGTGGGTCTCCAGGCCCCAGCATTTGTGCAGGACCTACTTCAGCACAGGACCCCCAGCTCTATGGCCTACACATCCTGCAGAAACTCTGGTTGCCCACCAACGCAGGACCCCTACCTGACACTTCCATGCAGGACCCCAGCTTCCCCGCAAGACCCCTGACTGCTGCTCCCGTGAGGACTTCCATCTACCAGCGTGGAGCTCCTGCCTACACCTGGGGACACTGGACAGGATCAGGAGAGAGCTGCATACTTCAATACAGCATGCCACAGAGCTGCATCTCCGAACACATTGCTCTATGTTGCCACCACCCAGCCCAGCCCTACACCCTATCTCTGAAAGGACAGGCCTGCATTGTGGGACACCTTCTGGTCATCTTGGACCTGAGGGGGAGAAATGAGTAAACAACAGACAATGCCACCTACTGAATGAGAAGGGAAGCAATCTTTTCTATTTACCTTTAGGTTTTTAAATTTTTTTATTTTTTCTTCTTTTCTCTCTCTCACTCTTTTCCCGCCATTATGCCCTCAATATTTGTGAAACCAAGTATTTTCCATACATTAGGCTACTGAGGACTGGGATATCTGATTAGTACATTACAGTTGTATTATATAGTCTCATATCTTCTATTTTTATTTTCTTAAATTTTATGTTTCCTTGTTTGTTGTTCTCTATTTTCTTCCTACTTACTTGTCTTTCCAAAATCTCTTTCTCTCTTTTCTACTACTAGCCAACTTCTTTTGGATTCCTCTTTCATGCTTTCTAAGATCTAATAACTATATCCTCATGTCCTACTACCCTAAGGTCTCACCTACACCCCACCCCTGGTTCTCTCTAGTTCACCAGCAGAAACTGTAGACCCTTTTACAAACTTATTGTTTATATAGTAGATACTAAGTGAACTCATAAGTTCTGTATATTGTGATAAAACTGTAAATGTCCTATTAGGAGTTACTTTGTTTAAAGCTATATATTGTTTGTATTGGGATCTGTTAATAATGGTTTCCCCCTTAAAGGAGAAGTATTGCAGGGACTCTATAAGCCTATAGGATAAAGACCATAACATCTCAGATCTGCAGTCCTAGAAGGAAAGATACACAAAGAACATGAAAAAACAAGGACGAAAGTGCCCCAAACAAACAAAGATACTACATTATTAGAATCCATGGTCAGCACAGCAGAAGAAATGTCAGAGAAGGAGTTTAGGATGTATATAATTAAAATGTTCTGTGAATTAAAGGACGATATATGAGAGCAAACACAGCAAAAGATCATTTGGATAAAGAGCTACAAAGGCAAATGCAGGAAGCAAAAGATTACTTCAATAAGAAGATAGAGATTCTGAAAAAGAACCAAAAAGAAATCCCCCAAATGAAAGAAACACTAAACCGAGTTAAAAACTCAATAGAAAGCATCACCAACAGATTAGATCACTTCGAAGACAGAATTTCAGACAACGAAGACAAAATATTTACTCTTCAAAATAGAGTTGACCACACAGTGAAGATAGTAAGACACCATGAGCAGAATATCCAAGAATTATGGGATAACATGAAAAGACCAAACTTAAGAATTATTGAGATAGAGAAAGGCATAGAATTTCAAACCAAAGGAATGAATAATCTATTCAATTAAATAATATCAGAAAATTTTCCAAACATGAAGAACAAATTGGATAATCAAATATAAGAGGCTTAAAGGACACCAAATGTACAATATCACAACAGATCTATACCAAGGCATATCATAATGGAAATGCCTAGTATATAGAATAAGGAAAGAACCTTAAATGCCACAAGAGAAAGGAATCAGATCACATATAGGGGGAAACCAATTAGGATCTCTGCAGACTTCTCAACCCAGACACTTAAAGATAGAAGAGCTTGGAACAACATATTCCAAGCTCTGAAAGACAATGGATGCCAAACAAGAATTTTATATCCAGCAAAATTGTTTTAGATTGGATGATGAAATAAAAACTTCTCAAGATAAACAAAACTTAAAAGAATTTACAGCAAGAAAGCCTGCACTAGAGAACATTCTCGGCAAAATATTCTGTAGGAGGAAATAAAAAACAACAGTGAAAACCTGCAAAGGGAGGAATTACACTAAAGGAAGGGCCAATCAAAGGAGAAACCTAGTTAAGTTAAAAATTAAATATAAACCAAAATGTCTAGGAATACAAATCATGTCTCAATAATAACCCTGAATGTGAATGGCCTAAACTCATCAATTAAAAGACACAGACTGGCAGACTGGATTAAAAAAACAACCAACAATATGCTACCTCCAAGAGACTCCTCACATAGGAAAAGACATCCACAGACTGAAGGTGAAAGGATGGGAAAAAAATGTATCACTCACATGGACTGCATAAACAAGCAGGGTTAGTGAAACCAAAGTTAGTGAAACTCCATTTCACTAAAAACCAAAGTTAGTGAAAAGGGATAAAGAAGGTCATTTCATACTGTTCAAGGGAATTATATATCAATAAGACATAACAATCTTAAATATCTATGCCCTAAACAGTGGGGCATCTATGTATGTCAAAGAAACCCTTCTCAACTTCAAGAATCAAATAGACCACAACACAAAAGTACTGGGTGACTTTAGCACACTCTTCTCACCACTGGATAGATCTTCCAAACAAAAATAAAACAAAGAAACTACAGAACTCAATAAAACAATCAATAATTTAGACTTAATATTTCATCCTTGAGCTTGCAAATATACTTTTTTCTCAGCAGCACATGGACCCTTCTCCAAAATAGATCATATGCCATGCCACAAAGCTAGTCTCAGGAAATACAAAAAAATAGAGACACTAACCTGCATTCTATTTGACCATAATGGAATGAAATTAGAAATTATTGACAGATTGAAAAATAGAAACTGGGGCTGGGATTGTGGCTCAGTGGCAGAGCGCTTGCCTTGCACATGTAAGGCACTGGGTTCGATCCTCAGCACCACATAAAAATAAATAAAGGTGATGTGTCTATCTACAACTAAAAAATATTTTTTAAAAACAGAAACTACTCCAACATGTGGAGACTCAATAATATGCTCTGAAATGATGGATGGATAACAGAAAACATCAGGGAGGAGATAAAAAAATTCTTAGAGGTAAATAAGAACTCCAATACAACATATCAAAATCTCTGGGACACTTTGAAAGCAGTGCTAAGAGGAAAGTTCATTGCATTAAGCTTATTCATTAAAAGAAGAAAAAGTCAACAAATAAATGACTTGACACTATATCTCAAAACCCTAGAAAAAGAGGAACAACCAACACCAAAAGAAGTAGAAGAGAGGAAACAATTAAAATCAGGGATGAAATCAATGAAATTGAAACAAAGGAAACAATTCAAAATATTGACAAAACAAAAGGCTGGTTCTTTGAAAAAATAAATAAAATTGACAAACTCTTAGCCACCCTAATGAAAAAAAGGAGAAAGAAAACCCAAATTACTAAAATTCATGATGAAAAGGAAATATTACAACAGACTCTACTGAAATACAGAGGATAATTAGAAACTATCTTGAAAATTTATACTCCAGTAAACCCCAAAGACATTAACAAATTTCTAGAGGCATATGACCTACCCAAACTGAACCAGGAGGACATTCATGACTTAAACAGATCAATTACAAGCAAGGAAATAGAAAATGCCATCAAAAGCCTAACAACCAAGAAAAGCCTATGACCAGACAGATTCTCAGTTGAGTTCTATAAGACCTACAAAGGAGATCTAACACTAATACTCCTCAAATTATTCCATGAAATAGAAAAGGAGGGAACCCTTCCAAACTCATTTTACAAGGCTAGTATCACCCTGATAACAAAACAAGACAGAGACTCATCAAAGAAGGAAAATTTCAGACCAATATCCTTGATGAATATAGATGCAAAAATTCTCAATGCAAATCACATACAAAAACATATTTAAAACATAGTGAACCGTGATCTAGTGGGGTTCATTGATGGATGCAAGATTGGTTTAACATATGGAAATCAATTAATGTAATCCATCACATCAATAAACTTAAAGATAAGAATCATATGATTTGATCAATTGATGCAGAGAAAGCATTTGACAAAATACAGCACCCTTTCATGTTTAAAACACTAGAAAACACTAGGGATAGTAGGAACATATCTCAACATTGTACAAGCAATATATGCTAAACCCAAGGCCAACATCATCCTAAATGGAGAAAAATTGGAAGCATTCTCTCTAAAACCTGGAACAAGTCAGGGATGCCCTCTCTCACCACTTTTATTCAACATGGTCCTTGAAACTCTGGCTAGAACAATTAGATAGATGAGAGAAATTAAAGGGGTACAAATAGGAAAAGAAGAACTGAAACTATCATTATTTGCTAAGGACATGATACTATACTTAGAGGATCCAAAAAATTCTACCAGAAATCTTCTAATAAATGAATTCAGCGAAGTTGCAGGATACAAAATCAATACCCATAAATCAAAACCATTTCTATGCATCAGTGCTGAATCTTCTGAAAGAGAAATTAGGAAAGCTACTCCATTCACAATAGCCTCAAAAAAAATAAAATACTTGGGAATCAATCTAACAAGAGAGGTGAAAGACCTCTACAATGAAAACTACAGGATGCTAAAGAAATTGAAAAAGACCTTAGAAGATGGGAAGATCTCCCATGCTCTTGGATAGGCAGAATCAATATTGTCAAAATGGCCATACTACCCAAAGCACTATACAGATTCAATGTGATTACAATTAAAATCCCAACGTCATTCCTAGAAATAGAAAAGGCAATCATGAAATTCATTTGGAAGAATAAGAGTCCCAGAATAGCCAAAGCAATCCTTAGCAAGAAGAGTGAAGCAGGAGGCATCACAATACCAGACCTTAAACTATACTACAAAGCTATAGTAACAAAAATGGCATGGTATTGGCATCAAAATAGACATGTAGACCAATGGTACAGAATAGAAGACACAGAGACAAACTCACATATATTCAGTTATCTCATACTAGACAAAGGTGCCAAAAACATACACTGGAGAAAAGATAGCCTCTTCAACAAATGGTGCTGGGAAAACTGGAAATTCATATGCACCAAAATGAAATGAAACCCCTTTCTCTCACCGTGCACAGAACTCAAGTCAAAGTGGATCAAAGACCTAGAAATTAGACCAGAGACACTGTGCCTAATAGAGAAAAAAATAGGCCCAAACCTTCATCACGTTGGATTAGGCCCCAACTTCCTTAATAAACTCCTAAAAGTACAAGAAATAAAAGCAAGAATCAATAAATGGGATGGATTTAAACTAAAAAGCTTCTTCTTAGCAAAAGAGACAACCAATGAGGTGAACAGAGAGCCTACATTCTGGGAGCAAATTTTTGCCACACACACATCAGATAGAACACTGATCTCCAGGATATATAAAGAACTCAAAAAACTTAATACCAAAAACAAACAACCCAATCAATAAATGAGCTAAGGAGCTGAACAGAAACTTCTCAGAAAAAGATATATAATCAATCAGCAAATACATGAAGAAACGTTCAACATCTCTAGTAATTAGAGAAATGCAAATCAAAACTACTCTAAGATTTCATCTCACTCCAGTCAGAGTGGCAGTTATCAAGAATACAAGCAACATGGGGCTGGGATTGTAGCACAGTGGTAGAGCGCTTGCCTTGCATGTGCGAAGCACTGGGTTTGATTCTCAGCACCATATAAAAATAAATAAAGGTATTGTGTCATCTACAACTAAAAAAATATTTTAAAAAAAAGAATACAGGGGCTGGGATTTTAGCTCAGTGGTTGAGCTCTTGCCTTGCACGCGTGAGGCCCTGGGTTCGATCCTCAGCACCACATACAAAGCAATAAAATAAAGACATTGTGTCCATCTACAACTAAAAAAATATATTAAAAAAAAAAAGAATACAAGCAACAATGAGTGCTGCCAAAGATGTGGGGAAAAAGGTACACTCATCATTGCTGGTGGGACTGCAAATTGGTGCAACCAATCTGGAAAGCAGTATGGAGATTCCTTAGGAAACTTGGAATGGAACCACCATTTGACTCAGCTATCCCACTCCTCGGTCTATACCCTAAAGACTTAAAGACAGCATACTACAGTAATGCAGCCACTTCAATATTTATAGTAGCACAATTCACAATTGTTAAACTGTGGAAGCAACCTAGATGCCATTCAATAGATGAATGGATAAAGAAACTGTGGTATATATACACAATGGAATATTACTCAGCAATAAAAGTGAATAAAATTATGGCATTTGCAGTAGATAGATGAAGCTGGAGAACATTATGCTAAGTGAAGTAAGCCAATCCCAAAAAACCAAAGGCTGAAAGTTTTCTGTGATTAGTGGATGCAGATACATATGGAGGTGGGGACGGGGAACATGTGAGAAACGGAGGATCTTTGGATAGGGTAAGGGGGAGGCAGGGAAAGGGAAGTGGCATAGAGGTAGCAAAGATGGTGGAATGAAATGGACATCACTACTTTAGGTACATTTATGAAGACACAAATGGTGTGAATCTATCTTGTTTACAACCAGAGAAATGGAAAATTGTGCTCCATGTGTGTAATATGACTTGAAATGCATTCTTTTGTTTTAAAAAATCAAAATAAAAATAAATTTAAAAAATGTAAAGAGGCTTGCCAAGTCCAAGGGGTATTTATATCACTAAACATCAATTATTTACACAGCATATGTAGATCTTGTATTGAAAACATCTTTAAAAGAAATAGATATTCAAAATTGCGAGTTCAAAGCCAGCCTCAGCAACAGTGAGGCACTAAGCAACTCAGTGAGGACCCTGTCTCTACATAAAACACAAAATAAGGCTGGGGATGTGGCTCAGTGGTCAAGTGCCCCTGAGTTCAATCTCTAGTACCAAAAGAAAAAAGAAAAAGAAAAAGAAAAAGAAATAGATATTCAGTTATCAGTTTTCTGAGGATATAGAACAACTAAGTGTCCACCAAGGACCTATTGGCTTAGAAGATATGAGGGATACATTACTCATTAAAGTGTGTAAACTGGATTCTTCATCAAATATCTGAGATGAAGATATTTGTCAAATATACAACGTTAGGATCATGGAGTGGTACAGAAATCATTAGGCTATGGTTTGAGGTTTCTATATTACTGTGACCTCAGAGATTCATGGTTGCTGTGGCAAACACACCACTGTATCTTGCTTCAGGAAAACTGTCATTTCACAGGCCAGTACAAGAGTCAGGACAGATGACCTAATTACAAAGTCATTTTAATAACTAATGGCTCAGATTAATGGTTGTGAATATTCTTTCTACCTGTGATCCCACAGGAAAGGAGCTAAGTGAGTTTTTCCCTAAAAAAGACTTCAGATGGAGCATAGCTGGCCCTGGGAAGTTTCTAAGGACATCATTCAGGTGCAGAAACAAAACACTGGGTATGCACTCCCATGCAATTTTTGGGTACGGACTCATACATATACCTGTATCTCCAAAAATGAATGAAAAATTTTATCATTAAAGAGGCTTTAGTATGACAAAGAAGTAGTGCTTAATAATTCAGCACGTGTTAACCTAAGAAGGGTTTAAAAATCATTTATTGGAAAAAAGAGCAATTTTTGTTGGACTATTTTCATCTGGTAATTTAATTATCATTTTATGCCAAAGGTTATCATTTCCCTTTTTATAACCAATTTAATATTTTTATGAGACAAATTTAATAATAAATTATAAAATATTTATTACGTTTTTTGCCTCTCTGCCATGAGATTTTTTTTTAACTCCTCTGCTATTCCTAACCAATTTTTCTCTGGAGTATATAATAGAATTTCAGCAACAAGAAGAAATTAATGAGAGGCTTAAAAATATTGTTCCTTGTCTGATATAGGTTCAGGGAGACTTACTGTACCAGTAAAGTGTTAAAAAAGAAAGTGGGATATCAATGGACAGTGAGCTTAATATGCACAACAGGATAGATGCTTAAGAAAAAAAAAACCCAAAGGCAAAAGAAACTTAGGTTCCATATAAGGAAATAAAGTGCTTAGAACACAGGAAAATGGTAGTTCTGTTTTCTGCTGATTAGACTGCAGTTGAGATAAAGGTTTCAATTTAGGAAAACATAATCTAGGAGAATTATGGATGAAGTCTACCAGAACAGAAACTCTCTGAACAGTCATGGGGAAAACATGGGAGGAATTTGGAAGGGTTGACCTGGAGAAGAAAACACAAGAGGGAGACAGGGCAATGATCTGAAAATAAACAAAGAGCCATTAAGAAAGAAAATGTGAAATTGTTTTATATTTCTCCAAAGAGCTAGAATTCTTGTACAGAAATAAAAAGGAAATACATTATGGTTTAAATTATTTAAAATTAAGTTCTGGCAAGGAGACCTGTATAAAAATGGAATGTGCTATCTTGGAAAGTATCCATGTTCCTCACTATTGAAATAGAAGATCAACAGGTATCTATCAGGGATGCTCCAGAGCCACGTTATCCTACAGAAATTTATGTGGTAATAAAAACGAGCTATACATCTCCTATTAATACAGTAGCCACAAGCGACATAGGGCAGAAAAAACCTTGGAATATGAACAGTATGAACAAGGAATTAAATTGTTTTTAGTAATTGTATCTTAAATATAATCAGCCACATAAGGTTAGTAGCTACCATATTGGGAAGTTTACAGAGTTTAGAAGAAATCTCCTGTAATAGCTGGAATGTAGAATAAAACACTTCTAAAAGTTTTTTTTTTTAACCTTCTCTCCCAATACCACCCCTCACTCTACTTCCTTATCCATTCCCCACAATTCACTCCAGTAACAAAATTGCTTATATTTTCTTTAACAGACAGCACTATTTCTTGTTTGTAAATGTCATTTGCACAAATGTTCTCCTTCTATATGTCTTACTTTTACTCATTCTTCCTAATATGCTCAGTTATTCCTCTTCTGGAAAACCTTGCTTACCCCAACACAACCTTTTCTGTACATTGGACGTATATATCCCATATAAAATTTCTAACCATCTATTTACATCTCCCTCTAACTCATTCACTTTGAGTTTCTTAAGGGTAGGACAATTTTATATCTCTCACCCAGAATTATAAATAGCTTTTTCTAGTTCCATTGAACAGAAACAGGATGAAGGTACCTGCTGTTCCAACTGACGTGTGTTTACACAATGAGTCCTAGGAAGTCTCTCTTAGAGTAGATGTTGGAACTCATAATTCATAAAGAAGAATAAGAGGAGTCAAGGTTTTAAAGTAATTGGTCCAATATCATGCAAAAAACAGTAAGTAGAAAAAATTGGTCTATGATAATATTTTAACACTACCTCACCGCCCCATTCCTGAACATTGTGTCAGGTTAAGCACGTTACTTTGGAATAATTTTAATTAAAGCTTCAGGGTTTCTCAAAATATCTTTCTGCCTTTTAGCAGTGAAATTCAAAAAGGTTAAATAAGTTGCATACATATACTCAGATATAAAATGTCACTGTTGGCTCTAAAACTAGATATCCTGTTGATTAAGAATCTATATATCTGATATCCCATACTAATTTCATTATAAAATAACTACGTATTAACATATCCTAATTTCAAAATAATACTTGCTTTTTATTATTCCCAAGAAACCTTGGGAAATACAGAAAAATAGGAAAGCATAAAGAAGAGAACAAACATCTGTAGTTGAACAAGTTGGGTGTATTATTCATTGCAGTGAGGGAAAACATACACCATGGAGAATCACAGGGGGGTCACTCAATAATAGGGTGTTAGTAAGAATTTACCATAGAATTTGTGCCTTGGGGGGCTGGGATTGTAGCTCAGCGGTAGCGCGCTTGCCTCGCATGCGTGAGGCCCTGGGTTCGATTCTCAGCACCACATACATACAAAGCAATAAAATAAAGACATTGTGTCCATCTACAACTAAGAAAATATTTAAAAAAAAAAAAAAAAAGAATTTGTGCCTTGGTTGAATATTTTAGGAAAGGGCCTAAGGAAGAAGGGAAGGGATTTTGCTCTACATTGGTTGCTGTAAAAAAACCAAATGCCAAATGTTCTCTCTGATTAGTGGATGCTGATACATAAGGGGGATGGGAATGGGGAACATAGGAGAAATGGAGGAACTCTGGATGGGGCAGGGGGTAGGTAAGGAGAGGGAAAGGGGAATGAGTGTAGTAAAGATGGTTGAATGAGATGGTCATCACTACCCTAGATGTATGTATGAGGACACAAATGGTGTGACTCTATCTGGTTTGCAACCAGAGAAATGGAAAAATTGAGCTCTATATATGTACTATGACTTGAAATGTATTTAAATAAATTAATTTAAAAAAAGAAAGCAGGACAATTCTTTGGATATCTCTATAAATATTATTCAAAGGACTAGAATAAGGATAACCTGTAATTTGTAAAGAAAAAACCATGAGTCATAGTGTCCTGGAGAGGAAGTGTATGTTGATATTTTGGGAATAGCACATTGACCTTGCTTTTGTCTGTTTTAGTTTTGTTTCATTTTTGTTTGGTTTTGATTTTGGTTTTTGTGATTCTGGGGATAAAACCCAGAGCCTCATGCATGGTGGGCAGATGCTCGACTACTGAGCTATATTCTCTCAGACAAGAACACTTTTATCTGTTCTTAGATAAAATTATGTAGTGGTCTTATTTATCTCATTTGATCATAACCTCAGAGTAAACTTACCCGAGGTTGGCATTCTCTAAGATGATTTTATCTAATAGGCACAATAACATGGCTCAACTAAGGATGTCTGGCCAGCTCTGAATGTTGGGTGCTGTCACTACTTTTAGTTTTCTTTTTCAATGAAAATATTAATTCAGTAACTATTACTGAGCAACTACTTATAACAGAGAAATGGGTCAGAATGTAGTGAAGAAAGTACAGATTGTATCTTGCTGGGGATTATGTTATAATGTGAGGATAAATGTGTTGGATTAAACAAAGTGCCTGTTTTCCTCAGCTCTCATACCATGATTATCAACATACAAGACTTATGTGACCTCAAAAGGTATGGGTATTTCTCCCTACTACCAGCAAGCCAGCAATTAATACCATAGTGGATACCAGCTGGGTGTCTTCTAATCCAATTCAATTCTGACACTATCTTGTATATAATATCAGATCCCACAGGTTGAGGGCTCAGTATACCCAAGACTGTCCCCCCACTCTTTAGATGTCAATATAAATTGGGGTTCCCATAACACTCTACTTCAGTTGGATTAATTTGCTTAAGAACTCAGGGAAGTGTCTATATTTCTCAATTTATTATAGAGGATACCATAAAGGATATAGATGAAGAGATGTATGTATAGGGTAAGTTATGTGGAAAGGGGTGTGGATATATCATGACTTCTCTGATACACCACCCTTCAGGAACCTCTTCATGTTTAGCTATTCAGAAGTTCTCCGAACCCTGTCCATTTGGATTTTTGTGGAGACTTCATTGCATAGGCATGACTGAAGCATGGATGACCATGTCAAAATGAGAGTGGATAAAAATGCAAATCTAATAGGCTGAGTGAAGAGATTCAGTAAGGCTAGTCGGCTTGGCATTCTTGCCCTCCCTATGCAGCATTCCTCCCTCCAGGATACAGATTAGGATCCCTCTGGAATGAGGAGGATATTATGCCCTACTATCAGACAAGGGTAGGTCAGAGAATTTCTTTGTAGCCAGCTCTAAGAGAAAAAGGTGGTAGAAGATTGATTTCTATGACCCATCTTGGGGAAGAACAATTCTGGTTTCTTTTTTATTGGTATTTTAAAAAATAATTATTATAATTATTGCTACATATTAATTGTGCAAATTGATGGAATTTGCTGTATTTCCATATATGTGTACACCGTACATTAACCCTCTTCCCACCAACACCCTTCCCAGCTCCTAAGTCTCTCCTAATTTATTTCTGTCCCCTATCACCTTGCCTTTCTCCATCTCTAGTGATCAGTATTACATTCTGTTCTTCTACAAAGTCATCTTGTTGCTTTCCTTAAAAGAGTGAGAACATGTGGTATTTGTCATTCACTGTCTGATTTGTTTCACTCAATGTTCTCCAATTGCATCCATGTTGTTGTAATAACAGGATTTCATTCTTTTTCATGGATGAATAGTATTCCACCATGCAGATATACCATATTTTCTTTATCCATTCATCTGCTGAAGGACATCTGTGTTGATTGCATATTTTGGCTATCATAAATATGCATTTTATGAGCAATCATAAAGAAAATTACATTTGGGAACTATCTTATTTCTACCAAAACATTTGCTGGGTTTAATATCATGTCGTGAAAAGTGAAATCCAATCAGCTTGACTTTATATGAAATAAGTGGTGTGCTAAGGTCTCAACTGCAATAGATAATAGAGAATAAATGTAAAAGTAGCATGTAAACTATAAAGCACTACAGATAACTATAATCATTAAATGAACTTGTGATAAATGATCTGTAAAATATGCATCTTAAGGGACTGGGATTGTAGCTCAGCGGTAGAGCGCTTGCCTCGCATGCGTGAGGCCCTGGGTTCGATCCTCAGCACCACATACAAAGCAATAAAATAAAGGCACTGTGTCCATCTACAACTAGAAAAATATTTAAAAAAAAAATATGCATCTTAAGAAAGAAGTTTTGTTTTCAAAAGTGGATTTTTTCAGATTATGACATTGGCCATATGTTCTTTGTTCAAACTATTAAAATTTTGTTATATGGAGAAAAAAATCATTCACAGGTCCTTCTCTCAAAGTCTATTACTTATTCATTTTGTAATGTTCTCTTTGAGATTTTTTTCTCTGCAAATCATATTGTTACATGTTATATAAATTCTTTATAAAAATTAATTTAATATTGAAATGACAGTTCATTATGTGGCTTTGTCATTCATGACTTACCCATTTACCTATTACTAGACATTTAGGTTGTTTCTAATTTTTTTGCAGTTTTATTCAACATATGAAGAGTCCTAACTGAATTCCTCCAGTTAAAATATTCCTGAAATTAAACTAAATTTAATCATATTCAATTTCTTTACCCCCCCCCACCTTTTTTACAAACACACAAAAATACAAGTCAATAAACTATTTGTATGCTAGTTACTAAGACCGTTATGCATAAACAAAGCTATTCTTGGCAGACGAAAGGTGGAAAAAACAAAACAAACAAAACACTACAATGAACCACACAGGAAATTGCCTTTATGAACTTAATTTTGGTTGTATGGCCTCACAGTTGAAAGTGCCTGAGTGTTTCTTAGCAGGGAGGCAAGACAAAGCTTCCAATGTTGAATGATTCACTGAATTAATCATCAAAGGAGGAAATAAAGCTGGAAAAACAGGTTGAAGATCCCTAACAAATATAATAAGCTATTTTCTGTCACCTCTCAACTATTTAAATGTAAATTGGTCATTTGGGAGCACATTTATATTTCCCCAAATGACCACTATTAACTAGGGATGTTTCACTTGACCTCAATTCAATTCAATTTAACCATTAATAGCTTCTCCAGGTTATATATTTTATGGTTAGGAGACTTGAAAGAGTTAATGTGCTTTGTAAAATGCCTAACTTGTATTTGGGATTAATTTACTCCCACAGCAGGACATGGCTTATTAGAGCTTCAAATATGTCTAAAGAAAATTCTATGTTAGATGCATCACGGAAATGCTTACTGTCTCACTGGGATCCTACATAAAAACAGTTTGGTGGAGTAAACTTATTTTTATCTTTTTCTTTTCATAAGTTTTCCACAAAACAGCTGGCCTTTTCTAAAATGAAGTTGACTAACCATTTACAAGATTTGAGAAGGGACTAATTAGTAGTGTAGGCTGATTAGGGAGTGTAGCTATTTTTATTTTAAAAATCACATACAGAGAAGTATTTGTTTGGTGACTTGCTTGTAAAAATTAGTTTTCACTAACCATAGTGTTTGAGTAGGCTATTGCATGGGAACAAAGCCCATAATTTTTTTAAATCACTGTCTGAGATTGAGTCCAGCATAATAATTGTCACTCAACTACATGATTTTACACAGTTTTATGAGTTGAGACAAGACATAAAAGTAAGCCCTGATCTCATTTTCACAGATGTCTTCATCAGTTTTTCTAGATTTTATAGACTAAGGCTAAAGTTCCTTTGTAGGCCTTTTTTGTAAGATTAAACACAGGTGACAGGATATAACACCAGAATCTTGTAGTTGAAGAAACAGTGACCACAAGGATTCCCTCTCAACTTCTCTGGCCCCATCCTGACCTCTCATATAGGGGTTCCTTCACTGGCTCTCAGAAACTGAACTAATCCTTAGCTCCAAAACGAGCATCATGAATAACACAAAAGAAGATTATCTTATTCCTTTTGGGCTGCTATAATAAAAATACTTTAGATTGGCTAACTTACAAACAACAGAAATCTCTTGCTTACATTCTGGAGGTTAGAAAGTCTAAGATCAAAGTGTCAGTAGATTCAGTGTTTGGGAAGGGCCTGTTCCTCATACTTGGTGACTTCTACATGTCCTCAGATGGAAGAAGGGGCTCTCTGCTCCCTCAAGCCTATGTTGTAAGAGCATTATTCCCATTTATAAGGGCAGAGCCTTCATGACCTAATCACATTCTCAAAGGCTCCACCTCTTTAAATACCACCACAAGGGGTATTAGGTTTCAACAAGAATTGTGCAGGGATAATTCAGATTATGGAAGGCCTTTCTTTGCCTTTTCAGGATTGAAGCCCATAACTTCCAATCTTACTATTGCTCTTCTCTCACTGTCCTCTAGCTAGCAAGTCCCATACTTAAGTCCTATACTTAGAGTTCCTAAAGAGTAAGATTGTCTCTTTCCTCTTTGCCTACATTCTTGGCCTGAGACTCCTTCTCCATACCTTACTGTCTTTTGGCCAGTTTTATCCATCATTTGAATTTCAATTTAAAGGTCAACTTCCTAACCACTTTCTGCCCCACTAAAATTCAAAAACAAACCAACCTCAAAATAACAACAACAACAACGAATTGGGAGCCTGTTCACTGTTTTTTCCAACAGCACCCTGCACTTAAGCTTGAAATGGTACCCACAGTCCATACAATGACCTACTTACTTGTGGGAGTTTCCCTTGTTAGAAGGAAATATTATTGAGAACACTCTTCATGTTTATAGGACATTATATGACATTATGTTAAAGAGGACAGTTTCTTTCTTCAAGGACTTTATAGTCCAGTTATGGAAAAAATGTACATGTAACACCAATAAATATGTGAAAACATGCAGAATTAGACAATGCACAAAATATATATGATTAGGTTTAAAACTATTAGGTACAATAATTAGATCAATAGGAATTTATAGACAAGGCTGACTGATGAAGGCAGGAGCAATCTAGGGGATCTTCATGGGGAAGTTGAGATTAGAATTGGCCAAATGTGGAAGAGGATCAGGGGCAGTATACTAGGCTGAGAGAATAAAACAAAACAGTATGTGAAAATTAGAATAAAGCTAAAAAGATGGATAAAATTAGCTGGACAGAGAAAGCTGAGACATGGAGGAAGGAATCTCTCACAGTGATGTAGCAAGAATAAAGCATATGGGCTAGGGTTGTGGCTCAGTGGTAGAGCGCTTGCCTAGCATAAGGCACTGGGTTGGATCCTCAGCACCACATAATAAACAAACAAACAAATAAATAAATGTATTATGTCCATCTACAGCTAAAAATGCATAAAGCATAAGGGGATAGGGATGTGGCTCAGTGGTAGAGTGTCTGCTTGTTATGCCCAAGGCCCTGGGTTTAATACCCAGCACCATACGCACACACACAAACTTTTACACACACACACACACACACACACGTATATGGGCATATATATGGAGAGAACTACATAGCTGCCTCTCCTATGTAGACTCTGAGTTTTTCCTAATAAGAATATCAGCCAATATGACTTTCAGTGCACTGGGATTTGTCCTTTTGGAGTGCTGCCTTTGCTATGTGAGCAAGACCAGGTTAGACTCCTGGAGGATGAGAGATAAAGGGGGAGAGAAAACATCATCTCAGCATCCCAGCTGAGGCCTCACTAGCCCATCTGGGAACATCCAGCCCCAGCCAAGGCACCTGATGATTATAGTTGCATGAGTGACCTCAGGTGAAATAATGGAAGAATCATCTAACCTGAGACTGACTGGAATTGCTCACTCATGAAATTGTAAGCAGTAAAATGCTTGTTGTTTTAAGCTACTAAATTTTGGAGTGATTTGTTTCACAACAATAAATAAATACTACAAGTACTAAGATGAAAAATTTTCTCCCAAAACTCCAGTTAGTTGCTCCTTTTTGGTCACCTGTGCAGTTCATCACTCATACTGATGTTCCTCAAAGTTCAAACCTAGGCCATTTTCTGTGTTAACTCAGTTTTTCTTCCTCGCATGATTTCATCCACTTCCACACCATGTTTAAATGAAATAACATTATTTCTGTTTACATTCTTTCAACCACTAATTGATACTTCCAGCCTAGATCTCTTCTAGAGCTCGAGGTTCAGATAACCAAGTACCTGCCAGCTAGCTTCATTTGTATATTTCAACAGGACTTAAGCCTCATGATCGCCCTAAAACATACACCTGTTTTGGTGTTGCCCTACTTAGTGATTGAAACCATCTACCCAGCAGCACAAGATAGGACCTTCAGAGTCACTCTTGATATCGGCCTCTCCCTTACTGCTTCTGTTGTCCATTAGAGTGTACCGTTGGCTTTACACTCTTTTTTTTTTTGGTACTGGGGATTAAACTTGGGTGCTCGACCACTGAGCCACATCCCCAGCCCTATTTTGTGTTTTATGTAGAGACAGGGTCTCACTGAGTTGCTTAGCGCCTCGCCATGGCTGGCTTTGAACTTGCGATTCTCCTGTCTCAGCCTGGCTTTACACTCTTAATATCTGTCAAATTCATCCAGTTCTTGCCATGTCCATAAGCCTGATCCAGTCATTGCCATCTCATCTAGACTACTGACAAAGATAATTAACTGGGCTTCCTACATCCACTTGCCTACATTCAATCTGTTCCTTAGACTCCTGCCAGAAATGCTTTTTCCCTCATAACAAATCTGATCATGTCAATCTAGAATTTAAAATACTCCAATAACTTCGTATTACTCTTGAGATAAAGACTAAAATCCCAATCATACCCAAGTTCAAGTTCTCTAAGAAGCAGATGCTAAGATGGGATTAGATATGAAAAATATTTATTAGGAGGGAAGCCTATTAAGAATAAATGGGAGCTGGGATTATGGCGCAGTGGTAGCGTGCTCGCCTAGCATGCGGGAGGCACTGAGTTCGATCCTCAGCACCACATAAAAATAAAATAAAGCTATTGTGTCCACCTACAACTAAAAAATAAATATTTTTTTTTAAAAAAAGAATAAATGGGAGGGTTGGGGTGGAAGCTCAGTGGTAGAGCACTTGCCTGGCACATGTGAGGCACTGGGTTCAATCCTCAGCACCACATAAAATAAAATAAAATAAAATAAAGGTATTGTGTCCATCTACAACTAAAAAATAAAAAGAATAAGTGGGATATGGAGAATGTGAGAGAACTGTTAGACTGCTATGTACATCTATCACCTGTGAAAGAGGGGAAAGAAAGAAGGACTGGACAGGACGAGACTCAGATTACAGCAGTTTTGAGGAGACTTTGGCAAGGCCAACAGGGGTCTTTGAGCTAAACTTGCCATTAAATAATCTCTTGTTTTATATTTGTTATCTCCCCTGCCCACATTCCCCTAATGCCTATGCTTAGTTATTAGCTAGCAAAAACCCAGGGGAAGTTTGGCTTTGGTGTGAATACATCAGTAGATCCAGTAGGATGACAAGTTATCTATGATTACCTAAGGCAGAAGAGCTGAGTAGTGAACTTTTATGACCACCACAAGACCCTGCGTGGTTTGATCCCTGCCCATTTCCCCAGCCTTGTTTTATATCTTTCTGTCTTCTGTGCCATCCAACTATTTATACAAGTCTTTTGCTACTTCCTTGAACAAGAATGTTGTGTTATCCACACCTTCTCCCTGACACAAACACCAGTTCATTTCTATGATCTTTTAGTTGTCAGCTCACTTTTCTCTTAGAGATGATTTCCATGACAGGGCCACATCTCCCTTTTACATGTTTTCATGGCACTATATACCTTTTTTTTTTGGTACTAGGGATTGAACTCAGGGGCACTCGACCACTGAGCCACATCCCCAGCCCTATTTTTTGTTTTATGTAGAGACAGGGTCTCACTAAGTTGCTTAGCGCCTCGTCATTGCTGAGGCTGGCTTTGAACTCGTGATTCTCCTGTCTCAGCCTCCCTAAGTGCTGGGATTACAAGCGTGAGCCACCGCGCCCAGCTTATACCTTTTTTTAATAGCATTATTTCTGTGATTATTTTCTTGATTACTATCTGTCTTCCACTCTAGACTGTAAGGTACTTAACAAAAAGTGTGTCTTTTTCACTTGTAAATATATCTATCTATCTCTCTATATATTTATATAATGAGCAATATATAGTCCATGATCAAAATATTTTTGTTGAATGAATGAATGAATGTAAGAAAGGAGACTCAAATCCATGATCTGCTGGTACTTTGGGTACTTTTAGCCTTTTCAACTGTTTTATCTTCTTGGTATTGATAAACAGTTGATGACCCTGTACTTTGATGTGAAGTTTCCAGAGCCTAAGAAAATAGCAAATTAAGGTGAAGAGCTGGAAACAAAGAGGTTCATCTGGGTATGAAGAGTTGATGAACTGAGTCACAGAGATATTTTAAGGAAGAAATGAAGTGGCTGGTTCACTTATTGGACATTTTATTTATCTGAAGTGAACTGAATATAATTCAAATATTTAATACCAAATATCTGAGATCATGGAGTTGCTAATGGTGATGCTGGAAAGTGGATCCCAGTGAATGAGGGAGAAGATGAGTTTGGTTTTGAAGACTGATATCTAAATAATTTCCTAGTGAAAATAATTAGGAGGAAACTTAGAGATGCAAAAAGGAGGCTGATGTGAAAGATTTAAAGTCCATTGAGTGTCTCCTCCTCCAATAGACCTCCTGTCTTGGTAGCCAAGCTTTGGGAATCTGGGTGTGGAGGTATGAGTAGCTTGCCCTAATGTGCACTGGGGAGAGCTTAGAGAGATAAACTAAGAAACAATACCATGGAGAGAATGAAAATGTTGATTTGGCATCTAATAAGTAAGGTAGATGGTCAAAGGAGCTGCCAGTGCAAAGTATCAAGGGAGAATTGTAGAAGCTGACTGGATGGTATATGGGGCTCCAGAAGAGACTGGAAGTTTGAAGAGGATAATGGAAAAGAGACTCTGGCAGAAATTCGCTGAGACTAAGGGAGAGTGATTGTCAAAGCTGCCAAGGCTTTGGACATGTGTAAGGATAGAGAGTATGCTGGAGTACAAGTGAAAGGGGTGCTGTGAGAACCCAAAGTCCCTGAAAAAAAATGCACATGCTTTAGGAGAGAAAAAGCAAAGGGCTGATAACTCAATACCAGCAATGAGGGAACAGAATGGAGTTTTTTTTTTTTAAATATTTTATTTATTTATTTTTTTAGTTGTAGGTGGACAGAATATCTTTATTTTATTTTTATGTGGTGCTGAGGATCAAACCCAGTGCGTCACGCATGCTAGGCGAGCACGGTACCACTGCGCCATAACCCCAGCCCCCAGAATGGAGTTTTGCTTTGTTCTTTACATGAAAATTCTTTTTTAAAAAATATTTTTTGTTGTAGATGTACACAACCAACCTAGATGCCCCTCACTCCTCTCTACACAAACTAAAGCTTCTCCATTCTTCCCATGCCCCCTCCCACATTATGGATCAGCATCCACTTATCAGAGAGAACATTCGTCCTTTGGTTCTTTGGGACTGGCTTATTTCACTTAGCATAATAGTCTCCAGTTCAATCCATTTACCAGCAAATGCCATCATTTCATTCTTCTTTAAGACTGAGTAATAGTCCATTGTGTATAGATACCACATTTTTTTCTCCCTTCATATGTTGAAGGGCACCTAGGTTGATTCCACAGTTTAGCTATTATGAATTGAGCTGCTATAAACACTGATGTGACTGCATCACTGCATGCTGATTTTAAATCCTTTGAGTATATGCTGAGGAGTGGGATAGCTGGGTCAAATGGTGGTTCAGTCCAAGTTTTCTGAGGAATCTCCATACTGCTTTCCAGAGTGGTCACACCAATTTGCAATCCCACCAGCAATGTATGAGTGTACCTTTTTCCCCACATTCTCACCAACATTGATTGTTGCTTATGTTCTTGATAATTGCCATTCCAACTCCAGTGAGATGAAATCTCAGTGCAGTTTGAATTTGCATTTCTCTAATTGTTAGAGATGTTGAACATTTTTTCATATATTTATTGATCGATCGTATTTCTTCTGTGAAGTATCTGTTCAGTTCCTTAGCCCATTTATTGATCAGGTCAATTATTCTTTTGGTGTTAAGTTTTTTGAGTTCTTTATGTATCCTGGATACTAATGCTCTATCTGAGGTGCTGGTGCTAAAGATTTTCTCCCATTCTGTAGGCTCTCTCTTCACATTCTTGTTCCCTTTGCTGTGAAGAAGCTTTTTAGTTTGATTCCATCCTATTTATTGATTCTGGATTTTACTTCTTGCACTTTAGGAGTCTTGTTAAGGAATTCAGTCCCTAAGCTGATATGATGGAGATTTAGGCCTACTTTTTCTTGTATTAGGTGCAGGTTCTGTGTTCTAGTATCTAAGACCTTGATCCACTCTGAGTTGCGTTTTGTGCAGGGTGAAAGAATATTGGAAAAAAAGAAGGTATTGAGAGATATATTCAATATTCTTTCTATATAGATACAGTTTACATCTAATAAAATGCATATATCCTATGGATGCAGTTAGGTGAATTTTAAAATTATAAAAATCCCCCAAAGTTTCCCTCATATAACTTCTTAGTCACTCCCCATGATGTTCCTGCCCCAGGCCAATATGGATCTGATTTGTATGGCCATACATTATTTTTCCTGATTTAGAAGTTTATACAAATGGAAGTATACAGTATGTACTATTTGTTGTAGGATTTATTTTGCTCATATTTGAGCTTATCCATATTGTTTGGAACATCAGTAGTTTGTTCCATTTAATTGCTGAGTAGTATTTCATTGTAAAAACATATTTTGCTCTTTACTCAGTTATTTGTGTATGAATACATTGGTTATTTCCAGTTTATGGGTACTGTGAATAAAGTTATTATAAATATTCTTACATAAGTCTTTTTGTGAATACTTGTTTTCATTTCTCCTGGAGTGGAATTTCTGAGTTATAGGAAAACTGACAACTAGTTTTCCAAACTTGTTATAAGATTTCACACTCCCAATATTAAAGAGACCTTTGGTTATTTCACTACCTACCTAATATTGACATTATCCGTCTTCTAATTTCAGTCATTCTAGTATATGAAAAGTGGTATCACATTGTAGCTTTTTTTAATTTAATGACTAATGGTGTTTTATGTGCTCACTGATCTTTAATAAATCTCTAATTAAGATGTCTCTTTAAGGTTTTTGCCACTTTTATGTATCATTTTATTATTTGTAGAAGTTCCTTCTACAGACTCTGTATTGATCATGTATTACAAATATATTCCCCAAATGTATAATTTCAATTTTCTTTTTTTTTTTTTGGTACTGGAGATTGAACTCGGGGCACTCGACCACTGAGCCACATCCCCAGCCCTATTTTGTGTTTTATGTAGAGACAGGGTCTCACTGAGTTGCTTAGCGCCTCGTCATTGCTGAGGGTGGCTTTGAACTCGTGATTCTCCTGTCTCAGCCTCCCTAAATGCTGGGATTACAGGCTTGCGCCACCGTGCCCGGATTCAATTTTATTTTCTTGATGATATCTTTTGAAGAGCAAAATTTGAATGAAGTCTTATTTTTCAATTGTTTTCTTTTCTGGCCAGTGCACTTATGTCCTAAGAAATCTTTTCCTAACCAAAAGTGGCAAAGGATAAATAACTATTTTAAATAAACCTATGCCTATTTCCTTTCTCCCTTCCTCCTAAAATGTTCCTAGTTTTAGTAGGAAGTTACTGAGATATGCACTATTTTTGTAAGAAGGTAAAAAATAAGGATGTCTGAACATTTTGTGTGAAAAATGGCTTATCCCAGCAAGTTTACCAAACCTCAAAGGCCTAAAAGGGTATGAGTTACTTTAAAGACTAGGAAAAGAGACTAAGTTCTTTGAAAACATACTGACATCATCCATTCAGTCTGCTATAACTAAATACGTTAGACTAGGTTGTCTATCAACAACAAATTTATTGCTTACAGCTCTGTATACTGGGAAGTCTAAAATAAAGGCACCTGTCAATTTGGTGTCTAGGTGAGAGCTCACTCTAAGGTTCATAGATGGTGCCCTCTTACTACCCTCACTTGGTGGAAGGGACCAACAAGCTCTCCTGGGCACTAATCTCATTCACGAGAGTTTTATGATTTAATCACCAAGAACCCCACCTTTTTTTTTTTGGTACTGGAGATTGAACTCAGGGGCACTCGACCACTGAGCCACATCCCCAGCCCTATTTTGTGTTTTATGTTAAGACAGGTCACTGAGTTGCTTAGCACCTCGCCATTGCTGAGGCTGGCTTTGAACTCGAAATTCTCCTGTCTCAGCCTCCCTAAATGCTGGGATTACAGGCTTGTGCCACCGCGCGGGGCTCTCACTTCTTAATATTATCAAATTAGAGGTTAGTTTTCACCATGTGAATTTTGGGGTGACATACATTCAGACCATAGCACACACCCTTTCACTTCCACCAAAGATTGCATGGTCCATTATCAAAAATGTTGGTGCTCTGTATAAATTTATTTTAGATTGACATTTTATATTTAATAAGAGGAATGCGTTGAAAAACTTAAAGGTGGTAGTCAAAGAATCTAAACGAAAGCTGACAGTGTTTTAGAAAGGACAGGAGCTAGAGTAGCTGTGAGCATCAAGGTAGAAGATCAAATAGATAAATTTCCATAGGAATGAATGACCTCCAGATGTTTGTCTTTGTTTTACATCCCTGAAGCTCAACTTTCTAGAGGAAAGTATCAGAATGGCCTAATTTGGTCACAAGCCTAGTACTTTCAATAGGGAAGGATAGTTCTTCAAAGTAAAATTGGGGCACTACTACTATAAGGTGAGGGGATAGACTCTAGGCAGACAAAACAATATATGCCTATAAGAGTCTTTACAAGGCAGAACATTTTATCTTTTAACTTGTATTTGTTTCCTGTCTTGAGCATGATGAAATTGTTTATTCACTTATTTTTGAGTCTTCCCTCAAATAACTGGGCTAGTTTAAGTTAAATTACTGCCAAGGTCAGATCTGTGAAAGTAGATTATACCTAATTAGAGTTCATCCCAGGTTAGCTTCATTGTTGTCATGGTTTTAAATCTTGAAGTTGACCATGTATTTATTTATTCCTTCCTTCCTTCCCTCCCCCCAGGCATTTTAGTTATAAAGAATAATGGGTTGCATTGCAAAATACTGATGCAAGCAAATAACATATTTCAATCACATCCACCCCTTTGCCCTTTTTCACTCCCCTTCCATCCCCGTTCATTTTTCTAATAGTCTATTTACTACTTTCATGTCTTTTTTTAACCTCTTAGGTCCTACATGAGAACATGCAATACTTGACTTACTTTGCTTAACACTATGATCTCTAGTTTTATCCATTTTCCTGAAAATGACATATAATTTTGTTCTTTATGGTTGAATAATTCTCCAACGTGTGTGTTTGTGTGTATCACATTTTTCTAATTATTTAGAATTTATCTTCTCAACTGAGATGCAGAAACTCTGTGAAACCTAATATTAAGTGGGGGAAAGGCAAAAATACTAAATAAAATATAATTTGATCAAGGTTAGAAGTGAATTGGAAGTGATATAGACACAGGTTTTGTGCATTAGAGTCTCTTTTTTAGAAGTGGATTAAGAAGTTATATATCTTAATTTTGCTTCTACAAGTTAGATGTTTTCATATTGACGTGCCTACATTCAAGCTCATTTGGTCATTCATCACTCAGCAAGCACTGTTAGAGTTTGCCATGTACATTCATGGTGGCTGTTTGGAGGTCTGTAACAAGGAGATGATGAGGGAAGCTAATTCCCTACTATGTTATATAGATAATAAACTATCATAGGAGTGAAGTATAAAGGTTATTTTGTTCACTAATTTCTATTCTTTTGCTGTATGTGTCTAAAATGAAAATAATTGAATCCTGAAGCATTGGTGTTCTATCTTATTTCTCAGAAACCTCTCCTTTGATGACTTTTAGTTCTCTTCCTGGCTGTAGCTCATCTCTCTTTTTGGTGGTTATCACCTCTCTGTCTACTCCTCATTTAGCAGTCAATTTCCAGAGTCCTTGTTCTCTTATCATCTTTGTCTAATGCTTTCTCTGGCAGAATCTCATCTATTCTTTTGGCTGCTGTGACCATTTAAATGAAGATGAATCTCAAATGATTTTCACTAGCACTAACTTCTCTGTAAAACTCTTGGAAGTAGATATACACAATATCTACATATATGGATCTGGATGTCCAGCAGACATCTTAAACTTAATATGTCCTCAAGGCAAATGACTTTTTCACTGACTCCAAATCTATACTATCTCTTCTATATTTCCCCCTTTGGAATGTCCTGTTCTTGTCTTGCAACAGAATGCCCAACATAGGGCACAACTGAAAACATTAGACTGTGCAACGAAGGAGATAGTGCTTAAGTAAAAATGGGAGACTTTTTTTTTTTGTTTTTTTGTTTTGTTTTTAGTTGTAGGTGGACAGAATATCTTTATTTTATTTTTATGTGGTGCTGAGGATCGAACCTAGTGCCTCACTCTTCTAGGTGAGCACTCTACCACTGAGTCATAATCCCAGCCCCAACAGACATTCATTTTTAAAACAATACATACTTCAACACAATCCGAGTCTATAAGCATCTTGACTGTAGGTATTCTTGGCATCCACATAACTTGTGGATTCACAGTTATGTTATGATCAGCTTTTTCCCATTAATCATTACATGGAATCAGGGTTTCAGTGGTCCAAAGTGATTACAATTTTCTAAAGCCTTCCCTATCCCTATATCAGTACAATATGGCCAGGACAAAAATGAATGGAATTTCTGGAAGGTCAATTGTCCATAAGAGTTAAGGATGCATCATGATTCTTTAGGTGCTCATTTCTAGTGAGGACACACACTAGACAACATTCTTTAATCTGTTGTATAGGAACAACTTGAAGCCTCTGCCTTTGTCCCTGCCATCCAATATCTCCATGAACATTAAACCACAAGCCTTTGAAGAAAGTCTTGCCCCCTTAGTCTTGACAATCTTTCCCCAGCAGTCAGTTCCCTGTGCATAAGATGTTGGCTCCTCCTACTTGGCTGAAGGGTTAGAAGTCTGTGGGTCTGGGTAATCATGGAGTTCACTACAATGTGAGTGCTCTTGAGCTCATGGAGCAAACCTTAGACCCTCCTCTATGATGAAGTAGGGTGGTAAGTAGATTATGAGGCGCTGCACAGAAATGTTGAAGCCCTGGTATAGGCTCCAGATTCCATCAAACTTGGGGGATCTTCACTAGACAGTCTCTCAGGCCTTTGAATTCCTGCTCTGTTGGATTTCCCATTGTCCATCACCAGATGGGTTCTGAGGAAACCCTGGAGTAGATGAAGCAAGAATAGGTAGCTCTGTTTGCCCTGTTGGAGGCCACATTGCTAGCAAAATATCCCCAGAACTGCATGTGCTTGTCAACACTCCCAGGAACACCTGTATGTGCTTATCTGTGAAGGAAAATTTGAGGGCTTATGCAGTGAAATAACAGGTCATGTTGGCTAGGTTGCCCACCCAGAAGGGTAGGACACCTCCACTTCTCAGAGATGTGGATGACACAGACAGCCTGTGCATTTTTGTTGGCTGCTTACTGGTGTGTTGCATCTGATATAGCAGCTTGATTGCTCCATCATGTGACCATGACCTGGACATGGTAGTGTCAATAAAGCCGGCCAGAAGTCCTTGGTAAAGCAGATGGCCTGTTATGTCATGGTGACAGAGTGGGCAGCAGAACAGGCAGTTGAGTGGATGGACAGCCCAGCCAGCTCAGCCCTGCAGCCACCAGACCAAAAGGTTCATGCCTTTTTTATTCTTGATCTGGGTTAATGGCATCACCATTTTACCTGTCTCCCAACTTAGAAACCTTGGTGTTATTTTCACCCCCTTTCTCTCACCCCCCACCTGTAAGTCAGCTGCCAAATCTTGCTGCTTCTAATTTTAAAACATCATTTGATTTTGTATCTCCTACATTCTATGCTTTTGGCTTAAAATAGACATTCATTATATCTTCTTTGGTCTATTAATGCAACAGTACCATCATCTGTTCCTCTGATAACAGATTTTCCCCATCTATGTTCTCTATGCTGCCTGTAGTTAATGAAAACAAAGCCTTTGAAGTCATTTCCCCCATAAAAGCTTCAGTTGGCTCAATAAGCCTATGGGATTCAAACTCTATAGCTAAGCCAGAAAGCTCTTAACCCCTTGGCCTCAATCTATCTTTCTGCTCTGTTTTCTTCTCTACCTTCATGTTTTCTGCACACAATCTAGGTTCTGGTTGCTTCATATCTCACTATTTCCAATATATAACCTTGTACTTCCAGAGGTCTACACATATCTTCTTTAAGCTCTTTTCCTCTCCACTCTCATTTGCTTGAAAAATTTCTATACTTGCTAAAACCAAGTTTAAGCTCATCTCCTTAGTGAAGTCTTCCCAGGTTCTCCCAGGCTAATGGATATACTGTTCTTTTTGCTCCTAGAGAACTTTACATTTGCTACAGACTTTACAATGTTTTTATTAACTTTCCTGTTTACACATTTGAATTTCATAGTATACTATAAGCTTTTATAGTAAAATGATTATGAGCAAAAAGTTGTTTGATAAACATTGGTGAGTGAATGCAATGCTGCTTTTCTTCTGAGACAATTTTGATATCATTCTCTTCCTTTTTTTCTCCTTTCTTTCTATTATAGCCTTAATATAGTCAACTTAAACTTAAGATTTTCATAGCTTCTAAGCTGACAAGCTAGAATAACACTGTTCAGTAATGTAGCCACTACTTACCTGTAGCCACATTGAATAATTGAAATTCAGCTACTAGAAATGGAAATGACCTGCAAGTGGATAATACACATAAATACACACTACATTTGAAGACAGTATAAAAACAGTAACATAAAAGTCTCAATACTTTTTTATATTACTCACATGTTGAAATATTTTGGATCCACTGAGCTAAAAATGTGCTATTAAAATGAATTTCACCGCTTTGTTTTTAGATGTAGCTCCTAGAATATTTAAAAATTATATATATATGTTATGCATTTTATTTCCATTAAACATTGCTGCTACCTTTCAGTTTATCCTGTAGGCCACTTCTTGGTAATAATTCTGTCTTGTTTTTCTGAATGCTTACAGTGCTAAACAGAATTTTCAGGGGGTGGGAAAGTGGGGGTAGTAAAAATGTTTTTTGTCAACTGGTAACTGCTGGACTGACTTTCCCAAAAGATCCTTTTTTTTAAAAATCATGTTACTAGCCAAGTTGAATAATACAATTTTTCTACTGTCAAATGCATCAAGGTAAGATTGTTATCTCTTGCTCCCCAGGTCTTCAATAATATTGTCATACTTGACTCATCCAGCCTTATCTTTTACTCTATCCTAAGTAGCATCCTTGTGTTATTTTCCAAGCTTCTCAAGGTGTTTGTTTTTGTGCATGCTGCTCTTCCTAATATTTCTCTTCCTAGCCCCTGTCTAAATCAAATCAGTCATCCGAATATGGCTCATAAGTTCCACCCCTCACATGATGTTTTTTGTTTATTGGAACTCACCCTGATATCTCCCTGGTGATCTGTTAGATCTGTGCAGTTTAAGCTCTAATTTTTTTCAAATACCGAGCATCTTCACTGCCATATCTATTCCATTTAATTTCACAAACATTCTTGAGCCTCTGTGTCAAGAACTGGGGTAGGTAGACATATGGATCATCTTTAGGCAGGGAAAAGGCTACAAAATGGCCTTACAAGAGTATAAGACTCAGACTTCTGTTCATTGCCTGTCTTAGCATCTTTCTCACCATAGGCAAAGGCCATACTTACTCTGCTTACATAAGCCCCATATTAGAAATTGCTAATAAGCCACAATATGTTGAATCATTCAAAATGCCTCACCAAGAATCCAAACCTAGTAAGCCAGAATTAGGGAGCTCTGGGTTATATCTTCTTTCCATAGTCTTCTTTTTCTTGCATTAAAGCTCAGTGTTTATACTGATTTTTGTTAAAATACATTTGGCTTCTTGGTCACACTTTCCCCTTTTCGTGAAATGGCTTATTTCCAGGTGTTTTAGATTATGGAGACAGGCTGCTTTGGATTTAAATCTCAGCTCTTCCACTGGGCAGCTCTTGTAACCTGGGCAAGTTACCTGAGTCCTCTCTCTTTTGCCTTTCTCAACTGAGACTAACATGCTTTTTTTTTTGTGGCGCTGGGGATCAAATATGAATGAGTGAATAGAGGATGGCATAATCACTCAATAAATGTTAACCTTCAATGCGTGTCACTACTAAATTACTTCCCCTAAAATATAAGAAACTGTTTTTTCTATTTCATTCCATGCGAGTCTGTAGCTTCTAGAATAGTGCCTGTTTCAAAATAGCAGAATGAATAAATAAATACATTTAATCACTGCTATTTCTGCATTTGCAACGTGTGTCAGCAAAATCAAAGGCAAGGAAACAAGTGAAAGTCGCCTCCTTAGAAGAGTTCTTCCATTACCAGGTCACCGAGGTTCTCAGCGACAATCACATTTCAAAAGAGGGAAAACACACCTAGGATAGTGCCAGATACCTTTCGAGATTCACCTTGGGCAAAATTCCTTCGGCAGAAAGACCTGGCTGGCCGGGTTCGCAGGCAGCTCGCGCATGCGCATGCGCAGCGCGTCCGGAGCCCGGGTTCCTTCCTACGCGCCACCCGGAAGCCTTGGCTCGTCCCGCTCCCCCTCCCCCTCCCCGGCCGCTCGGGCGGAGCGTGCGGGCCGGCGGGGCGAGGAGGCGGGACACGTCGGCGCTGCCACCGCCGCCGCCCCTCCTGCTGTTCCAGCTGCCGCTGCCGCCGCCGCTTCCTGGGCTGAGTCCGCCCGCGGTCCCAGCGGCGCCAGGTGCGTTCACCCTGCCCAGCTTCTGCCAGCGTCCGCTGCCGCCGTAGCTGCCCCTGGTTCCCCGCCCTGCTTCCGAGATGGCGACGCGCTCCTGCCGGGAGAAGGCTCAGAAGCTAAACGAGCAGCACCAGCTCATCCTGTCCAAACTGCTGAGGGAGGAGGACAACAAGTACTGCGCCGACTGCGAGGCCAAAGGTAGCGCAGACGGCGCCGCCGCCCTGTCGGGGCCTCCTGCGACCGGTGACCTTCCCGCAGCCGCTGCGCCTCGGCTGAGCTGCCGGCCCGGCCCTGAAGCGAGGGCTGATAGATGGGTGGGCGCGGGGCTCCTGGTGACCGTCGCCTCCGCCAGGGGCGAAGGCGAGGTCAGGCCCGCTGGCCGGTGGGTGTCCTCGGCCTCTACTCTTTACGTCTCGGTGCTTCCACCCTCCAGTGGGCTAGGGCTTGGGAGCGCGGAACACGGCGTCGGCCTGGGTAGTGCTTAGGGTTAAAGAATTGCCCTGCTGCCTTTGCTCACAGCTGCCTCTGTGGGTGGGGCCGCCCTTAGGTCTTGGCCTTCTCTTCGACCCTCCAGAGTGACCACGTCCTCCTATTTGGGAGCTCCATTGCTCTTTCTCCTAGATGGAGCCTACCTGCTTGCCCATCTGACAGCTCTTGTACAGGGTTCTTGCTTCTGTTTCCCTAAAAAGGGTATGAGTGTCCTTTTTGGTGGATAGCTGGGGAAGGATCATAATAGTAGTATTGCTTTTCAGTTTGGCTATTAGCCAGAATGAAGAGGAATTTCATTACATGTCTTTTGGACAGTGGTCTTATGAATCCTGAAAATTTTAGTGGTTAGATTCTCTCAAACCAGCTATTTTGGGAGAATATGTGGACACTGGATTGTCAACCTCTTATACGTTGAAGGTGCATTTTAAAGAACTAGAGATGGAAAAGACCTAATTTTAGTTTATTCAGTTGGAGGGCTTCTGCCTGAGCCTTTGAAATAGATACACTATTTTTAGCTGATAGGTTTTGTGTTTGGAGATTTGATTTATACTTAAAGTCTTGTAAGTAATCTCATGGGGGAAATTGTTTCAGATTTTAACCAAACCTCTCATGTAGTTAGAAAAAGATGTTAATTGTAAGTTGGTTTATTTAATTATTCAGTGAGAAATAGGTAGTTCTTTGAAGCAGGAGACAGTCTTTGGGAATGTTGTTTAAGATTTCTGCATTATTTAACCTAGAGTTTTCTTGAAGATTGTTCTTTATCAATACTAAATAAAAAAGTCACTGTCAGTAGACTGATAATATTTGGTCAAGCTGAGTCACACAGCATCAGCAAGTTACCTCATTGTCATAACAGGTATTAGATTATTGTAAGAATCAGGTAGGTGGGAATAATGTAACTAGATCATTTTATGAAGCACATTCAATATCTTAGTAACTTGATTGAATCAACCTTATATTTATCCCATGTGACTTCTAGGTATTGAGTTAAAAAAATTATATGCCTGATTTTTTTTCATAATATTTGCTTAATGCTTGATTTTTTGTGTGGTTATTTGGTAATATTCTACTGTATTGAGGCTCAGTTGCTTGCTTTTCACTGTACTAGTAAAACACTCAAGTATAGACTAAGAGATCAGAAAATCAAAGGAACTGAAGTTACAGAGTCGTATTTTGTCGTTTTGGGTAATAACATGCTTATGTAGAGATATTGGTAAATGTTTAGTAACAATTGAATAATAACAGCTTCAGCAGTTAACTTTTATGTATAGAAATAATTTTAGAATAATTTTTATTCAAATTTCTTTCTACAAAAAGGTACTTTATAAAACCAGATTGCTACTAATGTTTCATAAAAGTAATTTTATGGGCTTTTTTTCAAAGCCTTTATTAATCATACATATTAACATATTTTCATTTACTTTTTTGGACTGGAGGGAAGAAAATTATGTGCTACTTTTTTTTTTTTGTTGTTACTAGGGATTGAACCCAGGGGTGCTTAAACACTAAACCACATTCCCAGCCCTTTTTATTTATTTTTTTGAGAAGGGTCTCCCTCAGTTGCATAGGGCCTCTCTAAGTTGCTGAGACTGACTCTGAACTTGAGATTCTCCTGCCTCAGCCTCCTGAGCTGCTGTCATTACAGGTGTGTGCCACTGCACTTGGCCTGTACTTCTTAAATTAGGATAAAAAGTTTTATTTCTGACATGAAGAGTAGGAAACATTTGTTCACTATGTTTATTGCCATTAAAGTCAATAGGAAAAAGTTGAGCGAGTGTGTGTCTTTTTAATTTTGGCTTTGTTTGGTTATTTGTTTTTTGGTTTATTTGTTTTTGAGAAGTAGAGGAAATTAGAGAGTAGTACCAAGGGTTCACCGATGCAGAGTTCATAGCATGAAGTCTGCAGTCATGATTTAGTAGAAAAATTTTTTTCGTTGTTGCTACTAAGTCTAGAATAATGTTAAAATGATCTTGTAAATTATTTTATTGTTTGATCTTGATCAGGAAAAAAATTCAAAAATATGTATACTTGTAATTAAACTCAATTTTATAGTTGAAAATGTGCATTTTATACTGAATTTTATACTTGAAAATTTGACATAATTGGAATTGATAGATTTAAATATATATATTTAAAAATTTTTTTTTAGTTGTAGATGAATGCAGTACCCTTATTTATTTTATGTGGTACTGAGGATCAAGCCCAGTGCCTCACATGTGTGAGGCAAGTGCTCTACCACTAAGCCATAACCCTAGCACATAAATATATTTTTGTAAAGTTTTTTGCATCTTCGATTTGGTTGGGCCCCAATATGGAGCCCTCTTACAGTAGAATTATTGACTTGTTACATAATTTTGGATCTATTATTATATATGTAGGTGAAATAGTAAATGTAGGTAGTAAAATTCTGATTTTTTTAAATGTTTTCCTAGAGTTCTGAGCTGATTAATTCATGTACTATAAAAAGAAGCTGTATTCAAATAAGTAAAGAATCTTTTGTGGCTAACTTTGTTTTTTAAAAAAATTTATTCTACTTAGTTATACATGACAGCAGAATGCATTTTGATTCATTGTACACAAATGGAGCACAACTTTTCATTTCTCTGGTTGTACATGATGTAGAATCACACCATATGTGCAGTCATACATGAACTGAGGACAATGATGTCCTAAAATGATGTCTAAAACACTTTCTAGTGGTCTTATTTCACAGCTCAGGTATTAAGAGGTCTCATTCACTATATGTATTGATGTTTTCCTCACTAATGAATTGCATCAAGCTTTTCATGAATCTTGAAGCTATTTCTTAGTTAACTCAATTTTCTTTCTTTCAAAGAAAGAAATCCTCTGCTGGTCTTGAGAACATGTACACAAACAAAAGCCTAGGGTTTGAGATTGTCAAACCTATTCTGTTACTTTATAGCAGTTGGCAGAGGTATGTCAATTGGATTTTGACATTTTCTCACTGAGTCACCAGTTTATTTACTGTATTGACAGTATTTAGGAATGAAGGAGAAAAGGATAGCATAAGTGCCAGTTTCCTGCTAGTGATCCTGCATTTACCAGATGTGTTGAGTAACTGGAGAATAAGAACAGGCAGATGGAGCTTGACTTCTCCCCAGCTGCATTCCTGACTGTGGGAGTTTTAAAGGCACTCCGTGGGAGTTTTAAAGGCATTCTGCGGTTATTAGTTAGTGGTAGTATGTGATTGATGGTGAGGACTGAGAGAGCCCCTCACCAACATGAAATTTAGTTTTCAGAATCTAAAGCTTCATCCATGGACAATCATGAATATTAATTTCTTGTCCAATTTTGGGGTGGTCAGACATATAAGGTTTTTGAATCCTAGAGATCATTTTGTTTAGACTGTCTGGTATTGAGCAGTTAAGCTCTTTGCTGAGATCACTGATTTCTTCCTTCCGTAGATCTTGACTTGAGGACAGTTTGTTAAGTACTGTATTAAAGGGCACATTTCTGAGACCTGAAAGAGTTTGGTGGTGAGTGTATATTTGTAAAATAATTTTAAAATATTGTGCTAAGTGGTATACTAGTTGTTGTAAAAAGTACCCCCATCCTGTTTATTTCTCTGTTCTCGCATACCCTGACTCTTGCCCATTGTTTTTCTTCATAGTTTCCAGAAGGCTGCCTCAAGGCCTTTGCACATGCTCTTCCTCTCTGATAATACTTTTTTTTGTCTGATCTGCTTTTGTTGATCTTCAATTTTTGCTTAAATGTCTTTTCAAAGAACAGAATTCCCTTTGCTTCTTTCACCTTAGGTTAGGCTTCCATTTTATATATATGAGACATCGTCCTGAATCTTATTACACTTCACAATTATAATTAAACATTATTGAGGTAATTACTGAATTTTCCATATCTCTGTTGGATTATAGCTGCAAAAAAGAAAAAAGTCTTGTTTATCTTGCTTAGGGTAGTTTCTTTAGTCTTCAACACAGTGTGTGACATGTGGAATGTGTGACAGGTGGAACGTAATTATAACTCATCAAATATCTTTTGAATAAATGAATGTGTGAATGAGCACAGAGCCAGTGGCAACAAAGGGAGTGTTTGAAAGGAAGTACACCTGTGAAAGGGAATGGCATTTGAAGTAACCCTGTTAGGAGTCACAGAAATCTTATGTGATCTAGGTTCTGAAGGTGGAGTGAAATTTCACCAGCTAGAGAAGGAATTAAATGATACAGTTGGACACACAAAAGTATAGGCTTAAGAAAGGTAAAAGAGGTTTCGTATGGCCCTTTTATGGTAAAGTTGTCTTTGAATATACTCATATTTGGTTCTGGCAGGTCAGAGGAAGAATTGGAATAGTGAAAGATTGCAGGCAAGTCACCAAGTAAGGTGGTGTTTAATAGTAGTCCAAGGAATAGGAAACAGGACCTGAACTCATGTGATGTCAGTCTGTCAGTCAGGGTGTGGAACAGGAAACAGATATACTTTAGCTAAAAGAGATTTAAAGAATCAGGTAGTTACAAAATCATTAGGAGAACTGCAGGAGGAAAAGTTACGGAGTCCCTGACTGCTGGACCTCTGCTTTCAAGGTCGCACATATTGCCACTGCACCCATTGTCCCAGTACCTTGACAGCTTCTCATCCAAAAATGGTGAGCTGATGGGTGAAAAAGGACTATGGTTGCTTTAAGTACTTGACTACTATAGTATTGTCATTTTTGTCAGTATGGCCTGTGTCACACTTATGCTTTCTATGTGCAAATAATTGACAGAACCTAATTGATTCCAACAGCTTGCCTTCTAGGGTGTCTTTTAGCTTTCTAACCTCTTCAAAAAGTAGATGTGTGTAGAGACTGATTGTGAGAATCAGTCCTAAAATATACCACAGGCAGTGAGAATAGACAAATTTTTTTTCATTGCATTCCTTATTTTAGAGTTGTTATATGAACGTATTTTAAATTCTTAATTAAAAATAAGTTTACCTCAAGGAACTGATGTTTATGATGTTGATGCTTACCATTTAAATATATAAACAAAAGTCTGATTATAATTCATCTCAAGAAATTTGTCATTCTAAAAGTTCCCACAAAATGTAAACTTTAGCTGATGGATCTATTCTTGTAATTCTGACTATGTTGAGGTTTTCTCTGAAGACTGTGTGCAGAGAGCCCTGGTGTCAGAGCTAGAATGGAAACTGCTGGTCTCTCTCTGACTTACAGTTTAAAACTTGGGTTTTATGTTGTTCTCCTTTGTCTTCTAATTATTCTTCATCTTTTTTTTTTAAGATTATAATATTCTTTCATTACTTGACATTAGTAAGTAAGGAGATTTATATCTCCTTAATTCTTCTGTATGAGATATACATAACTGTTCAAATCATTGTGACTTGAACCCATGATTTTGTTAAGGCAAAGTAAAATATTTGATATTCTAATTATGTAACTACAAACTCAAATCTTTTTATTATTGCTAATGATACTACTATTGTTTTTTTCACTGGATAGAACCAATCCATTTTCTTTGCTTTTTTCAATTTTCTCAATGAGAGAAGATCAAAGAAACTTGGAGGTCATTTATTTAAGTTGTATAACTATTATGAGAGGTGTTGACTGCCTTATATTCTGACCACTCTGAAGGGTTTGATTTAACATACTTTTGTTGGTAAATCAGTATGTTCTGTATTGTATTAATTTTCTGTTGTTAAAACAACCTGAGGCTGTATACTTTATATAAAAAAAAGAGATTTATTTACCTCAGTTTTGGAGGCTGAGAGTTCCAACAGCATGGTGCTGGCTCTGATGGGGACCCCTTGGCTGTATCACATTATGGTGGGTATGCATGTGAAAGGGAGAGATTAAATGGTAAAACATTAAGTCAGAGAGTAGGAGGGGCCAGTCTCACTAATTCTCCAAGGAACTAAGGAGAATTCCATAAAAACTATCTTAAACCCTTCTGAGGGCAGTGCCCCAGATGACCTGACCACCTTCCAATAGAGTTCACTTCTTTAAGATCCTATCACCTCTCATCACCGCATCAAAAACCAAGTTTGCAGCTGAATCCCTGGGAAACAAATCACATCCAAACCATAGCATAGCCTTATAAAAATTAAGTACCATGTTAGATGCTGTTGTATGTGTAAAAAAGTTTTAAGTGTGGTCCACAAGTCATTAACAGATCTCAGTAGACATGAAACATAACATGAAACATAACCTATAACAACAGTTATAAGTTAACTTCACATCTATGGTAGATTCATTAGAAGATTCATTAGAAGTTTAGAGAAGAAATAGATGTCTATGGGATAGAGAGTTAAAAGTAATAACATTACTTATATGTGCATCAATCATATATTACTTTTTTCTTGCAGGGGATACTGTGAATACATATATTGTTCTCAAAATAACCTTTTGAGGTGGGTGCTACTATTATTCTATTTTACTGATTAGGAAATAGGCACAGGGTTAAACTCTCAATGTTACATAGCTAGAAAGTGGTAGATCAGGAATTTTTTTATTATAAAATGGTTGACTTTTATATTTCAGGCCCCTTTCTAGGAGGTGGGGATTAAAGCAGGGAACAGGTCAAGAGCTGTGCTGTAAAGGATCTACTAATTTATTGGTGTGCAGAAAGGAGTTAACATACTAGGCCTACAAGGTTGGGCCTTGACTGACATCTGGGAACTTGAATTTGAGGATGGTCCTTCCACCCTAATAAGAGTCTCTCTTTGTACCTACACTTTTTGCATAGATAATGTGATTTTTGCTGAATATCTTTTTCTTTTTTTTTCTTTTTGGGAATGTGGAATTTGCATATGTGCTAGTTCTATTTGACCTCCTGATAAAAGTTTAGGCACTGAGTCTCTTGGTTGGGAGTACTTCACATGTGTTGCCACAACTCACTGCTGAGAGAATTAAGTATGTCTAGTGCAATCCTACTGGAAGAGAACAATTGGATGCTTGCTTCTGATTTCTCCTGGACTTTGCTCCATATTCCTGTTTCCTTTGTTGATTGTGCTTGGTATCTTTTTGTTGCAATAAATCATTACCAGGTGTATAACTATGTGTTGAGTCTTCTGAATCCTCTTAGCAAATCGCTGAACCTAAGGGTGGTCTTGGGGACCTCCCAACATTATATATTTTCTTCCTTTATTGTCCAGGACATGTTGAAGTCTCATCATATCTTGGCTGGCTCTGGAACCTAGCCTACTCATAAGGGTACAACCTAGAGGAGCAGTTTTGAATAGTAGAGGCTTTACCTACTTTTCTGAAATGAAATAGGAGTGGAAATCTGAACTATAGAGTAAGATTTGGAGACCCAAGAATTCTGGTACAAGAGCCTATACTATTAACCATATCTGCTGCAATGCTAGATAGAAAATAATTTTTGTTGTAGAAAGTTTGTGATGTAAGATATTGTTTTGGACTTATCTCTTCATATTAACTTAAAATATTTCCAGAGAGAAATTGCCAAATGTGTTCACATATGTGTTTGCATATGTGCTCATGCCTGACCCATATGCAAATTCCAGACTCCCAGAAAGCAGGTATTCAGCAAAAATCACCTTGTTTATGCAAATAGTTAGGCACAATGAGAGACTCATTGCTTGCGACATTGCCAAGTGTGTTCAAACGTGAAAAATGTCTTTCTTTAAATTTATCTCTGCATTTAATAGGAGAACCACCATAACTTCAAAATACCAGTTTAAACAAATAAGAATTTTTGTCTGACCATTAAACTTTATTTTATAAATTGAGTCTGTAGACAAATGCTTGAATGTTTAATTTCTGTCTTCCATATAACTTTTTTTTGTTGTTTCTGTTATGACCTTAGGGTTAGGTACTGGTCATTTACCTGGGCTTTTTAAAACTATAGAAACAGCATGATAGAAATGAGAAAGCACTGGCCTGGTTTAAGTGGGTAAAATTAGGTTTGAGTTGAAGCTTTGCCTCTGACTTGCTTAGTGATCAGTTGTCCCTGTCTTTTTTGATCCTTACTGCAGTTATTTATTTTAACTCTGTTGTGTTCTGTGCTCTTTCTTGAATCATATACCTTGTGTCACATCTTTGCTAGTATTTACTGTAATTGTAATTTAAAAATTCTGCTATTGAGGGGTTTATATTTTGAGGTCTTAATTGAAATGTAAGTAATGATCAATCCTTTATACATTTTTAAGTTTTTCACTGATGATTTCGGTCTTACTATGCAAATTTACCTGGTATTATTTTTAATTACCTCAAGCCATTTTATATAACTCACAGAAATGTTCCTTGCAGATCGAAGAGGCCTTCTGCTTGAAACTTTTCCACTGTAATGCTTTCTTGAAGTAATGAGTAAAATCAGAGAAATTTCCTCACTTAAAGTTGACTAATAAAGCCAAGACCCCCTTTTATTCACTGTTTTTAAGAAAAAACCTATAGGTATATTAAATTTTTTTTTTAAATTTTGTTGTAGTTGTAGATGGACACAATATCTTTATTTATTTATTTATTTTTATGTGGTGCTGAGGATTGAACCCAGTGCCTCACGCATGCAAGGCAAGCACTCTACCACTGAGCCACAATCCCAGCCCCGGTATATTAAATTTTTGATCTCCTGTTGTATATTTATCAGTGCCAGCAGTTTCTACTTGTGCTGTTAGGTAGAGCCATGTTTAAGTAACATTCAGCTATATTACCACATAGAAATGATTTTAGAATTACTTCACTTAAACCTTAGAGGTATTGGAAACATGCTGATTTTATGTTCACATATATTTTGAGTAGAACATGTGAGGACTTAAGTGCCCAAAAGGAAGACTACTTTCTAGTAGTCTTCATACTGCTTCCCTCTACTTCCTTAACAATTTCTGGTCTACATTTCACAAGAGATCTAAGTGATTACTTCAGCAGTGATTTATGATAGACCTTTAGATATCTGTCATTGGTCTTTTGTGAAGAGTGCATTTAAAGGACCAGTGAAAAATTCAAATTGAAACTTTAAAGAATTTGGTGAGAAATCATACTTTGTCTTCCAATATAAAAAATTTATAAAATTATGATTTAGTCTAGATGTTACTTGATTCATGCGTTTCTACTCCTGAAAGTTGCTTTTGGTGTCACATAGTGGTTGTGCATGAAGCCAGTAAGCTAGCAGAGTTAATGTTTACTGAAGCAAAGTGATCATCACTGTTATATTCATTTCTTATTGCTGTTATAAACATTTTCCATAAGTTTTGTAGCTTAAAACAATACCAGTTTACTACTTACAGTTCTGGAATTCAGAGTCCAAAATGAGTCTGACTGAGCTAAAAGCAATGTGTTCACAAGCCTGTGCTTCTTCTGGAGGATCTATGTAGGACTCTCTTTCCTTACCTTTTCCAGCTTCTAGAGACCAACTGCCTTCCTTGGCTTGTGGCTCTTTTATTTATCTTCAAAGTGTGTCATCTTTCGTTCCCTATTCTCCCCTATCTTTCATCATAATATTTTTTTTCTGGCACTTTTAAGGACTCTTGTGATCACTTTGGGTTTACCTAGATGATCTAAGATAATACTGCCATCAGTGTCCTGAATTCATTCCCAGTGATTATAGGGATTAGAACATGAACATCTTAGGGCTGTTGTTCTGCCTACCACAGGTGATAAAAACGGTATCTCGAACTTAGAATTTTAATTTTTTTTTTTTGAGATAGTGTTGCTCAGGCTGGCCTTGAGCTTGTGATCCTTTTACCTCAACCTCCTGAGTAGCAGCTGGGACTACAGGTGTGTACCACTGTGCATGGCTTTTAAACTTATATTTTTATTAAAGGTACCTGCTTTGGATATATTTAAGGAGGCATAGGATAGGAATGAATATAATTTTAACTGGGTATTCTAATAGGAATTACTTAAAAATCTATGCATGCTAGCATCATTTACTAGTAGTCTCTTTGCAGTATGATCCTTTATGTAGAAAACCCAATAAATCTATTTAAAAAAACCTTTTAGAACAAATAATTGAGTTTGTCAAGGTTGTAGAAATCAAGGTGAATGTAGAAATACTATTTCTATACACTAACAATAATTGGAAGTTAAATAAAAATTGGCATTGACAATAGCATAAAATATAAAAACTTATGGGTAAATTTAGCAAAGTATGTGTAAGATCTGTATGCTGAAAACTACAAAAGATTCCTTAGAGGAAATTAAAGAGTCCCTAAAGAAATGGAGAGATATACCATGTTCATGGATTAGAAGACTCAAAAATTTAAAGATGTCAATTCTCTCTAAATGAATCTCTGGATTCAGTATGATCTAGTCAAAATCTTAGAATACTTTTGTTGTGTTTCATCAATTGATAAGTTGATTCTATATTTTTTACTGAAATGTGAAGAACACCCCTGCAACATCAAAACAATTTGGAAAAGGAATATTTGAGGTCTTATGGAAACTGACTTCTGTAATTATTAAAAAACTACAGTTATCAAGACAGTGTGGTGTTGGTTTAAAGACAGGTGCAGATCAGTGGTAATCTAGAAATAGACTCACATATATGGTCATTTATATAAACAGAAGTACCAAGGTAATTCAGTGAGGGAAAGGTTAATATTTTCAACAACTGACTGTACCTTGAATCTTACCTCAGACCATATACAAAAGTTAATTTGAAATGAATTGCTAAAACTATAAAACTTTTAGAAAAGAAACTGAGAGAGAATTTTTGGGACCTTGAATTTGCCAAGTTTTTTTTGGGATAGGACACAAATTTGCATTTCATAAATATACAACTGTGAAAATGGACTTAATCAAAATTAGAAACTTTTGCTTTTTAAAAGTGTTTTAGTTAGATTTTTACTCTTACAACCAAAAACCTGATAAGAACAGTTTTAGAAGAGGAAAAGTTTGTTTTGGGGCTCATGGTTTCAGTGGTCTTAGTCCGTAGACAGCTGGCTCAATACCTCAAGGTTGGAGGTGAGGCAGAACATTATGGTGAAAGTGTGAAGGAAGAAAGTGGCTCAGAGCATGATCAGAAAGCAGAGAGGGACTAAGCTTAGTTCACAGAATATATACCCCAAAGGCATGCCCCCAGTGACTCACCTCCTCCAGCCACACTACCTGCCTACAGTTACTATCCAGATAATCCCTATCAGTGGATTAATGTACTGATTAGGATAAGGCTCTTCTAAGCTAGTCCTTTCACCTCTAAGCTCTCTTGCATTGTTTCATACATGAGCATTTGGGGGACGCCTAATACTACACTATAACAAAAATACACTTAAGAAAATGAAAAGGAAAATCATGGACTGGGATAAAATATATCTGATAAGGACTTTTGTTCAGAATATATATAAATAAATATTGTAACTCAATAAAAAATAAAATTTGTACTTAGGTGTTTGTAATAGCTTTATTTATAATAGCCACAGAGTGGAAATAATCCCAATATCCACATACCCCTCACTTGAATGAAGAAAGTGGCACATCCATATAATGGAATGATACTTTGCAATATACAAGAATGAACAGTAACAAGGGTGTCTTTTGGTGGGGGGGGGGTAGGTACTGAGGATTGAACTTGGGCACCTGGCCACTGAGCCACATCCTTGCTTTATACCCTAACAGGTGAAAAAAACTAAATGAACTAAACAACAACAACAACAACAAAACAAACAAAAACCCAAACATTCTTCTTAAATCTGTTAGAGAAATGAGGCAACAGAGCAAACTGCTGTCCCCCAAATTGGTTAGATAGGAATACAGAGAATCATAATTTACTGGAACAGAAACCCAAGAGCAGAAACTGGTAGTAAGGAAAATCTAAACTGTAACTATAAATTAGTAAGGTTTCCAGCAGTAGGAGGGGAAAAGGAACCATTTTGAAATACTGTACACTAGAACACTCAATTCTTAACAAGGTGTGCCTTCAGGCGGAGTTACTTAACCAGAATTTAACCTTGTCAGGGTTTTAGACATTAGAGCCTAGTTTAACTGACCTGTGGAGAGGGAAATACTCAACGCCAGTCTACTCTAGTCATCCTGTCTCACCAATGAAGGTGGGTAGAAAACTAGGAAGCACTTATAAAGTTTATAGACAAGACATATAAGGCTCACTGAAAGGCTTAGACCTAGTCATAGGACTACAAAATATCCTCTCCCCCAACATTTTACCACCACATTACTGAAGTTCTACTTCTAGCAGTTCCTTTTATACCATGTCTGGATATCAAGAAAAAAAAATGACAAGACATAATAAACTGGAAAAAAAAAAGTTGAGGTTCTTATTTTAAATTTTATAATGAAAATATTTTCAAAATATCTGAAGTATGGTAATAGGTTGTTGTTCTGCACTTTTCGGGGATCTAAAATGTAAATGGAAAACAAGTAACAATATTTTCATGTGTTTAAATCAATGTATGTATAAAACATAAATGGCTAGATCACTATATGTTCATATTGAATAAGATTACATTATATATAACATATATACACACATGTATTTATTTATTTATTTATTTTTGGGGGTACAGGGGATTGAACTTGGGTGCTCGATCACTGAGCCACATCCCCAGCCCTATTTTGTGTTTTATGTAGAGACAGGGTATCACTGAGTCGCTTAGCAACTCATCATTGCTGAGGCTAGCTTTGAACTCGTGAGTCTGTCTCAGCCTTCTGAAGTGCTGAGATTACAGACGTGCGCCACTACACCCAGCTTTACATAATATTTTTGGTGGGGGCACTGGAATTGAACTCAGGGGCACTCTACCACTAAGCCACATACTCAGCTCTGTTTCATATTTTATTTAGAGACAGGGTCTCACTGAATCACTTAGCACTTTGCTTTTGCTGAGACTGGCTTTGAACTTGAGATCCTCCTGTCTCAACCTCTCCAGCCGCTAGGATTACAGGTGTACGCTATCCCACTGGGGCAAGATTACATAATCTTGACTAAATATTTTAAAGTTTCGAGTTTTCGTAGAGCAGAATGTCAGTTCCAAATAATATTTACCAGAGTTAAGGAACATATTTTTATATCAGTCCCGTTCATCTCAGCTTTAATCTTTTATATACCTTAACTAATCACAAATTATTTTTAGAATTCACACCAGTTAACAGCATTATACTGATGGCAAATAATTGATATTTCATATGGGTATATTTCCCAAAAAATATTTTAAAATGTAGTAGTTGATATCTTCTAATTTTACTTCTCTATCATCTCATTTTCTAAGAAGATATTGAAAATAATTGCAATAAACTATTAAAATACACCAGAACCTCTATTGTTAATCATTATCTTGGATTTTGTCTCCAGAGTATTTAAGGAAATACAGGCTACCATCCATATCAGTGGGTTCTGCATACATGGATTCAATCAATTGTAAATTGAAAGTATTTGGAAAAAAAATTGGTGTCTGTACTAAACATACAGATTTTTATTGTCATTATTCCCTAAACAATACAGTATAATTACATATCATTTACATTAAGTTAAATATTATAATTTAGAGATCTAGATTTCAAGGTATGTCTAAGTATGATGCCATTACCATTCATACTCCATAGATTTTTAATGTCTTTGGGGGTGTTGGAACCAGTGACCTATGCATATTGAGGGACAACTATATATATTTTATACATAACTTTTTGAGTAAGGTACAATTGCTATTTGCCATACAAATTGAAGTTAATGTAAGTTATGTGAATACTGACTTAAAAGCTTTCTATATTAATTAGGCCTTTCCATTGCAGGGGATAAGGGGGCATTCATGTTTTTGTTTTGTTTTGTTATATTTTGTTTTTTGTTTTGTTTTATCAGGAGGAGGGAGGCTTGCTTCATAGGACTCAGCCCTTGAACCTCTTCTCTCTTGTGTTTGTATTCACTCCATTGCCAGTATCATCCAGTATCCTGTTTTTAGCTGTCATGCTTGCGTTTACTCTGTGGCTCCCAGATGTATATCTTCAGTCTATAAGATCTCTTCCCAAGGGGCTGGGATTGTGGCTCAGTAGTAGAGCGCTTGCCTTGCATGCGTGAGGCACTGGGTTCGATTCTCAGCACCACATAAAAATAAATAAAGATATTGTGTCCATCTACAACTAAAAAAAAAAATTAAAAAAAAAAAAAAAAGATCTCTTCCCAAAACCCTACTGGTATAAGCTTGCAGTATTCATTTGTTCAGTAGCTCAAAACTAACATGTCATTACTAAAAATTTGATCTTCTTCCTCTAAGGCTGAACTGGATCTTTGACCTTCTTTAAGTTTGCTCCTCTGCCATTTCTCATTTTGCTCTGCCCTTTTCTTCATGCCAGAAACTTTGGAATTGTCTCCATTGTTGACTTAACTAGTTTTATGATTGGTCTTCTGTGATTTGGTCTAATATAGCTGATAGAATGATCTTTTAAAAGTTAAGTCATATCAATCATATCTTGTCTTTGCTCTGCTTAAAACTCTTCATCGTTTTTTCTGCCAGTATAAAAACCAAAGCCTTACTAAGGTCTGTAGTCTTATCTTTACTCTTGAATGTACCAGTCATGCCCCTGCCTCAGAGCTTTACACTTGCCTTTCCCATGCATGGCATATTCTTCTTCCACACATGCATATAGTTGATGTCCTCATCTAGGTTAGGTCCTCACTCAAATATACTATATATTTTATTTAAAGTCTGTCTCTATAGAATATTGGCAGCCAGATTTTTGTTTTTTGTTCAGTGCTTAGAATGTTTCTAGGCACATAGGTTTTTAGCATATTTATTGAATGACAAAATGACCGAAAAGGGGAAGGAGCTTGCCAGGCACAAGAATAATGTGTACTGCCAGTTAGAGACTTTATATGTAAAAGATAAATAACCACAATACAAAGCAGTATAAGAAAAGCTCATTTATCACAGGCCTAGAAATAGATCATTAAAGTATATTAAATGCTCAGTGCTTGAGAGTGAACGTGACTGGTGATTCTTTTTCTGGAAAACATGACCTAGCCCAATACTTCTCTTTTTCTAATTTTTTTCAAACTTTGTTTAGCATGGAACTTATAAAAAGCACTGGCTTTGAGCACTGTAATTATATATTCTTTTTAGATTGTTTCATTAGGACTTCATCACAGAAACAAATACTCTAGGTGTATCAGCAGAAATGCTTTAATACAGGAAATTTGATATAAATGAAAACCATGGAAGAGCTAGAAGAGCAGGCTCCAGGCTTAGCTTTCAGGGATGACTCCCAAATTATAGTAGGACTGACTTGTCAGGGAACCACTACCTCTGAAGTCATCACTAGAACTATTTATTTATTTATTTCCAAATTTTAAAATTTTATTATTTTATTTTTTTTAGAGGATAACATTTCATTTCTCTGATTGTAAGTAATATAGAATTACAATGTACATGCAGTCCATACATAAAGTTAGGGCTATGATGACCATCATATTCCACCACCTTTATTGTCCCCATGCCCCCTTCCCCCTTACACCCCTGTGAACAGAGTTCTTCCATTGTTCCCATGTCCTTCCCCACATTATGGATCAGCATCCACTTATCAACGAGTACATTCGGCATTTGGTTTTCCAAGATTGGCTTACTTCACTTAGCATGATATTCTCCAACTCCATTTACCTGCAAATGCCATAATTTTATTCTCTTTTATTGCTGAGTAATATTCCATTGTGTATATATACCACAGTTTCTTTATCCATTCATCTATCGAAGGGCATCTAGGTTGGTTCCACAGTTTAGCTATTGTGAATTTAGCTGCTATAAACATTGAAGTGGCTGCGTCACTGTAGTATGCTGTTTTTTAGAACTATTTAGTCTAAGAAAAGAATCCAGTTAGCTGTGATTCAGGAATTAAAAAGCTATAATTGCACTAGAATGCCTGTAAACTGGTGTCTTGGTGCTGGCATATGGGGTTTAATCCATCAAAAATGCTTCTTCACACCTGAGATGCTCAAGACCAGGCATTTCATGATCTTGTCTTCCTACTAGAAAACAGCCAAAAAGGACAGGAAGATAGTTTCCACTTCACTTTTCAAATATTGCATAAGTACATCTAACTGGTAGAAATTGTCATTCAGAATTCTAACTACAGAGGAATCAAATAGTTTTTAGTTTTCCATCCTCTCAGTATAGGAAGGCACACCAGAAGTAGATTGGAATAGAGATGTGTAAGCATATTGACAGTGTTTACCATGGAGTCTGTCTTAGGGACTTGCATCAGAAAGAATGGAACATCCACAGCTTGACCTGGAAAGAACTACAAAGTCCTCAGGCAGCTATGTGTTTTTTGTCTTTTTATCTTTGGGCCTGTATAGCACACCTTTTTTTGTTTGTTTGCTTTGTTACTGACCACTTTCCTTATTTGTTTGCTGGTACTTTTTTTTTTTTTTTTTTTTTTTTAACTCTTATGCCTATGTTATGTGCTGCTTGGCTTCTTAACAATGTCCCCCAAGACATTTACTTTTCCTGGGTGAAATGACCTGTTCTAATCTGGTCATTTTGTTTCAGAGGCAAGAAGGCTATAGTAATATCATGTAGGGGAACCATGTCTTAAGGGCAGGCAAGTTGTCTGAGGGGCCATCTGGCATTTCTAGGTAATATTAATGCAAAGTTTAGTAGAAATTTGATTCAGAGCTTTGGACAGAAGAAAAAGATCAAGAAGAAAGGATCAGTTTGTGAGGAAGTAGAGTGAGAGTGGCCTGAAGTGCGAGAGTACGAGTAGGTGATGATTAGTCATTTGCTAAAAATAATGATAGTGGGACAAAGCAGGGAATTCAGGGTTATTCTCTGGACAGAATTTTTTTTTTTTTTTTTTTTTTTTTAAATATTTTTTAGTTGTGGATGGACACAATGTCTTTATTTTATTGCTTTGTACGTGGTGCTGAGGATCGAACCCAGGGCCTCACGCATGCGAGGCAAGCGCTCTACCGCTGAGCCACAATCCCAGCCCCAGAATTTTTTTTTTTTTAAAGATTTTTTAGTTGTAAATGGACACAATGTCTTTATTTTATTGCTTTGTATATGGTGCTGAGGATCGAACCCAGGGCCTCATGCATGCGAGGCAAGCGCTCTACTGCTGAGCTACAATCCCAGCCCCAGAATATTTTTTAATAGTAAGTACTTTAACCTAAAAGCATTCTAAAGTAATCTGTCCCCACCGATGGATGCTTGTTTTCTAACTTGTGGTTATAAACACCCCTGCTATCAAAGCTTTGCATGTATATTTAATTTTTTCCTCAGGTTAAAATCTAAGGTCTGTGTTAAAGAGTATGCCATGTTAAAACTGTTTGACCTCTGTTGTCAGGAGTAATGGGTCAAGTTTACTTTCTCACCAGTAGTAGTAGTAGATAGACTGACTGGCCTCTGCACCCAGTTTGTTACTGGATATTCATATTTTTAAAGACTTCCTTAATATGGTTGATGAAAATGGTATTATGCGATATTGCGTTTTCTTAGTACTGAGGATCAGACCCAGGGACTCATGCATGGTGGCACATGCCTGTAATTCCAGTGACTTGGGAGGCTGAGGCAGGATGATTGCAAGTTCAAGACCAACTTCAGCAACTTCCTGAGACTGTCTCAAAATAAAAAAGTCTAGGGATTTAGTTCAGTGGTAGAATACCTCTGGGCTTAATCCCCAGTATCCCTGCCCTGCACTAAAACAACAATAAAAACAAAAAGGCTGATTTTATCTGGCTTGCTGAAAACTATGAAATAGTGAAAGAACACATGGGAGTGAACTCAAGTCTTGTGGAAACCTGTGGAAACCTATTGCTTTGTCAGCAATACAAATTAATGTATTACCTACCCCTAACCTTTGTTAAAGGTAACACACCTTTTTAATCTTTTCATTCTCTTTAAACTCAGTTATTACAGTGAGGAAGAGGTGTTAGTTCTGGGTTGTACTATCTAAGTAATGGCACCATATTAAAAAATATTAGTTATTGGAGTGAGCAGTAATTATATATCAGTTATTTACTTAGCTGGTTTATTCAAACACACTTGGCAATAATCTTAACATGTTTTAGATTTTAAACTTGAAATGCTGTTTGTTGATTATCTCATGAAATAAATTTGTAATTAGTATGGAGAATAGTATAAATGAGAGAGGTATTTATAAATATCTTTAAGCTTGACAGATTTTGTATGTGGAAAGCATTAGAACATTTGTGATGAGGTAAACAGTAAAAGAAAGACATTTATGTTTGCTCAAACTCTTGAATTTTTAATCTGAATTTTTGAATGATGCTAAATCACTGGACAAAAAACAGGTTAGACAAGGCTTGAATTTTAGGATAGTCAGGTGAAATAAGATTATTGTATTTTATATTTTGAAACAAAGATTATTGATTCTTAAAAATTAAGCTTCATTTTGTTTCTTTTTATCTTGTGCCATCCTGATGACTAACAAATCCTTAATTGCTGTAATTAACTTCTTTGTCAAAGTAAACTAACATTTAACAAATGTGAGGGGAATGTTGTTTTTATAGATTTTATTATCTAAAGAACCTTCTGCCAGTTGTGGTGGTATACACCTGTACTAATGACTTTGGAGGTTGAGGCAGGACTGGACTAGATACTTTTCTAATCAGAATTCATGACCAAGACTTTATAGGAAGGTAACAGGAGGAAGTAAAGTACATCATTGAAAGAACTAAATAGAGGTCAGGGAGACTTAGAGAAAACCAGAACAGAGAAGCATCAGGTTTTAAGAAGAAGGAGATAAAGTCAGGAAAATTAAATGAAATATGGAGGGAAAGGGACTAGAAAAGGTCATTTTGCTTTAGTATTTTTTAGTTGACATTAACACCATTTTATAAACCAGGTGCAGTTGTGTGTGTATGTAATCCCAGCTACTTGTGAAGCTGAGGCAGGAGGATTGCAGGTTTGAGGCCAGCTGGTGCACTTTAGTGAGACCCTATTTCAAAATAAAGGTGAAGTGGAAGCTTGGGATATAGCTAAGTAGTAGAGTGCTTGCCAAAATGTGAGAAGGACTGGGTTCCATTCCCAGTACTTCATAAATGAAGAAGCCAAACCAAAGCACAGCAAAATCAACAATTGTCTAAGCTTCAGTGAAAGGTAGTGAGTCTGTTGTGAAGCTGAACCCAGAGTGCTTCAGAACCTGTTTTCTACCTGCTGTTCAGCTCATTATTTAAAAGGTTTAAAAATGTGAATATATTCAGTATGTTGGCACCATTTCTCAAATTTTTTCTTAGGTATTTTGCCTTTTTTTTTTTGCACCTTTGACAGTTATTATTTTATTTTTTTTGTTTTCTGCATTTAGTTTACTTTTGAAACAAATGCTGTTTTCTCATGAAATTCAGATAGCTTCTATACTTGTTGAGAAAAATTGCTTGGAATTTATTTTGCAGCTGAAGGGATTATTAATGTTTGTGTAAATACCTCTTGAAATAAGGCTTGGTTGACATTTTATTTGTCAGAGTTCTGTGTAAGAGATTGTAGTTAACTCGAATAAACAAAAAATTGACACACACTGATTACTGGTGTCTGGGGAGACTGGTCAGTGTATTTTTGAAAAATATAATTTTTTTAGCATGTTTTCTTTCTAATAAGCAAGTAAAATTGCTTTTGTGTGAATGAACATACTAGTGTCTTTGATACAGTATAATTGGACTTATTAAATATTTGAATATAGTATTTGAGGTGATGGTTTTATATCATATATATGTGCCATCTGCTGGTGAAATGCATTATTGCTATTAACTAAAAAACTGGCAATTTCTTTGAATGAAATAATAATCTGTAGTTTCAAGAGTAGCCATAAAATTAAATTTGGAAAAAAATACTCATCTTGCATCATGAATTATTCTGCTCAAAATGCTAATAGTGTCTTGGTTGAAAAGTACTGACCTAATATGCGATGGTTAACTTTATATTGTGCCTGTATATGTGTATTCTTTTTTGAAGGTTTTGGAAATTCTAGATCGAGTTAAATGTTAACATATGACAAATAGCTTAGTCCAATGTGGAAGCCACTGCTGTATGTTACTGTTTAATTGAATTTAAACTTTCAGTTTTTTTGATCTACTAGCCATATTTTAAGGCTTAATAGTCACATTTGTCTAAAAGCTACTGTGTTGAACAATGCAGATTATAGTGTTTCTAACGTCACAGATGAGTAGTACTTTTCTATTACAATTTTTAAATCAGGAGGATTATGATTTTTATGAAGTAATCATTGTTCTTAAATTATCTATTTATTTATTTATTTAGGTACTAGAGATTAAACCCAGGGGCATTTAGCCATTGAGCCACATACCAACCCTTTTTATATTTTATTTAGAGACAGGGTCTCACTTAGTTGCTTAGGGCCTCAGTAAGTTGCTAAGGCTGCCTTTGAACTTGCAATCCTCCTGCAATGCGCCACCATGCCTGGCTTTCTTAATTTCAGAATGGATTTTTTTTTGTCATAAATAAAAACAGTTTATCAATAAATAACCACATTTAATCTGGTGGGTCTGTATTAAGATTTTATTATATCATGTAATTTACTGCAATTTAGATATATTTACTGCCAAATTATTACAGTTTTCTCAAAATGTAGGGTATTGAGTATTTCTAGTGTTTTGATTGTTTTGAAAATTCATGTTAGAGGAGATCCAGGATGGTGAATTAGAGGCAAGCTGCATTCTTTGTTGCTCCATGACTTGGGATTCAAACAGAGGAAATACTGTTTCTCTGCAAGTGCTGCTGCCACTGATCCCCTGCTGTTTACCTGCAATTTGTCCACTGCAATTGCCCGCCTTTTGAGCACAGATTGCTTGCTGACTGCTACCTGTCCGCCACTTGCCTATTTCCCGCCTCTTGCCTGCTCATCACCTGCTGACCACCTGTTGACCACCTGCAGATTGCCTGCCATTGGCCTGCAGACTGCCCGCAGACTGCCCACAGACTGCCAGCATATCGCCCAAGGCTTGTTGCCCTCTGCTGCCTGGAAGTCCATTGTCACAGTACTCACAGGTTTGGTTACATGTGTGGCCACCACCATTTTAGGGTACCCACCAGGGCCTGCAGGTTTGCTGCTGCCACCTCGGGCAGAGCCGCTTCAGTCTGGGGACACCAGCCAGGGCCTGGAGGTATATTGTCAGGGTACCTACAGGTCTGGTTGCACCTGAGGTCTTTCTGGTGGGTGTGCTAGTGGCTGCCGTCTGTCTGCTTCTTTGCAGGGTTGCTCCTTTGTGTGAGCGCGTCTCTGGTGGTCTCCCTGTAAATTGGAACAGCATAGAGATTGTGGGATTGCAGCAAGGCAGAGTCTGAGGAATCTGAAGCCCAGGTCCATCAGATTGCAGCTGGGTTTGTGGGAGCCGGTCTGGGTCTAGCAAGCCTGTGGAATGTCAGAGACTAAGGGCAATTCCCCGGGGGGAGCACAGATTGGAGAAACTGGAGAAAACGGGGCTTTCTTCAGCTCGGTGAGTCCTGATGTGCACTAGAATGGAAGGGGTTGGCTACAACTACAACCAGTAAGAAGACTGGAAGAGGATATGAGAACATCTTATTATTGGCTCACCCACCCAACCTCAGACACCCCACCTATCGGCAGAGAAGGGAAGCTGAAAAAAATTTTGAAAGCCAATGAAAGCTATTGTTTAGTTTTTCATTGATATTTTCTTGCCCCCACCATTTCCCCTTTCTCTCACATCTCTACTGTCTTTGAATCTGAATATTTTTCATGCATCAATTTATTGAGGAATGAGATGTCTGAATAATTCATTACAGTTTTGTTATGTATCCTAATATTTTTACTTTTTTTTAAAAAGAAATTTCTCTATTTTTTCTCTCATCTGTCTGTCTCCCTGGATTCTCTTTCTCACTTCTGTCATAGTAACAGCCAACCTCTATTAATTTCTCCCTTGCTCTTACTATAAATCTTTACCTCTATCTTCTCTCCTCCTTATAAACATTAGAAACGGCAAACCCTTTTAACAAACTTACTATTTATGTTGTAGACAATAATTAAATATATCATTTCTGTTTCTTGTGACAAAACTGTAGTCACCATAATAGGAGCTATTTGGTTTAAAGGTGTTTATTGTTTGCATTGGTGTTGTTAATATTGGTCTCCTCCTTAAAGGTGAGGTACTAGAGGCCTTCAGGGACACTGTAAGACTACACAGTAGAAACTACTGCCTCAGATCCATATCACTAGATGGGAAGACACACAAACAACATGAAAAAACAAGGGATCAAAGTGCCTCAAAACAACCAAGATGTTCTAACAATAGAATCAATAGACAACACAGTAGAAGAAATGTCAGAGAAGGAGTTTAGAAGTTACATAGTTAGGCTGATCTTTGAAATAAAGAATGGTATTGGAGAGAAAATACAGGAAGTGGAAGATCACTTCAGTAAAGAGGCAGAGATTATAAAAAGGAATCAATCAGTAATTCTGAAAATGAAACAGTAAACCAAATTAAAATTTCAGTGGAAAGTGTCACCAACAGACTAGACTGCTTAGAAGACAGAACCTCAGGCAATGAAGACAAAATATGGTTTATTGAAAATAAAGTCAACTGCACAGAGAAGATGGTAAGAAACCATGAACAGAACTTCCAAGAAATATGGGATAACATGAAAAGACCAAATTTAAGATTAACGGAATGGATGAAGGCATGGAGATACAAACCAAAGGAATGCACAATCTTTTCAAAGACATAATATCAGAAAATTTACCAAATCTGAAGAATGAAATGGAAAATCAATTACAAGAGGCTTATAGGACCCCAGATGTACAAAATTACAGCAGATCCACACCATGGTACATTATAATGAGAATAACAGAGAGTAAGGATAGAATTTTAAAGACTGTGAGAGACAAAAATGAAATTACCTATAAGGGAAAACCAATTCGGATATTAGCTGATTTGTCAACCCAGATCCTCAATGCCAGGAAGTCCTGGAATAACATCTATCAGGCTCTAAAAGAAAATGGATGCTGACTGAGAATTTTATATATAGCAAAATGAAGTTTCATATTTGAAGATGAAATAGAAATCTTCTATGATAAACAAAAGTTAAAAGAATTCACAACTAGAAGGTCTGTACTATATAACATTCTCAGCAAAATATTCTGTGAGGAGGAAATGAAAAAAAAAATCCAGCAAATGGAGGAGCTACACTAAAGGAAAGGTCAATCAAAGGAGAAACTAAGTCAAATTAAAAACCAAAAATAAACCAAAAGGACCGGGAATACAAATTGTATCTTAATAATAACCCTGAATGAATGTTAATGGCCTAAACTCATCAATCAGAACACATAGACTGGCTGATTAGATTTTTAAAAAAGACCCAACAAGGGGCTGGGATTATGGCGCAGTGGTAGTGTGCTCACCTAGCACGCGTAAGGCACTGGGTTTGATCCTCAGCACCACATAAAAATAAAATAAAAGATATTTTGTCACCTACAACTAAAAAATAAACATTAAAAAAAAAAAAAAAAAGACCCAACAATATGTTGTCTTCAAGAGACACATCTCTTAGAAAAGACATCCACAGACTGAAGGTGAAAGGTTGGGAAAAACCTATCACTTAGGTGGACTGCATAAACAAGTAGAAGTTTCCATCCTCATATCAGATAAAGTGGACTTCAAAGTTAGAAGGGATAAATAAGGACATTTCATACTGCTTAAGGGAATAACACATCAACAAGACATAATAGGGGTAAATATTTATGCCCCAAACAATGGAGCATCTATGTATATCAAACAAAACCCTTCTCAATTTCAAGAATCAAATAGACCACAACACAATAATACTGGGTGGCTTTAAAACACCTTTCGCACCACTGGATAGATCTTTCAAACAAAAACTAAAACTATAGAACTAAATAATATGATCAATTATTTAAACTTAATGGATATATATAGAGTATTTCATTCATCATCAAGCGAATACACCTCAGGAGCATGTGGATCTTTCTCTAAAATAGATTATATGTTATGCCACAAAGCAACTCTCAGCAAAAATATGAAAAAATAGAGATACTACCCTGCATTCCATCAGATCATAATGGAATGAAACTGGAAATCAACAATAAAATAAAAATAGAACCTACTCCAACACCTGAAGTCTAAATATTATACTATTGTATGAACAATGGATAGTAGAAGACATCAACAAGGAGATAAAAAAATTCTTAGAGTTAAGAGAGAACACTGATACAACACATCAAAATCTCTGGGACACTGTGAAGGCAGTCCTAGGAGGAAAGTTCATGGCATTGAGCTCATTCATTAACAGAATAAAAAGTCAACAAATAAATGATGTAACATTATATCTCAAAGCCCTAGAAAAAGAACAAATCAATACCAAAAGTAGTAAAGACAGGAAATAATTAAAATCAGAGTTGAAGAAAATGAAATTGAAACAAAGGAACAATGGGAAAAAATGACAAAATGAAAAGTTGGTTCTTTGAAAATCAAATTGATAAACCCTTAGCCATGCTAATGAAAAGGAGAGAAAACTCAAATTACTAAAATTAGTGATGAAAAAGTAAATATCATGATAGACTCTATTGAAATAGAGATAATCAGAAACTATTTTGAAAACTTATACTCCAATAAAATAGAAAATCTCGAAGACATTGACAGATTTCTAGAGACACATGATCTACCCAAACTGAATCAGGAGGACATATACAATTTAAACAGATCAATTTCAAGCAGGGAAATAGAAGACACCATCAAAAACTTATCAACCAAGAAAAGTCCAGGTCCAGATGGATTCTCAGCCAATTTCTACAAGACCTTCAAAGAAGAACTAATACCAATACTCCTGAAATTATTCCATGAAACAGAAAATGAGGGAACCCTTTCAAATTAATTCTGTGAGGCTAGTATCACTCTGATACCAAAACCAGACAAAAACACATCAAGGAAAGAAAACTTCAGACAAGTATCGCTGATGAACATAGATGCAAAAATTCTCAATAAAATTCTGGCAAATTCCATAGAAAAACGTATTAAAAAAGATAGTGCACCATGATTAGTGGGGTTCATCCCAGGGATGCAAGGTTGGTTCAACATACAGAAATCAATAAATGTAATACATCACATTAAAAGACTTAAAGACAGTCATATGGTCATCTCAGTAGATGCAGAGAAAGCATTTGACAAAACACACTACCTCTTCATGTTCAAAATACTAGAAAAACTAGGGATAGTAGGAACATACCTCAATATCATAAAAGCTACATATATTAAACGCTAGGCCAACATAATTCTAAATGGAGAAATTGAAAGCATTTCCTCTAAAAACTGGAACAAGATAAGGATGCCCTCTTTCACCCTTTCTTTTCAACATCATTCCTGAAACTCTAGCCAGAGCAATTAAACAGGAGATAGAAATTAAAGGGATATGAATAGGAAACGAAGAATTCAAACTATCCTTATTTGCCGATGACATGATTCTATATTTAGCCAAAAAATTCCACCAGAAAACTTATAAAATTCATAAATGAATTCAGCAAAGTAGTAGGATATAAAATCAACACCCATAAATCAAATGTGTTCCTTCCTATACATCAGTAATGAAAGAGAAATTAGGATCTACCCCATTCACAATAGCTTAAAAAAAATACTTGGGAATCAATCTAACAGAGGTGAAAGATGTCTGCAATGAAAATTATAGAACACTGAAGAAAGAAAGTGAGGAAGACCTTACAAGATGGAAAGACCTCCCATGCTCCTGGATAGGTAGAATTAATATTGTCAAAATGGCTATACTACCAAAAGTGTTATACAGATTTAACGCAACTCCAATTAAAATCTCAATGACATTCTTTCATAGAACTAGAAGAAGCAATCATGAAATTCATTTGGAAAAATGAAAGACCCAGAATAGCCCAAGCAATCCTTAGCAAAAAGGGTGAAGCAGGCAGCATCACAAGACCTTAAACTATACTACCAGACCTTGAACTATACTACAGAGCAATAGTAACAAAAACGACATAGTATTGGTACCAAAATAGATATGTAGACCAGTGGTACAGAATGGAAGACAGAGACAAATCCACTTAAATATAGTTATCTCATACTAGACAAATGTGGCAGAAACAGTCATTGGAGAAAAGATAGCCTATTCAACAAATGGTGGCAAAACTGGAAATCCATATGTTGCAAAATGAAATTAAACCTCTATCTCTCATCCTGCACAAAAATCAACTCAGAGTGGATTAAAGACTGAGGCTCTAGATCAGAGACCTTACATCTAATAGAAGAAAAAGTAGGCCCAAATCTTCATCATGTCATCTTAGGACCTGACTTCCTTAACTTCCTTAAAACTCCTAAAGTGCAAGAAATAAAATTAAGAATCAATAAAAGGAATGGATTCAAACTAAAAAGCTTCTTCTCAGCAAAGGAAACAATGAGTAATGTGATGAGAGAGCCTACAGAATTGGAAAAAATCTTTACCACATGCATCTGAGAGCATTAATCTCCAGGGTATATAAAGAATTCAAAAAAACATAACACCAAAAAACCAAATAACCCATCAATAAATGGGCCAAGGAAATAGACACTTCACAAAGTGAAGAAGAAATTCAGTTGATCAACAAACATGTGAAAAAAATGTTTATTATCTCTAGCAATTAGAGGAATGGAATTCAGAACTACTCTAAGATTTCATCTCACTCCAGTCACAATGGCAGTTATCAAGAACACAAGCAATAATAAGTGTTGGCGAGGATGTCGAGGACAAAGGTACACTCATACTTTGCTGGTGGGACTGCAAATTGGTGCAACCATTGTGGAAATCAGTATGGAGATAGCTCAGAAAACTTGGAATGGAACCACCATTTGACCCAGCTTCCCACTCCTTGGTTTATACCAAGAGGACTTAAAATTAGCGTACTACAGTGATGCGTCCACATTGATGTATTTACAATAGCTAAACTATGGAACCAACCTAGGTGCCCTTCAACAGAAGAATGGATAAAGAAAATGTGGTACATATATACAATGGATTTCTCATCCTTAAAGAAATAAAATTATGGCATTTGCAAGCAAGTGGATGGAACTAGAGAATATCATGCTAAGTGAAATAAGCCAATCCCCAAAAATCAGGCTGAATATTTTCTCTGATGAGCAGATGCTGATCCATAGTAGGGGAGAGGTTGGGAGGATGGTAGGGAAGAATGAAGGAACTTTTGATTATATAGGGGGAAGTGAGGGGAGGGGTGGGACAGTGGGGATGGGAAGGATGGTAGAATGAGACAGACATTATTACCCTACATACATGTATGATTATACTACTGGTGTGACTGCACCATGTATGGCCAGAGGAATGGGAAGTTGTGCTCCATTTTTGTACAATGTGTCAAAATGCATTCCACTGCTGTGTATAACTAATTAGAATGAATTAAAAAAAAAAAAGACCAGTGGAAAAGAAGAAAGGGAACAGGGGTGGGGAGGGGAGGGAAAGGGGAGAGACTGAGGAATGAAATTGATCAAATTATACTGTTTTATTGTGTGAATATATGAATATAGTATAACAAATAAAAAAAATTCATGTTAGGTTAAAAATAATGATCATATTTTCCCTGTGCCATTTGAGGTAAAAGCTCTCACTTTTTGGTGGATGTTTGGGGTGAAAAGAAAACTGAATAAAAACATACATAAAGAAACTATGACTTTGAGAGTATCAATCATAGTTTAATATATGTTGGTTAATTAAAAACATACATTGAACTTGTCCTAGTTTCTTCCAGTGGTAATATCTTATAATACTATAGGAAACTAAAACAACCAGAATGTTGACATTGATACAATCCACGGAGTATATGGGTTTTTTTTTTGGTACCGAGGCTTGAACTCAGGGATACTCAACCACTGAGCGACATCCCCAGCCGTATTTTGTGTTTTATGTAGAGATAGAGTCTCACTGAGTTGCTTAGGGCTTCGCTGTTGCTGAGGCTGGCTTTGAACTCATGATTCTCCTGTCTCAGCCTCCCAAAGTGCTGAGAATACAGACGTGTACCATCACGCCCAGCTCTGAGTACACTTTTATTTGTACTCATTTGTGTGTGTGTGTGCATGTATTTTTTTAAAAAATATTTATTTATTTTTTAGTTGTAGGTGGACAGAATATCTTTATTTTATTTTTATGTGGTGCTGAGGATCAAACCCAGTGCCTCACGCATGCGAGGCAAGCGCTCTCCCACTGAGCTACAGCCCCAACCCCAATGTGTGCATGTATTTAATTGTATAGTTTTATCACATGTAGATTTATATATCCCCTCAAGGATTTCTTGGATTGCCATTTTATAACCACACAGACCCACTTCTTCCCACTCTTCACTCCCGCATTTCTAATCATTCTTGGCAACCGTGAATCTGTTTTCCACTACTAAAATTTTTGTCATTTTAAAAGTGCTATATAAATCATATGTAACCTTATGAGATTAGCTTTATTCATTCAGTGTAATTCTTTGGAGAATTATCTATTAAATATGTTGATAGTTTTCTCTCTTACTAAGTAGTATTTTGCAGTATGTATGTGTGTCCCATAGTTTAACTATTCCTTTGGACTTCTGGGCTGTTTCTAGTTTTTGACTATTAAAAATAAAGCTGCTATTAATATTTGTGTGTAGATTTTTGTGTGGACATAAATTTTCATTTCTCTGATAACTGCTCAAGAGCATTTTGCTGGGTCATATAGTAATTTTGTTTAGATTTGTAAAAACATGGCCAAACTTATCCCAAGTATTTGTACCATTTTATATTCCTGTTAGTGATTTACAAATGATCCAGTTTCTTTATATCTTTGCCAGCTTTTGGTTTTGTCCCTATTTTTTGCTTTAACTGTTTTGCCACTCTGTTAGATGTGTGTGATAGTGGAATGAGTTTGTTTTGTACCAGGGATTGAACCCAGGGGTGCTTAACTGCTGAACCACATCCTCAGTTCTTTTTATTTTTTATTTTGAGACAGGCTCTCACTAAATTACTTAGGGCCTTGCTAAATTGCTGAGACTGGCTTTGAATTTGTGATCCTCCTGCCTCACTCTCTTGAGCCACTGGGATTACAGGCATGGGCCACCATGACCACCTTGGTATGAGTTTTGATTTGCATTTTTCTAATGGCTAATTAATGGTGTTGAACGTCTTATATGTCATCTATGCCTCTTCATATGAAATGTCTGTTAGTGACTTTCATTTTCTTACTGGATGTTTTGCTAATATTGTGTTTTGAAAGTACTTTATGTAGGCTAGATCCTACTCTTTTTTGTCAGATATTTACAAATACTTTCTTCTACTCTGTAGATTGACTTTATATCCTCTTCACATGGCCTTTCACAAAAGGAAAATTTTTAAATTTTGATGAGGTCCAATTTATTAATTTTTCCTTTTGTACATTTTTTTTTTTTGCAAGTGTAAATACTACTTGCCTAGTCCTAAATCCTAAATATTTTCTCCTATGCTTTTTCCTAAAACTTTTGTGTTTTAAAAGTATGGTCATGATGCCTTTTGAGTTTCTTTTTGTATATAATAGTGGTATGAATCAAAGTTTATTTTTTTCTATATGGACATTCAGTCCTTCTAGACCTATTTTTTTTTCTTTATGTTTGATGGTTCTGAGGACGGAACCCAGGGCCTTGCCCTGGCTAGACAAGTGCCATGGCAGAGCTAAATCCCCAGCCCAGCCCAGCCCAGAACCATTTTTTTGGAAAGGTCATTCTTTCTCCCCTGAATTGCCTTTGTATAGTTATCAAACTGATTTTTTAGATCAAAAAATCAATTTACTATATACATCAGGGAATATTTCTGGAGTTTATTGTTCTTTGATATTTGCCTGAATGCCAGTATTACACTGTATTGATTACTGTAGCTTTGTGGTAAGTTGTAAAGTTAGATACTATACATCTATTAATTTTGCTATTGTGCAAAGTTGTTTTGGCTATTGTAGGTCCCTTGAAATTTCTATATAAATTCATATGGAATCAGTTTGTTAGTTCCTACAAGTAATCTAGGATTTTAATTGGGATATCTTTGAGACTGTAGATGTGTTTTGGGGAGAATTGGCTTTTCTTTTTAAATTTTTTGATTTAATTATTTTATTTAAATGCGTTTCAAGTCATAGTACATGAACAGAGCTCAGTTATTCCATTTTTCTGATTGCAAACCAGATAGAGTCACACCATTTGTGTCTTCATACACCAGGGGTAGTAATGACCCTCTTGATCAACCATCATTACTATACCCATTCCCTTTTCCTTCCTCCCCCCTCCCCCCTGCTGCATCCAGAGTTCCTGCATTTCTCCTATGTTTCCCGTTTCCATCCCCCTTATGTATCCTCATCCACTAATCAGAGAGGAGAATTGGCATTTTGAATAATGTAGTTTTCCAATCTATTAACAAAGCATCTCTCTCCATTTTTTTAGGTCTTATTTAATTTTTTGCAGAAGTATTTTGTAGTTTCCAGTGTACAGGCTATGTTTTTTTGTTGTCAGATTTATCCATAAGTAGTTTTCATTTTTCAGTGCTATTAACTGTATTTTAAACATTTCAGTTTCTAATTGTTATTTATATATATTTTAATACAGTAGGTTTCTGCATATTTGTCTTGTCTCCTACGACCTTGCTAACCTCATGTATTGGTCTTAATAGCTTTTTTATAGATTGTATGTATCAAATCTCCTACCTAAACAATCATTATTTTCAAAGACAAATATTGCTTCCTTTCCAGTCAGGATGCCTTTTGTTTCCTTTTCCTTTTTCCTTTTTTATGGCACCGGGAATTGAACTTAGGGGTACTTGACCACTGAACCACATCCTTGGCCCTGTTTTGTGTTTTTATTTAGAGACAGGGCCTCACTGAGTTGCTTAGTGCCTCCCTGTTGCTGAGGCTGGCTTTGAACTCGTGATTCTCCTATCTCAGCTTCCCAAAGTGCTGGGATTACAGACGTGTGCCACCGCGCCAGGCTTCCTTTTTCTTATTTGATTGCAAGTGCCTTCAGTGAAATAGAAGCAGTGAGAGTAGACTTGCTCGTCTTGTTTCTGATGTTTGCTCTAATAGGACGTTAACTAGGTTTCTCATAGATGGCTTTTATCAAGTTGAGGAAGTTCTTTTCCTGGTTTGCTGAGCGTTTTCATCAGATGGAACTACTGATTTTTATCAAATGCTTCTTCTGCATCTGTTGAGATAATCATATAGTTTTTATAAATAGAGTAAATAACATTGACACATTAAACACATTAAATATACTAAATAACATTTTTACACATTAAACGAACCTTGCATTCCTAGAATAAATCATACTTGGTCTTGCTGTATTATCATATCTATATATTCTTGGATTTGATTTGCTAAAATTTTGTTTAAAATTTTTAAGGTTTTAATTGGTAGATTTTATTTCTTTTGATAAATGATGGAGGTCTGGTTTGATATCAGGGTCATATTGGCCTCACAGAATGAATTAGGAAGCATTCCTCTTCTCCTTTTCCTTTAGTTTCCTAAACAATTTGTATAGAATTAATTAATATTATTCCTTAATTGTTTGATATCCCCAGAAATGTGTTCTGGGCTTTTTTTTTTTTTTTTTTAAACAACAACACATTTTAAAAATATTTAAACAACTTTCAATTTTTTTTTTCATTTTTGATGTGGTGCTGGGGATTGAACCCAGGGCCTCATGCATGCCAGGTAAGCATTCTATCACTGAGCTACAGCCCCAGCCCCTAGGACTGGAGTTTTTGTTTGTTTGCGTACTGAAAAATTTTAAACTAAAGATTCATTTTCTTTAATAGATACTGTGTTATTCAGGGTGCCTTTGCCTTTTGGAGAGAACTCATTTGTGTCTTTCAAGGAATGGGTACATTTATTAGCATAAAGTTGTTCATAATATTTCACTCCAATTAACTAATTTACTTCTACTACATCTTAAAGATTCTCACTTCTTCCTAAAATGTTTAGTCTTTCCCAGACCTTCTTGAACTTATAATGGTGATTTTTTTTTTAATATTCTTATCTACCAACTCTATCATCAGTGTGTGTGTGTGTATTTTTTTCTTTGTACTAGGGATTGAACCCAGAGTTGCTCATTGAGCCACATCCCCAGCCCCTTTTATTTTTATTTTTAAATTTTGAGACAAGGACTTGCTAAGTTGCTCAGGGCCTCAGTAAGTTGCTTAGGATAGCTTTGGACTTGTGATCCTCCTGCCTTAGCTTCCTGAGTCACTGGGATTCCAGGGGTACAGCAATGCCTCCAGCTATCAGTGTAATTTTTGAATCAATTTCCATTGATTGACTTTTCTTCTCTTTATAGATTTTTATGACTGGCAGCTTTTTTATTATTTGCTAAATATTGTGAATTTTGCTTGTCAATTATGGATATTTTTGTATTCCTATAAATTTTTATTTTATTTTTGTTCTTGGAAACAATCAGAACAGACTATTTGGAAGTAGTCTGACTCTTCCAGGTCTTGCTTTTAAGCTTGATCTTGAATTAATTTTTCCCATTATTAGTGCAAAAATTCTTTTGAGTGTTACGTTTGATTATTCATGAATGGTGAGGTTTTTCTAGTGCAGCTTATGGGAAAATTCTCTGCTGTGTTTGAGCTTTAAGATTTGTTTCCTTGGGGTGGGTTTTTCTGTCTTCTGTAACATATGCAATAATCAGTACTCTGTTGAATGCTCAATGGTGGCCTTTTGCCAATGTAAGGAGTTTTCTCTGTGTATCTCTCCTTTCTTCTGCCTTATGAAATCTATCCATGTTGATCTCTGTAAACTTCTAGATCATGTCCTCAAACTAGGGAGAAAACAGGGCTGTTCTTGGGTTCATCTTCCTTGCCATGCTGTGGACATTTTTCCCTAGGTAGTAAGATGAGGTCATTGTAGGGCTCTTACCTAGTTTATTTACCACTTTTTGATTTCTAGTCCCTTTTGGAATATTGTTTTATAATATTTTCTGTGATTCTTAAGTTTTTTTATACAAGTAAATTCATTGCTTCTCCATATTTTAGCTAGAAATCGAATTCAGTATAGTAATTTAATAGAATCAAGACATGAAGAGAAAATTACTTTTTAAAGTGCTTTGTTTCTTTTTACTGAAACTTACTTTTCTCCTACACTCCTAAAATAGTTAATTTTATTTTTAACATCCCTTCTTATATAATACTTAGGGTTACTAACACAATATAGGAGAAAGTGACAGAATTATTGATGTTGCTACTATTCTTTTGTTCCAGTGAAAGCATGACACTACTAATTGATGTGAAACAAATTAATCCTTCCCATTGTCTGAAGGCTAAATCCATTTATAAAGGAAATATCTTATGATAATTCATTTGTAAATTTGATGTTACTTTGCTGAATGCTGATATCACAGGTCTTATTTTCAAGTTAAATAAAAATATTTGGTTATATTCTGCACTATATAAGTAAAACTGTTCATGTTTCAAATATCTCCTATTTTGTATTGTTGAAAACATGTTTATATTATTATAGTTTGCTATTTATTTATTCTTCATGCTAAAAATATTAATGAGGCTAACTTATTCCATGGTGATATTTTATTAAAATTTTGATAGATCAGTGTTTCATTGTTTTTGCAGTCCCAGGAATTAAATCCAGGAACTGATTCACTGAGCTACATCCTTAGCCTTTTTTTTTTTTTTTTTTGAGAAAGTCTTACTAGTCACCCAGCCTGGGTCTTCAACTTGTGATTCTCCTTTTTTCAGCTTTCTAAGTGCCCGGGATTACAGTTGTACATCATCACTCCTGGCTGTTTCATTGTTTTTAACTGATATCAAAAATATTAAATAATGGAGTTAGTCACCTATGTCTTGTTTGTGAACTTGGTAGACAAAAAAGTGGTTGGATTTTTTAGATAATTCAGAATATCATTTTAGCTAATAGTTTTTGCTTTTTCCTATATTAAGTCTTTAGCGTTAGAGTTAGTAGTTTTTAAGTAATAGTTTTAACGCATAGAGACATTAATTATTGAAATTATTTTTTTCACTCCAAGGTGAAAGTTAGTATCTGCTCGTCCATATCTCATCCATTACAGGCCCAGTTCAAACTTTTATTGCATTCATGAAACTGCCTTTCAGGTTGTCTCCCATTTTACTTATGATTTTTTTCTCTTTTGAACAGTTATTAACATTTTCTTTTTTTTCACAATATAAAATGTTTATTCTTAGCAATTTTTCATCAGAAATACAAGCTTTAATGAAGATACATGTTTAGTGTATTCAGAATAATTGATTTTCTGATAGTACTGATACCACATTTTTTTTCATATTTTATTTGTTCTATTTAGGCTTACATGATAACAGTGCAATTTGATTCATTGTACATAGATAGAGGATAACATATCAATTCTCTAGTTGTGAGTTGTATAGAATCACAACATATATGCAGTCATACATAAAGTTAGGGCTTTCATATCAGTATGAGAGAGGACTTTCTAACATATGTCACACAATTGGAGTGTACTACAAGGAGAGAACATTCTTTTATTTGAAATAACAATTGGAGTATACTACAAGAAGTGAACATTCTTTTATTTGAAATTTTTAAGGAGTGACAGGATGACCTGTCAGAAAGTTAGGGGAGCTGTATGTGGTGCTCTTATTTGGGTTAGGTGCTTATATATTTCCTGCCTTTTAATTTCAAAAACCCTACAAGGTATAGGTAAATTCTCCCTATTTTCTAGTTGTGGAAACTAAGGTGTATAGAGGTCATATAACTTCTTTGCAATAATGTAACTGTGTCTGATGTTTCAAACCCTGATCTTTCTTTGTAGAAGAAAGTATTTTACCCCTGCCTTCAGTGGGTAAATACTTAATATATTGAAGGTTCATATGGTTATGTGAAACATTTCTATCAAGAAATGAAGGCTGGAAAAGGACAGAATGGTGATACTTGGTTAGAAGAAAAGACAACAGTGGGATAGTTAGAAATGCCACAAGGAAAAGAGAGGTACCAAACTTTATCATTTTGTTCAGATCTCTTTATGATACTTAAAGACTTTGACAGCAAAGGTGATGGATCTTATTTTGATTTCTCTGAGAAACATTTATTATTGGGTTTATTGCTTTGGGTTTTGCTTTTGTGTGATCTAAGCAATCTCAATTAAAAATTAAAATGAAAAAAATATTTAAACTGTTAAGTCATTCTTCAGTGTGATAGTTACCATGTTTAATTATGGGAGCTTACCACGTGTCAGATACTGTACTTTGTGTACATTATCTCATTTAATACTTTGCACAATCATTATAGTCATATTTCTGTTTTTAGCACTGTTTCATAGAAAAGAAAACGTAGACTTAGGGAAGGGGTCTAAACTCACTTAATAGAGAAGTAGTAGAGTGTACAGTGGTCCAAAACTTATGTATATGAACACTGAGGAAAAAGCATTTTAAAGGGTGACTCAGTACATACCTACATACATACAGGTATAGACTAGAAGAAGTATTTCTTGAGTAATATTTATTCTGTCTATAAATTGGCACACTATTCTGTGCTGTTATGTTTACCTTATAATAGATATGGCATATAATGGAGGTCATTATTTGCTATTTGAAAAACTTTACTCTTTTTTTGTTTGTTCAGTAAGTTTATTATCTTTATCTGAAAAAACTTCATAGAAAAACTGTTGTTTGGTTCAGCTCTCAGCACCTTGTTTCTGAGCTCTGAGGAAACTTGCCTTCTTTGGAGCTACCCGATCTTTGTTCTGGGCAAGGGACGTTTTAGGATGGTTCTACTTCTTCTTTTTAACTTCTCTCTTGGGCTGCTGCTGCTGCTTTTTTTATTTTTATTTTTTCGGTCCCGGGAATTGAACTCAGGGGTACTTGACTATTGAGCCACATCCTCAGCCCTGTTTTGTGTTTTATGTAGAGACAGGGTCTCAGTGAGTTCTTTAGTGCCTCATCATTGCTAAGGCTGGCTTTGAACTCATGATTCTCCTGTCTCAGCCTTCCAAAGTGCTGGGATTACAGGCATATGCCACCGTATCCGACTTGGACTTCTTATAGACTAGATTCTCTCATATACCAGAATGAGCTTTCCTATACATCTCTGTCATGTTGGGGTAATGTTCTTTATATTCTGAGAGGATTGTTTCTTGTAAGCATCTTCTTCCATTAGATGATGCATATAATCTGCCACATTCTGACCCATGATGTGCTTCTGATGTACTTCTGCACTGAACTCTTTGCTTTCAGAATTATAACCAGGGAATCATTTGGTACTATGAGGAATAGATAAGCCTCCATCCACAGCTCCCTTCAGGGTCCCAAAAACTTTATTACCAGTTGTAGTTCTAGCAAGGCCTATATCCATATAGCAAGTGAAGGCACCAGGTTGACCATCAGTGCTTTCCATATTGTATTCATCTCCAGTCACCTCCACTTGGCCTTTGTAAGATCTTGTCCGTACCAAACCTACTGAGAAACCTGCAGGCCCGCAGTAGATCAGTACAGTATGCTGCAGCATAATTTGTTAGGCCAACTTTCACACTATATTTCGGTAGTTCATGTGCATATGTTGTGTAGACTATTATATACCCTTCTATATGGGCATAAGCAATCTGGCAAATGATCTCTCTCTTGGTTACACGAACTATCATCCTGTATTTGGGTTTGTTGTACTTACTTTTACTTTTGTCCTGGATCACCAAGCGTTTGCCACAATAGTAATCAGTTTTGCCCTCCTGTCTTCTTTTAAATTTCACTTGTTATTTCTTAAAGTAGGCCTTATTCTTGACAACTTTAACAAACCCCATCCTATGGAACAGAGAACCGGGTCCACTGCTCCACACAGACCTGTAGGCCCAGCGGTGCTACAGGGGAGAAAAGCAGAAAAACTTTACTCATGACAACTATACTACATTCACTTCCTGACTTTGTACAATAGTAAATCAGTTTTGTTTTCTTTATTGCACTTTTCATAGTTTTAACTATCTACTTGCATTCTGACAAAAGAAAGAAGCCTTTTCATTGCTATGATCAAAAGACCTGACGAGCAGTTTTAGAGGAGGAAAAATTTATTTGGTATTCATGGTTTTATAGTTCATAGATGATGACTCCATTGTTCTGGGCCTGTGAGGCAGAACATCATGGCAGAGGAAAGCAGTTCAAACCTAACAAGAAGGAAGCAGAGAGAGAAACTGCTTTGCTTACCAGGGACAAAATATATACCCCAAAGGCACTCCGCCAGTGGCCCATCTCCTTCAGCCATATCTTAACTGTCTGCAGTTACCAACCAGTTGATCCTTATCAGCGAATTTATGCACTGATTAGGTTAAGGCTCTTATAACCCAATCATTTCACTTCTAAACCTTACATTGTCTCACACCTGAGCTTTTGGGGGACACCTAATATTTAAACTATAACAAACAAAAATTAAGCTTTGTAGTAAAATAGTCTCATTTTTCCCAAGTAGATTTTCATTTAAATTAAAACCAGCGAACTAATTGCTTGTTTTTAAAAATGAAGATTATGTTTATTGATAATGCATTATTTTAAAAAAATTGTTTTTTAGTTGCAGATGGACACAGTATGTTTATTTTTAAAAATTTTTATGTGGTGCTTAGGATCGAACCCAGTGCCTCACCCCTGCGAGGCAAGCATTCTGCCACTGAGCTACAACTCCAGCCCAGTAATGCATTATTGAACTTGTATTTCCTCATGATTTCATGCGGATGAAATATGCAATATTAAAAAGTTGTTTAGAGGTATGTTTATCTGATTGCTTAATGAATGATCTTATAAACCACTGTAGGATCTTTTCAGAATAGTTCAAAGTGTGTTTACATTTTTGGTTAAATTGTATTAGCAGTTTTTCTCTTTGCTTTTTTGTTCTATTGAGATATTTTCATAACTTAAAAAATTTAAAAATTTTATAACCTTATTTATATTTAATAAACACCTTTAAACAAATGGCAATCATTTAAAATGTGTTTTACCACCAGATGGCGCTCACTATTAATCCAGCTTAAAATGCCCACCCCATTCCCTGAATTACTTTATGTTACGGGTATTGTTAGTATTTTGGCATGGGAGTATACTCAGATAATAATGGAACCTAGAATTCAAGAATGAAAAGCAAAATAAACAAGTTGCTAATATATAGCTCGAGAGTATGTTAAATATACCAATGTTGCTATATAGTTTCTGGAATTTAATCATAAGAAATTGGGATAATATTAGAACAAAATTTATTATTAGGAAGATAGCTATTTTGTTTTTTTCAGACATCTTTTGTCTTTCCTATTGTCCTGTTATTTTTCCAGTAGTTAGTTTCTGTTTATTAGCTGCTTTTGACAATGATTTCTTTTGTCAGTTTTGATACTATTAACTAACTTCCAGTTTTTTTATACTGGAATTTGGATTTGTGGCAGTTTTGTCATATTTTCATCTCCTAAACAGAAAATGTTTGAGCTTGATTTCAGTTTAACAAAATGAATAAACTTCATCTCATTTCTGAATGTGTCCAGTTAATAGCCAGTCTAGAATTTTCATGAAATTACCTATGACAAAGAATTTTATTTTTTTTTAATAACAAAGGATGTTAACTTATTTTGATAACACTAAAAACAAATTTTATATTCTCATTTAAGCTTTTTTTTAAATTAAAAGGAAAGATAAGCAAAATTGTGTTGAAAGTTAACTCTGAAAGCTATTGAGATTATGGTTTTATTTTGACCTTTTGCTGTTGCCTTGGTGAAAAGAAAATAAATTAATTCTTTTAAAAAATGAACTATTTTGGGCTGGGACTAAAGCTCAGTGGTAGAGTACTTGCCTAGCACGTGTGAGTCACTGGGTTCAGTCTTCAGCACCACACAAAAATAAATAAAAATGAAATACAGATATTGTATCCATCTACAACTTAAAAAAAGAAAAAATGAACTATTTTGTCATTTAAGAAAGCTTGAAAATAGAGATCCAAAATCTTACATTAAAGATGTATTAATGGAAACAGTTTTTGAATATATTTTTATTACATATGTTTTAGGTATATAACATGAAGTTGTGATATATATAATGAAATAATTTTTATAGTAAAGCAAACAAATATATTCATCACCTTACACAGTTACTTTTTGGAGGGTGTTGTAAGAGCACCTAAAATCTACTTTTAGCTTATTTTTAGCATATTATTATATGTACACCTCATAGTATACATTATAGTTCTAGACTTAATCCTATCTAACCCTCTGACTTCTCCCTATTTCGTCTCCCTTATTCCTTTTGATAACTACCATTCTACCTATTTCTGTTTGACTTTCCCCTCCAAATTTGCATATAAGTGAAATTGTGTTGTTTTTTCCCCCCTATGCCTGGCTTATTTCACTTGACATAAGATTCAGGTGAATCAGATGGCAGTATCTCCTTTTTTACTATAACTGTATTATATCAATAATATATATCCATTTTAGGCATGTACCACATTTTCTTTACCTTTTTTCCCCACAATGAACAGACATTTAAGCTGTTTCCATACCTTAACTACTGTGAAAAATGCTACGTTGAACATGAAAGTGCCGCTGTTTGAGTTGTCGATTCCATTTCCTTTGGGTATATACTCAGTGGAGTATTACTAAGTCATGTGGTAGTTATATTTTTAATTATTTAAGGATCCTTCACACACTGTTTTCTACACTGGATATACCAATTTACATTTCCACCAAATGTAAATTTGATTTACCAGCTATGAGGTGATATAACATTGTGATTTTAGTTTATATTTCTCTGATGATATAACATTGATATAACATTGTGATTTTAGTTTATATTTCTCTGATGATTAATGATGCCGAGCACCTTTTTATATACATGTTGGCTATTTTTATGTCTTCTCAGGAAAAATGTCTATTTGGGTCCTTTGTCCATTTTTAAATCAAGTTTTTTTTTGGTGATATTGTGGGAGTGTTGGTTTTCTGTGCATTAGTTAAGACAACTGCCTCTCCCAGTCTTGTGAGACTGGCTTCATATGGGAGATGGACCTCACTACTCAGCTCAGCCAGAGTTTCTAGGTGCCTCTCCTCAAGTCTTTGTTCATTCCAACTGTAGTCTTTGTTCTTAGTTGGCTCTTAGAATTAAGTGTGCCAAGTCCTGCTAATGCCTGAGAAAGGTGAGTTGGACACCAGCCTAGTAAAATACAACTGGAAATGTTGAGATGTTTGAATGTACCAGTTCTTTCTGTTCTCAGGGAGAAGCTGAGGATTGGAGCTTATGTCCCACTTAACTAAGAGAGAATCTGTGCATGTGCTTGCACTCTATTTAGATTATGCACTTCAAGCCTTTGGGGATAGCTGATGGAGGTGAACCTATTTGTAAACCACATTTTAATTTTCTGTAGTCTAGAGATCCTTGTCAACTTCCAGAGACAGTGGGTTTAGGGGCCAGTCCTTCAGGTGGGAACTCTAAAAAATGAGAGTCCTCAGTGTGTGCATGCACTCTTTCCAGGAAAAATCTGCAGACTTGGATTTATTGTAAGATTGAGCTGGAGAGAAGACCTGGGAAGTTCCCGCACTTCATTTGGGCTCAAGGAGTTCTGTTGTTTATCTTCCTCATTAGTTTCCTGATGTAGGCCAAAGAGAAGCCTGACCTTCAGCAGCGAGCAAAGTATGCAGACAAATTTTTTTCTAGGGAGAAACTAGGAGCAAGTATTTTAGATGTTCTTGAAGATCCATATTGACTTGAGGGATTTAGCGCTTGAAAGGGCACGCATGCCCATTCATAATTACCTGTTTGCAATTCAGGGAAACTCATGAATGCAGAATCCTGTCGCAACCAGAGCTAGTTTATTTAAGAACCCAAGCCATAAAAGTTAGGGTGCTATAAGAATAGGCCAAATCATTCATTCCTTTTTTTTTTTAAACACTTTTTTGTGGTTGTACATGATATGGAGTTACACTGGTTGTGTATTCATATATGAACATAGGAAAGTTATGTCCAATTTCATTCTACTGTCTTTCCCTTCCTCTCTTCCTGTCCCCTCCCCTGTCCAATCCAGTGACTGCAAACCACCCACCCCAGTTCGTCAGATACGTGAGTCAGACGCACATATCGGAGAGAACATTGAGCCTTTGGTTTTTGGGGATTGACTTATTTTGCTTAGCATGATAGTCTCCAATTCCATCCGTGTACCAGTAAATGTCATAATTTCATTTTTTAAAAAAATATTTTTTAGCTGTAGATGGACATAATATCTTTATTTTATTTACTTATTCATTTTTATGTGGTGCTGAGGATCAAACCTGGTGCCTCACCCATGTGAGGCAAACATTCTACCATTGAGCTATAACCGCAGCCCCCATAATTTCATTCTTTATGGCTGATAATATTCATTGTGTATATAAACCACATTTTCTTTATCCATTCATATGTTGAAGGGCACCTAGGTTGATTCCACAGTTTAGCTATTGTGAATTCTGCTTTTATAAACATTGATGTGGCCATGACAATGAAGTATGCTGATTTTAAGTCCTTTGGGTATAAACCGAGGTGTGGGATAACTGGGTCCATTCCAAGTTTTCTAAGGAATCTCCATACTGCTTTTCAGATTGGTTACACAAATTTGCAGTCCCACCAGCAATGTATGAGTGTGCTCTTTCACTCACATCCTCGCCAACATTTATTGTTACTTGTATTCTTGATAACTGCCATCTGACTGGAGTGAGAAGAAACCTCAATATAGTTTTAATTTGCATTTCTCTAATGGCTAGTGATGCTGAACATTTTTTCATATAATTGTTGACCAATTGTATTTCTTCTGTGAAGTGTCTGTTCAGTTCTTTTGCCCATTTATCGATTGGGCTATTTGTTTTTTTTGTGTGTTAATTTTTTTGAGTTCTTTATATATTCTGAAGATTAATGCTTTATCTAAGGTGCAGGTAGCAGAGCAAATCATTCACTCTTACTGAACAAGTTGGGAGTTGAGGATCCCTTCATAGTTGTATGGCATTGTAAATGGAGGGTTTTGTATGAGAGCATCTTAGGTTTTCCTGTTCATTTTGATGTGGATATTGCTCTTGTATATAAAAGTGTCTCACCTAGGTTCTGGCTTTCTCAAAAGGAATTGACCCCTGTGTAAATATGCATATGTGGGAGGAGGGAAAGCCAGGAGCCACCTATTCTGCTATCTTGTTTATGTCCCTTTCCTAAGATTTTTTCAGATCACCGATCACAGTTTTAGGTGATTGCATTTCTGGTTATATCATTCAAAAAGAACCAGCAACTTAATGAAGCCCTAAGCAACTCAGTGAGGCCCTGTCTCTAAATAAAATATGAAAAGGACTGGGGATGTAGCTCAGTGGTTAAGCGCCTCTGGGTTCAATCCCTAGTACAAAAAAAAAAAAAAAAGACTAAATGAAGGAAATTGTATTAATACAATTTTCTTTCTCACTCTTTGTTTAACTTATTCAAATGTTAACCACATTTGTTCTTTAATTTTCCATATTTCTTTATCAGTACATTATAACTATACATGAGAGGGAGATTCACTATTAGCACATTTCTTTTTCGTATATATGTATATATCACACAAACACATTTTTTTCTGAACTCTTTTAGAATAAGTTATAGCCAAAGTGTGTCTGTAATCCTAAATATTTAGCTTATCATCTAAAAGAAAGGACTTTTCTTCAAAACCTCAGTACAGTTACCCAAATCAAGTAATTAGCATTGATAACATAACTTATTTAATCTGTAGAACTACTTCAATTTCAGTGATTGTCCCAGTAATATCAGTGATAAGTTATTTGTCAAATTTAACAAATACTAAGGAAGGCCAGTGCCACATAAATAACCCTTAGTTCAAAATGAGAGCATTTGTAAACAGAGTGTGCTTTCTTGAGGTAATTAATGGACATGTGCCTTTGTGGATGTATTTGTCCTCCCTGTATACTGTGATTAGACTTCGAAGTTGGGGGTGGGTAGGGAGTAGTATGGAGTAGATTACTTTTTGTTTTTGTAACATAACCCTTTCCAGTGCCTGATGGAATAGCAGTAAGGGCCTCAAACATTCTTTGGAATTACTTTTCTCACTTAGCATCTCTCTTTCTTGTTTTTCTTCTCTCTCTTTCTTGTCTTTCTGTCATACTTATTGAGCTTGTGCTGGGCACTGAATTAAAATGGTAAAAGCTGAGTGTAGTAAGAATGCCTGTAGTTCCAGTTATTGGAGTGGCTTAGGTGGGAAGACCAGACAGGGCAACAGGCAAGAACCCCATCTCGAAAAAAAAAAAATTAAAAAATTAAAAAAACAAAAACAAAAACAAAACAAAAACCCCCAGTGTGTGTTATGCTGTTTTATCTTAGAGACTAAAAATATTTGAGTGTTTTATTTTATTTGACATAGTGATATAAAAATGTTCATAGACCATTTTTTTGTTCTCTTTGATTTTTTTGTTCTTGATATACCTTCAGCATTTCTTAAGGAATACCTCCGCTCTGGGAATGTAGCTTAATTGTAGAGTGCTTGCATAGAGTTCAGGAAGCCTTAAATTTGAGCCCCAGTACCATAAAAATAAATAAAAGAGCACACAGAACTTTTAATTAGCATTGTGATAATTCTTTTGAAACTTATAATGGTTGTGCGGAATTCTGGTTGCAAAAATGTTATCCCTATGTTTTCATCTTCAGTTATTATTGATGCTACTTTACAGGGAAACATGAATGTGATGCACTTAACCTCAAATGATTAGGTCATGACAAAATGTTAGTTTCTTTCAGATTAAAAAAAAATTTTAAAAATCACTTCTTAGTAGAACATTGCATAATAAAATACATTTAATATTAAAAACAAACTAACTGTAGTCTGTTGAAAATGTTGCTATAAGAAACAGTTTGGAACTTTAAAATAACCATTTTTGAAATACTGTTTATGGAACCCTTATTTAAACTTCTGTGGGGTTTTTTTTTTTTAAATTTTTTTTTTAGTTGTAGATGGACACAATGTCTTTATTCTATTGCTTTGTATGTGGTGCTGAGGATCGAATCCAGGGCCTCACGCATGCGAGGTGAGTGCTCTACCGCTGAGCCACAACCCCACCCCCTAAACTTTTGTGTTTAATAGGAGATTTAATATCATCTTGTTTAATGTGATAGAAGTGAGTCCATGGCTTCTTGGCTGACATTTCTGTGTATCTCTCAGAGCTGCACATCTTAGGATCATTCACCAGTCTTTTCATATTCATCGTACTAGCTCTATTTCTGACTGTCATTCTTTCTTTTCTGGTGAAGTAAGGAAACAACAATTAAAAAAAGGAATATATAATATTTTATTTTTGCATTTAAATGAATACATGTAGGTTTAAAATTTATATACTATATAGCTCATCTATTTAAATGTATACAGTGAATTTTAGTATATTAAAGAATTTTGCAACCCTTACCACAATGGAATTTTAGAACATTTCTGTCACTCCAAAAGGACCCCTCAGGCTTATTTGCAGTCACTTTTGATCTGCCTTCCGCATCCCCAAGTTCTTTTGCAGGCTTGTAGTTCATTTGTTTATAATGTGGAAAACACATTTTCATGGATTAGCTCTCCTGGTTGTCTACAAGTGTACCCAATGCATAACATTATTGACAATAATCAATGAAGGGGAAGCTAATACTCATGGATAGAGAATAAAGAGCCTTGAGAGGTACAAAAAAAAAGGGAGGGGTTGTCCTTGTTTCATGGTTAATCACAGATAGTATTTTGATACAGGTAATTTCTCTATGAGCGCATTTTATTGCTTTGGTGTGTGTCCCTTTCCTGAGGCATCTATTACTAATGATGCTGCTGGAAGAATTACTCTTACATCTTAGTTGATTTTGCTGTCCTATTCTGTTTTTCCATGAGCAAAATTTTCTTATTCTTTGCAATTTTTCTTTCCCAATAAAACTAGACCAAATACAGTCCTTACTGTCTCTAATCTTGAATGTTATGAGTAAAGAAATAAAATGAACTAAATAATGTGCAAAAGAATGATGCTATGAAGGATTTGAAAAAGTTATTTGCATTTTTAAATTAATTGCTTCAACAACAAGTGATTTGGCATTTCAAAACATTAACAAAGTAGAATAAAACCAATTCGCCAGCGGTAGGAAATTTTGTTTGGGATGGTACCAGAATTACAAGGGTAGGAGACCTCACAAAGTATTCTCAGTTGCATTTGGAGATTTGCCCATGATATAGTTTCAGCTCTCTCTCACCTCATTACTACCATTTTTCATTATATTTTGAGCCCAGGTTTCTCAGTCTCTAAAATGGGTGGCAATATTATGTATCTCTGTTTATTAGGATTAAAACAGGCAGTGTGTCTGGAAATAATGATGATGTTTTACATATTCAGTAGGAAGATGGTTTCCTTTAAAATTTCTGTCCTAGCCATTTTAATAGCAGTAACTTGTATGACTCAAGGTATTAGCTATCATTTGTAAGCTAGATACTATCTAAATTTTTGTAGCTGACATTGTACCTGGGTCTAGCATACACAGATCAAGAAAATGGAGTTAGTATTTTCAAAGAAATCACAGAAAAGACAGATAAAACAATTAACTATAAATCATTATGGTAAGTGTTATTTAAAAAGTGTTGTTGAAGGATTAGAGAAGCTTATAGAAGAATTCTTTAAAAATTTTTTTTTTAGTTGTAGATGTACACAATACCTTTATTTTATTTATTTATGTGATGTTGAGGAGTGAACCCAGTGCCTCACACATGCTAGCCAAGTGTACTACCACTGAGCCACAACTTCGGCCCTAGAAGAACTAAGTCTTAAAAAGGAAATTACTATTAGTAGTTAAAGTCTCTTTTCCTCACTGTGTTTTCTTTTTATAAAAAAACATTCAAAGGGTGGTGCACACCTGTAATCCTATGACTCAGGAGGCTGGGCTGGAGGATTACAAGTTGGAACCCAGCCTCAGCAATTTAGTGAGGCCCTAAGCAACTTAGAGAGACCCTATCTCAAAATTAAAAAAAAATTAAAAAGGATTGAGAGATGTAGCTTGGTGATAGTGCCCCTGGATTCAATCCCCAGTACTGGGGGGCAAGAAAATCAATGAAGCGTTTGTTTTTAAATCCATCATGGTAAGCAGAAATTTTTTTCTGAAGAGCACAAAATTTCATTTTATTTTTCAAATGGCATGAAAGCTGCTAGGCACATATATTGAGATCTCAGGAAGATTTTTGTTCATTTTTTAAATGTATCATATTTTACATTATTTAGACATATGATTTATCATTCAGCAAACCTCATTTTCCCACTTTATACAAGGTTTCTATACCTTAAAACTACCTTTCATTTCTGACTTATTAACCACTTGGTATCATACAAATTCAAGTTACATGTGTGTATCATTACTTAAAATCAAATCAGTGAAAAAAAATTTAGTTAAAGACACTTTAGTGTTATATCTTTTGATCATATATCATAGTAAAGTCCAGACTCTTCAAAATGGGACTGTTCACTTTATGTAGGGTGTACTTTGTGCTTTTGTACCTTGTCCAGACTTTGCTTTTTCTTCCTGTCTTTTAATAATTGCCTCAAATACCACTGACTCTATAGAGCCTATACTAATATTACCGGTCAACATTCATCCTTTCCTCTTATGGGTTCCCATTTCATTTACTCTTATATTATAACCTGTCTGACTTACTAGACTTGAAGCTCCTTGAAGGCATAATCGGTGTGTTGCCTTCTTCATTTAATATCTTGGTTAAAGTAAACCCTTAATATATGATTGGTGATTTAAATTGAATTTAGAGCATTTGGGTTTGATGAGAATGTGTTTTATTGTTCTTTAATCTTTCTTTTAGGATTTTGTCTCTGAAATCAAGGAATATTAAATCTCAGGAATATTCTGTTTGCTGCTACCAAATACAATTATAATTCACATTGAATTAGTTAGATTATAGGCTTAACTGCTAGGACAGAATTACTCCTAAAGACTGTGGCTTAAACAGGATAGGTTATTTTTCCTTAGTGTTAGTCTAAATACAAAACTGTCCAATGTGGATAGAATAGTTCTGTCATCTTCAATATGGGGTTCAACATCTGGATCCAAGGTAACAGGTTAGTTTCATATCATCTCACAAGTAATGGGAATGGGGAAGAAAATAGGAAACATAGGCCTAGTTTGGTTAATAGAAAAAAACATCATTTCTGCTCACATTCTGTTGGCCAGAACTTAGTTATGTGGCCATAGTTTGCTGCAGAGGAGGCTGAGAAATATAGTCTTATCTGGGAAGCCATATTTCTAGGTAATACTCAAAGGCCTTTATTACCAAAAGGAAGAATGGCAAAATTATTAAAGACCACAATTTCTGCCACAGTTTTTGGTTTTATTTCATTTTTTAAAATAGTAGATCAATTACTCCAGGAATCAAAACCTCTATATTTGACTAAGTCATCAGACCTGGCACATTTTTATTATGTAGCCTGTTTCCTTACTATAGATGATGCAGAAGGCCATATAGAGCTTTCATAGTGAGAAATTTACCATCTACTTTAAGACATAACAACTAATAACAAATGAGAAAGCAGAAAGTACCTATTGTGGCATATTATATGAGACAAGCTATCACGAACTGTAGACTTTTTTAGGAAAAGAGAATGGAAGATGAAGTTATAAGGAAGAGCTTTAAGAAGAAGATAGTACTTTACTTAGTCCTTGAAGATGTGGTAGAACTTGTATGGTCACCAGCAGAACATTCTAGGCAAGGGAAATGGTGTGAAGGAAAGTGCCAAGACAGAATAATTGAGTTGTCTTCAAGGGAAAGCAAGGACTGTGTTCTTATTGCTCCTTGATTTAAGTTGGAAATTTTGAAAAATAATTTAAGAAGAATTAAGACCAAGATGGTCATGAAAGCAATGCAGAGGAGAATGGACAATTATTTTTAAAGGTTTGATGTCATAGACTGAGATGTTAAGAGTTTAGACTGGAAGTAGAATTCTTTTCACTCTGTCTAGGTTACCTATGACCTCTCCATTACTTTAGTTACCACATCCATTCTTGCTTCGTTCTCCATGACTTGTATGAATTATTTGACATTGTTGACCATTTTTTCTTTAAAATATTCTCCTTTGGTTTTGTATTGCTTTTCTTTTTCTGAATTAGTATTCTGCTTCATTTACTCTTTGTACTCCCTCTTGGAGTTGCAACTATCATCTTGAAGAAGATGCTCTGGGTGAACTTTAGTCCTGTTCTTAATTGATTGCTGGACATTTTTCATCTCAGTGTGTCACTGTCATTTAAACTATTCAACAATTCTGCAGAGTTTTCTGAGTCTTTACAAATAACTTTGTTTTAAATTCCAGTACAGAACGTGCACACATTTTGTGCTCTACCTTCTCCTTTTTCACTAGTTTTCCATCACTAAATCTTGTTAGTTCTTTTGGTGACTCACATTTGTTTATTTCCATTCTTATTGCCACCACATTTATAAGCTCATAAATGGAAGCAGATCAGAAAGGACAGTGGTTCTCCCTTATCCATGGTTTCACTTTCTACAGTTTCAGTTATCCATAGTCAACTGTAATTTGAAAATATTGAATGGAAAATTCAGAAATGAACATTTTTACATTACTGACCATTATGAATGTGATGAAATCTCATGTCATCTCTCTGTCCTGTCCTGTCTAGAATGTGAATCATCCCTTTGTGTAGCATATCCATGCTATATATGCTACTTGCCAGTTGGTCACTAGTAGCCATCTCAGTTTTCAGAAACAGTGTTGTGGTATCAGTGCTTGAATTCAGATAACCCATATTTTATATAATAATGGTCCCAAAGTACAGGAGTATTCAGATTGTCAATTTAGATAGGCCAAAGAGAAGCTGTAAATTGTTTCCTTTAAGTATCATCACAAGGAGAAGGGTGAGTACAGTACAGTAAGATATTGTGAGAGAATACATTTCTATAATTTTTATTATAGTGTTGGCTATAATTGTTCTGTTTTATTAGTTATTTTTGTTAATCTCTTATTGTGCCTGATTTATGAATTAAACATTGCCATAGGCATGTATAAGAAAAAAACATAGTATTTATGTATTTGGGTATTATGTGCAGTTTCAGGCATTGATTAGGTAAGTCTGCTGTACACTGAATACTTGAATATGAAGACTGTCAGCAGAAATCTAGAACCCTGCTATTCAAAATATGGTTTGTGGATGGCGGCATAAACATAACTGGGAATTCAGTGTCAGGTGCCATTCCACATACTGCAGAATTAGTCTGCATTTTCATAATATCTCCAGGTGATGGGTATGCACAGTGGAGTTTGAGAGATAACCTGTTTCTTTAACTTTTCTTAGTTTGAGACTTTACTGCTAAGTTGTAGCAGCTATTTCTTTTTAATTGTTTACCTTAGATTTTTGTGTAACCTTCAAAACACAGTTGTATTACAGATTGTTGAGTTAGAAATAATTAGACAAAGTAGAAAGTAACTGGAGGTGTAACTGTATATAGAGTAGTCATTGAAGTCCCAAATGTATGTTTGTCAGTTTATAGATGTCAATGAATGATTTTGGGGGTGGTATCAGAGATTGAATTCAGGGGTACTCGGCCACTGAGCTATATCCCCAGCCCTGTTTTGTATTTTTATTTAGAGACAGGATCTCAATGATTTGCTTAGCACCTCTCTTTTGCTGAGGCTAGCTTTGAACTCACTATCCTCCTGTCTCAGCCTCCCAAAGTGCTGGGATTACAGGCATGCGCCACTGCACCCGGCAGTTTGTACATGTCATTTCTCAGATTTAAAAGCAAGATATTTGGGAAAAATTATATATACATAACCTACTTCCTATGTAATTAAGGAGATTGGAGGAGCATGTGTTTAGTTCTTCTGTTTTGTCATTACTGGCTTTAATGTTTTTGTAGAGTAAATTTCAAGTTCACATACAAAGTATGGGCCTGGGAGTTTAGGTCAGGGGTAGAGCATTTGCCTAGCATACTCTAAGCCCTTGGTTCAACCCTCAGCACTGCAAAAATAAATAAATAAATAAATAAATAAATAAATAAATAAATAAATAAATAAATTTTAAAAGTGTATTAAAAAAACGATTTTTTTCATAATCAAGTAATTTATAGAAATCAAGTATAAGCTTCTGAATATTTGAGATTTGTTATGTGTTTATATATGTTAGTGTCTCTGCAATATTTTCAGGATTTTTTGACCATTACCAAAGAAGTAACGTTTTACAGTATACCTCAGTTCCTATATGCATATTGGGTATTACTGAAATAAAAGTTTGAATTCTTACCACTGGCTCTGGAAGTTCAGAATAACCAGTCCTCTCCAAGCCCACATACACTTTCCCCTGTCACATTCTCTTTTTCACCACCACTTGTCTTCCTGTTTTATGATATTTACAAATGCCTTTAATTAATATACATTATGCTATTATTTTACACATTTTCCCACTTAACCTAAATGAAACCATTCATCTGTATATCTCAGTATTATATTTGAGATATTCATGTGGATGTAAGGCTTTTTGAGGCAGTTCTTGTTTTCATTGTTGCAAATAGTACTAATGTATTTAAAAACTATGTTGTGTTGCAAAATGGATGTCATTTTTCACAATTACCTATGAGATTGTACATATTTTCATATGTTTGTTAGCCATACATTTCTTCTATGAATTATCCGTTCATATCTTTTGGCCAATTTTCTGATGGGTTGGGGGCTTTTTTCCTTATTGATTTCTGTTTTATTTATTTTATTTGATATAGTACTTTCAATATTTGATATAGTACTTTTAAAAAATTGGTGCATTATAGTTATACATAATATAGGGATTTGTTTTTATTTTTTGTTTATTTTTGTGGTGATGGAGGTTGAACCCAGGGCATCACAAATGGTAGGCTAGTGCTCTACCAGTGAGTTAGGTTCCCAGCCCTATGTTATATTTTTTAAAAATATGTTTTACCAGCTTCTTGAGAGGCGAGACAGGAGGGTTGTGAGGTTTAGGCAACATATCCAGAACCCATCTGCAAAAAAAAAAAGTCTTAAAAATTTTTATTTGTTAGGATTTTAAGTAGTATCTTATGTATTTAAAGAACTTACTTTTTACTGGGCAACATTACTACTGGTTCAACTATCCTCAGTGAAAAAACTTATAGATTAGTTTTAAAATCTTGGATTCAGGAAAAGTTTCTAGAAAGCAAAGTTAGTAAAATGATTAAGGTTCTGGAAGGTTTATTTATAAGCTTCAATGCAACCAGGTCACAGGTCATATTAGCAAGCTGCTGCCAGTATGATTTGAAAATTTGAGCATATGATTTTCTAAGCTTCTGTTATGATAGTGTAAAAACCAGAATGCTTCTAATATGCTTTTGTGATTTTTTAAAAAAAAATTTTAATATTTGCTTTTCTTTGTTTCTTTTCCTTAATTAGGTCCCCGATGGGCTTCCTGGAATATTGGTGTGTTTATTTGCATAAGGTGTGCTGGAATACATAGAAATCTTGGGGTTCATATATCCAGGGTCAAATCAGTCAACCTAGACCAATGGACACCAGAACAGATACAGGTAAATATTACTTTTACAAGAAATTATTAAAAATATTTAAATGATTTAAAAATATCTAACCCTTCTTGCATCTAAAGATTAACATTGAAAAGAAATATAATGAAGTGGCATATGCTACATGTAAAATATAAATGCTATTTGACTTGTTAATTCACAGAAACTTGTTTTTTTCTTGGGTCTATAATAAAATTTTTATCTAAAATACTGATTTCAAAGTATTTTAACAATACTTTTTGTTGTGTTAATGAAATTTGCCATTATAATTCCATAGTTTATTTTTCTATCAGTAGAGGGAGCCTGGGTAAAGGTAAAGAAAAAAATTATCTCTAACCTAAAAGTTCACTTGAAATATTTCCCTTCTATACAGAGAGGTTTTCTGGGGGGAGGGGGCGGTGGGTGGGGGGAAGTACCAGGGATTGAACTCAGGGGCACTTGGTCACATCCCCAGCCCTATTTATTTATTTATATTTTTGGTGCCGTGGATTGAACTCAGAAGTACTCTACCACTGAGCCACATCCCCAGCCCTATCTTTGTGTTTTATGTAGAGACAGGGTATCACTGAGTTGCTTAAGTGCTCCCTGTTGCTGAGACTGGCTTTGAACTTGTGATTCTCCTGTCTCAGCCTCCTGAAGTGCTGGTATTACAGGCGTGCACCACCACACCCGGCTCCTAGCCCTATTTTGTATTTTATTTAGAGACAGGATCTCACTAAATTGCTTAGTGCCTCACTTTTGCCGAGGGTGCCTTTGAATTCGTGATCTTCTTGCCTCAGCCTCCTGAGCCTCTGGGATTACAGGCATGTACAACTGCGCCTGGCCTAGAGTAAGGTATTCTTGATAGTCAGTCAGAGTCTAATACCTGGAAGCTAGTTCTGTAAGCAAATGTTCTTATGACCAGTTTAGACTTGTTGAGAGTGGTTTAGCTTTATTAGAGATAAATCTCTGATTTTAAGAGTTTACCATTTTTCCAGTGTAACAGTTTTAAATCCTCAAAATCTTACTTTCTAATCCTTATGGTTGGTTACAAATGTAAAAATGATTACTTTTACTGGTCTTTTTAATTTTCTGTGAAATTATACTACTTATTCACTTTTTTTGGGGGGGGGCACTGGGGATTGAACTCAGGGGTACTCAACCACTGAGCTACATCCCCAGCCCTATTTTGTGTTTTATTTAGAGACAGGGTCTCACTGAGTTGCTTAGCGCCTTGCCATTGCTGAGACTGGCTTTGAACTTGCGATTCTCCTGTTTCAGCCTCCCAAAGTGCTGGGATTACAGGTGTGCGCCACCGCACTAGGCTCTTAATCGCTTTTAAAATTGCTTTTAGTCAGTGTAAAGTGCTAAATGCATGAATAGGCAGTCATTCCTTGGTGTTCACAAATTAGTTTCAGATAGTAGGATCCATGGATACTTGAGTGCCTTTTAGAAAATGGTGTAGTATTTGAATATAACCTATGAATATTCTTTCTTTCTTATACTTTAAATCATCCCTACATCACCTGTAATATCAAATACAATGTAAATACTGTACGAATGGTTGTTATACTATGGGAATGATGACAAAAAAACCCAAAAGGTCTGTGCATGTCCAGTACAGATGAAGTTTGTTTTCCTCTAATATATTTGATCTGTGGTTGGTTGAATCTACAAATGCAGAAACTAAAGATATGGAAGGCCAACTGCATATGGTTCAACCTCAATGATATGCATACATAACTCAGAATCAACAAAAGCAAGTATTTGCAGAGATGGAGTAGGGTAAGGGTAGAAGGAGTAAAATAGAGACAGCTATAAAGTCAAGCATAATTTATTTAGTTCTGTCTTAAATTAGTTTTTGAGCTTTTTGCTGGTGAGGGCATAAAAGGAAATATCCTTTACACATTTTCAAGGTCCTTGAGGAGAAAACATATTAGTTACATCAAAGAAGTAGAACTTTTTGAACACTGCATATACAGCAGCATTCCTAATATCTCTGTAGCAAATGTGGTAGCAGATGTTACAATGTTGTTTCTTGTCTTTTTCAAGAAAATGTGATGTGTAGTTTGAAAATGTAACTTGATTTTTTTTTATATTTATTTATTTGTTCTATTTAGGCTTACATGATAACAGTGCAATTTGATTCATTGTACATAGATAGACAATAACATTTCATTTCTCTAGTTGTAAGTTGTATAGAATCACAACATAGATGCAGTCATACATAAAGTTAGGGCTATGATGACCATCATATTCCACCACCTTTACTGTCCCCATGCCCTCTTCCCCCTTACACCCCTGTGAACAGAGTTCCACCATTGTTCCCATGACCTTCCCCACATGGATCAGCATCCACTTATCAGCGAGTACATTTGGCATTTGGTTTTCTGAGATTGGCTTACTTCACTTAGCATGATATTCTCCAACTCCATCCATTTACCTGCAAATGCCATAATTTTATTCTCTTTTATTGCTGAGTAATATTCCATTGTGTATATATACCACAGTTTCTTTATCCAGTCATCTATTGAAGGGCATCTGGGTTGGTTCCACAGTTTAGCTATTGTGAATTTAGCTGCTATAAACATTGAAGTGGCGCAGCACCGTAGTTTGCTATTTTTATGGGTTATCGAGATATAAAACATTGAAGACAAAAGTGTAGAGACTTTTTAATAGTTCATTTTAAACCAAGGACAAGACATGGAATCCCTAGATGATTCAGTTCTCTGAAAATACTATTTTTCTCAATTAGGCTGTTGGGAGAAGTTGAATAAGAGATTATTTGAGCGAGGCAGCTTTGTAGCTTAAAAAAGAAATTTCCTATCACTGGGCTGTAGTTCATTGACTGTGAAATAGATAAGGTGCATGGAAAGATACTGAATTATTAAAAATGTAAGGATTTGGGGCTGTGGTTCTAGAGTAATAGAGCATTTGTCTAACATGTGCAAGGCCCTGGGTTTAATTCCCCGTCCCCTGCAAAAAAGGTAAGGATCTTAGAAACAATTATTTGTTAATAGGTAGCACTTGAAATTGTATTTGAACATTGTTTGGTCCAACCCATCTACTTTTTGAAATAAGAATTACTATTTTGAAATGCTAGACTTTATGATTAGTGCTTATCACCAGAGGATGCTTTGCCTGGCTCCACATTCCATGGAATTCCCCTTCCAGGTGTGCCATGATGAGAGCTAAGATTGGGATGTACTTAGAAATCCTTTTTTTTTTTTCTTCTGGTATTAAGGACTGAACTCAAGGTTGCTTTGCCACTGATCTATATCCCCAGCTCTTTTAATTTTTTGAGACAGGGTCTCACTGAGTTGTTTAGGGCTTCACTAAGTTGCTGAGGCTGACCTCGAACTTCTGATTCTCCTGTAGTTCAGCCTCCTGAGTCACTGAGATTATAGGTGTGTGCAACCACATCTGACAGGGTAGGATATACTTAGAAATCAAATGATAAACAATAAAGCTTTATATTTATTTATTTATTTATTAAAAAAATTTTTTAGTTGTAGATGGACATAGTATCTTTATTTATTTATTTTTATGTGGTACTGAGTACCGAACCCAGTGCCTCATGCATGCAAGGCATGCGCTCTACCACTGAGCTACAATCCCAGCCCAAAGCTTTATATTTTTAAAAAAAAAATCATGTAGATAGATGGATCAGCCAGTCATTATTTTTGTGGTGGGCCTTGTGAGTTTTTGTAAGCAAAGCCAGAGTTGTTATTTAAAAATTATTCTGAGACTATAAAATATAAATAAGTAAGTAATTGTTGAAGACCTCAAGTTTCTAACTGTAAGGCACAATCTTTATTTCAGACCAGAGTATTTCAAGACAACTGATATTTGGGAGGTAGTTGAACAAAATAATTAAGAAGGTTATGTCTAATGTCAGACTATCAGACCAAGTCTCCACAGAATATCTGACCTTAGGGTACCTTAGTTTCTTCATTTGTAAAATAAGAATGAAAACAGTACCTGCCTTATAAATTTCTGGAAGAATCAAATAAGTTAATGCAGGTGAAGCATTTCAGGATAGTACCTGGTAAACTACTACTACTATTTTTTTTTTTTTGTACTAGAGGTGCTCTACCAGTGAGCTATATCCCCAGACCTTTTTGGTTTTAATTTTGAAGTTCTTGCTAAGTTGCCCAGGCTGGCCTCAAACTTGGTATCCTCTTGCCTCAGCCTCTTGAGTGACAGGGATTATAGCTTTATACCACCAAGCCTGGTTTATCTGACACATTTCATTCAGTAAATGTTAGCTTGTTAATTAGTAGTAGTTTTAGTTCATTTGTTCATTGTGTAAAACCCTCAGTATCATTGCCTTAAATATCTTTCTGACTTAAAGCAGTTTAGCTTTCTAATAATCTGTAATTAGTTGCTAAATGTACAATTGAGCAAAGAAAAAAATTGATTATTGGAGTATAAGTGAATTTCTTCTTGAATATTTACCAAAAATAATTATTTCATTTTTAATACTGATATATGGTAAGGCATTTTGAGATGAATGGTAAGATCACTGCATCTGCTATTTTTTGAAGTTGTTTTTTAATCAGATCTAAGCATATCTCATTTCTCTTGGTAGTAGGTTTGTTCCATATAATCCAACACTGTTTATACCTGTTACTTTTTTCAAAAATTTAAGTATTGTTACAGAGAACAATTCATGGTTCTCAGTGAGTTTATGAGTCTCAGCAAATGTCTATATTCTGTCACCAACATCCCAATGAAGATATAGCATTTTCATCCCCTAGAAAGTTCTCTTGTGCCAAATTCTAGTCAGCTCCTCCAACGACAACTACTATACCACTCTCTGTCCCTTTGGGTTAGTTTTGCTGTATATTGAAATGCCCCTTTTGGAGGCATTTCCTGTTTATTCAGACTCATCATTCATATTTGGGGAAGTGATAATTGAAACATGATTTAGTGTTCTATATTCTCATGTATGTTATAAGAAGTCTTTGATATAAAAAATGTTTTGGTGGTAATTTATTTTTAAAAGAGAAATATTTTTTACTGAATTTAGTTCGACTGTCTTCTACAACATTTAATTATAATCCTGTTTATAACTTTCAAAGATGATACTTAGTTTTGGTTAACTCTATTTTTTGAAAAATCTTTTCTTAGCTAAATGTGGAAACATGATTTAATCTTTGAGTACTGTCAAGCTATTAAATAAAAATGTTCTTTTTGAGGGGGGAAATTTGTGTGGTTTTTGTTAACTACTTAGCTACTTATAAAATTTTGCTTTGTGTTTATTTATCAACTGGCATTATATATCATGTATTTCTCAGTTATTTATATGGGTGTGGTGTGTCATTTTCAGTTTTTAGGACATGTACCATATCTATTGCTGTTTTAGAACTATGATATGCTTTTTTTTTTTGTACCAGGGATTGAACTCAGCGACACTCGACCACTGAGCCACATCTTCAGCCCTATTTTGTGTTTTATTCAGAGACAGAGTCTCACTGATTTGCTTAGTGCCTCGCCATTGCTGAGGCTGGCTTTGAACTCACGATTCTCCTTTTTTTAAAAAGAAAATAATTTGTTTACCAAAACTTATCTTTATTAGTATAGAAATAGTTATTCACTTTTTTAAATTGTAAAATTCTTTCTTTTGATATTATTGACCTTTAAAAATTATAAATTTCTTTCTTTTAATGTGGTTTATGTTTAGAATAAATATTTTAATCTTGGATTTATCATTAAGTACTGCTTAAATTTTTGGAAAGGACCAACTTTTTAATATTGTTCTAAACATTATATTTTTTATCTTTTATAATGACTCATTAACTGTTAATCTTGAGGATAATTTAAGAATTCTTAGTTATTCATTTTAATCTTTTCATTACCTGTATTGAAAGGGTTAAAACTGAAGAATACCTTATTCTTATTATAGAAGAATATTACTTTACAAATTTTTTAGCTTACTTGAAATTTGTGCTGCTGAATAAAATGTTATACTGAAATCTTATCCGTGATGGAAAATATATTTCATATATTTGGCATTTATCTTGATAACCTCTGGACTCTTTTAGTATGCTACATGTCTACAAATGTTCTAGTAAACTTCTTTTGTAGCCTCTTTGGTTACTATTCACTAGTATCATATGATGTGGTACTTAGGAATTTCTGGGAAGTACCAGGCCTTCACAATTAATATTTCTTTATTTATAAATTATGCCTTGGGGAACTTTACACTTGAGATTGCAATTTTCACAATATGACTTATCCTTACAGAACTTGGTTTTATTGTGTTGTAGACTTGCTCACTTCCTCTGTTCATATCTTTACCATTTTTACTTTAGCTTTTATTATAGTTAGCTTTATATCATTGTGACCAAAAAGACTTGACCAGAACAACTTAAAGGAGGAAAAGTTCATTTTGCCTCATGGTTTAGAAGTTCAGTCCATGGTCAGCTGACTCGTTTGCTCTGGTCCCAAGAAGAGGTAGAACCTCATAGTGGAAGGGCATGGCAGAGGAAATGACTGCCAAGAAGCAAAGATAGTTCTCACTCTCCAAGGACAAAATATAAACCCTAAAGGCACACTCCTAAGTGACCTATTTTCTCTAGCTTCACCCTACCTACAGTTACCATCTAGTTAATCCATTTCAAGTGGATTAATCCACCAATCAGATCACAGCTCTCCTCTAATTAATTCACCTCTGAATATTCTTGCATTGTCTTACCTAAGCTTTTCGGAAACATCTCATACCCAAACCATAAAAACTTTAAAGCAATGTTTGGCTGGAAGAAAAGCATGTTTAAACCCAGCTTTTTTTTTTTTTTTTTAACCACTTTGTTCATTATTATAGTGAAAAAATGGAAGCTTTCCTCCCTCTCATTTTCTACTTACCCAACCTCTGAATATTTCTTCTTTAATTTCCAGCTTTTTGTTTTCTTTATTTAGGGGCAGGAGTTGAGGAGAGGTAGTGGTTACCATTTTCTTTGCCATTATATTCATTCTCAGGTTTCCTTCTTTCTTTTCTACCTACTTTTAAAATGTGTGTGTGTATCTGTGTTTCTGTTTCTTCACTGTGAGTTATATTAAAACTAATTCTTCTTTGAAATATGCTTCCACATTCTTTCTTTAGACAAAAAGTGTTCTTCATATAATGTCTTTTCCTCTAACATACAGCTCATGATGCTGATATACTCATGAATTTGTTTGTTTGCTTGTTCAGTCAGTAAGCGTTGAATACTTGTGTCTGCCACTACCTTCTAAGGACAAGCTCTTGTTTTTCTTTTTTTTGTTGATATTCTTTTAAAAAAAAATATATATATATATGTTTTTTAGTTGTTGATGAACCTTTATTTTATTTATTTATATGGTGCTGAGAATTGAACCCAGTGCCTCATGCGTGCTAGGCAAGTGTTCTACCACCAAGCCACAACCCCAGTGCAAGCTCTTGTTTTTCTTTAACAGTTGAATTTTTTTTTTATTTTTCTTTTTTGGTACTGGAATCTGAACTCGGGTGCTTTACTACTGAGCCTTGTCCCTAGTCCTTTTTATATTTTCTTTTGAGACATTCTCACTAAGTCGATTAGGACCTCACTAAGTTGCTGAGACTAGCTTTGAACTTGTGACCCTCCTCCTCAGCCTCCCGAGTAGCTGGGGTTACAGGCATGTGCTACTTGAGCCAGGTCTTTATCTGCTATTTTTTTTTATTTACCTTTTTCGGCTGGTAACTCTTTTCTGTTCTGCTGACTTTACATAGTGATTTCTATAGTGGTTGTAGTAATTTACAATTCCACAAGCAGTGTAAAAGTGTTTCTTTTTCTCCATAAGCTTGCCAGCATTCATTATTATTTGCATTTTTGCTAACAGACATTATAAGAGGAGATGAAATGTCAGTGTAGTTTTGTTGTATTTCCCTAATTGCTAAGGGTGTTGAATAGTTTTTCATGTATTTCTTTGGCGTTTATATTACTACTTTTGAGAAGTATCTTTAGTTCATTTGCCCATTTATTGATTTTTTTTTTTTTTTGGTGCTAAGTTTTTAAGGTTTTAATTGTATACTCTGGATATGAATCCTCTGTCAGAGAGTAGCAGGCAGAAATTTTCTCCCATTCTGTATCTTCCCTTTTCATGCTCATAATTGTTTCTTTGCTGTACGAAAGCTTTTTAATTTGATGCCATTCCATTTATTGATGCTTTGCATTACTTCCTTAGCTTTATTGGTCCTATTGAGAAAGTTGTTTCCTGTGCCTGTGTGTGGGAGTGTTGATCTTGTATTTTCTTCCTGCATTTTCACTGTTTCTAATTCCTAGATTTTTGATCCTCTTTGAATTGATTTTTGTGTAGCGTGAGAGATAGGGGTAGTTAGTTTCATTCCATATATGGATGTCCAGTTTTCCCAGCACCATTTGTTAAAGAGGCTGTCTTTTCTGCAAGATATGTTTTTGGTACTTTTGTTGAGGATCAGGTGACTGTATCTCTGTGGATTTGTCTGTGTCTCCTATTCTGTTCCACTGACCTGTGTGTCTATTTTTATGCCAATACCATGTAGTTTTTGTTACTATAGCTCTAGTATAATATGAAGTCAGGTATTGTGATGCCTCCAGCATTACTTTTTTGGCTTAAAATTACTTTGGCTATCCTAGGTCTTTTGTTCTTCCAAATGAGTTTAGGACTGTTTTTCCTAGTTCTGTGAAGAATGTCACTGGTATTTTGATGGAGATTGCTTTTAGAAATATGGCCATTTTAACAATGTTAATTTTGCCTATTCATGAACATGGGAGGTCTTTCCATTTTGTAGTGTCTTCCTCAATTTCTAGTTTCTTTTTCAGTGTTTTATAATTTTCATTTTCAGAGATCTTTCACCTCTTGGTTGGATTTATGCCTACAGTTTTGTTTTGTTTTTTAACCTATGTGAATGGACTTGTTTTTCTGATTTCTTTTTCAACAAATTCATCATTGGCGTTTAGGAAAACTATTGATTTTTATATGTTAATTTGTGTCCTGCAACTTTGGTGGATTTGTATATGAGCTCTAGAAGTCTTTTTGTGTGTGTGTGTGAATGCGCAACCATTAAGAGAGAGCTATTTATTTGTTAAAAAAAACATTAATATGATCCTGGTTGCAGGAAATAAAAAGATAAAAATAACTTGTGGTGGTGGGATCTTCAGTATTAACGTCCTGGACTAGACAGTGTGAGCATACACGGGGCACAGTGGAGTGTCTAGTGAGCTCCAGCTGCAGTCCTGGGGCCATGATCCTCTTGGAGAGCAGTGACCCTATTGAGTGCCTCCTGGAGATAACTCCTCCCTCACCAGCTTTATGTTTCAGATTTGAAAACCATTTTTGCCTTTTATACTGAAGTGCTACATTGTGGCTACTGGGCTTCCCTCTTCTGTTTTGTGTCACCAATTCTAAAGAATGTATGTTTCTTCTTCTTTTGTTAATTAATTAATTTCTTTATTTTTATTTTTAGAGCTTTATGGTTATACACAGTAATTGGATTCATTCTTACAAACTCATATATACATGGAAATTGATTTCTGTTTCTAGAAGTCTTTTGGTGGAGCTCTTTGAATCTTCTGAATACAAGATCATGTCATCTACAAACAGCAATACTTTGATTTCTTCCTTTTCTATTTCTCTTTTATTTAATCTTTTTCCTAATTCTCTGGCTAAAATTTCAAGTACTGTATTGAATAGGAGTCATGAGAGTGGATATCCTTGTCTTGTTCTTGATTTTAGAGGCAATCCTTTGTTTTTCCCCACTCAGTATGAAGCTGGCTTTGGGTTTGTTGTATATAGCCTTTATGATGTTGAAGAACGTTCCTTCTGTCCCTTCAGTGTTTTAATCACAAATTAGTGCTAAATTTTGTTGAAGGCTTTATCTGCATCTATTGAGAAGACTAAGTGATTTTTGTCCTTAATTTTATTTATGTGGTGGGTTCCATTTATTGATCTGCATTTGAGGAACTATCCTTGAATTCCTGGCATGAATCCAGTTTGGTCATGCTGTACAGTCTTCACAATGTGTTGTTAAGTATAATTTGCTAATAATTTTTTTAAAAATATTTTTTTGGTTGTCAATAGACCTTTATTTTATGTATTTATATGTGGTGCTGAAAAACGTTCAATCACTTAGCCACAACTCCAGCCCTATAATTTGCTAATAATTTATTGAGGTTTTTGTATCCATGTTCGTCATGGTTATTGGCCTGTAGTTTCTTGATGTGTCCTTACCTGGCTTTGATAAGAAGGTGATAGTTGTTTTGTAGAATGAATTTGGAAGTGTTCTTTTTATTTCATAGAATAATTTGAGGAACATTGGCATTAGTTCTTTAAAGATCTGGTAGAATTCATCTGAGAATCCATCTGGTCCTGGGATTTGTTGGAAAGCTTTTAATTATAGCCTCATTGCTAGTTATTGATCTGTTTAGGTGTCTGTATTCTTTTGGTTCAATTTTTGCAGGTCTTACATGTCTAGAAGTGTGTCCATTTCTTCTAGATTTTCCAATTCATTGGTGTATAAGTTTTCAAAATAATCCCTAATGATTCTCTGGATTTCTGTGTTGTCTATACCTCCTTTTTCATCTCTAATTTTTAAAATTTGATTCTCCTTTTTCTTTTGGTTAGTTTAGGTAAGGGTTTATCAGTCTTGTTTATATATTTTTTTTTAAATTGGGAATTGAACCTTGATTTTACCACAGAGCTACCTCCTCAGACATTTTTTAAAAAAATATATATTTTTAGTTACCAATGGATCTTTATTTATTTATTTTTATGTGATGATGAGAATCGAACCCAGTGTCTCACACATGCTAGGCAAGTGCTCTCACACTGAGCCACAACCCCAGCTCCTACCCAAACCTTTTTATTTTTCATTTTGAGACAGTCTCTCAAAGTTGCTCACTTAGTTGCTCCCGAAGGTCTCACTAAGTTGCTGAGGCTGGCCCTGAATTTACAGTCCTCCTGCCTCAGCCTCCTAAATTGCTAGGATTACAAGTAGGCATCATTGTTTATCTTCACAAAGAATCAGCTCTTTGTTTCAATGATTCTTTGTATATTTTTATTCCCTCTTTCATTGATTTCTATTCTGATCGTAATTATTTCCTTCCTTCTAATGGTTTTGAGATTTTTAAAAAATATTTTTTCTGGTTTTGTCTAGGATTTATCTATCTATCTATCTATCTATCTATCTATCTATCTATCTATCTATCTATTTATTAGTTGTAGATGGATAGCATACCATTTTTGTTGTTGTTGTTTATTTTTATATGGTGCTAAGGATAGAACCCAGTGCCTCACACATGCTAGGCAAGCACTCTGCCACTGAGCCAGAGCCCCAACCCCATGTCCAGGTGTTCTGGATGTATCATTAGTTGTTTATTTGGGATCTTTCTGATTTTCTTGTGTAGGCACTCAGCGATATAAACTTTCCTCTTAGAACCATCTTTATTGTCTCCCAGAGATTCTGATGTGGTATGTCTGTATTCACATTTGATTCTAAGAACTTTTAACTTTCTCCCTTGATTTCTTCTATCACCCATTCATCATTCAAAGGTACATTATTCGATCTCCTTGTGTTTGTGTAGTTTTTATAGTTTTTCTGGGTATTGATTTCTAATTTTTTTTCATATGATCTGATAATATGCAAGGAATTATATCAATTATTTTTTGTATTTACTGTGAGTTGCTTTATGAACTAAAATATGATCTGTTTTGGAGCAGGAACCATGAACAACTGGGAAGAAAGTTAATTTGGCTAAGGCTGGATGAAATATTCTATAGCTGTCTATTAGATACATTGATTGATAATATTTTTTAGGTCTGAAGAGTTTTTACAGAGGTTATGTCTAGGTGACCTTTTGTATTGGCAAGAGAAGTACATTGAAATCATACAGAATTACTATATTGTGGCCTGTCTGGATCTTAAAGTCTAGTAGTGACTGTTCTATGTAGTTAAGTGCACCAACATTTGGAGCATAAATACTGTCATATCTTCTTGTTGGATTGTTCCCTCTTCTGTTTAATTTAGGCTTGTATGCCATCCATAGAACTAATAACTGCCACAGTATGAATGGTGGGGACAGAAATTATATAAACAAAATAGTTTTGAAAGGTGATACAATATAGCTCATTAAGAAAAAACGGGGTAGAAAGGCAAAAGAAAGTTTAGAATAATTAATTTGTGCAAAGAGGTATAGCCGAAGAAAGGTAGCAAGTGAAGGTTATAATAAAGGAGAAAAACAGACAATAGATGTAAAATAAAGAAAACAGGAGAATTTGGATATTTGAGGGAGAAGAAAGAGTAACAAAATAAAGACTAAAGAAACAAAAACACTAACCCTCAAAAGACAAAGCAAAAGAACAAATAGATAATAAAAATATGTATAAGTGTGTATATCCATGAAACAATTAAAAAATACAACAAGAATGTCAAAAAACAAACAAACAAACAAACTTAATGAAACATGAAAGAATTATCTCTGCTGAGGTGATCAAAACTGTGAACAAGGATGTGTATTCACTGCCTGTGCCGTTGCCTTCTTTCTGTTTTTTGTTTTTTTGTTGATTTTTTCCCTTGGTCTGTGTCCTCCTTAGAAAAGGGCTGGGGGTTGTTAATTCCTTCCTCTTTGTGTTGCACACTGAGCTGACAGCTGGAGTGGCCTGGTACTGGAGCTAGTTGAAATAGCTCTCAGCTTCCCTTCTCACAGTATAGGGCAAGATGGGGAGCTTTGTCAGTCTGGACAGATTAGATGGATGCATTCCCAAGGCAGGGCTAATGCATAGTTCTGAACGGGGAAATCAGGGACTCCTTGGATGCCTATCTGTGCTTCATATCTGGGTCTCAGGGGCTGCCCAAGAATTCTCTTGAAGGTCAGAGTAATCTACCCTCCACACGTCTCACACACTCCTCCACCCACAAATATGTCTTTTCCAGGTTCAGTTTCCTAACCCTCTTCACCTGATCACATGCACCACTAGACTCAAAGGGAAAACAAGTTGCACTCCCCATCCATATCTGATCTGAATCTTTCAGAATATAGTTTTTGTGCCCCTTCCAATTTCATTCTGCCAAATCCATCCTAGGCCACATGTTAGATGCTTGCTGGGTCAGTGTGGCAATATTTGCTATGATCTCCTGGGTTCTCTCAGCAGGAAGCTGCAGTGTGGTCTCCTCAGGAATTGGCTCCTGTCTAAGCATTCCCTTTGCTAATTGAGAAACACTAGGCGCTTTTCAAATACCAGCTTATTGTGCAGCTTCTGACTTAGCTAAGTTCAGACTGCTTTTCCATTCTACAGGTTTTCCTGTGACAAATCTGTCCATTATGTTTTTACTCTCTGTCTTATAGCCTTCCACTCTGGAGAGTACTGGTGGCAGCCACTGCCACCAGCTTGGCTCCAATGTATTCTTTCTTGTTTTCTGTTCAGAGGACCCAGATTTCTGGGTCTCTGTGAGTTTTTGACTGTCCAGTATTGGATTTCTGTGGATTCACTCTGTCACCCACCTCACTGAGAAGCAGTGTTCTCCCTGCTTGAATCCTGAGGCACAGAGCAAAGGGAAAGTACATTTTTCCTCTAATCTTCTATCTTTGATCTCCCACATTGGTCATTCTTAAAAATATTGAAAATCCCTGGTATAAAGTAAGTGGTAATTTTTTCTAGCATCCTTTGTAATTTTATGTTCTTTGGGATGGAGTTAGCCAGTTCATGACATTGGAATCAATGTCATTTTACATTTTCTACTTATCTTTGCATATTCAGTAACTCATATAATTAAAATTTTTGTTTCTTTGTGAAAGACCTTATAAAGAAAACTGACTGTTAATGGGATGACAGAAGTTAAGAGAAAGGAGTAGCAATGACTAGGCATGAATATTTTTCTAGATATAATTATTCATTTAAGTAGAATAAAGAATGGAAAATTAGAATTAATTGTTGTTTTATAGCAATGTCAACCAAACTGTGTTCCATATGGAAACAAGAAAAAAGGATTTATCAAATTGTTTCAGTGCTTCAACATGAGGAATTTTAGCTGTGGTGATAGTTATTAAGTTTTGCCTTCATCTCATCTGACTCTGCTCAGATAGCTTTTGTTATATTGAGACATCTCTTTCTATTTAAAGGCTTGTGTTGTGTTCTTATTTTTATTGTTTGTTTTTTGTTTCAGTTTAGTTGTTTTCCTTGTTGGAAATGTATTTTGCATATCTTTTGGCAAACTAAATGTTTCCTATTCTTTAAGGGCCAGCTCAATGCCTGACATTAATTAAACCATTTTCTATATGTAGCTTTATTTCCTACCATCAAGTATTGTTGTTCACCTTTGTGCCTGTCTGTTCAACTGAATTGTAAACTTCCAGCAGTTAGAAATTGTATCATATGTATCTGTAGTTCTGGTGACTGCTGCCTCTGTGTTAGGAACGTAGCATATACTTAAAGTTTTTAATGGCATGCCGAGATTAATCTTTGATTTGATAACATTCTGTGAAAATATTCTCAGCAATCAATGGAGAACAGAGAAAAGGAAAAAAAGCATTTTCCTCAAAACTACTTTGTCTTTTCTGTAGTGTCTTTTTCCATTTCTTAATCTCTGTCCTTTTCTCCCCATGTTCCTGTATACTTTTAAAATTCTAAAAATATCACAGAAATTTTAAAATTTCTAAAAATACTAGAAAGGCAGTATTTTTCAATACATCAAGCCATTTAAAAATGGAATTAATTGCCCTGGAAAGTAGTGAGTTTACCATTACTGGAATGGTTTGTAGAGAAGCTGGACAACAATTTGGAAATGTGTAGCTGGGATTTAAGCACGGAACAGGCAGATGGAGTATAGTTTAGATGACTCTGAAAGTTTCATTCCTAAAATTCTTTGACTGAATGCTCAGTCCTCTCAGGTTACCACAGTAGTTCAAAAATAATTTCATTATTTGCCTTTGAATAAAATTGTGTGTCACAGTTAGTGTTGTGATTCAATTTTTCCCAAAAGTTTAATTCAATTTCAGAGGATAAAATTTTTTTGTACTCTTAGATAATTCAAAAGAATGTGATAATAGCCAGGCACAGTGGTGCACGCCTGTAATCCCAGCACTTTGGGAGGCTGAGACTGGAGCACGTGAGTTCGAAGCCAGCCTCAGCAACAGCGAGGTGCTTGCTAAGCAACACAGTGAGACCCTGTCTCTAAATAAAACACAGAACAGGACTGGGGATGTGGCTCAGAGGTCAAGTACCCCAGAGTTCAATCCCCAGAACCCCCCCAAAAAAAGAATGTGATAATATTCTCAGGTTAAAAGTGAAAGACACGTTCTTTCTGAATCTGAAAGAAAAACTTTCGACCACAGACTTCTGCTGGTTATATTTTCTGTTTATGAGAAAATAACGATCACTAGGTAAAGAGATGTGGATTTCTATTATAATCTAGTTTACTAGGAAAACCTGCTATAGAGTATTGTGGTATCCTTTCGCTTAGCACTAAATACTTCATAGTATTGACTTGCTTGTATTGATTTAACCCTTGGTTCTTAGAAAAATTTTTTTCCTATGTCAACCAAAATCATTGGTTTTCACCTGTCTTCATCAATCATCTTTGCTATGTTCTGTGGCCTCAGCTGAAATTCCTAATCACTTAGGTCACATACAGGGAGAATAGGCAAAAGAATATTGATAGATGACCTGAAATACTTAACTATAACTAAAAAAGCAACTAGAATTACCAGCACTTCTTATTTCCGTGGTTATGTTATACCTGTCTTATATGGTAAAATTGGAGTGTAAATAATTAAAAGAGGTAGGTGATGAAAGTGGCTAAATACTTTAGAAAAGTTTTCTCCTTGACTTGCTGACATAGAATATTTCAGGTAAAGTTATAAATTTTATTATTTAAAAACACATTTTGTCAAATAAAATGACATGTAGTTGATTGAAGAATAGCATTCCTGTGTGGTACTTCTGCCATCTTTAAAAATAAAAATTCAGAACTAGAAAGAACCTAGACTGTTGATAGGCAATTAAAACTTAAATTTTATGTAAGTCATGCATGTTTGTTTTGCTTGAAACAGGATCCAAGGATGCTTTGCTTTGATTCTTTTCTCTTGGGTCTTGTCTTAGCTATTAGTGAGTAATTAGATAATCATTTTATAATAAAAATAGTTTTCATGATACTAATTTTTAAGTCTCTGGATGGAGGTCAGCTAAGTTATGTTTTTCATGTGAGTTACCCAAAGGAGGAATTTTATTAAATAAAATATATTATTAAAATTAATTTTACCTATTTTTTATTTTTTTGATGAGGCTCTAGAAAATGCAAAATTTGCATTAGCAGTGGTACAGATATATCAAAGTTGTTCTATACTGGAGCAACACAAGCATTAAGCTTTCTTTTGCTTAATGTTTGTGTAGTATATCTTCTGTGCTTTTACTTTTAACCTACTTAAATCTTTAAATAGATGTATATCTTTTAAGTAGATTTCTTTTAGATAAGGAATGCTAATATGTGGTATACTCCTTCAATATGAATTTTCATATTTTTTTCCCAGTGAAGTCTTTTTGAGTTTGCTTTTTTAAAATTTAATTAATTTGTATGCTGAGACGGAGTCTCTCTATATTGCTCAGGATTGCCTGAACCTTTCAATACCATCTCACTCTCTCAGAATAGCTAGGATTGTAGCATGTGCCAGTGTGTCCAGCTTCAATGAATTCATAATTTTTTAAATTATACTTATTAGTATTCTATTTTTAGTATTTCTTCTTCAGTGACTCTTGTATGTTGAATCTTCCTTGCTTAATTCCAATATTTGTCACTTTCTTTTGAATCTTTTTTATTAATATTTTTAAGAAATTATATCCAATTTAAAAATAATTCTGTTTTTGACCCTCCATTTTTAGATCATTATTTGTTGTTGTTCCATTTTATTTATTATTCATTTCTGAAATAAATTTTCTTACTACTGCTTTCCTGAGTTCTGTCATTTTAATCGTGAATGTTTCTGATTTCTAATTTAGTTGTTTAATCTTTTATAACTTATGTGTGTCTTTTAATCAATTCTGTGTGTTCTTTCATCTTATGTCTTTTCGCTAGTTCTGAATTAGTGGGTTACTGTTTTTATCTGCGTTGTCAGCACATTTTTTTCTGGTGTGGCTTCATTGTAGAAGTGTTATTCTCCTTCTCGCTCATCTTTTTTATTTTTCTTAATAACTGTGTGAAATTTCACTTCAATTGTTTTCCCTCCCTCCACTGAACCACATCCCCAGCCCTTTTTATTTTTAGACAAGGTCTTGCAGAGTTGCTGAGGCTGGCCCAATCTTGTGATCCTCCTGCCTTCCCTCCAGAGTGCTGGGATTACAGAATTGTGCCCCCATGCTTGGCTTGATTATTTTTATGTGACATTAGTTTTCCTTTACTTTTAGAAGGAAATGGTATTCTGTATAGCTTTTTAAAGTTCATAAACTTTTCTATTGTTTTCATGTAATGCTTAAAAATAAGGCCACTTACCTTCTGAGACTTTCTTGCTCTTTTTCCTTCTCTTGCTCTTATCTGGACCTTCACTTCTTTTATCTCCATTATTCCCACCTGCTCAGTTTTGTGTCAGTTCCTAGAAATTTCTTATTGGTGTGGGTCTCTGTCCTGGAAGGGAGACATAGTGGTTAGTTACAAGAGTTCACTGGAGCTAAACTTTTTCCCACCCCATTCCACACTGAAATGGATGCTTTGCATTTACTTGCTGGTAGACTGGGTAAAAATCTTTCTTTTTGGATATAGTGTCTTTTCTCAAATTGGTTTAGTGTGGTTTCCAATTCATATATCTTTTGACTGTTTTGTTCTGTTCTTAGATCCACTGGATTCCCCATTGGTTGCAACCATCAGGCGGGTCTAGTGGTTTGTCCTTATGTGATGGCATTTTAAGGTTTGTGGGGATAATCAGATGTCTCGTTTTGCTTTAAGTATTGTCTGTGGGGTTTTAGTTTATCTGTCTGGTGATTCTGTTTTTTTATGAATAAATTCTGGGAACTTCAAAAACTGTCTTTGGTGTTATAGAATTTCCATTCCAAGTAATACTTGATAGAATAAAATTCAGTTAATAAAAAGCAAATGTGGAGAACTCCATGATTTAACATTTGAGCTTTATGTGTTAGGATATTGTTTAATCTTTTTAAGGTTTTGACCCTTATACAAATTTTTATAGTGCCTTATATAACCAGGCATATAATAAGCTTTGAGTACATAATTCTTGGTACACATTTTATTCAAGAAAATCCCAGGTCAAAAACTTTTTTCTTATTTTGGGGAAGATTGCTGTCAAAATTTCTGAAAGCATGGCCTTCTGTATGTACTTTTTAAGTTGATTGAGATTTTACTTATGCTGAATCCTTCCCAGGATCATTAAATGTGTCTCCAGAGAAAAGCAGATATTGGAGCAACCTACAACATTGGGTTTATGTATTATGTACATATGAAGAGTAAGGTAAAGAAATAAATGTGTATGGTTTTTAACAAAATATAATATGTGATGTTTAATAAGAGGCAATTTCATTTAAGAAAAGTCACATCAATTTTGAATTTGAACATAAAATGTTATGTCCTTATTTTCTTCTTCCTCTTGGTTTTTTAAAAAATATACTTTTAATATGACTACTGTTTTTTTTTTAAGGTGCATATTTTAGAATTCTGTTTTCCTAGTAATTGTTACAGTTCTTGGGTCAAAATAGTGAACAAAATTGTCAGATGTTGCTGAATGGAAATTTTTTATTAATTTAATTCTGTTTAATCTGTACTGTTAAATCTAGATAGACATGTAAAATAGTAAGCTCTTTGAAGCTATCTGAAGATGATGGCTTAAATACCCATATAGAATACGAAATTGTTAGGTGTATTGAATGAATACATTGAATGAATACAATGAAAGAATGGTTCACCTGGAAACAATTATTAGTTTCATTGCACATACTATTTTGGATTTGTAGTCACTCTTTTCCTTGCTTTATGTGAATATAACAATGATAGAGAACAACAAGCATGGTCAAAGCACTGGCTTGGGACTATAGAACTGGGTCTGGTTCTGTTCATTAAATGATGGGTGATCTTCAGTAAGTCATTTACTTTGTAGTGGATTTTTTAAAAGAAATTATAGTATCTAGTCATATGGTAAATTTTTAACATTTAAAAATGTATCCTTACTCTTTATATAGTAAACTTTGTTTATGAATTACTAGAAGCATACTAACAATGTGTAGAGGAATGGAAAAAATATGCTGTGCTTGAGAAAGTGAAATAGTGTTCCGTGTGACCAGAGTTCTGGGTGTAGTTATATGTGTCATAAGAGGTGAAAGTGAAAGTTTTAGCCATGGATTGGTTTGGAGTTGATTCTGTGAATGATGAGGGGTAGACACAAAGTCAGAGTAGGGAGCACTTAAAATATTATGTTGAAAAATAACATTTAGTGTTCTTTTTAAGAATATAAATCTTAAGAACTTGTTCCTTCAGTAGCCTAGGCAGTTAGTGACTGCATCATGAAATACAGTAGTGGCAGTAGTGTTGATAACAGGGGAAACCTAAAGAAATATTGAAGAGATAAAAATCACTAAGACTTTTGGCAGGAGAAGGAAAGAGTCCAGGGTAACTCCTGAGCTTGGCCTTAAGCACCTAGGAAGAAAGTCACAGTATATTCCTGAACTTCAATGGTATGAATTTCATAATAAGTAGAGATGACACAAGAGTGTGATGTGAAACTTTTCCAGTTTTGTCATAACAATGTTTTATTTCATTGCTTAAAAAAAAAGAAGGCATTCTCTGAATTTGTAGCAACTACCAAATGCTGCAATAGATAAATCAAGATTTGAGAATATCTAGAAATTGTGAAAATTGCTCTAATTTCACATCATCATTAAAATTAAAATTTTAATTAAAATCGAATTTAAATTATGTGGTTTAGTCTTAAAAACAACAATTGAAATAGAATAACTCCCCCTATAGATAGTTTCATGAAATTAAAGGAATGGACTCTGTATTAAATACTTGCAGAGAGTTCCCGAAACCAAAAATGGTGGCCCTTCTTTTCCAGCAGCTGGAATCCAAAAGATCTTGAAACCAGTCCTGAAAGGCTTGCTCCTATGCAAGAAATCCGGGTGGCTTTTGAGAGGAAGATAGAGAACTATTCTGGAAAATTTCAAGTGGTAGTAGAGGTGAGTCACTGACATGAAGAATTTACCCAGGGACTACCAGTTTTTATTTCTGTTTTTTTTTTTTTTTTTAAAAATATATATTTAGCTAAGGCAGTTGAAAATACAGTCTTTGTGTTTTTAAAGATCTTAATGAACAGAAGATAGGAGAGCAAGTAACTTCTCCCCATCATGCACAAATACATTATAATTTTAAGACACTTTCAGCAGATAATGAAAATGTCTTCAGCAGCAATAGTGTTTAAGATGATGATACTGAGAAAAGGCATGGTAAATGCATGCCATATTTATGCTTTGAATAGATTTTGAATGTAAGATTTGCAAGGATAAAAACTTTTAAATGTGTGTGCATTTGATATTATTCTTAAATCTTTTTGATCCATCAGAAGACTTTGTTTTCCTCAGTTGGAGCAGTATGTCCCCTTGCTCTGATTTATCTGCTGCTTGCATACCCCTAGCTAAGCTCCCTGTACTTACTTTAGTAAGTAACTGTAGTTACGTTACTTTACTGTAGTTGTTTTAGTTAGTAACAGTGTAGGATTATATACCCCCTTTAATTATCTTATTGAGTTTTCGAGACTTTGTGATATATGGGCATTGTACAGTCCTCTGAAAGTGCAAAAATGTAAACTGAATACCCTCCCTCTCAATTCTGCACTGTCATACAGAAGCAACCAGTTAAGTTTTTAATGTATTCTCCTTGAAATATTTCATGCATATGTATACAAACATATAGGTAGTATACATATTTATGTCCTTACACAAAAATACTTTTGATATAAAGGTCAGATTCTTTTCCCTAATCTACTCCTCAGAAAATTGGGTCCCAAGAGTTTTATTTTGAATAGTTTTGCTTTTCTTCCTCTTGATTTATAATGAACATATAGCATTCTTTCATTAAACACTAATGTTTAAGATTCTGTTGATTATTTTAATGCCATGAATTTTTGCCATTGGGAACTTAGAAAACCTAATTGTAGTCTAATCATTTGCTGTATCTGCTATTATATTATTTCTTCTATTTATCTCATATTTAAAAAACAACCAGTAAAACCCAAAGGGCAAGTAAATACACAAATACAAGTTGGTGAAAACTATACAGGTAGCTAACCTGAAGTAACATAACACTTTAGTAAGAACTGTACTTTTGTTGTTAATGGCTAGAGACTGGGTACTTTTTAGCATCCAAGGGATGAAGTGCAGGAAACATTACAGGGACAGATAGAAAGAAGGTACTGAGAAAAAATGAAGATGCTAAAAGAGGGAAACCCAAGGATCCACATTTATGAGACATAGCCTCTGAACCTAGAATGGACTAAATGTAGTTTTAGTTGAGTTGGACAAATAGAAGCATATCGAGCAGTAGTTTTCTCACTTAGAGAACTATTTTGCAAGACTCTGGAAGATTAAAACAAAGAACAGAATTCAACATGTTTTATTCTCAGGGAAACTAATCATTAACTTGGAATTTCAGGTGACTTGTCATTGATCTTGTGTTTTTATTGTGTTAATTATTTGTTTCGTGATAACTAACAAGGACTTAAACTTGGGTGCTTTTGTTGCTCTTATCTTTTATCTTCACATACTTATTTCAATGTTCACTTGTCAATAAAACCATTTTTGTGTTACTGCTTAATTGCCAGTCACTGGAAATGCCACATTGACATAAAATAGTAATTTTTTAAACACAGTACTATTACATAAAAATGAATAAATTACATTTGTGTATTTATTGTTTCTACCTATTTTCTTGTTCCCACTTGTTACACTTGTTAATTTTATTTAGCTTTTTGTATATTTTGATTTATTAAATTGATACATGTAATAAGCAGATCTAGATTAAAACTTCAAGTTGGCATCCTTAATTCTGTTCAGACACTGTAAAACATTGAAACCTTAGGACTTTTAGAATGTACAGTGTGTTGTTTTTAATGCTAAAACTGTAATTGGAAAAAATGTTTTGTACTTCAGCAGTTTTGGAATTAGAAATGCTTCATTGGTGTTACTTTGACATGATAATGTGTTAGGCTATAGATGCTCCTCAGCAATTCAAATAATTTTTTTTGAAATGACATCTAAGTGATATGTGAGGCTTTGGGTTGTGCCATTGTTCTTTGGACCAAATTATGGGTTATATAGAGAAACTAAAAGATTATGTACTAAAGAGGATAAAATATTTTTAATAGTAGGTTTTGGGATTCATAATTGTTGTATATTATACTATTTCCAGGTAAAGCCTTCCTTCATAATTATATTTTGGCTGAAGATGATTCAATTTTAAAAGTAGAATACAAAAATCCATCTTTCTAGAACCAAGCTGATTTTTCTCTTCATTTTTTTTCTTTTTTCCTGTAATTTTTATTAGTGCATTTTAGTTGTACATAATTGTGGTATTTGTTATTACACAAATAACAATTTGTGTAATAATTTATTTATAATTGTTATATTACACAAATAACTATTTGTGCACACAATGTAAAATTATAATTTGGCCAGTATCATTCCCCAATATTTCCCCTTTCCCTTACTTCCTCCCTTCTCTGGTCTCTTCTACTAATCTCCCTTTGATTTTCACAAGCTTCTTGCCACCTACTTTCTTATCCTTTTTCCTGTATAGCTTCCACTTACGAGAGGAAACATGTAATTCTTGACATTCTGAGTTTAGCATATTTTGCTTAACATAATGGTCTTAAGTTCCATCCATTTTCACGCAAATGACATAATTTTATTTTTCCTCATGTTGGAGTAAAATTCTATTGTGTATATATTCCACATTTTCTTTATTCATTCATCCATTGACGGACACCTAGACTGGTTCTATAGTTTGGCTTTTGTGAATTGTGCTGCTATAAACTTGGGTATGCATGTATTGCTATAGTATTAGTATGATGACTTTAATTCTTTAGGGTAAACACCAAGGAGCTAGTGGTGTAGCTGGGTCATAACAGTGGTTCTTTTTCTTTCTTCCTTTTTTTTTTTTTTTTTTTTGTGGTGGTGGTGCTGGGAACCAAACTCAGGGCCTTGCATATGCCATGCAAGTGCTCTTCCACGAGCTACACCCCCATACCCGAAAGCAGGCTAACTTTAATGGAAAAAATAAATAACAATTTTAAATATGTTCTACCTAGGTGGCATTTATCATAGCTATGAAGCACATAGTTCATTTATCCCTTATTATACTAATATATATATTTTAAAGTAAAAAGTGAAGGTTAACTTTGTATTTGATAGAGTTTCACAATCTCATTGTTAAGAATATCAATACATTCTGCACACTGGATTCTTGGCTTTTTGTGTTTTTTTAATCTTGATTTTGAGGTGAACTATAGTTTGTTGAATAAATGTCTTAAAAATATTTTTAAAACAAGCTTTGAAGAATTTTGTCTTAAATAAGAGTTTTTCCTTCCCTTTTTCCCACTTGAAATGTGTGAAATGGAAAAAAATAAAAGCATTGACAGGGAATGCTATGACTTTTCTAAAGCTAGAGAATTTTCAACATTACTGATATCCTTGAATTTTTAAGTTTATTGGATAGCCTTACAAGTATTCCTCTTACTGGAGAAGTGAAAATAGGTTTGAAAATTTAAGTTTGTCAGAATGATGTTCAGTTTTTAAATAGTAGAAGTTAAGATTGCTCTTCTATTATTAAAAACTTAAATCTCCTGCTGTTTACAAATAATAAAAGGTATAAAGTTTATTTTTTCTTTTAAGAGAAACATGCCATTTATCATTCTTCCATCCCACCCAAAGCAGTCTCCTTCCTTGCCCCAGCTCTGAAACACTGAGTGATTGATTGCCAAAGAATAATCAACTAAAATTCTGTGTCACTCCATTTGTTAAAGCATTTTGGATGAGAGAACCTAAAACAGGAATAATGTTGTAATAACAGAAATGATGTTTTTATAATGAAGACAATATAGTATGCTTAGTGAAATTTCCTGGATTCTTATTTCTACTAGCTGCCACATGGTAGTAAGGATTTGAGATTGAGGAAACTAGGTCCTAGTTCACCTCTGCCACTGATTCATTATACTAACCAACAGAAAAATCATAGAACCTCTTTGCACCTCAATGTCCTCATCTGTAAACAAAGAGCCCGGTATTTGCAAGCCTTACTGGTCTTAGTCCCGGTTCCATTGGATGAAGCCAGAGAGATACTTAAACCACGGATTGCTTATGTTGTTTCTGTGAGGAGTTGAATCATAGAGAATTATGATTAGGCTTGTTATTTAATATCTTGCGGATTCAGTTTCCTTTCTTACAAAATTAATGTAATAATACCTGTCCTAGGGTTTTTAAAAAATTTAACACAAATACACACACACCAACACAAAGTGTTGAGGCTAATGCTTGTCAGTGTAACTATTATCTTCATTGTGTATTTTCTTCTGCTAGATACTGGACAGTTTGTCAGGGCCAGTGGAATATATTTTCATAGATTTCTGTAGAGTTCTTATCTGTAAGGTCTTAAAACTTTGAGGACACATGTTTTGTACTGCATTTATCATCTCCTCCCTAAAATGCCAGATTTTTTCCTTTAACTCTTATTTTCATTTTGAAATTGTTCAACCTTTCATCGTTGTCTCCAGTGATCCTCTTACATCTGACCTCCACCCTACCCTTTTCTAATTTTAGAAATCTAGAAACTAAGTTTGTCAGTATTATTCTTATCCTTACAAAATGATTTACCTGTATCTGTGTTATTACTGAATCCTTGTTTCTCACGATCATAACTAATGAAAAAACATACACTTCTACCCAGTCACTTTTTGGCAGTGGTCTCCTCTAGAAATAGCTCATTATTTCACATCACCTCTTCCTTTCAGATTTTTATGCTTGTTATCTTTCCTACTATCTGATTGTGATGGATAACATCATAGAGCAATGTTTTCTAATTTAGTATAATATGCATGCATGCCTTATTTTTGTTTTTTGCCAGTAAAGTATTAATGACCTGCATTAAATGAACATGAACATCATATTCATTGACTATAAAACATTGCTGATTATAAGAAGTACATCCATTTTATAGACTATTTTTAGTCTTGTTGAAATTTCCATGAACTCTTATTTGCTTGATAGAAACTTTTATAATCTTAACCTTCATGGCTTCAGTGAAATGTATCTCAATTACTTTTTTCTTCATTGCAGATATTGTGTAAACCAAGAGGCATTATTTTTTTGATATAGTTCTTTCCAAATATTTAATGTTGTTATGATTACATAACTTGTTCATTACATCTGCTTCCAGATTCCCACCAAGGCATAAAGAAGCAGCATCATTTGAATGCTTGGAATGGAAAACATTTTTTCTTTTCTTTTTAGGAAGGGTGAACCATACTGGAAGTTTCTTAGTTCTTCCCATCCATAGAATTACATGTTAGCTTTACTCTCTTACTAGTTCATGCTATGGTTCACCATGACATAATAGAGCCTTTCACCTTGTATTGTCAGTTCACATAGATTTTTTTTTTCTACCTCACAGTTTTGAAGCTGAGGTTTATTTTGCCTTAGTTTTTATTTCATCTCAAAGGCTAACTGACAGTGATATTTAATTATTTTTCAGTTTACCATCCCTTTTACTTTCAATGCCTGTATTCCTTAACTTTGTCATTATCTCTAGCGGAATAACAAATCTAATCTACTCTGAGAGAATGCTTACATTGAGGCAAGGTGGAATAGATGTAATGAAGTGAGAATATGTTGAAATTTTATGTACTTTAAAATTGTCAATTGTGAAAAGAGTCATATTTTTTATTTGAAGGATGACAGTTATGTACACTTGGGGATTACAACTCAAGGTAAACGTCGGGTAATCTGTTAAACCTGATTTGCATTATCAGTGGTATAGTGGTTGTGTGCCTGAGAAAGCAGGAAGAAAACACATTATAAAAATTGATCTTTCAACCAATTAAAATAGTTTAATGAACTCAAGCTTTATGTTAACAATGTAATATAATATTATAATGTTTATAAATCTTACAAATAGTTTCTAATGTAACAAAATGTCAAGGAAGTACTGTTTGGCGAGTCATCCCTCATTGATGATACTGAAACTTAATTAAACTGGTTTAAATGATTATCAAACTGTTTAATGTCTGCTGAGTCATAATTCTTACCTTTGGAGTTCCTCAATTTTGGGGAAGAGGTTTGTTTTAGTCAGCTTTATGTTACTTTAGTGAAATTCCTGAGGCAATTAACTTATAAAGAGAAAAGTTTGGTTTAGCTTGTGGTTCTGGAGGTTTTAGTCCAAGATTGGGTGACCTTATTGATTTGGGTCTCATAAAGGCTCCAGATGGCAATGGTGGGAGCGTACTGCTTACATTATGAGACAGGAAAGAGATAAACTGAGAGACTGGGGTCTCACAATCCTATTCAGGGGCCTACTGCTAAGTGTCTTCCAGTAGTCCCTACCTAAAGGTTCCACTATTAGTAGCACTACCCTGATGACTAAGTCATTAGCACATGGGCTTTTGGGGAGACACTCATTCAAACCACAGGAAGGTTTTATGTACTCTGAACTTTTATGTAAAATTGAGCCATTAGACACAGAGATATTTTATTTGTTTGGTGGGAAAAGCTTTCAGTAAAATCTCAGGGATTAATAACTCCTAAGTAGTTATTCATTCTGTAGAATTCTAGATTAGTGTTATTTTTCATTTATCTGGCTTCCATTGTGCTATTGATTGTTCATTGTGAGATTCCTAGAATGTTTTGAAACTTAAAAGAACATTTGATCTTGAGTTGTTAACTCTGGAAAAGAGTGCATACTGGCACATTGATTTTTTTTTTAATTTTTTAAAAAATATTTATTTTTTAGTTGTAGGCAGACAAAATATCTTTTTTTTTTCATATTTTATTTTTTCTATTTAGCCTTACATGTTAACAGAGTGCAGTTTGATTCATTGTACATAGATAGAAGATAACATCAATTCTCTAGTTGTAAGTTGTATAGAATCACAACATAGATGCAGTCATACATAAAGTTAGGGCTATGATGACCATCATATTCCACCACCTTTACTGTCCCCATGCCCCCTCCCCCCTTACACCCCTGTGAACAGAGATCCACGATAGTTCCCATGTCCTTCCCCACATTATGGATCAGCATCCAGTTATTAATGAGTACATTTGGCATTTGGTTTTCTTAGATTGGCTTCCTTCATTTAGCATGATATTCTCCATCTCCATCCATTTACCTGTAAATGCCATAATTTTATTCTTATTGCTGAGTAATATTCCATTGTGTATATGTACGACAGTTTCTTTATCCGATCATCTATCGAAGGGCATCTAGGTTGGTTCCACAGTTTAGCTATTGTGAATTGAGCTCCTATAAACATTGAAGTGGCTGCAGCACTGTAGTATGCTGTTTTTAAGTCTTCTGGGTATAGACCGAGGAGTGGGATAGCAGGCTCAAATGGTGGTTCCATTCCAAGTTTTCTAAGGAATCTCCATACTGCTTTCCAGATTGGTTGTACCAATTTGCAGTTCTACCAGCAATGGATGAGCGTGCCTTTCCCCCCACAACCTCGCCAACACTTATTGTTGTTTGTATTCTTGATAATTCCCATTCTGACTGGTGTGAGATGAAATCTTAGGGTAGTGTTGATTTGCATTTCTCTGATTGCTAGAGATGTTGAACATTTTTTCATACTTCTGTTGATGGATTGTATATCATCTTCTGTGAAGTTTGTGTTCAGCTCTTTGGCCCATTTATTGATTGGGTTGTTAGTTTTTTTGGTGTTAAGTTTTTTGAGTTCTTTATATATCCTGGAGATTAGTG